>CM065424.1:36253465-37491417 GCA_033060865.1 Dorcus hopei
CTTCGTTTTCGTTCGGTAGGTACGAACGTTTAGCCGAAGGCATAGAGAAAGAAAGATCCCCAGAGGTACTTCCAGAATACTTTTGATGTGTGATCTTTGTTTTGTACACGCTATCTCTTTCTCAGTCAAGAACAGGGTTGGTGCTGTGTTTGGTTTTATTCTAATAGCACACTAAAGGTGTTTACCGACTCAGGGTAATCCTGCACTTTAGTGCACCCAATGTGCGCATGTGTTAAATGTGCGTTGAAATTCGCTGAAAACTGACCGCCAATTCAAATTTATTTCCATTGTTGGCAAGTTGTATCATTAATGACAAGTGCAAAATTACAACCTGTTACTTACTGGCGTTGTAATAATACATACAGTGCGATCGAAAATGATTGAGCGTCCTTCAAAAGTATGTACTAATTTCGACATGAAAAACTTGTGGAAAACTCAAATAATAAACAAACCATGTACATACATATGAACGCTACTGATTTTCAGGTGGTCTTGAGTATTCAAAAACGCGAAAATTCTCTATTCGGAAGGTAATTTTAATCACCTTTGGGTGTTTATTTTCTCAAGGACGCTCAATCATTTTCGATCGCATTGTACTTCTAAAACTAAACACTAGTTCTATGTAATAATATTACAACGTCGTCTTTTACATCTACAAGAAGCCATAGATTGTAATTTTGCACCCGTCATTAATGGAACAACTTGACAACAATGGAAAGAAAATTGAATTGGCGCTCAATTTTCAGCATATCGCTACGCACATTTAACGCCTGCGCATTTTGGGTGCACTAAAGTGCAGGATTACCCCGACTCAGCTCTTACATCAATAATGAACAAGTAATTTGTTTGTTATAAAATTTATGAAGAATATGGGTGAGTTAATAATAATAAAGTACATATAATACATTCGAACGTGTATTGTTATTTGTATCACAAAATCTTTTAAGCGGACACTAAATCGCGCACTATACAGAAGGCGACACGGAGCGCGATTTTAAAGCCCGTCCTGAACATTGGGCAGTAATTGTCACTTTCCTGGAGGAACATCCACAGCTGGCAAAAAATAAATTTGACCAGTATGGTGGCAGCGCAAAGCTTAATCATTTGTGGCAAGAATTAACAGCCATGTTAAACAGCCTCGGCCATGGTCAACGCACCTGCCAAAAGTGGAAAATGGCGATCGGACGTTGGAAATCCAAAGTAAAAGCCAAAACAAGTCTGTTAAAGAAGGACATGGCTCAAACTGGAGGTGGTCCAGGAAAAGGAAAACTAACAGATATGGAACTGCGGCTACTAGGAGTAATAGAATAGCGAAGTGTGACTGGTGATGGTGTAGAAGAAGTGGGCTTGCCAGAAAAAATATTTCATCGTCAAACACAGCCAGTTGAAGTCCAAGAAGTCGTGGACTAAGAGCAGTAAGAAGTCGGTACTATCAGTACAGAGGAGGAACCTCAGCCAGGATCTTCATCGTGTAATAGAAATAGTCCACCTCCGTTATTATATAGGACATCCGTAAATGCACAGACTGCTAATACACCAGCAACTCCAACAAAAAAACGAGTGAGTGACTTTAGACAAAAAAGAGGAAAGACAGATGTAGAAAAACAAGTAAAAATGCAGGCAAAGTCTAGAAAAACAGAAAAACATTTAAGCTTAACACAAATGCATGAAGAACAGGCGACAATATTGAAAGATATATCTAATAATTTATTATCACTTTATCAGACAATTTCAAAATATCAGCAGACATTTTCAACATATTGCTATGTTATCTCGATATTTTAAAATTTTCACCCTGTATATAATTAGTTTAGGTTTATTATTTTTGAAATTATAATTTAAGTGAAATGTTAAATAACTGTACTTTACCTTAGTGTGTTCCAAAACACTGGTGAAATTTTTATTTTACACAAATAACTAAAACACTTTTCTGTCCGATTTAGAAAATGTCAATTGACATACTTGACGTTACGCTTTCGCCAACAACGAAAAGCTGGTTCAACCAGAGATTCCACGAAGTACTCCCGGATGATCAGGAACATTGGGACGACAATCGCACACAGCATGAGTCGAGTTATAAGACATCCAAGGATGAAGTGCTGTCCTCCGAAGTCGAAACTCCTAGACGAGCCGATCATGTCATCGTGGAAGACGTTTCAAGATTATCTAAGACGTTTCAAGATTATCCAAGCGTGGCAAGTTCATCCAACACGCTAGAAGAGGAAATCCGAAGCAAACCTCGAGCCTACTTCTACAAGAAGAACGGAGGAAGACGTCATATTCTTGTAAAACTCAAGAACCAAGACAGAATCCGTCTTTCGAAGTTAGATGCAGTTCGACTGGGCCTCTTCAGGATGTAACTTCATTTTTGCAACCTACGAAACAAGATAGTTATTATTTGGGTACAAGAATTTTTGATTTGTTTACAATCTAAGAATTTTTAATTTTTCTTGTATTTAAGGTTACAGAGTTTTTTGTACCTTAAAAAATATATAGAGGGAGATTTTTGGGTAATTCATGCAATTCAACCTACGCCTTGAGCAGCTCAACATTCATTCACTCTCTGCACTTAGCAATTGAACATTCATATTCTGCACTTAGCATTGAACAGTTTAGTATTAACAATTAACAGTTTGTAGTCAATCTTGAGCTCCTTCAGAGCAACATTTTATAATCGAAAGTAGTGACCAGGACATGTAAGTATATTCCATTTATTAATATGGTTAATTAAAAATGCTTGTTCAAAATAATTTGTAAATACTTACCAACAGGTGTAAGCATATTTCAAACATAGGGCACTCTTGATAAAGGAAACTATAATCGCGTTTTTAATTAAAATTTTGATTAAAATTCCCATGTACTATCGGAGCCTAAAAATTTCGCACGATTTTTTATCAAGTAGCCAGAATTTCTCTAAATTATAGTTTTGTAGAACAGGCTCTTTCCTCAATTTTGACACTAAAGACATTTAACCAAAAGTCAGATTGTTTGGGTATATTTTAAGAACAGCAGGATAATAAAGTATTAGAACTGAAATAACAAAATAAAAGTAGCGACCAACCATCTTCTAATTTTGCGATTGCAAAACCCTTCTCTCCTTCAGAAAGCACGTGATTTGGCATTGTGTTTCTATAACTTTAGCATTACATTTGAAATCTGACGTTTAAAATTATTATTTTTGACAAACCGTCAAAGAAAGCCATATTTACAGTAGAAAATTAAATCTTGCGAAATTATAAGGCCGCGATAGTACCTACGACGAAGTGAATGACAACTCAATTTATGCCAAACATAAATTGATGTGCATTTACACTAAACCTCTAAATGTACTAACCATTACATTGTACCAATTTTACTTATGTACTTATGCTTATTTGAAAATGTTAATAAACAACAAACTTATTATCAATAAATAATTTGTATGTCAACCTTTAAAATCGATTTTTACTTACCTACATACACTTCACGTAGCGTGACAGAAATAACCGACATTTTAAAATCACCAACATTAGGACAAATGCACTTCAGAACCCAGTTCAAACAAATTTGTTTTGCAATAAAATTTGATACCCTGAGATATTATGTCAATAAACAATTTAATAACGAAAAGAGTCTTATGTTAAATTTTATGCGTGACTTTGTCATTTGAGTTAATTAATTTCTAATGCTAAAATTTAACAAACAAATTTCACTTAACTCGCAAAAACATTGCAATATGTAAATTGGAAAATAAATAAAAGGGATAATGTAGATACTGATAATTAGTTGTAAATAAAATTTTAAAAAATTAAGGTGTTTTCATTTCATTTTGTTTAGTTTTGATTGCCTAATAATCGACAGAGCTGGTGCAGATTATTCATAACAAGGGGTATTTTTCAGAATTCTGCAATAACTACAATAACTATATAATAATAATATAATGAACATTTCAAGTAGTGACATCTTTTGATTGCTTTTTGACCTGACATTTGCACAAAACTTTTTTAATAATAATATAGTTATAAAAAGTTTATAACTTATTATAGC
The DNA here is from genome assembly GCA_033060865.1 of Dorcus hopei. Lineage (NCBI taxonomy): Eukaryota > Metazoa > Arthropoda > Insecta > Coleoptera > Lucanidae > Dorcus > Dorcus hopei. The sequence goes on from CM065424.1 coordinate 36,257,492, forward strand.
TTTACAGTGGATATTAAAATTTTAAAACGTCTACCGGTGCAGTTACCGGTGAATTTTGAAAAATGCCCATGTTAACAAAGCTTCAAGTGTGTAGAGCACAGAAATTAGCAAATCAATAATGTTACTTTGAACTGAATGCCAAATCACCTCAAACCTGTATATACATATTATATAAGCTAAAAATTAAGGTGTTACCAGTTCTTTTGTATGTTATGTATTGTATTTGCCATAACTCTTTAAAGGTTCAATTCGTAAGCAAGCAAATTATTTCAAATTTTTTAACTCTTGCAAAATACTTATCTTTTTCTGTGGAATAATTCTTTCTCTTATTTGCAATTGACAAAATTAAAATAATACTAACAAAATAATTATTAACAAATATATTTTAAAAATACCGTATGATTTTTAAAATTTTAGATCAAGGGAGACCGTGAAGAGGAAAACATATAGCTTAAATTAACTCATACGTACCATCGTGATCATAAAAATCGACTACATGCGAAGTGAAATCGACACTTCCATTTTCAAAAAATTTAGTTGTGTAACATTAGGTTTGACACCATTTGTCATGTATTTATCAACCTATAAAATTTCATCCATCTCATTCGATTTTAAAGAAATAAATATTCTCTATGATTACTAACACTAACAGCAAATTCAGTTGCAATTGCTCGAATACTGATTTTGTCCTGCAGTCGCGTTCGAATTATTGCTTTCTGAATTGCTTTTAATTGGGGTATTTTTATTTGATTTGTCAAAATAATATTAATGTCAAAATGACAGAAGTTCATTTTAAAGCACGCTTCAATTGACTAAAATTTCGAGTGTAGTCGGTTTTTCTGATTACGATGGTACGTTTTGGTTAACACCATTGCGAAAATATGTTTCAATTATGCCTTTTGAAGTTTTGTAACTATCATTTTGAATAAATTGTTGTATTTGCTAATTTATGCCATACGTTTTGCTTTGACGGCCTCCCTTTATCTACAATTTTAAAAATCATACTGTACATGTTAACTACATTATTTCTCTGCCTTTGTCCTTCTGCAATGACATTTACAGGAAAATCATTAAAAAGATTTTGGGGAACTTCCTCTTCATTTCTTCTAAATTGTCATCGAGCACTTGGCCTTGTATACATATGCTGTGAAGCACACAACAAGCAATTATAATGATACCAGCCTTATGAGGATATCGTAACATACGCTCCCTTAAGAGGCACCTAAATCTTTCTTTCAACAGCCCTAGAAATAGATGTATGATTTATATCATATGTCAAGTATAAATAAAGTATAATATACCTATACATCGTTCCACACAATTTCTGGCTGCTTGTAGTGCACCGTCATATCTGCGTTGAGGTGTTTCCGGCAATGTGTTTCTAATTGGTGTCATAAGCCAAGGTTGTTGGGGATAACCACTATCTCCAATCAACCATGATCGATTATTTCCCCTTTGATAACGTTCTTCTAGGTGACCACTTATTTCTGAATTTCGCCAAATAAATGCATCATGTGAGGCGCCGCCAAAATTTGCATTTACGCTTCTTATTACCAAATCAGAATCACATATGATTTGCACATTTTTGGAATGAAATCCTTTACGATTAAAATAGATATGTTTATCGTCTGCAGGAGCAACAATCGCTACATGCGTGCCATCAATAACACCTATTACTCCAGGGAGTGAAATTTCCGCATGAAGTCCCCCTTTATTTCAATTTATTCATACTCGTTTGGAAATTTAATCCACCTTGGTGCAATCTGTTGCAAAGCTGGCGCTACTTCTTCAATGATATTGCTCATCGATTGCTGGGATACCCCGATATTATATTCATCTCCTATGCGTTTCTGATATGATCCACTGGCAAAAAAACGTAACGCTGCGAACAATCGTGTATCTACCGTAAGTTTTGTGCTTCGCGCTGTTTTTTGCATTAACGGAGTTAGTTCTCCGCGACTCCGCGTAAGGTATTGTATGCTTCTTTATTTAGATGAAGTAGTCGCCGGAATTCTTTATCCGGCAATTTTACCGTATTTTGCTCACTGCGTAAAAGTTTTCTATATTGTGTCAATTCAGCTTTACGTTGCATTTCTTCTTCTTCATAAGCATAATGACCTCGGGGGTTGGAACATCTACCGAGCGCGTCCCCCGGGTGGCAGATGGGGGTACGGCCAAGATCTTGTGACTATGGCTAGTGGTAATGAAGCCCCGGGCCTAAACTCCCGCGTGGTGGACATCCACCGTGGACCACTCCCCCCTCTCCACTGGATTGTAACCGTCCAGTGGATTTCACAGGAGTTTGGTTACCCTCGTGTTTGTGCCGTGCGAGGCGACCCGTGATGGTGGATGAGAAGATCCTGGAGATTGAGTTCCCTGAAGTGGGGGCAACACATCTCTTTGGCCTGGATTTCACCTAAACGGGAGGTCGAAACTAACCCACTTCGATCAAACGGCTAAGTTGTCGGGTCAGACCGCCGACCGGGTGAGTTCCTTCGGAGCGGGGGGTGTGTGGGCTGGCACTGTAGGTGCGCAGCGCATCTTACACGTGTGCTGTGCCGAAGCGGAGGTCCGGCCTGTGCGCAACCCGTTTCTGGGAGCTATATCCGACTAGTAGCCCTGGCGTCGAAGTTAGGCGTCCCCATGTTGGACTCCGTGGTGGGTGGGGAGCTAGGAGGACGAAACTTTTTAAACAATAACATGGATACTGAAAAAAGTGTAATAAAACAAACAGGTACCCCTCAACCCTGTCACTCACAGGCCTCACCACAACGGCTGGGCCAAGAACAACAGCCAGAGGAGTGGCAACAACAGAAAGCTCGCCGGAAACGGATCAGTGGAGCCGAACAAAAAAGAAGGAAGCTGGCGCGCCTCAAACCTGCGGATGCGTCTGGAAAACAGGCTGGCCAAACGGTTAGACAGTCTACCAGTGATGCACCAAAAAGCTCGAGTGCACCCACTGGAGCCCGGCGCTCCAACCCAGAGGCTGGCCCACACGGCTAACCCGGCTAAGAAAGAAGGGCAGCCCAAAAAAGGGCAAGGTCAGATGGTACCCCACCATCGGAGAGGCCCGTGAAGAAAGGCAGTGCTGTTAACCAGCCTCCCTTACCTTCGAAAACAAAGGGGATCGCAACTGCGGGTAAAATTACAGCAGGACCCTCTAAAAGACCGGATGGTGGCTACAGAGAGGCTGTTAACAAACACCTCCACCTCCACCTCCACAAGAATAACCCGTGGGGTAAATTAACAAAACCTCAAAACGAGGCCATCCAAAAAGTACTGGAGAGGGCTTTGGACAACTAATTGTTCTCCTGCCCCTGTGGGACTATAAGACCACCGACCTTCAAGGGATGGTCGCATTCGGGTGAGATCTTAAGGATCACATGCGAGGACGACTAGTCCTTGGCTTGGTTGAATAAGACGGTTGGCAACCTCTCACCCCCGTGGGAGGCTGCACGTCTAGAAGTGGTACAGGTGGGTCGGCTCCCCAGGCTTTGGAAGGCACCACTATGGATTCCGGATGAACCGGAAGAAATGGATGTCGTCCAAAGGCGCCTGGAGGTGCAGAACCCCTGGACAAAGATCTCCAGATGGTGCGTCTTCCATACGGCCACTCGCGATCAACCTCTTGGGAGGCTGATTGTTTTTGGCGTTGGAGATGATGCCGTGAAGGAGATAAACAGTAAAGGAGGGAAGCTGAATTATAAGTTCACCTCCTTAAAAATTAAAATCCAGAAGCCTGTCGAGCAACAGACGGCTTCTGTAGACACTGAGCAGCTGCAAACACACCAATTGCAACTGCAAGAACCACAACAACAGCCGCAAGAGCAACAAATAAAAGTCGCCATCAGCCGCACGGAGACTGAGGCAGTCGAACCCCCGGTTGCGACACCTCAGATTAGTGAGAAGTGGTGGGACCTATTTCAAGTTTCGCCACCGGATTCCCCCTCCAGTGACGCGACCTAAAAACTTAATCCTCCCCCATAAGTCCCAATGGCGGGAATACACATTAAACAATTAAACCTGCATCACTGCTGGTCGGCTGCAGCAACCTTATGCAGACACCTTGGTAGTAAGCCGGACATTGTTTTAATTCAAGAACCCTGGATAGTTAAATCAAGGGTTTCCGGCCTAAGTAATCTGCGAGGTACTATCTTCGTAGACAAAAAACATAATAACCCTAGGACATGCATCTATGTACCGGGAAACCTTCAAGACCTTCTAGTATCACACTTGAGCGGCCGAGATATCACGGTTGTTCAAATCAGTTGTGACATGAAGGGAAAAAACGAGCTCCTTTTGGCGTCAATTTACCTCCCAGGAGATTCGGCGGATCCCCCTCCCACTGTAGAGATGATGGAGGTCATAAAATACTGCGAGAGGAACAAAAAGCATCTTGTAATTGGATGCGACTCAAATGCACACCACACTATATGGGGTAGTGCCAATGTCAACCCACGTGGAAGATCACTACTGGAATATCTTTCCGGTACAACCATGGAGATACTTAATAGGGGTAGCGAACCTACTGTTGTAAGTTACCGATGCCAGACAGTAATTGATATTACTTTGGCTTCCCCCGGTATTTTCAACTACATAGAAAACTGGAAGGTCTCACAAGAAATTACCGTGTCAGACCATAGAATGATTAGCTTCAAAATTAACACTTGCGAAACTATTCCTAAGGAGTACAGAAATCCGAGATCTACCGACAGAGCGCTTTATCTGAAGAGCCTGGAGGACAGACTTCGGACTCCTCCTGTCTCCGGAAGAATTCAAACAATAATAGAGCTGCAAAGAGAAGTTGACCTTCTCGAAGACTCTATTAAAAAATCCTATGAACAGGCATGTCCGGTAAAAACAGTCCAGGCACGCCGCCCACCATATGGTGGTGCAGACAGCTTGATAAACTGAAACTTACCTTGGGCAAACTGTTCAATAAAGCAAAAAACACTAGAAATACAGACGACTGGGCCGCGTATAAACGCCACCAAAGACTGTATAAAAAGAAAATTAGGGAAAGACAGAGGGAGACATGGAGATCCTTCTGCAACAAAATTGAGACTACCAGAGATTCTGCCCGTCTCAACAAAATACTAGCCAAAGACCCACATCAGCAACCAGCTAGTTTAAAACGTGAGGATGGTTCTTTTACCACCAACGTTGAGGAAACAGCAAAGGTACTGATGGACACACATTTCCCAGGTTGCAATATCAATCCCATACCTGCATGGATGGAGGCTCTCGATACACTCCTAACGGAGGAGGATTGGGAGTTTGCCGACCGAGTAGTGGAGAAAGAAAGAACAATCCTATCGCCCAATTAGTCTCACATCCTTCTTTTTGAAGACTTTGGAGAGACTATGCGACAGGCTCATGAGAGAGGAAGTTCTAGTCAACAATCCACTACATCACAACCAACATGCTTACTTAGCAGGCAAATCTACAGAATCCGCCCTACATTCTGTAACCGGGCGGATAGAAAAGCCATAAACAACAAAATGTTCACCTTAGGAGTTTTCATAGACATAGAAGGTGCGTTTGACAAAACCACCTTCAACAGTGTCGAACAAGCACTACGTGAACATGAAGTAAACCACATTCTTAGAGAATGGATTCTACAGCTCCTGAAACATAGAGCTGTACAGATTACTGTTGGAAACGTGTCTCTTAGGGGAACGGTAAGCAGAGGCTGTCCTCAGGGTGGCGTCTTATCACCCCTACTATGGAACATAGTAGTGGACAGCCTCCTCCGTCAACTTAATGGAGCAGGCTTCTACACAGTAGGATATGCAGATGATATAACTATCCTGCTTAATGGGAAATATGAACAAGTGCTGTGCAACCTAATGCAAACAGCACTCAAATTGACTGAAAACTGGTGCGCAGAACACTCTGACAATTAATCCCTCAAAGACGGAAATGATTCTGTTCACAAAAAAGAGGAGAGTCGAGATCCGTAGAGTTCCCAAACTTTTCCAAACGGAACTAACCTTTTCAGATGAAGTCAAACATCTGGGAGTCATTTTTGACCAGAAACTGAATTGGGGTAAACATGTTAATGTAAAAGTGGCAAAAGCGTGTGTCGCCGTGCGATGGGCAGGCTTTGGGGACCATCACCAAAAGCCGCTCTATGGCTGTACAGTGCCGTTATAAGGCTCATGCTCTGCTACGGAGCGTTGGTCTGGTGGCCCAGAACCAGACTATCGACAACAGCATCGGAGCTTTCGCACGTATAAAGACTTGCATGTCTGAACGCTACCGGCGCGTTGAAATCCACCCCTACCGCCGCCTTAGAGGCCGTCCTTGGTCTCCCTCCACTAGATATATATGTGGAGGAGATGGCACTGGTATCGGTCCTGAGGCTGCGGGCAAAAAAGGTGTGGAATAATAATAACAAAAGTCTTGGAGGTAGGCACCACCTCATTCTGGAGGAGGCTCTACAAGAGACTCCTCTTTTTGGGGCGACAGTTAACTCCCTCCCACCTACATATACAGTATCGGACAAAAGTAAAGCAACAAACCCTGATTTTTATGCGACTTCATTTTAATGCATTAATTTTCCATCTATTTCGCCAAAGCCAATATGCAAATGCATATGCTATATTTGCAATATGCAAATATAGAAACAAGCTATCATAGAAGCTTTTGTTTGATGTTTGAATTAATTTTTTTTCTTTCCTTAATTTTTCACTTGCGACAAAAGTAAAGCAACAAAATGTATGGTTGGCCGTGAAACAAGATATTAATGAAAACGGCAATTGTAAATGACAGTACACAATTAAATACCATTAGTTAACAATGCCAACGGGTATTTCGACGTCGAAGCAGCTAAAAGAACGAATTGTAGACGCTTTTTTGAATGGAGAACGTCAAGCAGCAATCAGCAGACGTTTTTCTATACCTCGATATACTGTGTGCAGAATTTTAAAGCTCTTTCAAGAGCGTAGACACTGGGAGTACATGCCGAAGTCCGGCAGACCTCGAAAAACTTCGGAAAATATGGACAGACGCATTAAAAGAATCTCCCAAAGCGACCCCTGAAAATCTGCTTCAAGAATAAAAGGCGAAATTGTTGATTTAAATCTAAGTACTCGAAGTGTACAGCGAAGACTTGTTGAAGCAAATCTGTTTGGAAGACGCCCAGCCAAAAAACCACTTATTTCTAAAAAAAATCAAGCCTCAAGATTAGAGTTTGCTAGACTGCGTGTTCAGTGGACTCGTGAAGACTGGCATAAAGTTTTATTTAGTGATGAAACAAAGTACAACTTGTTTAAATCTGATGGAATACGTTGGGTAAGACGTCCTAAAAATGAAAAATTTAATTCCAAGAACATAGTCCCCACTCTTAAGCACGGTGGAGGAAGCGTTATATTGTGGGGTTGTTTTTCAAAACGTGGAGTAGGACCGTTACACTTCATAGAAGGTAATATGGACCGATTCTATTATAGGGACATTTTAAGAGAAACATGTTACCTTATGCAGAATGGAATATGCCATTAAGATTCATATTCCAACAAGATAATGACCCTAAGCATTCCTCATTACTGGTAAAAGAATGGTTTCAGGAAAATAATATTCTGGTTATGAAGTGGCCGTCGCAATCTCCAGACCTGAATCCCATAGAACATCTATGGGAGGAAGTAGAGAGACGAATTAGAACACAAAACTTTTCTAATAAACATGAATTAGAAATTAGAATACGAAGGGTTTGGGAAGAAATGCCGCAAAATGTTATCGACAATTTAATAGATTCTATGCCAAGAAGATGTGCTGCTGTTATAAAAAGTAAAGGTGGACCAACGAAATATTAAATAAACTAATGGCAGTTTCATGTTAATTAATCAATTAAGTTAGGAATTGTTTGTTTTTTTGAGCAATTTAAAATTGTTGCCTAACTTTTGTCGCGATACGTAAATTCAATTTTTTCTTTAATTCGAAAAATTAATAATAATAAAGCTTTATATTTTCTCTTATTCGTATTATTACATTGAAAATACTTCGTGATAGACTGACCTTAAATATGAGACCTGGATATATTATCAACAGATGAAGATTAATTTATTAGCAGAAATTAGTTATTTGTTGCTTCACTTTTGTCCGATACTGTATATTTAGGAAGCACTTCAGCGTTCTCTTGAATACTGACGATGCACCCAAACCCGACATATCCATCTTCACTGATGGATCTAAGACCTTAAAAGGAACAGGCGCAGGAATTTTCTCCGATGACCTAGACCTTCATATAAGCATAGCACTGGGCCAACTGACAACTCTTTTTCAAGCAGAACTAGTTGCCATCACAGAAGGTGCAAGAGCAATTCTGGATCGAGACATTCAGAACAAAATCATTAGAATAGCCAGCGACAGTAGAGCGGCACTATTGGCTCTAAATAGCAACAAAATATCCTTAGGGATAGCATTCCAATGCCACAGCACATTAGAACAAGTGGCAAAACATAACACCCTGCAACTCACTTGGGTTAAAGGACACTCTGGAACATTGCTACCTACCTGTAGGTTTGCAAATTGTGTGCGAAGTGTCTTAAGTCTCCACACCGCTCGGTGTAGCTCGTGGAGAAGGGAGGGTTCGACGAAACCCCAATGCAAAAGGTGGGCAAAAATGATTTAAAATAAAACGCACCAGCTGAGCACACTTGTTTATATTTAACTTGCTCAAAGAACTTCAAATAACGAACATTTAACAACGGAACATAAATAAAAAAATAACACATTAAAATAAATCCGTACCACAGATCTGTGCTTCGGTCACACGTACGGTACTAATCTTAACACAACGACTCCGCCAGTATAATTCGTTCAACAAGAAATCCGTAAGTATAATTTGTTCAACAACGACTCCGTAAAGATAATAAACTAAAGTTATCCCGACCTTCGTATCCACTCAGAAGATCCAGCGTCCGTTGTAGGTCACTGTCAAACGTCAACCCGGAGCGTCCTCCCGCGGTGAATCGCAGAATTAGTCAAGGGGTGGCTAAACCGCTACGGTCGCGTCGTATTCCCGGACGAGTCCACTCCTCCAAGGTAAGGCGGATAGGCCGGCTCACAAAGTCCCTGCTTGATACGGGAATCTGGGCCTCAGACAAGAAGTCCGGAACCGAGCTACCACCGGGATTAACTAACAGTCCAATTAAAGTCGAAGTAGAACTCGTACTAAAACTCGTACTAAGACTTGTACTCAAAGCCTGTTTCGTATTTCGACGACAGGCTTGGAAAGCTGTTTAGCAAGCTTGAAATTCTCTCCTCGTACGATAACAGATCTCGGAATAATCCGGTACCACTTCCTCCACAAAAGCCAGTGAAAAAGAAGCACAAAGGAGCTGTACTCACTTACGCACAAAATGAACGATGCGAACGGGAGAGCTTGCGATATGAGACTAGCTGCGGATGCATGCCGCGTTCTTCCCCTAACGCCGGTTCAGACAGAAGTCGTTACGATCGAGACAGATTTACCCCGGAAACCAAGTGAGATGGAGCTATGTAGAATGCCTGAAGTAACAGCGGATAGTTAACATCACGCCACATTGTGAAATATGATGAAATTTGAATTTAGACGTAGGCCGTGTGAACGTTAAAATTTCCCACGATGATACAGGGTGTACGGAAAATTATTATGAATAACTTGAATGGATTTTTCAACCGTAACAACATTTGGCAATGAGCAAGCAGATGAACTAGCTAGACAGGGAGCCGGGGAACCCTTTTGGGGTCCCGAACCGGCCATAATGCCGTCATCAAGTCTGTTCAATGCCTTACTGAAACAAAGATCCCAGAATCGACATACCGATAGATGGGCAAAGCTAAACAAGTGTCGCCAAGCGAAATAGGCTATAACGGCCCCATCTATTAAACTGACACGATTCTGTATGCAACTACCCAGGAAAAGACTACGTTTATTCGTAGGAATACTCTCGGGCCACTGCAAATTGAACAAGCATATGCATCGCATGGGACTAATAGACAACCCAATTTGTAGAGGTTGTAATCTAGAGGAAGAAACGGTTGAACATATCCTTTGTGATTGCCCAGCACTTGCCTCAATCAGAGGTTCCATGTTAGGGGATTTCTGGCCTGACATGGCTGGAATTCTCGTCTGACATGCCCCTCCGTGAGACGTTCTCGGCTTCATCGAAAGAGTGGGATGGTTCGAGGAACGCTGACGGTTAAACACTGCTGAACATGGGGGTAGTACAATGGGCCCAAATTGTGGCCCTAAGTGCACGTGAATTTTTATTCACCCCCCACACCAAATCCAGAATCCAGAAGCATAATGACTGACCACAGAATTCATTCTAAATTCACAACCACAACGTTACAATCACGGGGTAGCAACGATATAGGCAGAGTTGGTACCCGCTTGGACGTCATAACTTTTTATCCCCAGTAATAGAGGACAGCACAGATACATATTTTTACAGAGTTCTTGAAAAATTGAAATTGATAAATTCGCCGTCTTTCATTATTTTTAAGTTTTATAACACTCATTAGCGCAGTTGAAGAGGTAACGTGCAGTACGAGCAGTGGCTCCGTTAAGATATGCCGTTCAGATTTCAGGACAAGAGTTCATAAAAAATTTAAAGAATCACTCGGTATATTGCCAATTTTGTCATTGTGAAGTAAAATATAGCACAAAGAAAGTTTCGTTTCAAATTTAAGGAGTTCGGGTATTAATATTAGGTATCGGTCATTACATTAAGGTGCGTATACATATGCGAGCCGAACGCGAGCCGAACCGTTCGCGAACAGTTCGTTGAAATTATTTTCACAACGAACTTTCAGCGATCCAAGGGAAAGGAACGAACCAACCGCGAACTATTTAGTGTCTTGACAGTGATCTGTGCGTGTACTTGCTGCAATAATGACTTCGCACGAGGAAAATTACGCCATTTTGGTGATGAGTGGTGCGGCTTTATTATTAGTAATTAGGGTGTTGAAAGGCCGGAAATATCGGAAAATCGGCAGGGATGATGCGTGTAACGCAAATTAATATATTTAGGGAATTTATTTATGAATTTAATGCGATGCCCGAGTAATAATGTGTTTGCAAATAATTAAAAAAGAATAACCTACAAAAATAAAATAAACCAGGGAGACTGGAGCTGATAAGAAAATAACGAACTAGACACGAACACGTCCCAATCTGATCAGTGAATTCCTTTGTGTTCGTCAGAAAAACCGACAGGAGATGGATCGCCACGATTGGTTCGCGAACCATTCGTTCGGCGCTCCAAATCACGTCCCAATCTTGCGAATTTATGGTTCGCGAACGGTTCGGCTCGCATATGTATACGCACCTTTAGAGACCCAGGTGATCGCCGATATTCATAATCATTTTGTTTATTAAAATTATGGATGACGACTATTGTATAAACAGCCTGTATTTGCAAATTTAAACAGTTTTGAACATGTAGATTAATATATGCTGATTATATACAGGACAGAGTTGTCCTCGCCAAAAGGCAAATATAAAACAGAGCCAAATTTCGCATAATTAATGACCTTAAAAAGGTTTTCTATGTCGACCGTTCGTTTAAAATACGCACGGGAAACGACAGCGCCTCAGAAAGGACAACGTCCTAAATATTTACGCAGAGCTCAAATGGATTTCGTAATAAATTCGACCGCTCATAGGTTAGACGGGGAGCAATATTTTATTTAATTTCCACTTTAAGAAGCTCGCCTTGCTGAAATTACGTTTTGAAAATAAGTTTTCCGGTAAAGTTCACTCAACGAGTTTAACTGCTAATCAATTTAGATGTATTACCGTGGTGCGTGGTAGATACGTGGCTCATAAATTCCCGATATAATCCTCACGTAAAAGCACTTGCCGTCCAAGGCGTGCTGAACTACTTAAATCTCCCCTTGTAACTTTACATCTCAAAGCTGTTGCTACCCTTATCGTAAACTGACTTCGCTAATTAAAACCATGATATATATTTTGGGAAGTGCATTTTTGCTTTTCAAAATTAGGAAGGAACGAGAAGGAGCGAAATATAAATTAAAGCTTGTCCTTTACTAATTATTGTTACATTATACAGTACGATTCAAAAGGGACCGCACCATCACTGGGGCGTTCTTTAGAACCATTTATTTGTTCACAAAAATGTAAAGAAAATTTTTCCGCGAGCTTTTTTTAAGAAGATATAGGCCTTGAAAGATACGAATTTGATGTTGATTTTGTATTAATCAGATAATGTAATTTTATGTTTTTATTAATGAGGCAGTAGATACCAAGCGTGTAAAATTTTTCTTATTATTAAACATAGTAGTAATAAAGCAAAAACTCTTTGGAGATACTGACACTACACTGATAAAAGTAGAAGTAAATTTACACTATTTTTACATTAACATTCAATATTATATTAAGTAAATTTTTAGTACTACATAGGGTTCTATGTATTATTACTTAATAATAGTAAAATAACATGAAATTTTAATGTAAAAATGATGTAATTTTACCACCACTTTTACTAGTGCAGGCGCTTTCCTCTTGCAACAAACCTTACCTCAGATCAAATAAACGTCATTTCCGTTAGCACGAACAAGTGAGTTTGAATTGAGATTTCGATCTCCCACCTTGCCACACAAGCATTCCCATTAGTTGCTAGATTGAAATATCCGTTCAAAGTTACTTATTCGTGCTAACGGAAATGACATTTAAGTGATCTGAGGTAAAATTTGTGACAAAAAGAACGCAGCTATTATTTTAGATGTAAGGTCGGCAATGGTGCAGCAAAAATTACCATAGTCTGACATGTGACCTAAATGAGCGTTTACTTCTTTTAATTTCTGATTTTTCTAAATTCTTTAAAAGTTGTTTTGAATTGGCTTCGGCTTGAAACCGCGTCACGTTGACTTCTACTGCCGACTACATTGCAGAAGAACTTCCTCAGGGCTGCTGCTTCTGGTGGTGTTGCTGCTGTTTGTGGTGGTGTTCTTCTGCAATGGAGAACGAAACGTTGGCAGTAGAAGTCAACGTGACGCGATTCCAAACATGAACGTTAGTGTTTCGTCTTATAAAATGTCCCAGATGAGCAGTCTTTTAATTATAATTATCATTTGTTACTTAATAACATTTTTATTAATCAAAGTAAATTAATTTTTTTTATCACAATATCTTTTAAACGGACACTAAATAGCGCAGTAACACTTTACGTTTCGCTATCGTTTGATAGCTTCTTCAGAACTGTTAGTGCGCTATTTAGTGTCCGTTTAAAAAGATTTTGTGATACAATTTTCATCGGACAAGAACCTGCTTTAATTATTTTTTTAAATTTCAAACTATATATAAATATATCAAAAAGTATGAATCCCAATATAGACACACTATATATTTTTGGAATCTTTCATAATTTGAGAATATATATTGAATGTTCCATTTAAAATAACAAAATTGATACTCATTTGTTAGGTGTCCGATTGTCATTTGTTTCTTCTTTTAGCAAATTCTGGTGGTTCAGGTGAATCCCTAAACTTTTGTATTTATAATTTCTTTGTATGTCTAATAACAAAATGCGTAGGTCAAAATATACCGTTCAAAATATAAACAAAAACCCTGTACGCTGCTAATTATTTTATTATAGATTATGGCTTAGGTTGATAAAACATTAGAATATTTTCACTACTTTCAAATCTTTACTATAATTGTAACAGTCTTATAAGACTGTTACAATTATATATACCGTGAATTTATTTTAACATAAAGCGTTGCTGTTACGTGGCTGTTACGTACGAATTTGAGAATCCATACCCATAGCAACATTTACAATTTGTAAATTAAACTGTCCTTTTTAAAATAGAACATCAGATGACAGCTGTCATGAATCTGTTCTGTTATTAGTGATTTCGATATACTAGTACTACAAAATAATAGCAATTCTTTCAATTACATTAGATAAGTTTATTCTTGTTTAAAATAAATAAACTTAAAACATAAGGAAAACAGAACTTCTTTAATTCAAAACAAACACCACAAGTTTTTAAAAATTTCTTCATTCACCTCCATGCAATATCCTAAACGATTATAAAAGTTGTTAATTGCATTAGTTACATACTTGTCCAGGGGTAATTCTTCCTGATACATTTTCACTAACTTTCTTCGCCTGACAGTTGTTCCAAATTAAAATGGACAAATTTTATTTGATATGACATTAGAAACCCTAACGACGACGATCATGCAACGACATTTTTAAAAATTGGAATTAGTTTCCATAGTAATATGAACAGCAATATTTCATATTAAAATAAAATCACGGTAGACACTTGGTATAACTCTAGGTATAATTTTGCATCTTATTCCATTGTAACTACATCTTTGTTTTTATATTGTTTTATTTACACAAATACTTAAATAATAGAACGGAAGCACTCATAAGTAAAAATGGATGTTTATTTGGAAACGAATAAAATTTTTCTTTTAGTTTGATATATGGCAAGTATTTAAAATGCGAAAAGTGATAAGGTTTCAATTCATTTTAGGTCCAGTTGCACAATACCAGTTTAAATTGAAGCTGAAACTTAAACCCATAGCAACTATTATTTCGATAATTGTTTTTAAGGTTTTAAACTTTAGCCTAAAGTTAACTTAACGAATACATTATGAAACTCATTTGGGTTTCATAAACTAGTTCATTAAAGCATCCGAAGTTTTATTTTATTCGGTACGTCACAAGCCATTAAGGACTCGGCTCCTTCGTCGCCTCGTCCTTAATTGCGATTTGTCCCCTAAAACCTTATTTTGCGTACTTGATACATAAACTACTATACTTGACGACAGGTTATTTCTGTTATTGTTCAGTCAAGCAAACACTACCATTACGTGTCCCGTTTTAACTCGAAACGTTTGTAAATTTTTTTGCACATTTTATCTGCATGCAATAGAAGACGCATAAAAAACAATCTCTATTTTCTTCTCGCGCGAAACACAAAATACATTATCGTTCGCTTTGTCTGCCTAATCTTTCGGAAAGAACCAAGCTAAACCGCAAGGATATCTCGCATCGACCATCTTTTGTTGACGAAGAAAATGACAAAGATACGAGTCCAGGAATGCTGACGTTATTGATTGAAAAGTATGCTCCAGTACGGCGTCATATATCATTTTAGGATTTTAATGTGAAATATGGACGCAGTGGTAATGCGTTCGGCGTAAAGCAGAGGAAATATGAATGTTAGGTAATGATTTAAGGCAGGAAAGTGTATTTTATCGTCTAGAATGGCTTAGATGGAAAATTTAAAGAAAATCGATAAATCCACAAATTCATAATAAATGTCTGCTCTTGAAATCTTACAAATGCATAAACAACTGAACTTTTGGGTTTAGTAAAACACGAGTGACTAATTTATATAACTGCTTTGAGATTGATTAATCTTAAACAGAGGTCTCTCTAAATCTTCCGAAATATGTAGTTCAAGTGTACGGTCTATTTAAATTACGTGGGTCGCACTTAAACATTAAAACTTTATGCAGATTCACAGTCACAACTAGAAATGTATCGCCAAACCCTTTAAAGTTGATGAAGTTACATGTGCTTGGAATTGAGTTATAGCAGATAAATTTAACAGAAAACCTGCTCAGCGGATTACTTACTAATTGAGTTTGTGACCGTAGTACGAACACATGCGTGTTAATTTCTCTCTTAACATATTATTAATTTGTTCTCTCTTAAAAAATACAAAATTATAAACGAGGTGGGACTGAAAAATTCGTGGCCTAAGGTACTATGAGTAATCCTATCAGTTTATTATAATCATTGATAGTTTCCTGACGAAGTTAGTGAAACGTTGAGCGATTGTGCGATTTTAAAAGTGTCCGTTAAAAGATTAAAAATAATTTGTTTTTTCATGTGTTGTCATTTTATTTACGCCCGGTATAATTTCATTGCTTCTGAAAAGAAAAAAATACCTAGAAACAGATATAACGTTTGCAATTAAGTTGAATTTCATTCCAAGAAAGTGACATATAATCTTTGTAAAACACCAAAGTAAGTAATGCATTTAAATTAAAGACAAAGAAACAAATAAATAACAAACTTTCGGTTTTGAGTTAACACAGCAAAACTGCTTCGGAAAGCAAAGTATCTAAATTTGATTTATTAACAGATCCGTCTGCACGCGAACTCGATTATTCCGACCCAACTTATATTACTAAACTAACTTAAATTACTCAACTTTTTACCCCTGTCTGCTATACTTATATAATTGTCAGTCTGTAAAGAAACGAAACTTTAAAATTTTAAGCATTTTGCAGTACGTATCTACATTTTTCACAGGTTTAGTTTGACTTGTCTTAAATAAATTTAAATAAGTTAAATGCTGTAGCTCCTTTCAAGATAAATATTTTTCGGTTAACATGTAGCAATTTCAGTTAAATAGTGTGTGTGATAAAAACTGTAGGATTTATATAAATTAATAAATTTATTAACAGCCTTCAACATTCCAGTAATTAGCCAGAGTCAATGGAAGCACAGTATTCATCGAATGAAATGTTCTGATAAGACGAACATTTTCTTAGAAATAATTATGTTGAATAATAAGACTTCCATTGTTTTAAATCGCAATATGACATGTTTTGTTTTAACTTGAATAATAAATTGGTTCCTTTGTTTGCCCTGATTTAGACTCATACATTTAAGTTTTACGATTTGCAATTTATTTTGTAATTTCGAAATACCTAATAAATTTTTCTGTGCATAATTGTGATTTCTTACACTTCTACATTATTTTCTTCATTCGTTGGATAGCCAAGTAGATAGAACACGATAGAACAAGTTCCACAAATTCTTGGTCGGACGAGCAAATATAATTTAATTGCCAAATTATCGGGTGAAAAAATACGTCAATTCTAACATCCGACATGCTGCGTACTTAAGCAGTAATAATAAAACAGTATATTTAATAATCGTTTAAAAATTACACTAATAAAATTTAAGCTAACTAATAAAATTCAAGTTCAGTTAACAATAGCAAACACAAAATAATTAATTGCAATATTCAGCTATAGTATTCGCAAATGTAAGAAATTATTTTGCCTTGAAAGTAATGGTAATTATTTTTCAAATAAGTAATTCGCTTAAGCCTACAAAGAAATTCTGCCAGTCATGAATAATCTCAGAGGAAAATTTACTTATGATGGAAGGCAATTAGACGAGGTGACAGGCCATTTTATTATCGTACGACTTCCAATCCACTTATTGAAATTGAAAATTTTACTGAGTAAATATGAAAGATTAAAGGAAATATTGCTCCTAATATGCATCTGACAAGTTCATTATTATTCAGACAAGTATGCTAATATAAAAATTATATAAATATTTTAAAAAAACTCAACTTAAATTACATATTAGCTTCATCTGCAATTGATATCCGTTGTTACGAATCGCAATTATTGCTTTTACAATAAACATGCAATTTCAAATGAACTGGGAACTGATAGTAATTTTTATTATCCAGTTTTTATTATTTGCATTTCATTTTATATGTAAAAATTGCTGCCGATTTAATTGTTATTAAATAAATGTAAAACGATTTTTATTTGCTATATCGAAACTCTATTTACTTGTTTATTATTCCTGTAAAAACAAGACTATGTTTTTCATTGTATTGAATGCACCTAACACATAATAATTGAATAAAACGTTTTTTGAGTTGAACATAAAATTTTGAAGAAAGTAAGGTCTAGCAGATGCAATGTAAATTTTTGTCGTATTTTGTCTTGGGAACATTAAAATCAATAACATTTGAAATCCCATGTTAATTTCTTTATAGCGCAAATGGGCTGGGACACTCGCTATGTAAATATACTCACGTTTTGTTTTCTTTCTTTTTCAAATGACGAGAACTGTCGAAGAGAATAAAGAGGTCCAGTAGAAGAATTTAAGTGATTTAATTTAATGTAATAGTTGATTTGTTACCCGATTTGCATAATTTCACACGAATGTTTAGTTGATTTTTGGAGCGGCACGTGGAGAATAAATTTAGGTTAGATTGGCATTTAAGAATGTATCCCATACTCGTATTTACAGACCGAGTTTTCAACAAATATTATATTGTAAATAAAATAAGTTGGAATAAATTGAAAGTCAAAACATTGTAAAACTGTAAAATACATTTGAAAAAAAGATTAAATTGTTGCAAAATAATGAATAAGAAAATTACGAACGAGCATCGGTAAAAAAAAACAGTGTAAGCTACCTCACTCGTAAAATCCAATCAAACATAAAGACAGTGTAAAGGTGCAACCAGACCTTAGTGCAATACTGCGCGAAACGTTCCCGAACGTTTTGCGCAGTATTGTCCTGCGGTCTGGACGCACCTTTTGAAGAACAAACTACAACTATCATGTCCAAACCGAACTTATTCGAACGCGCAAATTTCTCTGAAATACCGACATCAAGCGGAAACATAGCAGTTTAAGCGACAAATGCCCTAATAATTCCTGGTCAAAGGCAAGAATAAAAGAATGGCTTCAGAGCACAACGTACAAGTGAATGATTCTTTGCTGAAACTGGAGCTGTTGGAATTAGTGTCACGGTAATTGGTAATTATGACAAATTATTCAGTAATATTATTGATGGTCTCGTTTCAGCAATAAGCCTGCCAAAACATACAAAGTTGACAAATTAGCGTTAGAATACGGACATCGTGTTCTAAGATTACCACCATATCACTGTATATTTAATCCCATAGAAAACATTTGGAGTACTTGTAAAATTTATTACAACAGACATGTTGGACGAGATGGGTATGGTCAGGTAAATGCTGTGGATATGTGGAAGGAGGCGTTGAACCATGTGACTCCAGAAATATGAGCGAATACTATTACTCAAACTGATAATGTCATTAAAAAATGGTGGGACAGAGAAGTAGTATTTGACACTGAAGACATTCCTCCGTTAATCATATCAATAAATAATGATTCCAGTACTAGTAGCGAAGACAGTGAGAGTGATTAAATATACAATGTTTACTTTCTTTGTACATGTAAACCTTTTCTTAAACATATTGTATCGGAACATTCCAGATTCCATATTATATCGCTGGTGACCTGGCAATACCTCCTAAGTGACATTGCTCAAAGTTTACAGGAGACTTTAAAAATTGCTTAGTTTTTAATATATCGCAAATTCTAATTTTATTTTGACAAATATTTGTATTAGTGAAGATATCAAGTAATTCAGTTAAGAGATGTTTTCATTACAACTTAAAAAGACGTGCAAAATACAAATCTATTAATAACGTGTTTTTAGTCAGTGCTTTCGTCTTATTTTAAATATTAAGAATTATTGGTAAGTTATTTTCAATTCGCGCCACAAATTTCGAATTATTTAGTCGTTTGTAAACTACTATAAACGTAATATAGGTTTACGTCTATGACGTAACTGCAAACTTACGTCACAGAATAATAAGCGACCAGAAGTACAACTGGCTGTCGGCACCTTTGATGTTTGTGTCCGCTGTTTAGCTTTGAATTATGGTGGGAGAGTGGTGACTGGTCCGCGCGAATTCAAAAATGACAACTTGGAAGAAAAATTAACCATCGGTTTTTCGTATGTTTCTCGACATTGTGCTGTTCGAATAAGTTTGAATTTATTAAATCATATAGAAAATTATTTGTTATTTATAATGTAAATGGACAAAATTTCCATTGTATTCTCGATTATTATAACAATTAATCGAAAAGAAAACTACATTCAAAACTAAGCCTAGTTCATCGTAGAGACACAAGATGGCACTGTTTTCGTGCATGGCGTAATGCTTTATTCACGTGCAAATGCCAAGACGCCAAGTTTACGCGTTCGATTCTTCTGATGTTATAAACAGTTTTTATCCATAATAACGTTTGCATTACTTCTGCAGCAGTCGTTAAACAAGTCCAGGAATGCGAATAGATATATTATATAACTAAAATTTCTATTTAAGACGTCTCAAAAAGTGTGATTGTGAACGTACCCTGACCGTAATTTTGAAATCTGCGGACCAACTAACGCATGCGCAGTCAAAAATTTCAGACAAAACCACGCCTTAGTTAATCTTCTGGTCGTTTATTATTCTGTGCTTACGTGCTTTTCTGTATACCGATATTCGTTAGGTGGCATATTTTGACCAATCAGTGCTTAGATATAAAGCGTTTCTATGTACAGGATGGATCAATTTCGATGTCTCTTATGGGCATCTCTGTAACTATAAGAGTTAGAAAAAAACTAGTGGCCAAGTCTCGATCTCTTTTTTAGAGATAAAGTCAATAGACTAAACAAAAATTGGCTATCTTCTTTTGTTTTCGAGTTATAGGCAAAAATTGACATTTTCGACTTTTCGTCAATCGCGCATATCGCGTTTATTTTTACAGATATTAAAAAACTGTTTTGACATTATTAGGACACTTTTTTGAATACAATTCAGTGGTGTAGTTGGTTTCTTGATATTTAATAAAATTTTCGAGTTATAACATAAAGTTATATTTTTTTAAATGGAAATCATAGTAGGCAATGCCACTTTTAAATAGAAATTTTTTTTCTGCTTTCAAAAATATATACTTTGTTGGGTTTATTTGTTACAATTAATAGAATAAAACGCCTTTTTTATTATTCTTGGGTGTATTCTATTCTTAGTAGGCTGGTTTGAACAAAGGCCGATAATTTTTTGTTTGTTTTTATTATATATCAACTCTTGTTCAAATATTTTGACAGTAGTAACCGCATAAAGAGAAAGAAAGATAGAACGAGCATCCTCTAAGAGTCACAAAGACTACAACAATACCGATACCATGTGGTTTGGGTGAAATTCGAAATTATGTAACTTCATTTAATATTTAACTTTAAAACGCATTTTTTTTCGATCAAATATGCATTTCATGGGATAATGAACTAAATTATATGAATAAATTAAAAACATCTTAAAAATAAGAAATTATTGCAGAAAAAGAATTTTGAAATGTAAGTAGATAATAAACACAACTCTTGATATATCACAATAAATAACTTAAAACCCAGAAAATAATATCAAAATAAATTACAATTTCAACACTGCCGCGCTAAAATACACAGCCAACTCATGTTGCAACCCAACCCAGCTCTATCGGTGCTAGCTTTCTATCTCTTATGTTTATCGCAATACCTCTCACTCCTGTGCCACCCAATCTTCAAATCTTTGCTAATATTTAATAAAAACAAAAGAAAATTGTTGGCTTTTGTTGAAACTAGCCTCCTAAGAAAAGAATGCACCCAAAAATAATAAAAAAGGCGTTTTATTCTATTAACTGTAAGAAATAAACCCAACAAAGTATATATTTTTGAAAACAGAAAAAAAAATCTCTATTTAATGATGACATTGCCAACTATGATTTCCATTTAAAAAAATATAACTTTATGCTATAACTCGAAAATTTAATTAAATATCAAAAACCAACTACACCACTGAATTGTATTCCAAAAAGTATCCTAATAATGTCAAAACAGTCTTTCAATATCTGGAAAAATAAACGAGATATGACTGATATGACGAAAATTCGAAAATCTCAATTTTGGCTTATAACTCGAAAACAAAAGAAAACAATTTTTGTTTACACTATTGACTTTATCTCTAAAAAAGAGATCGAGACTTGGCCATTAGTTTTTTTCTCTCTCTTATAGTTACAGAGTTGTCCATAAGAGACATCGAAATTGATCCACCCTGTACTGATTTGTCAAAATATGTCACTTAACGATTATCGGTACCTATCTAACGATGTCGTTATGAGTTACAGAATGGGAGGCTAAATAGCAATGTTAGCTGAAATTTGCAACGTTCGCGAACGTAAGATCACGCGTAAGATCAACGCCCACTGAATAATAGGCCTGCTCAAAGCAGTGGGAGAATACCCCGAGAACTTGAGACAATGCCGCACGCGCCGCGTCGTTACTTGACATATTATTTATCTAATGCCGAATGTGTAATGCGAAGTCAGAGTTGACCATAAATTTATTAATTAAATATATTCATAAAACTAATTCCAACATGTTAAAATATATACAATGCACGTGTGTGGAATATAATTATGTAAACTCACGAGCACGAGTTTAAAAATAATGTACTTAATTATTTTTGTTGTTTCCAATACTTTTAAATTAAAAAAAGAAATAAATCATTTGAAACAATTGGAAATATGAACGAAATAGCAGAGTTAGCTGAACTACATACAATACATAATAGTTCTAACTACTATTGTCTAGGAGTCGCAGGGAGGACTACTATAATTCTTAAAAAAAGGAAATTTTTAATAATGTTAAAAATAAGTTCTCTTAATAATTAAATACGAGATGTGATAATAATACATAATTAAAACAGATGAGTTACTTTCACACTGCGGTACTGAACATGAAGTGACCATTTTAAATTAATCAGTAAGCCCATTTACGTACGCACTAACAGTTCAACGGCGAGACGCGTACTGACCGAGTCCCCCGAAAATCTTGGAGTCCCCCGAAATCTCGATGTTCCCCACTATCTAACTTCGGCCTATGTGAAGTGGGCATTGGTAGATACATTCGAATTCTCATTCTAATTCTCTCTCGATTCTCGCGAAAACTCACTGAATTTTGGTCGAGCATTCCGACAAGTCTGCACAGGATTTCGGGGTGGGTCAGTATACGAAAGTAAATGGTGAAAATAAATAAATTAAAGATTTTAATGTTTGTTATTCGACGAATATCAAATTAAATAAATAAAATATCATAAATAATTTAATTTGTTAAATCAAATTATTTAAAATAATTATGGCTGATTGTTGTGAAACTTTAATGTCCCTGGTTATTTAAAAATAATAATAGGTAATCTGAAACATTTACTCGGAACTAACCTTGTGTAATGTTTCGTTAAACAAAAAGTTATTTATGGTTTATATCAGGATAAAGGTGGAAGAAAAACCAACAGTGCGAACACTTGGATTTTGTTTAAGACTCTGGATAAAAATCAACAATCAATAAACTTATTACTTAAAAGAAAAATAATTGAGAAAAAAAGTAATAAGGTGAATTCTCCAACGAACTTGAAATTCAAAAATTAAACAACAAAAATACAACAATTTTTGTCGCCCAACGTGGCAGCAAAAAATAAATAAATAAAATATAGTAATATTTGTCGCTAAACAATAAAATCTGGGCACACCAATACACAGCAATTTTTGGCGTCCAACGTGGGACAGCCAAAGTAAAATTGCAGTAAACTCCTAAACCCTATAATACAGCAATATGTACGTTAAATGCAAAAAATTTAATTACAAGTACCTAGTTCTTAAGAAATTCGTTATATTTAAAGCAGTAGACAAGTTAGCAACTTCTAGTGCAGCATTCCTTTCGGAGATTTATGAACACCAGTCGATGCAATGTATAAAACTTTACACCGGAATTACTTATTAAGCAGCGCGATGCCGCTTTCGAACGAGGATTAATTTCGCATAATAAGTTTGCAAAAGCAAGAACGCAAAACGAAGACGCGGATAAAAAAAGAAGTCAAAAATTTCGTTAATATGCAATGCTCTCTACAAAGCCGATACTAAGCTATTTACAAGACCATTCCTTTTTCTCTGTTGAAAGTATAAGGAGTTTAGTTTTATTTTAATTTATTATGAAACCATTAATTTGAGGTAAACGTTTAATTTTTTACACCAAAATTAATGTGCAGAACTGTGAGATGTTAATTAGAGGAAACCATGAATACGACGTAAGTGCGGTTCGGGAAACTGAAGTTAGAAGTTGCGTGAATAAATAATTGCACAGTGCACATTGAGAATATACATATGTGGAGAAATATCTACCTTGAATCTACATTTCCAGGAATTCAGATTAATTCCTTGAAATCTGCTTATTAATTAATGCTGTATTGGGGGAGCATATTTATTGCGTATTAGTTTCTAATTCGTGTTGTATTTGGGTAATTAATTCATGCAGCCACTAGCAAGCTTAGTTATTTACCTTCAACTTGGGAATGCAGCTCACATTTAGAGGAAAATGAACAAATTGGACTCAAATGAAGTAAGGCTGCGACAAGCAGAAATATCTTTTTCAACAAAAACACACTGTGATCAATAAATACTGAAGGTTTGCATCTGAAACATTTCCGAAATATTATCAATCTTTTAACAATAAAAAATTATTGGACAGTAGCACATTGTTGACCACAATGTAGAAATAGTAGTGTAACAGAATGTCGAGACGAAGTGAAGTTTTAAGTATTTAGTGTTTATTTAATAGTTTATAAGATTAATAGGTATATTTGTGTAACTCATTATTCTTTTACTATTTCTAGTTTATACTTTTATTAAAAACGTTACAAATTAATGGAATATTCTAGAAACACGGAAGAAATCTTAGAAGGGAAACTTGAAAATAAATTAATATAATAGTCGAGAAATGTGGAGAGTAAATTTCTAGAACAATCTGGATATTTGGAAGCTAAATTACAACAACAATCTACAACCCTGACAGCAACATTAGAATGGCAAGGTAATAAAATGAAAACACTCGAAGAAGTTATTGCGACAATGACAAATATTACCCACCTGCAGAACAAGCAAACGACGCCAGAAGGAGAGGAGGATCAGAAAGTACTTCGAGAATGAAAGTGAAACCACCAACATTCGATGAAAAGACTTCGTGGTTCAATTATTTCAAGCAGCAGCAAGAGCGAATGGGTGGACGAATAATGAAAAAGCCACGTTACTAATTGTAGCTTTAAGAGGTAATGCTATTGACGTATTACAATGTCATCAGACATGAAGACTTCTGCAAATTGGTGAAGAGACTCGACATGCGTTATGGGCAAGCCCATCTGAGCAAAGTGTATCATGCTCAAGTGAGGAACTGGTTGCAAAAACCTGACGAAAATCTACAAGAATATGAAGCTGACATAGTTCGCCTGGTACGTCTCGCATACCCTGCTGCTCTAGATGACTTCCTACAGTGGTTGGCTATGCGCACATTTATTGATGGAATTCGAGACTCCGAAACTCAACGGGCTTTGACAAAGGCTCGTCCTAAAACATCGATGGATGCGTTGGCATACGCGTTGGAAAACGAGTCGGCGAAACAAGATTCGAAGACCCAAGGCCGAGTACGCGCTGCTACTGATAATTTGGAGCAAGAGGCTAAGGAATCCAAGGAGGATGTTCTAAGACACCATAAGGAAGTACTTCCGGTAAAAGGAAGGCTAGTATGTTGAAAATGCCAAGAGGCAGGGCACATCCGCAGTTGATTATATATGATATGTTTGCATTTACGCGCTAACCGTGCGTATGTCTTGTTGGTCGTCAGGGTTGCAATGGAGTTCTCGAGCTACTGTTCTGCTGATGAGGCCTCAAATAGGGCCAAAATAGCTATACAGAATATGCTCGGATTATGGATTCTAGCACACCCTCATAGAGTTTGAACTTCAATGCATTTGTCCAGATGGGGGCTGCATACGGGATCGTGGGTTTCACGGCTCCTGCTAGCACCCGCCGTTTTTTTCGTCTGGGGCCTCCAATGTTTGGCATTAATCTTGTCAGCTTCATTAGCGTTTTGTTGGCTTTTTCACATGTTTTTGTACGTGCGTTGTTATCCTGAGACCTCGATCGAAGTGGAGTCCTAGGTACTTCAGCGCGTTCTTGCTTTGTATTGCGTTGTCCTCTATTTGTAGCGTCATGTTTTTTTAATTTTCTGGGTCCCACCAGAACATCAAAACAGAGTTTTGGCAATAGCTAGTATCAAGTTGTAGCTATGTAGCCAGTTTTGTACCCTGCTCGTGGCTTTATCTTCTAGGACAGTAGTTGTTTTTGCCGTTATAATTATTGCCAGGTCATCGGGGTATGCGATCGTGGTTATTCCCTGGCCCAGTTTCATGTGTAGTAGGTCGCTGTATAGTATGTTCCACAAGGTCGGCCCTAAGACTGAACCCAGCGGAACCTCACATGTAATTTGTTTTTCCTCGCCCAGTTGTTGATGACTTTCCGTTCCGTAAGGTAGGACTGCATCATCCTAGTGATGTGTGCGCTGATTTTTGCGTTTCTAAGAGGGCCTACAGTATGCGACCAAGATGCTGACTTGAACGCATTTTCAACGTCCAATGCCAATATTAGGCAGAATTTTCGGTGTTGATAGGCGGCCTTTCTGGTTTCACTAACTACTTCAGTCATCTTGTTCAGGCCATCTACATATAGTAGATCTACCAGATCTGAAGTCGTGCTACCTACCTGTAGGCCAGCAAATTAGTGCGAGGGAGTGATGTTTCTCCAGAACCGGCTCGGCAAAGCTCTTGGAGAAGGGAGGTTCGACGTAACCCCAAAGCAAAAAGGTGGGCAAAGTGAATAAAATAAAAAGCACCAGCTGAGCACACTTGTTTTTATTTAAATGGCTCAAAACTTTGATAAAAAAAAATAATATAAAACAAAAACAGAGTTAATAAAAAAAGGAACCCAAACAGGGTCCAGTTATATGAACACGCAAAAAAGTAAATAATTTGACTAATTAAAAATCTTACGTCAAACTGAACTGTTCTTCGTTTACAATTAACTTAAACGAGTTTAACTGTACACCTCAAAACGAGAATAACAAGAGCAACGCCGCGAAAATTGAGCCAACTCAAAAGGGTTATTAAAAAAAGGAATAATTGGAGTAAATCCGACCTGTACTTAGGGTCCCAGGTAATGACACTCGGCTGTGAACGTGAACAGTGCCGGAGCGCCCTCGCGCGGTTGTTAGCGCCGTAAGTCAGTGCAGTAGCGTCGTCTTGCCGGACAAAACTTTGCTCGGTACAAAAAAAAACCGGCGGGTAAAACTACCGCAGGAACTCGAGCTAGAAGCCTGGAATCTCAAGCTAGAAGCCTGGAACTCGAACTAGAAGCCTAATGGAAGAAAAAGTACGTTACGTTTCGTTATGGTCGCAACAATGGCCACAAGACATACCTATTCCTTATTTCGAGGATAGGCTTGGAAAAGCTGTTTGACAAGCTTCAGATGCTCCCCACGTACGATTTACATATCTCGGAATAATTCCGGTTCCGTCTTACTTCACATACACTCGTGAAAGGCAGCACAAAAAATAAAAATCACGAAGAAACGAACCGTACGTCGGAAGCTTTGAGAACAGACTGAGTGCGAGCGACCACTGGGTTGCTTCCCCTACCACAAGTTCAGACAGGAGTCGTTAGGATTGGAAACAGAGTTATCTAGTAAACCGAGTGAAATGGAGATAAACTGTACCCCTAAATAACAACGCATAATCTAACTAATGCAATATTGCACAACATTGTGAAATGCGACGATCGGCACGTAGGCCATTAGATTCCCACGTTAATACAGGGTATTCGGAAAAATATTATGAATAACTTAAATGAATTTTTCAACCGTAACAGTCGTACTAATATTCCTTTAGGATGCACTTCTTATCCAGTTCTTCGACCAGGGGTTGTTGCTTGATTAGGGTCTCGAGCAAGACAGATAGGTCTACATGTTAGCTGGTTGTTGGGAGGAGACTTTCTTTGTTTTTCCACCAGTACCAACGTCGCCTTTTTCTAAATGTTCGAGAAGATGCCGTCTTTCAGGCAATCATTCATTACCTCCAGGAACGGAGCTATGCTTTGTTTGGCTATAGCTTTAATGACTTCTAAATTTGATTATGTAATACAAACGCATGCGTATCTACAGTTTAATATAAAAATCTTTGTCAAATTTAAGAGAAGGATGATCGCTTTCAATTGCTGTAAGCTGCATATAAATATCTTGGAAGAGCCCTGGCTTCGGCAGAGCATTTTCAACAATTTCAATAAAATGTTTTTCTCATTGATTAATAAAAAATAATAAAATTTTCATGTGGCATTTGTAACTTTCCAAAAAATGATAGAGACTTTGAGGAATATGCTTTGAACTGACAAAAGACAGTTTTTTTCTTTGAAAGAGGCTAATTTGCTATACTCCTCACAGGTTACACAGATATGCTTTTTCAAGGGTTTTATGTACAAATACCCACTTATGTACTTAAGAATATTATCCTATGGTAGGTCTGGTGGTGTTTCTGTTAACACTCTCGCTGCCATGAGTATCGTTAGCGATACACCAAATTAGGTTTTTAATGCGCCATGTGCATCGCTAGTGATACATGGAACTTGAGATTGTTTGAACTGTTGTATAATGTAAACTACACACACTATACAGATATTTCCATTGATATTTGGTTTTAGTGGCCTGGGACTATCTACCCGTGCACTCATTTTTGGCGCAGTACATATGTGTGTACATATGTTATCATTTAAATTATGCATAATATGTATTTTATTTTTTTATTTTATTTGGCCTTTGATGAAAAAATTCAAAAAATAACCATGGCGGCGAGAGTTTTAAGGTAATGTTACACATCCTGTCTTGGTACTGAATTGGGGTAGGGTTGACAGCATTCCTACTTTGTTGTCTAATTGTGCCCAAGAAGTTTTCGATGCAATCTTGGTTTATTCTATTCGTCAGAATGAAGTATATCGCTGGTTTCTGTTTCCAATATCTTTGAAGTTCGATTAAGGCTGTTATTGACTGTTGCTAACCACGAATATTTTTTTATGGTACGGATGATATCAGTGCCCAATTCTTTCAAAATGCCCATAGATTCCTCCAATGTTTTATTTTGAATCGAATCTATTCCAGTAAATCCTTTCTTAAGCAGATTTCTGTATTGTAAGGTTCTGGAGTTAGACACGCCAAATAAATTAGGTATTTAATTTCAAAAATTTTAATTGTTCTTACGGCTGACATGACGCTGGAAGTAATCCTAGCGCCAAGTAAGTCTCCATCTCCATCTCCATCCATAGTATTACTAAATACTTGTGCTGCAAGTTTCACTTTCATTCTTTGAAAGTTCGTCGATGTTAAAAGGCCATCCGTCAGTTTGGGACGTAGTCTCAAATTCCTTCTTCTCTGATCTTTCTAAAGTGTCTTTACATCCGCCCATGACACTACACGATATTTATAATGAAACGCATACTTTAAGAGATTATTCCTAATAGACTTTAGAAGATGAGTTGGCTCATAAAAAGAGAATATGGGTCTTGATTTATAATTGAAACAGGGTTTTTTATCAACTTCCAATTGCTCCATTACTTCTGGAAATTAGAGCCTTGGTCACAAATAAAACTGCATATATGTACGGGGTCCGGCTATAGGTACTGACGGTTTTGTGAGCGCTGTGGTGTGAGTACCAAAATAATCTGGGGGAAAATATAATGCGAAAGTCATTCGGTATGTTATGCAGTTTTAGTAGCCATGAATTCGTGGCCCGTGCAGCAACGTATTTTTTGCTTTACGGCGTTCATTCAAACGGGATTCATAATCGACGTTCAACGCCAATTTCGACGAGAATCTAATATTCCTCGACGTGTAGGATTCCATCGCGCAACACAATTTTGCTATGGCATCGACGGTTTAATCAAACTGGAAACGTGAACAACATTTACGGCGGTACTCAGAGAATAGTGCGTACGCCAGAAAATATTGAAAGGGTACGTCAAGCGGTAACTCGAAGTCCAACACGTTCAGCAGCGCGTCAAGCAACAGCATTAAACATTTCAGAAAGAAATGTTGTGTTGCGCGAAGGAACCCTACCACGCCGAAGAATATTAGATTCGCATCGAAATTGGCGTTGAACGTCGATTATGGATCCCGTTTGAATGAACGCCGTAACGCAAAAAATACGTTGCTGCGCGGGTTACGAATTCATGGCTACTAAAACTGCATAGCACATCGAATGACTTTCGCATTATATTTTCCACCAGATTATTTTGGTACACACACCACAGCGCTCACAAAACCGTCAGTACCGATTGCCAGACCCTGTATATCCCAACTAATACCTCAATGGTCTCCAATGTCATAGATTTCAACATTTCCGTTGGTGAACTAGAAGCAACGAAGTAGTATGTGATTAGCTGCTTCCATCTACCACAAATACTTCTAACCATGAAAGTTACTGCTTGTCCTGCAGGAATGAAGCTTTTTGAAGGTTCTCATATATTTGGTAACCCTACGATAAAATCAAGTTTACTTTTTAAATTTCATCGATACATAACGTACAGTATCTTTGTTCCTCCTTTAAATTTTGAAACAGAAGGCAAATTTGATGTTAAATTGTTCCAAGCTCTATATGGTGTATACCTAACTGTTGCTACAGAAGACTTCTTGATGGCAATGGAAACCAATTTTTTCTCAGAAAGTCGTAAGCTCTTGGACTTAAAAAATATAGTATCAGCGAAAGCTTCTTCACCTCTGGAGAGTATCGATTACCCTTCCAATTATCCTGCAGTTCAATTGTTAGGTGGGTCTATAAACTTAACCATTCTTTCAGTTAAGAATCATTATGCAATTTGAAGAGAATCACTTCTGGAAATAGACGACATTGCTGTTGTTAATTTGGTTTTTAATCTGGCAGCGCATTTTTTGGAAGCTTCTAGTTTATGCCTTTAGTGCAGTCTTTCTAGGAGTGTGAAACCCAAATGTTTTTGGTGTTTGCGTTATATGAGATGATTGCTCCCTGACTATAGCCGATGATGTAGATGGTGTAGGTTCTGTAGCAAATGATGTAGACGGTGTGAGTCCTGATAATGACTGCTGCTCAGGAACAGCTGAAACCATTGGAGTGTTCAGAAGATATTAATCTGTTAATACAGCGGGGTCCTCATAATGTGGGTTTGTTAGCCAGAGAGTTTGAGAAGGCAGCCAGTATTTAGTTTCCTGAAAGACAAATCTTTCTAAATTGCATATAAAAGAATTATACAGGGCGTTTAAAAGTATGTTCGGATATTTTACCCAATTATTAATAAATCTCATCAATACAAACAAAAAAGCCTTAATAAACATAGATCCAAAAATGTTTCGGTAATACAGTCGATGCAGTAATGATGAGCACACGGATTCTGCCAAATTGTATTGTAACCGACTTAAAATAAGTTAAACGAGTGCACTTTAAAAAAAAGGCCGAAGTCTAACAATGACACAAAAGTTACGATATAAAATTTAATTTATTACTTACACCTGGAAGTGTATTTTGAATGTTGAAAACTGTAGGTGTAGGATATGCCGTGGAAATCAATCCTTTATTTTAAGCAAAAAGTTCATGTAAACATATTGCTACGTTATTGATTGTTATGATAAATCACGAACTAAATTACAATTAATACATCATAATAATAAATACAAATAATATTGTTACTACAAATCTCAAATTTTCAAGACTAAAATAACATAGCAATATGTTTACATGAAGCTTTTTGCTTAGAATAATTTTCTTTACGACCTCTTTCCGTTTGGCACACCTTAAGTGAAACACCCTGTATAATGCTGTTTTTGTTCCAGATCTAACAAAGTCTGCTTTTATTCGTTTTTATTTTCATCCAATCTAACAGTGAGTATTTTTATGTACGATTACCAAAATATGTTTTTAATACGTCCCGTGTTTTTACATGACAGTAATGCCGTATATTGGAAATGAAGAACGCCCAATGTTACAATAATATTTGCAAGGTACCAACCCTTCAACTTCCGTTACTTCTAGCGTGGTACAGAGTGCATTTACCACTCAGGCAAACATGATGCCATTCTGCTTTCCTCCTGCAGGACGGTGAAATTATCAACGATTTTGCCTTGAACGTAGCTGGTGACGTGATAGATCGTATGGATTCTCGAGAAACTTTTTGAAAAAGTCACAATAGTGCATTCGATTGTTGCGATCTCTCGGCAGGATTTCTTGGACTACAAGCACTTTGTATGAATGCATGTGTAGAGGACGCTTCAGAATTCTTCTAACGATGGTGTGGTACATATTCGTTTGAGCAGAAATACGACGTGTTGAGGAATGCGAATTTTCTGCAACGAGCTCCTCCACTTGTTCGACGACATTTTGGTCAGTTTGCGGCCTTCCAGTAGATTTCCCCTTCATCACGCTTCCCGTTGTGTGGAATCTCTCGACAATTTGGCGAACATGATAGTGCAAGGAAGGTCCTTCAACAATTTTGTTCGAAAACCTAAGTCGAAACAGGGCTTTGCACTCAAGAATAAAATATTGCCATTCCCCACTTAGTACACATCCAGGTCGGAAATAAGCTTCAATAATGAAAGTGTTTCCTTGCAAGATATACAATTAATCACTTGTTAATTCAGTTCAATAAATTGTAATAATTGTCAATTTGACTGATTTATGATATTTATTGAAATAACTCGCTAATTCAAAAAGATTAGAGCGACACAGGAAAATTTACATGTGAAAAAATTCCAAATGTAACTAGATGACAATCATTTTGTTCCACTTTGTATTTTCTACTGATTTGTACCATATTTGTTAATTTTCATTCTTATTAATTAGCCGTTCATAATTTCTAAAGCAAATTATAATACCAATTCATTTACTGCTGAAGACTATAAATCGACAAGAGATGAATTGAATTTATTATAATCGCAATTTTGCAACACAGAATCATAATTTATTAAGTTCATTTTGTTATTACTTGTCCAGAAAGTTGTCGGGGGTAGTGTATTTCAATTAACTCTAACTGTTGCTCTTTTAATAGTCATTTACTTTCCACTGTTATTTTATTTGACTAATTTTATAGACTTATTGTAATATAGACTGCGTTGTTGCATCTTTTTCTCCTTAGTAAATTTGTTATTCGTGGAAGACGAGATGCGTTAACGGTATCAGCAAGTAGCACAGCATGAGATATGATTGAAATCAATCACATCCAGAATCAAGCAGTCACTTGAGAATCTCATTTGCGAAGTTCTCTCTTCAGAAGTCGTCGCAGACATCGAACGGGAGCCATGAACCCACACACAATGGACGCCGATTGAGCCCTGATTTTCGACATTTAACTACCAATCCGTTTCGCTTCGGTTTATACGCTCTGCTGATTGATACTGTCGCTCCATTTGAGCCCGGCTAAATAGTCGGTCAATATATGTCTTTCCAACGAAGGTTATATTTCATTATTGCGAGGGTTACTAATGGCGATATTGATCGCTCCCTTTGTACTTCGGATAGTCTTGGATTTTCTGCTGTCACTTTATTGTTAAGTGCCTTTTAAATTCAACTTGAAATGATCCACAGTGACGAGAACGTTTTGTTATCTTTCACTTTCTATAATTAAAAGCCTCCTTATTCTGTAACTCGTAACGACATCGTTAAATAATGACAATCGCCAAGTGACATATTTTAACCAATCAGAGTTTTGATACAACGCATTTTTATGTACTGATTAATCAAAATGTGTGAGTTAACAATTGCCGTTATTTAACTATGTTGTTATGCATTACAGAATAAGGGATTAACTCCTGGTTATTGTCAAATTTTTGTGTATTAACTAAACATACAGTGTGGAAAAAAGTTAGGAACAAAGTTACTACTGAGTTTTATAACAAAAATCCAAAAACAGGCCAATTTTTGTTTTAAATTATACACTTTTTGATGTACAGGGCGATACATG
Source organism: Dorcus hopei (assembly GCA_033060865.1). Classification (NCBI taxonomy): domain Eukaryota; kingdom Metazoa; phylum Arthropoda; class Insecta; order Coleoptera; family Lucanidae; genus Dorcus; species Dorcus hopei. The sequence continues at coordinate 36,290,979 of CM065424.1, forward strand.
CAAAAGTTATGATGTCATCGACATTTTTTTTAATGAGAATGCCGTATTTTTTTGTTGATATCTTAATAGGTCATGTATTTGTCAAAATACATATTTAAGTTCAATGTCAGAAAATGTATAATTTGAAACAAAAATTTAAAACTCAATAATTTGGATTTTAAAACTCAATAGTTTATTTTTTATCGAATTTGTTCTTTACTTTTTTCCGCAGTGAGTATAAAATATAATAATGTATGTACTTGCCTAAAATTTACATTAACATTTCGAATTTAAACATGAGCATCAAGTAATGTAACTTTTACTTTTACAAATTTAAATTCCAAATATTTATGTATCACAAAATCTTCTAAGCGGACACTAAATCGCGCAAATGTACACTTTACGTTTCGCAGTCGTTCGACTGCTTCGTCAGGTAAAGTGTACATTTGCGCGATTTAGTGTCCGCTTAGAAGATTTTGTGATACAAATTTCATCGGACAAGAACCAACTGCAAATATTTATGGTTCTTATATGTATAAATCGGAGAAAAGTATATACTGTTAAGATGTGTCGTTTTATTTCCTCTTAAATGTTACTCTCTTTATCTCGCTTCCTTTTATACATTTTAGCAATAAATTTATAAGACATCGTAACAAAATTTCTTTGAAAGCGTTACAAAAGAAGACTATAATTGCAAAAGAGACTGTCAAGTATTCGGATCACAACTTGCATTCTCCTCGTAATCGGCTTTCAAAGGGAATTTCCTTTATTACATAAGACTCCACGGGTGATTCTGAATAATATATTTAGCCCGGCGAATCTTGCTACATCTACATCTAATTTTCTCGACAGAATCAGGAAAATTTCAGAACACTCGTACAAGTACAATTGGTTTCATGTAGTTTCGTGTTTCGAGCGGGCTTCGGGTAAGAGATCAAAGACCGTCGGCTCTTCAAAACACATCGAAGTTCAAACTCTCAAGCCTATTTTCCCGACAGGGTATTGCAAGAGTGCGACTCGAAGGATTATGTACCCGCAAAAGTGGAAATTTGAAGTCAATGAAGAATTATAATTTAGATTGGAATTTGTGTTAACTCGGCAAAAAAGAAAATGAGGCTTAAAATTTTAATTCCTTTAGATTCACGAAGCAGTAAAAAGTTGAAAAGTTATAGGACTTATATTTACGTAAATTCATTGAAAAGAATAATAAAAATGACAACCTCTGATGGTTTTTATTTATTTATTTTTATGCACGGTTACTGTAATAAAACCCGACAAAATAAAATCACCAAGAGAGTAGATTTTGTAGCTTACAGAAAAAATATAAAGACAATTCTGTTTCTTAAGTTTTCGAGATATAATTGATCAAAAATCGCACCCATTAAAAAATATGAAGTTGTGTTACAGTTTATTTTTCCAGTCGCAATGTTTGCCCATTATGGTCGCTAAAATTGCATGTCCGCTTTGCTATGTCGATCGATAGAATAATCTTTCTGGAAGGTTTCTGTGACTGGTCAATGTTACATCGGGTGACCTCGTTTCTTGGCCATACATAGTCTCCAGTGCTGCCGTTTCAGTACAATTGTACTGAATTCAGTACGAAGTAACTAAATTCAATACGTCATTTTGGAAAAAAACACCATTTTCAGTACGAAATTTTGAGAAGGACATAAAACCAAAAAAAGTTGAAAAAAAATTGCATAATGAATGAAAATTTATTATGAATGACGGCGAGTATGAAATAAATTTTGCAGGGAACTGCTTTTAAGTTAGAGTTTCTCTCTGATGCCCTCTAGTAGCAGTTGACTTAAACTTATTTTAAACATTATTTTTTTAAGTTTGTAATTGACGAGCTTCTTGGAAAAACCTCACATGTCCATTTTTGCCAAAATCGCGATTTCACTGCCATCTATTGCTTATAACAGTAGGCTATCAATTCTTATACTGGGATTCCATAAAAACGTCATAAACCGGGAATATAGCTTAGCAAAATCTGGGGATTTCTGTAGCAATATGTTAAGTCTACAGGTACATTTTTTTGTTTTTCCAAAAAAGTTGTTTTTGGACAAATGAGGTTTTTCCAAGAAGCTCGTCAATTATAATTATGTATGTCCATATTGTATCTATTGTTATAAATTGTAATTTGTTTTCTATTATTGCAATAAATTATTATTTTATATTAAATTAAAAATGGATCATTTCACTACCATCATATTATAAAGTGCAAAAAATTTTAATGATTTAAACTTTTAAATGTTTTGATTTTTGAATTTCCCGTCACCCAGTACATTATTTACGAATTCAGTACATTTTCTGTCCAAGATTCAGTACGCTTTGAAAATCAGCCGCGGCAGCACTGATAGTCTCGCTTCAGTATTGCGCTAGACTCGTAAGGGTGCGCTTCACTGTATTATTTCTCTGTATTATATTCACTGTATTATCTCTCTCTCTCTCTGTCTCTATCTCTCCCTCTCTCTCTGCATTCAACAGATGCAATCGATTCACAATCGATTTATGATTGCATACGGTTTAGCGTTAAACGCATCTGAATCGATTCAACATCGATCGTGAAATTGTCCTTCGTAAAAATTTTACGATTCAACTGCGATTAAATATGGCGTTACAAGTTGTATCATGTGTGCGAGTTGTTTATAATAGTGTATTGTTTATTTCAGGGATTTATTTGAGAAATAAATTAACCGCACTGCTTATATATTGTGATATTGCTATTGTTGAAAAGTTAAATGCCAAATATAGAAAATAGGATTATACCGGTCACGCCACCATTCAGTGTTCAGTGTTTTCACCGGTAAATATTTAATTTTTATGTAATGTAGTGTTAATCTTTGCTAAAAGAAATAAAAGTTGTCTCTTGTGAAGCGGAGTCTAATTAATTACAACATAATTTATAAATTAGAATTTTCCGTGATCTTCTCTTACTCATTTTTTTTTGTGGAACAAATCTCAGTCATCTTGTATGTACCACGTGGCATTGAATTGACCAAAGCAGCCAGAAAACCGGAAAGAATTACAGTATTTGCCTTAGCATAGAAACGAATCTAATGCATGATCAATATCTTTTCTAATCAAGTGACCTATAGAAAAAAATTATGTCTTTGTTTGGTTCAGTATTTCAAATGCTATTTGAATTATTTTTATTGCATTCCTATCGTTTTGTATAGGAATGCAATATAAATATATAATTCAAGCGACATTTGAAATAATTAACTAATCAAAGACTCATGATTTTATTTCCATAGGTCACTTGATTAGAAAAGATATTGATAACCTGTTATAATATTACAAATACAGTATCGTTCATTTGAAATTGGGCACCAAAAAGTAAACGTTTTCCTAATTTTCTTGAACAAATTTCAAACAAATACAAACAATATTCTATTTCTTATCTTCACACCAAAAACATGAAAGAAAATAAATAAATTTACGATATGAAAACGATAGGCAATTAAACCGATCAAAAATTAAATATTCAAACCCCTTTTTGAAACACTTGGAGATGGTGTTATTAAATATTTGCACTGGAGAACGGATGCTTATTTCCGAACAAAAATATCTCCTGATAAATTTAAAGGCCCCGGAGGAATTTTAACGTCCGCTTTCATGCGTTTTTCGCGAGAAAATCGAGGCAACACTTTAAATACTGAAATAGACGATTAATAATGCACGCAACCCTTGTGGGTATTGCAGGTGAGCAGTGCCAACACCATGGCCAGAAACGCATTAATAATTAAATATCAAAGCTGAGTCAAATTGGTGCACGCTGTGGAAACTCAAGTCTTAAGAAAACTCCTTGAATTAATTATAAAAGCATTTAACGTTTACATCTGATTCAATTTTTATACATCTGCATGGTTACTGAAAGGTGCATTATTTATTGATATAATTTTAAATGTTTTTATCAACAAATTTTATCGACAAATGTAATATCATTTTCTCGAAAAACGTACAGTTTCCAAAATAAAGCCTATCAAAGTTTTTAAATATGGCAACGCAATGTAAAGAACAGCACATTTATTTAATTAATCCCACTATTCGGGAACACGTATGTAGCATCGTTTCTTAGCAATCTAATTTTCAATAGGAAGCAGGAGAATTTTCTGAAAATAAACTTCAATTTTGACTCTGATTTTTAAGTTACTTGGATACAGATTTACACAGTTGCAACATCCTCCCAGATTATGAAATGCAAAGAATTTGCTTTAATAAAATTATAAATTAGAAGTAATCGGGGGGCAAAAATTGTGAAAAACATTATTTAGTTAACTAATCTATTGTATGTTTCATGTACTTCTTGAAGAAGTTAGGTAGATTTATCGCACCTTACCGAGACAAAAATCAATTTTCAGCTATCAATAACTTCACAACCAGAGACTTAAGAGGAAAGTAGAATTATAATTTTCTGTATAGTTTTCAACATAGAATTGCGTGGTGTGAATGTTTGTCGGACGTTATGATACAGCCTGTATATGTTTCGGTCTGATTTTAACATCAGCAAATTAAAAGACCATCTTTAGGCTGAAAGAGTTTGTATAAAATTTTTGACAACTACAATTTATTTTACAAACACCCCTCTTGTTCAAAATTTCAATTTTATCTTCATTATTGCAAGATATATTTTTGAAATTGTGACATTGCCATTGAAGATAAGACTGTGAAATTTATTAGAGTCTGAAGAATTAATAGGGGTAAGAGATATTTGATTCTGAATGTCTAACTGTTTTCTTTTTTTGTATACTAGGCGATCAATAAAATACTGGGATCATAACCGTCAGAAATAGCAATAAATTTAATGTTGTCTGGTTCACGTTGAAAATTGAAATCATTAAGAGGAGTGGTAAGAAGTCTATGAATGAGGTCGTGAAACACTGACATTTTATGTTGATAACAATGAAAAGAGTTGGCTGGAATAGTGGTATTTGTAATGATGGGTTTTTTGTTTATGGAGAAAGAGTGTTTGTTGGATACAATTTTAATAATCAAATCTAAAAAATTGATGGAGTTGTCAGTGTCGATTTCGGTGGTAAACTTAATATTAAGGTGAACATTGTTAAGAAAATTTACATTTATTTAAGTCTTGTAGATTGCCTTCTAATAGACATAATATGTCATCGACATACCTATACCGGTATTTAATATGTTGTAAAAATAAGGGTGTGTGGAAATGAAATTAACTTCAAGGTGACTCAGAAAAATTTTACTCATTAAGGGGGAGAGAGGTGAGTCCATGGCTAAGCCAGATTGTTGTTGATAGATTGTATTCTGGAACATAAAAAATTATTGATTTAACGGTAATTGCAATAAAAGGATGTAATTGTCAATTTCTGAAGGGTCTAAATGTGTTTGCATGAGTAAGTTTCTAGTTAGATTAATCGATTAATGCATTCTTGACGTGGAACACTTGGGAAAAAATTTGTAATACATACATCAAAAGAAATGAGAAACTGACCATCACTAACGGAAATAGGAGAAACAGGAGAACTAATTCTTGAGTATTTTTTATACTGAATTTTAAAGAGAAATTAAAGTTAATTTTTAATTGAATAGAAAGCCATTTTGAAGTTATGATCTCAAAATTATTGATCGCCTATTATACAAAAAAAAGAAAACAGTTAGACATTCAGAATCAAACATCTCTTACCCCTATTAATTCTTCAGACTCTAATAAATTTTACAGTGTATTCTCCGACAGTCTCGGCTGAGTCCCTTATTAAGAGTTACCTATTTTACCGATTTCTTTACCTACTTTATCGATCCAGTCATTAATTGTCTACTTTTCACCAATGTTCCTTAATATTTTCAACTATGCGTGATTTAACTTAAATAGTTTTTTCAAAATTTCATCATTTCTTAGTTTAATATGTTTTTAATATTGTTATAATTTGGTATTTCAGTTTCTTCATCAAAATTCTGTATCATTAACCTCTTCAAAGTCTTTCTGCCTGAAGAAGGTCTTTTAATTTGCTAATGTTAAAACCAGACCAAAACGTATATACACCGAAATATATGTACAGGGTGTTAGGTTATTGCTTGGACAAATTAAAACTGTAGATTTAGGGTGTCAAATGGAATCAGAAAGTACCTAGACATGATGGATTTTCGGGACATTTTGAAAAAATGCAAAAAGAACCAACTATTGAGGACCGCTGATAGTACTTACCTAGCGAGCGCCTATTAAAGCTGATGTATGTTGCAATGTCTCTTGGCTGTTGCACAATTGCAATAATTGTTTGGCGATTCGGTGTACGACGCAGGGGATACTGCCGCCGATATCTACGCACTACAGCACGTGCATTGCACCTACGTTCTCCGTACGTTAGAATAGTGTCAACAATTTCGTTATTTGTGTAAACTGACCCTGACCTAACACAGACCTTTACACTCCGAAATCTGTTGAGACACTGAACGTGCGTTATTTGCTTGTCGTAAAACAATAAACCATCTGGGAATTTATGGGAGGGGATCGTCCGCCCGGAAGCCGTTCGACGCGTAGATGTAACAATAGATAAGAAAATCAGTGGTTTCCAAACAATTTTTATCGATTTTTGTTTGAATTTTTTCCCGGAAAACGAAAGCCACAACACCCTCGAATGTCAAGACTTTTTTACTGTACAGTGTTCTCAATACGTGGTTTTAAGGTGTCCAGTCAATTACCTAACACCCTGTACACTGCGAACGAAATACAGCGGTCACGTTCTATAAATGCGGCAGTATAATAGGGTTATAAAATTTATGATTAATTATTTCATTGACTTCTTGCCTGCACACAATGCACCTTGACACACATCTCAATTGGTTTGATTAAATATTTAACACCTAGGAAACCGAAGATTCTTTTACGCGACGTAATTATAATTGGAATTGCGTAGAAGGATAACAAATTCGCAATTAATTGTGTAAATAATTCCGATCCATTTATTGGTATAATTAGTATTTAACCAATGTGACAATCGGGCAAGCTGATTGCATTCGCGCCGATCGGTATTGCATGTAGACAAAAAAGCTGTTTTAAACGTTGCGTCGGTGTTATGTGTACAATTTTTGATCAAATCGAGATCAGATTACGAAAAAGTGTAGGAAAAATTCTGCGGAACAGTTTGAAATTAATTATAAATATTACATAAATATAAATGTACCCAAAAAAGTAGATACGTGTAGATTAAAACGCCAAATCCAATATTATTTGTATTTATTATTATGATGTATTAATTGTAATTTAGTTCGTGATTCATCAAACATCAGTTAAATTTTGTATATCAAGAAAAATTATGATCCAAAGGTATTTCGACTCAAATATTGCTATCACTGAAACACTAATTTTTGTTAAGAAAAACAAACTGAGGGCAACAATCAAAAGATGCAATCGCCATCATTAGACTAACAAACACACCAGTCTAAAAACAGTTCGGATGTTACAACATCCTGGAGGATTAGCAGTTCTTTGAAGGCATTTTCCAAGGCGGACTTCTCAGACCAGGAGCAAGTCCAATATAACCGATTTTATTACATGTACGGTTACATTTGTTTCATAACTGCAATCAGAATTACATGGGGATTCATTTGAAACTTAGGAACAGATTATAAGGAACTTATTTTTTATACAGAAAAATTACTTCGCGTTCTCACAAAAAGTTGTTTTCATTTCACCACCGGTATGACGTATATGAGAGTTTTTTTAACGAGATTATAAATAGGACTGAGTTTAAATTTGGGGACAGTTACTTGAAATACCCGGTTTGAATGTAAAGGACGACACGAAATGTTATGTGCAGCCACCGCAGATCATTTCAATAATGTAAAGTGAAAGTGTGAATAAACAGTTGTTGATGAATATATAAAACCATAAGATTGAACAGACTGTTAATGAGATCGTTTATAAATTTTTAAACTTGCTTTTAATTATATCAATAAATAATTTAATCATTTTGAACTCATTACGTATTTAAACAAATGACCATTACAGAACTTTTGATTTATGTTAAATTCTTTTAAAAATACCCAAAGTCACTATTGTTGCATAAAAAGGAAATTGTTAATAAAGAATTTTAAGTTGACACGAGTTATTTTAATTCATAAATGAACATAAGAAAAATCTACGAGCGTATAAAGAACCCAAAAGCGTTTACAGATTTTAACACAAAGAAAAAGGTTTACGCTCTGGACCTTAAGAGTTTCATGTTTATACAAAAATATGTACGTTATGAAATAAAAACAAAATTGAATTTAACAACGACCAATAACGTAGCGATATGTCGTAAACGTTTTATGATATTCCCTCACTGTGAAGCTTGTAAAAACTTGTCCTTTCGTAATAGACGTGTTATAGACAGATAGCATGCATAGATTTGTGTTAATAATTCGTCACATTCGTCTCATACACAAAACGAAATTATAGGAATTAACAATCGAAAATGATCTTGACACACATCTCAATTTAGTTTTATTATTAATCGGTTATTAGCTGGAAACGTAAAAAGAAACGAAATCAATTATGCTTACTGCTGTCTCGTCAAAGCAGGATAATAAAATAAATAATTTAATAGGTTTGTGTTAATAATAATTCATCACACACAAAACGAAGTTATAATAATTAATAGGTTACGAAGGTATTTACTAATTAGAATGTCAATTCTGGTTTCAAAAAATGTTTATGTGTTTATGAAGCTCACGTTTCTTGTGTAAATAAACTTTATTTACAATACAATTTAAATTAAAATGAAATAAAAATACTAGGAATTCTTAACCGAGATTTAAATTGTTTTTCGTTCTAGGGCCTGGAGCCCAATTCTTGAAGTCATTCGACATCATAGTCGATTTTAAGCGATCCAACGGTATTTACCGGTAATTACCGGTCCTGATACTTATAGTTTTAGCGGTTCTGGTTATTCAAATTGCCCTTGAATGACGTCGTCATTTCGCCCTTGCAACGTCATTATTTGCAACCGGTTAATACCACACTTCGAAGCTATTTTCTAAAAGTGGTTGTAGTTGTCACGTTTTGTGGTTATGTGTGAAGTGGTCGTATACACAACACAACTGGGTATTGCTTTGGTTAGAAACGGGTTAGATTAGAAAAAGATTTCTGGGATTCTGGGAGCTTCAGATCAATTGAAATTAATAGGTAACTGGAAATGCAGTCGTCAACGTCAAAATATGAGATACAAATCAATGTTGAAGGCCTTTATTGAAGGCCATGATTATAATGTAGTTGTCGATGATTTAGAAATGGCTAATTTACTCCTAAATGGTAAATATTTAAGTAACAAGCGAGAAAACATAAATCCAATCCAATCAAACTTAGTGCTAACACAAACATTGCAATTTATAAATGTGTGAAAAATTTTCAGTTATCATAACCTACAAAAATTGAATGAAAAGAATGAATTTTTCATTTGAATCGAAACGCTGATTACTCACTGCATCTTACGTTGCAATCTGAGTCTGAACGTTCAAATACAATTTGAGTGTTACAAGCAGGGTTGGGACGGTTGGGACGTAGATAACAAGACGTATAAATACGCATTAATTACCCGTATATTTTGTAATTAACTACGCCGTAAAAAATGAATTACATAATTACTTTAATAATTACGTTGCTTTCTATATCTTCATTTTCAGGTTATAATTAATTATTTATACACAATCTAATATCTATTTTGATGTAAAACTGTTGTATTAAAATCATCAACTGATCACAGCTACAATTTACCCATCTTATTTAAGCGAAAAAGTTGGTTATAATTGTTGAACCAAACAATTTACCTGTCTATTCAAGCGAAAACGATTGGTTATATTTTTAGGGCAAAAGCAATGAAATCAAAAATAACCAAGGGAATAACTCATTTCATAACCGATAGATCGCTTAAAATCGACTCATGTCGTATGCGACATGACGTCAAAATGACGCAATTCTCGAACGATTCGTATAGTTTTGTATGAGTCTACGTCATTTTAACGTCTTGTCGCGTACGACATTTGTCGAATGATTTCAAGAATTGGGCCCCTGGGGTCTAATTCTTGAAATCATTCGACATCATGTCGTATGCGACATGACGTCAAAATGACGCAATTCTTGAACGGTTTGTATAGTTTTGCATGAGAGTCTACGTCATTTTGACGTCATGTCGCATACGACATTTGTCGAGTGATTTCAAGAATTGGGCCCCTGTACTTTCATTTCAACTTTAATCTTTGGTTTATTCCTATGGAAACAATTGTCTTTACACTTATAGTCATGGTTATAAACCAAAGGTTAAGTTAATCAGTGATGAAAGTAACGGCCCTTACTGATTTATTTATTTACCTATCAAAGCAGGTGTTCAAAGTGTGGCCCTTGTTATCCTTTGCATAGAATAATCTATTTCAGGTAATTTGGCAAGTAAATATTTTCGAGTTCGTATTTCACGTCGGGCGTTGACCTAAAAACGGAGTTGTGAAATTCCACTGAAAGGTCAAGTTCACGAAGCCAGGCCGCGCGTCGTATCATAAAACTATAAGAAACTTTTATAAGAGTATTTATTTCGTTCGTCTACTCCTCTACTTTTTAAGCAGGGGCGCATCGTCGTTTTGGGGTTAATTTTTGATTAATTATTTCTCGAAAACTAGAAAGAATTTTTTTAACATTTTTTCCATACTCTCGGACATTGCTTCTTATCGTGGTTTCATTTTGTCGGTATAATTAACAGTCACCTGTATGTACGTAGCGTTTACGTTTTTTCATATTACACTTTACCACTTATGGAGAAGATTTGAGTTTTAATTCTTTCCTAATTTTTTTTTCTTTAAAATTTAACTCCATTACGAGCCTACATGAGGTCCCACGACCACGGGGTAGACACTTATATTGGAGCTCTGGGTACCTAGCAAAATGAGGTAGTAGTATTTCCCCTAATTGTAGAGGGCGCAGCATATGCATACATTTAAATTTGTCGCCTTGCTTCCGGAACGCCACCGACCTGTCCAACCAATCGAATGCAAGTTACAAGCGTTATGGCGTTATGTCAAGCAATTATGCACTTTGTGGCGTTGCGTTGTTCTTTTTTTTAATTTTGTTAGGATTATAAAAACACAAATTGTGTTGTTTGTTGTGTGAGTATATTGAGATTGTTCTTTGTGGTAAGTGATGAAATAAATTAATGTTAATTGAAAAACTAAAATGCCAATATAATTTTCCAGTGTGAAGAAAGAAATGGGTGTATACTGTGAAGTTTCTGGAAGTGTGGAAAGCAATGATAGATTTCCAAATCCCAATAAATACCCGCAACTTTTTCAAAGGTGGATATTGGTTTGTGGAAGACGAGAACTTTTAGAAAGATCTCCAGAAAATATATATAAGAACTGTCATAAACATTTTATGGAAAACTGTTTCGGCAGAAATAATATTTTACTTCATACAGCTATTCCCACTGAACTGAAGGTAGTAATCTGCCTTTAATTTTGGTAGATAACCATTATTATTAATTTCAATTATGTTATTTAGAGCCTCTGCAAAAAGAGACAATAAATGAAGAGAACCAGCAATTAGATGAACCTGTTCCGAAAGGTAAGAGTATACCTGTTCCAGAAGGGGAGAATATTTTTGGGTTGATTACCCTGCATTTAGTTTATGGTCAGTGTTTTGACATTGTTTAGTCCGTTTTTTTGTTTGACCACTTAGCTGTTTGATTGTGGAGATTATAATTTGATATGATAATTTGAAAACAAAGGTCAGAATCTTTTATTAGCATAAATCGAGTTGAATGTTGAAGTGTGAGGTACCAACAGCTGATTGACAATTGTTAACCTGAACGTTTTTGTTTTTATTAAAACTAAGCATACTAAATCGACCCTGTTATTCCAAAACGACGAACAAACCAAAGAACCATATTTTGAGAAATCACAGTTTTTAGTTTTAGTGTAGAAAATACAATAGGATGATCGTGAACTTTACTGAGGCTTTGGTCTGTTCGTCCTTTTGGAATTATACAGTCGAATTGTAGACTGCATAAAAATTATAATTTTGTGTATTACTCTGACGTTAATTCTATAGAGGTTGTATGTATTATGATGCACTGTACTTATTTTATATGTACTTAAATATAATTTGTTTAATCAAACTGTGTTTTATTTTCAGTTTTACAAGTTATTGCTGGGTTTCACCAACACTGAATACATGTAATCATCCATTAAAAGTAAATATTGCTATGGTTACACATGGTAAAACCATAACAATATTTATTTTTAACGTATGATTATATTTATAGTGTTGATAAATGAAAATTAAATATTGAAATATCAAAGGTTATATTTGGGTTTGGAGCTATGGTTACTTTTTCCCCTAATTGTAGAGGGCGCTTTACAAGGTATTCCAACTTTCTATTGACTGTCTCATCTATTTATATTGGGCGTGTTTTTTAATTACTCGAACAGCTGTTTGAGCGTTCGAATAGACGAAAAAGCGTTTTTTAATTATATTCGATCAACGAAAGTAGCGTTCGAAAAATACACAAACTGTTCGAGCTAAGCGCTCGAGCTCCGCTAGCATGCACCAAGTGCCGAGGTAGTGCACCAAAGTAGAACAGTGAACATAACCTAACAACCTTATTTATCTATGTTATGTACAGCAAGCACTAATTGATCGTTTTCTTAAGCGTTTTTTAATTGTAGAATCGAGCAAGTTCTCGAACTATCTGACAGCTTGTTCGAACACATTTGCCTCGAGGAATTGGTGCATTTAAAAAACACGCCCATTATCTAGGTCCCACGACATTAGCACGCACAACAAAAATTCGACCCATTTTCAATGCACGGCTTCCTGCCTAAATTGGCACAATTGCGCATGCATATTCTATGCGCAATAAGCAGCATTTCCTAATAAATTAGCTGCAACTGTACTATCGGAAGCAGAGACTAACAGTTTAAACCTAATAACAGCCTAATTGTTAAAACGAAACGCTTTATCAAATTCAATTTAAAATTTCCTGAAATGCCATAAATGCGCATGTCTGCTCTCAGCACGCGGCACGAAAGCTAGGAGCTTGCAAGCATCTCGCACGGCTCTTGGCACGGACACAGAGTCGACACGTCATTAGAAATGCTTGTATTAAATTGTATATGCTAAACGTTCGAAGTTCCACTTCGTCCGTGAAATGATTAGAAATGCAGCTTTACTTCGATATACGATACGCTTTTGTTATTTATACTTTGTTAAGACACTTTTCTATTATTATTAATGCACTAAAATATCTTTAGGGCCAGTTTCATAATGGAATTTTTCTACTTTGCGTTCACAATGAGCTCATTGTGACACCAAAAACAGTTTCACAACGGAGCTCATTGTGAAACTGCTTTTGGTGAAATTTTAATCAATTTTTTATTAAAGATCTTTAATAGAACTTACAAAATAATTCATTATTTATTGTTATTTAACAGAATACTCACAATGAAGCTGGACAAGAAAAATTAATAACTTGTCAATTTGATTTTTGTATAAAACGGAAGGTTACCACGCATTACAACTAGAATTCTCCATATACTAAGGAGATCCAATTTTTGACAGTATTTTTCACATTTTTGTTCAATAAGCGACAAAAGTAGAAAAAAAATGTATATTTTACACGTTTCACAAGAGGCACTGTAACACTCGTTCTGTTGGGGCACTCCGAGCTCGCTTCGCTTCGCTCCTCGTACCCCAACCCCACTCGTGTTGCATTAAACCTTCTTGTGAAACTTAATGTATTTAATATACTGTTAAAGGAGACTTTAAATGTAAAGTTACTTTCAGAAGTCAAAACAAATATGAAAACACATTTGTTTACATATCTGAATGTGACTTTAATTGTAAGTCTCCTTTAACTTCCATTATGAAACTGGCCGTTAATATCTATAATATTTGTCCTGTCTTAAAGGCATTATCATATTTCCATCCGGTTCTAACTTATATTAGGCACTGACGTTCGAAAGTAGGGTCACAATCACGTGTATTCTGTAAGCACCAACTCATTTCAAATGATATCTAACAATAATAGAAGAGAAACGAATTGATATGTAACCATAGCGACCACAGCAATTCACCAATGACGCTTCAATATGCCGTAACAATCAATTGAAGAGAATATTGATTTCCTAAAAACCATATTCTCTTCAATTGATTGTTACGGCATATTGAAACGTCACTAGTGAATTGCTGTGGTTGTTATGGTTTCTTATCAATTCGGTTCTCTTCAATTATTGTTAGATATCATTTGAAATGAGTTGGTGCTTACAGAATACACGTGATTGGCTTACTTGGTAAAGCATCTGACATGTAACAAGAAGACTTGAGTTCGAATCTAGATTGTGGCAGAAATTTTTCTGCTAATTTGTGTTAGTGATTCTTGAATTTATTTTTCATTAGTAACATAAATTGTTTAAAAAAAAGTCCAGAGGATGATCTGGATCATGTCTTTTTTTTCGAAAACGTTGTTATGTAAGGTACTACTTTTTATATCACCATTTAACTGACGAGAAGGACGATCAAAATCCGCTTGAAAAAGTTAGAGTTGCCATTTAAAAAAATTAATGATGGCGTCACAGTGGAAAAACAAATGCCTATCGAAGATTTCTGCAGTGAAATGTGTCTTTTTGTAATTAAAATTTACCTGTTTCAGGATTTGGAAAAACACATCAAATAAACCAATTTTATGTGCTTGGTGTGGGGCTCTACACCACTCTGAATATTACCTTTCAGTTAATTGAACAATCAATAACTTACCGAGTTATCAAGCACATTTATAACAAATAATCCTAACGCTTATCGTTTAAGCCATCTAAATTAAACTAAGTCCATAATATAGGCAGTCAAAACTTATATAACCGTTTTAGAATGTGTAATTTATGAGAGCCCTTATTAGCACAATCACAGCGTCTTGCAGCGTATCGTTAATCCTGCCGCAAAATTACGTTATTATTCGATAAGCATATAAACATTCGTTGCCTAAATATAGTTGTGCACTGTGATTAAGCCGGTTTTCGCATTTCGTTGGATTATTTCTCCCCAGTAAAGCAAATGACTTGTTTGAATTTCATTAAAATTTTCTTAAGCCGACAGACAAAGTAAATTTCTGGAGGTGTGGAGGAGTTAACTAATTAACGAACGAAGGAGTTCATTTTTGCAACTCGAGGAGAATATTCCTGGTGAATCCCTCCGGCTAAAAGTCGAAACTTTCACCAACGTATTTTATGCTGTTTATTCTATCTTGTAACATACAACTTCACTTCAAAGACAAATGAAGAAATTGTTAGCCAGTTTGTGTTTGTTTTACATCGACAGCGTATACAGGAAAATTTAGTGAGCAAATATTTCGTATTTCCCAAAATGAATTTATACGTTATTTTATATGTTAGCAACATTGTGTGAACAAATGATCAAAGCAGTATTGAAATTGTATTTCAAATAATTTATAAACCGAGAAATTATCAACAAAATTGAATCGAGTTTTGGTTGATCGATTTTAATGCGAGTATGATTTAATAATAAAGGCATTACTGATTTATTATTCCACACTATTATTTGACATATTTATATATGCATTATTCGCCGTACGTAATCGCTTTTCAAGCTTCTGATGTAATACGTCAATATAACATTTCAATTAAAAGAAATTTTAAAAACTAAACAAAATGGGACTACGGTTGACAAGAAGGAAAATTTCCTGAACATGAACGAAAAGTTTTCTAATTCCAATTTTACATGTATCAAATAAAAAACTAAAAAACAATAACAGCAAAATTTTGAAATAAATAAATCACGACGTTTAATAAAATTCTGTCAAAAAGCTGGCAGTTCCAAACTTTTAAAAGCATTCCGCGGCGGTTGCATTCTTCGACCATTGGAGAAACTAGATGACTATTCATTACTTTCGCGGAAGATGCCGTTTACTCAGATGCCACGATGTCTTATTAAGTGTTAGTATTGTTTTAAGAAAGAAACTTTAAGATTTGTCTTAGGGTTACTAAGAAAACGCAGTGCGGAGGGCTAGATGTTTAATGCTGACATTGTTTCGACCTTAGGGAAGGCCATCTTCGGGGCGACTAGACTAAGTTAAGTGGTTGTGTGACACAACCACATAACTTAGTCTTGTGTCACATAGTTTTCACTATTTTCAATTATATCAATAAGCCATGGCTTTGAAAATTATTCATAATTTTCAAAGCCATCACAATGCTCGACTAGTTTCTAAGTCAACCTCTGTAACGTGTAGTTTCGTCCAAATTTACAATATTTTTAACACTTAATATGTTTAATTTGTCTGTTACTGACGTACAATAATTTTTATTGTGAAAACTATGTGACACAACCACCTAACTTAGTCTAGTCGCCCCGAAAATGGCCTTCCCTAAGGTCGAAACATGTCGGCATTAAACATCTAGCCCTCCGCACTGTGTTTTCTTAGTAACCCTATGACAAATCTTAAAGTTTCTTTCTTAAAACCTTTGGTTACTAATATCAATCATGGACCAACTTACCAAAATGTTAGTATTGTCCTAATTTTTCCCTTTCGACAGCCCTCCGAACTTCTTGAAAGTAACCTGACACAAAAACAACTCACTGCACCCTAATTTCTTATTTTGCTAGTTTTTCCACGAATCTTTTCACTTTTTGACATTTATTGAGAAATAAAAGAAAAGAAATAAAAGTTCCGTATGTTTTTTACGAAAAGATTTAGAGAAAACTAAAAGGAAAGGAGAATCGTATATTTTTAAAACGTACCATACATGAGGACGAACGGAATCCTTAACCTGCCTTAACCTTCGTCAAAAGAATCGGTTTATTCTTTTATTGCCTCAGATGATGTGATGAAATACGTTTTTAAGTAGTGGTTATTGAATAATTTTTAGATTTCAATAAAGAGTAACATTGGAAGCCAAGCATAAATTTGCGTGAATTTGGTGTCGTTTGTAACTTTCATTTTTAGCAGTTTATTAGTGTATCTAAGTGTGTTTGTGTATGTGTTGTCATACGTGTTTGCGAAGGGCGATTTTACGTTTCAAGAATACGCCGACATGCATATTTTATACGAGGAATGTCGGGGAAAGGCGCGATTAGCAGCACGTCTCCGTGCGGAAAGGTTTCCTGATCATCAACATTATCTAACGTTTATCAGAATAGCTGAAAATGCACGTTAAATACACATTCTTTCCATGTTGTCACCTTTGGCACGTTTTTCGGTCAAGGGCAGAATTAAAAGCCGCTCATAATTTATTTCGCTTATGATAGATATTTATTGCCTTCTTGCAGCAGTGTGACATTCATAAAACAATTTAAATCGCTCGTCTTGTTTCACGGTAGCAGAAATTTAAATTGCTACAGTATTTTTAAAAACAGCGACTCAAAATAATGCAAATTTCAACATGCTCAGATTGCAAAATTGTATTAAGATATTTTGTTTCAAATAATGTCAGAAAAGTGTCCCCTAAGTTTGGTGCCTCATCATTGAAACACCCCATATTATTATTAATCATTAATTGTTTAAATTATAAATGCCAGCGGATAATAAAATGCTGTGAAGATTATAACTGTGATATTCGTATAAACAGTATTACACATGTGTTGCATCTACAGTTAAGATACGTGTTTGCGGAAAACAAGTATGCGTTGTTTTACATAGATGTTGATAACTTTTTCATCTGTCAAGTTGTAACAAAATATGTTTTATAAAAAATAAATAGAGTTGTGTGAAAATTATGTATATATTTGTCTTTCCACTATCCTGAGGGTCACAACAACATGCATGATTACGTGAAAAATAATTAACTAATATGCAACTTTAAAACAGAAAACAGAGAAACTAAAAAACACTATGGGGAAACAAAAATCAGATTACCTCACGATACAATTATTATTCATTGCGACATGGTGTAATAAACCAAAAATGCGAATCGCGACTTAAGACCCGGCGATACCTCTCGGTGATACGTTTCGAATACGAGAGATGTCTCTGAGATGAAGGAGACTAAATACATAAAGTACTGCAACTCATTAAGCCAATGTAAATTTAAATTTGGCAGATAAATGCACGAAACCTTGAAACGCAATTTTAAACGTCCTCATAGGTTCTGTCTAACTGACGGATTTAAAAAAATTTATCTTATAATAATTAAAAATGCCGACCTGCATCATTAAAGATTGTCCAAATCAATTCGAAAAGGAGTTCGATTATTCAGAATCCCTCAAGGTGTAAGAAAAGAGGTACGGCGTCAAAAGTGGCTGCAATTTGGTGTGCTTATTTTGACTCACAATGGCGGTAATTACGGTACGTTATCTATCTAGGGACTTTAGGAGAGATTTAGGTTAGAAGTCGTTTTTGATTTAGCAGGACATACAGTGAAAAATTCTAGGCGAAAACAACCAGATTGTTACTTATGTTCGGTTGCAGCAACTTTTTAAGCAGAACTTAAATTTAAGTGGTGTTTAGACTATGACATTATTTTTAAATTTAACAAAATGTTAGTCACATTCTAATTGATACTTAAGTTGAAGTTTAAATGTCAATCAGAATGCACTTGACCATAAGTAAATATCACATTCTAAACATAATGTCACGAGGGGGATTTCCTAAAAACCACGATGGGGCTTGTTTGTTTCCGAGAACAAAAAATATAAAAAGTATTTAAACACGAACTTGTGTAATCTAGGGCAAATTGCGACCGTGTCGAAATATAAACACAATAAGGAGGTAACCGATATAACGCAAGGTTCACATTTCATAATAACACATCAGCGGGTTTGCTACAAGCGGGGCCACACGCGTATACGAATGATGCAAAGAGACACAGAGCAGGTGACGAAAAAATACAACGCTCGAATAGGCAAAAAGCGTGTATTTAAAGTGCGGGCCAAAATTGGAAAGGCAGTCAAGCCACAGGGGTCCAATTCTTGAAATCATTCGACATCATGTCGTATGCGACATGACGTCAAAATGACGCATTTCTCGAACGATTTGTATAGTTTTGTCTATAAGAGTCTACGTCATTTTGACGTCATGTCGCATACGACATTTGTCGAGTGATTTCAAGAATTGGGCCCCAGGACTGACTCAGTGGGCACTAGTGCCAACTCAACGAGGGGACCTACAACATCACCGTCGCCGCCACCGCTCACATCAGCGTCGCAGCCGCCCGCATCAGCGTCGCTGCAGCCACATCATCTGCCACTGCCGCCGACAACATTGCCGAACCCCGTCCTAAGAGAATGAGGACCATATCCCTCGCCAGCTGTCCAAGAGAAGACGCCACCTGAACCTGCCCTGGCCACGCTGTTCCAACTCAATCACCCCTAGGCTGAGCAAGGACTTGTCGCGCTCCACTCCAGCCAAGGAACGTTGCCACCGAGGACCGACCTTGACCAACCACTCCAGTCACGGACCGGCCTCGAGCTCCGCAGTCTTCCCCTCCCCCCCCGGCTAAGAAAACGACGCACGCTGTCCCGTCTTAGACGAATCAACAACCCCAGTCGCCGCGAACGACCCAGGACCGCAGACCCGATTATCGGACAAACCTCAACTAAATTAATTATTAACGTAATAAAGTGGTATTAATTTTTTTTAATCATTGTCTTAAAGCTCTACCCTCTGATAAACCTACGCACCCCAATCAACCCCGAAGGCCTCAGGACCACCTTCGTGACATGGTGGAGGCCCTTCGCGACATGGTGAAGCCGCAGTCTTCCCCCGGCTTCGCGACATGGTAAAGGTGCCCTTACGAAGGCCCTTCGTGACAATAACTTAAATTTAAGTTCTGCTTAAAAAGCTGGTGCAACCGGGCATTAGACTCTCCTTATTATTGAATGTTAACGAACTTAAAATTTTCGTTGCGAACAGGAGAAATAATCAATCTTGTAGAACCAAATTTGCATAGAATCTGCTGCTCCGCTGCACCGACTGATGCATTTGGCATGTAACAGCAGAATGAAATGAGCATTGTAATAATCGATCCCTGACAACAGACGCTGGCTGTGTGCTCCGATAATTACGCAATTTGCATACCAACTTCTGTGGCTGTCTTACAGTATTGTCTGCTTAGTTTTCACTGAACACGGTGTAATGTAAACGTGCTTACAAAACTATCTTAAAATTTCAGGCCTGAGGGAAACCATAACAATAACAGCTTAACATGTTAGGTTTGCTCCAGCAGTTTTTTCTTACCAGTTCGGAACCGTTAAAAACAGTTGCCCACCGAAGTAATGACCAATTTTAATGGAGCTGTCAAATGTACAATTTTAATGACTGCATGCTTTTGACGGTTTCGAATTAATTACAAACTATTGCTGGAACAAACCTATTATTAACGTTACATGAAATAGTTTATCCAATTAACTGTTAGCATATATGAATTAAATTATTCTTTCATTTCTACATAAGAAGGTAACAGCATAGATGCACAGGAACTTCACAATTAATTGAAGTTGAACCCTACGTGATCAAGTTTTGCCTAAAGCTGGGATCACATATGCGGGATTCGGCGAATCCCAGGCAACTATTTGGCGAATGCCTACTATGTAGTGTGACCGCGTTGTTCGAGGCGAACATTTGGTATTCGTCGAATACCAACTCGTATCGCTCCCACGTGCGGTGTTCGGCGAACTCCTAGAATCAAAGCAAATGTTTGACTCGGGGGTTGGAACATCTACCGAGCGCGTCCCCCGGGTGGCGGATGGGGGTACGGCCAAGGTCTTGTGACTATGGCTAGTGGTAATGAAGCCCCGGGCCTAAACTCCCGCGTGGTGGACATCCACCGTGGACCATTCCCCCCTCTCCACTGGATTGTAACCGTCCAGTGGATTTCACAGGGGTTTGGTTACCCTCGTGTTTGTGCCGTGCGAGGCGACCCGTGATGGTGGATGAGAGGATCCTGGAGATTGAGTTCCCTGAAGTGGGGGCAACACATCTCTTTGGCCTGGATTTCACCTAGACGGGAGGTCGAAACTAACCCACTTCGATCAAACGGCTGAGTTGTCGGGTCAGACCGCCGACCGGGTGAGTTCCTTCGGAGCGGGGGGTGTGTGGGCTGGCACTGTAGGTGCGCAGCGCATCTTACACGTGTGCTGTGCCGAAGCGGAGGTCCGGCCTGTGCGCAACCCGTTTCTGGGAGCTATATCCGACTAGTAGCCCTGGCGTCGAAGTTCGGCGTCCCCATGTTGGACTCCGTGGTGGGTGGGGAGCTAGGAGGACGAAACTCTTTAAACAATAACATGGATACCGAAAAAAGTGTAATAAAACAAACAGAGGGTGCGTCTTCGGATACCCCTCAACCCTCTCATTCACAGGCCTCACCACAACGGCTGGGCCAAGAGCAACAGCCAGAGGAGTGGCAACAACAGAAGGCTCGCCGGAAACGGATCAGTGGAGCCGAACAAAAAAGAAGGAAGCTGGCGCGCCTCAAAGCTGCGGATGCGTCTGGAAAACAGGCTGGCCAAACGGTCAGACAGTCTACCAGTGATGCACCAATTGTCTCGAGTGCACCCACTTCCAAGCCCGGCGCTCCAACCCAGAGGCTGGCCCACACGGCTAACCCGGGTAAGAAAGAAGGGCAGCCCAAAAAAAGGGCAAGATCAGATGGTACCCCACCATCGGAGAGGCCCGTGAAGAAAGGCAGTGCTGTTAACCAGCCTCCCTTACCTTCAAAAACAAAGGGGATCCCAACTGCGGGTAAAAGCACAGCAGGACCCTCCAAAAGACCGGATGGTGGCTACAAGGAGGCTGTTAACAAACACCTCCACGTAGCCATCATCGATAAGAATAACCCGTGGGGTAAATTAACAAAACCCCAAAACGAGGCCATCCAAAAGTACTGGAGAGGGCTTTGGACAACTACTTGTTCTCCTGCCCCTCTGGGACTATAAGACCACCGACCTTCAAGGGATGGTCGTATTCGGGTGAGATCTTAAGGATCACATGCGAGGACGACTATTCCTTGGCTTGGTTGAATAAGACGGTTGGCAACCTCTCACCCCGTGGGAGGCTGCACGTCTAGAAGTGGTACAGGTGGGTCGGCTCCCCAGGCTCTGGAAGGCGACACTATGGATTCCGGATGAACCGGAAGAAATGGATGTCGTCCAAAGACGTCTGGAGGTGCAGAACCCCTGGACAAAGATCTCCAGATGGTGCGTTTTCCATACGGCCACTCGCGATCAACCTCTTGGGAGGCTGATTGTTTTTGGCGTTGGAGATGACGCCGTAAAGGAGATAAACAGTAAAGGAGGGAAGCTGAATTATAAGTTCACCTCCTTAAAAATTAAAATCCAGAAGCCTGTCGAGCAACAGACGGCTTCTGTAGACACTGAGCAGCTGCAAACACACCAATTGCAACTGCAAGAACCACAACAACAACAGCCGCAAGAGCAACAAATAAAAGTCCCCATCAGCCGCACGGAGACTGAGGCAGTCGAACCCCCGGTTGCGACACCTCAGATTAGTGAAAAGTGGTGGGACCTACTTCAAGTTTCGCCACCGGATTCCCCCTCCAGTGACGCGACCTAAAAACTTAATCCTCCCCCATAAGTCCCAATGGCGGGAATACACATCAAACAATTAAACCTGCATCACTGCCGGGCGGCTGCAGCAACCTTATGCAGACACCTTGGTAGTAAGCCGGACATTGTTTTAATTCAAGAACCCTGGATAGTTAAATCAAGGGTTTCCGGCCTAAGTAATCTGCGAGGTACTATCTTCGTAGACAAAAAACATAATAATCCTAGGACATGCATCTATGTTCCGGGAAACCTTCAAGCCCTTCTAGTACCACACTTGAGCGGCCGAGATATCACGGTTGTTCAAATCAGCTGTGACATGAAGGGAAAAAACGAGCTCCTTTTGGCGTCAATTTACCTCCCAGGAGATTCGACGGATCCCCCTCCCACTGTAGAGATGATGGAGGTCATAAAATACTGCGAGAGGAACAAAAAGCATCTTGTAATTGGATGCGACTCAAATGCACACCACACTGTATGGGGTAGTGCCAATATCAACCCACGTGGAAGATCACTACTGGAATATCTTTCCGGTACAACCATGGAGATACTTAATAGGGTAGCGAACCTACTTTTGTAAGTTCCCGATGCCAGACAGTAATTGATATTACTTTGGCTTCCCCCGGTATTTTCAACTACATAGAAAACTGGAAGGTCTCACAAGAAATTACCGTGTCAGACCATAGAATGATTAGCTTCAAAATTAATACCTGCGAAACTATTCCTAAGGAGTACAGAAATCCGAGATCTACCGACAGAGCGCTTTATCTGAAGTGCCTGGAGGACAGACTTCGAACTCCTCCTGTCTCCGGAAGAATTCAAACAATAGTAGAGCTGCAAAGAGAAGTTGACCTTCTCGAAGACTCTATTAAAAAATCCTATGAACAGGCATGTCCGGTAAGAACAGTCCAGGCACGCCAGCCCACCATATGGTGGTGCAGACAGCTTGATAAACTGAAACTTACCTTGGGCAAACTGTTCAATAAAGCAAAAAACACTAGAAATACAGACGACTGGGCCGCGTATAAACGCCACCAAAGAGTGTATAAAAAGAAAATTAGGGAAAGACAGAGGGAGATATGGAGATCCTTCTGCAACAAAATTGAGACTACCAGAGATTCTGCCTGTCTCAACAAAATACTAGCCAAAGACCCACATCAGCAACCAGCTAGTCTAAAACGTGAGGATGGTTCTTTTACCACCAACGTTGAGGAAACAGCAAAGGTACTGATGGACACACACACTTCCCAGGTTGCAATATCAATCCCATACCTGCATGGATGGAGGCTCCCGATACACTCCTAACGGAGGAGGATTGGGAGTTTGCCGACCGAGTAGTGGAGAAAGAAAGAACAATCTGGGCAATTAAAACCTTTCACCCCTTCAAATCGCCAGGTTTGGACGGCGTTTATCCCGTTCTCCTTCAATGGGGACTGGAAACAATTCTACCCTACCTGATACGTATTCTTAGAGGGTGTATCGCTTGGAGATATATCTCCAAGAACTGGAGGAAATAAAAGTGGTATTTATACCAAAACCAGGACGAAAAGACTACTCTCGCAAAATCCTATCGCCCAATTAGTCTCACATCCTTCTTTTGAAGACTTTGGAGAGACTATGCGACAGGCTCATGAGAGAGGAAGTTCTAGTCAACAAACCACTACATCACAACCAACATGCTTACTTAGTAGGCAAATCTACAGAATCCGCCCTACATTCTGTAACCGGGCGGATAGAAAAAGCCATAAACAACAAAATGTTCACCTTAGAGTTTTCATAGACATAGAAGGTGCGTTTGACAAAACCACCTTCAACAGTGTCGAACAAGCACTACGTGAACATGGAGTAAACCACATTCTTAGAGAATGGATTCTACAGCTCTTGAAACATAGAGCTGTACACATTACTGTTGGAAACGTGTCTCTTAGGGGAACGGTAAGCAGAGGCTGTCCTCAGGGTGGCGTCTTATCACCCCTACTATGGAACATAGTAGTGGACAGCCTCCTTCGTCAACTTAATGGAGCGGGCTTCTACACAGTAGGATATGCAGATGATATAACTATCCTGCTTAATGGGAAATATGAACAAGTGCTGTGCAACCTAATGCAAACAGCACTCAAATTGACTGAAAACTGGTGCGCAGAACACTCTTTGACAATTAATCCCTCAAAGACGGAAATGATTCTGTTCACAAAAAAGAGGAAAGTCGGGATCCGTAGAGTTCCCAAACTTTTCCAAACGGAACTAACCTTTTCAGATGAAGTCAAATATCTGGGAGTCATTTTTGACCAGAAACTGAATTGGGGTAAACATGTTAATGTAAAAGTGGAAAAAGCGTGTGTCGCCTTTTGGCAGTGTCGCCGTGCGATGGGCAGGCTTTGGGGACCATCACCAAAAGCCGCTCTATGGCTGTACACTGCCGTTATAAGGCCCATGCTCTGCTACGGAGCGTTGGTCTGGTGGCCCAGAACCAGACTATCGACAACAGCATCGGAGCTTTCGCACGTGCAAAGACTTGCATGTCTGAACGCTACCGGCGCGTTGAAATCCACCCCTACCGCCGCCTTAGAGGCCGTCCTTGGTCTCCCACCACTGGATATATATGTGGAGGAGATGGCACTGGGATCGGCCCTGAGGCTGCGGGCAAAAAAGGTGTGGAATAATAATAACAAAAGTCTTGGAGGTAGGCACCACCTCATTCTGGAAGAGGCTCTACAAGAGACTCCTCTTTTTGGGGCGACAGTTGACTCCCTCCCACCTACATATATATTTAGGAAGCACTTCAGCGTTCTCTTGAATACTGACGATGCACCCAAACCCGACATATCCATCTTCACCGATGGATCTAAGACCTTAAAAGGAACAGGCGCAGGAATTTTCTCCGATGACCTAGACCTTCATATAAGCATAGCACTCGGCCAACTGACAACTGTTTTTCAAGCAGAACTAGTTGCCATCATAGAAGGTGCAAGAGCAATTCTGGATCGAGACATTCAGAACAAAATCATTAGAATAGCCAGCGACAGTAGAGCGGCACTATTGGCTCTAAATAGCAACAAAATATCCTTAGGGATAGCATTCCAATGCCACAACACATTAGAACAAGTGGCAAAACATAACACCCTGCAACTCACTTGGGTTAAAGGACACTCTGGAACATTTGGCAATGAGCAAGCAGATGAACTAGCTAGACAGGGAGCCGGGCAACCCTTTTGGGGCCCCGAACCTGCCATAATGCCGTCATCAAATCTGTTCAATGCGTTACTGAAACAAAGATCCCAGAATCGACATATCGATAGATGGGCAAAGCTAAACAAGTGTCGCCAAGCGAAAGAGGCTATAACGGCCCCATCGCTTAAACTGACACGATTCTGTATGCAACTACCCAGGAAAAGACTACGTTTATTCGTAGGAATACTCTCGGGCCACTGCAAATTGAACAAGCATATGCATCGTATGGGACTAATAGATAACCCAATTTGTAGAGGTTGTAATCTAGAGGAAGAAACGGTTGAACATATCCTTTGTGATTGCCCAGCACTTGCCTCAATCAGAGGTTCCATGTTAGGGGATTTCTGGCCTGACATGGCTGGAATTCGCAGTGCCCCTCCGTCAGACGTTCTCGGCTTCATCGAAAGAGTGGGATGGCTCGAGGAGCGCTGACGGTTAAACACTGCTGAACATGGGGGTAGTACAATGGGCCCAAAGTGTGGCCTAAGTGCACGTGAAAATTTTCATTCACCCCCCACACCAAATCCAGAATCCAGAATTGACATTCGTCGTTTCGCACTGCGAATTAAAGGAAACGAATACTTGCTTATTTTGATTGTTGATAATTTTTATAATTTTAATAAGAAAATAGAGTGGTCACATGAAACAGTAATTAGAGTCCGACCGAAGCTGGTTTTTCCAGCCGAAGCCGAAGCCGAACTTCTACTTTTTTGTCACCTTCGGCCGAAGCCGATGAAATTGTGCAACGCTAAGAATATGACGATTTCTTGCTTTCTTAATTTGCATTATAAAGTGAAGATTGTTATCGACATATGAAATTGAATTAATATTTTAATTTTCCACTTCACTTTGATATGTCACCAGTCATCAATCACGTTAAGTATGAGAGTTGTAATTCAAAATAATACTAATATATCAACATTATTGAATTAAATTTTTTAATGCAGTTTTTCTATCGGGCCGTCACTTGTGCATTGAACCCCCACCAGAAAGAAAAAAATTCGAAAAAGCGCTTCACGCAGTAGCTAGGAAATTGAGCGCTTTCATTTGAGTGGTCGCACGACATACTTGTCTCTTGAAGGATTCATAATTACTGGGAAAATAAACTTAAAATATTAATTGTTTATGATAATTCAGCATTTTCAAAAATCTTATTACTTCCATTTTAAAAATTTGCATTGTATCATGCTGTTTGACACAATATGGATTCATAATTTTAACAATTTTGCAACAAATATGCTACTGTTGATTACAATTTTGCAAATTTCATGTCGCCATAAAGTACCGACATTCAGAGGGAAACGATGAATGCCAGACATTTGCTTTGATTCGGCAATTACTAGGAGTTCGCCGAACACCGCATGTGTGAGCTAGATAAAATCTAGCGATACGAGTTGGGATTTGGCGAATACCTGGTGCCTATTCCTGAAAGGTATGGAGTAGTAATTATTAGTTACAAGTTCCTTCTTGTTTTGAAATATGAAGCTTTAAAATTGTTTTCCTCAGAGGAGAAAAGTGCTTCCTAATTATACTAACATTAGTTAAAACGGAAAACGATTTTAAAGCTCCATATTTCAAAACAAGGAGGAATTTGTAATTAATAATTACTACTCCATACTTTCCAGGAATAGGCCCCAGATATCTGCCACGAACAACCCGGTCACACTAGTAGGCATTTGCCAAATAGTTACCGCGGGAATCGATGTGTGATCCCAGCTTGAGAGTTAGGCAAAATCAGTACAAACGGTTGACAGAACAGCAGCAGCACTAAATTTAGTTATTAATTTTTCATAGAAGGGTCAATCGAAGATTATATTTTGGTTGTTTTATACAATGACCGTCAAATTGTTCCCACCATATTGGAATTTTTTTTATTATTTACTTATTTCAAAAACTCTTTTCGCAAATGTGTTGTACATGTTCGATAACCAAATATATGCAGGACGCATCCATTGAGCAATTTTTAATGTGGCTAAAAATGGTAACTACTTAAATTTTCTTGTGCATGCAAGTCAAGAATCCAAAAGCCAATTTAATTCTTTAGGGTATTGTTCAGTTGCAAATGGAGACTGTTAGAACATATTATTTAAAAATGTTAAATTGTTATTGTTTTTTATGTTTTTGTGTTGTCATAGTCAGAGGGTGGACTCGGTAGGTTTTTGCGGCTAAAACCAGTATGAGACAGCAACGGTCCCGGTGAGAATATAGATATGGATATAGTTAATTTTTTCCCCTATTTGAGAATATAGATGTTGCGCTCTTATACGTGAATACTAAGCAATCAGTTTAAAGATGCGTCCATACATGTGTCGTATCCGCTTATCCGATCGTGATCGTGTATCATGATCAGCCAAGTGTGGGCGTGATGCATCCCCGTATCGCGTCTTTGTATCATTTGAAACGCGGATACGATACAACTGCGTGACACTTGAAGCCGGTATTTCGCAGAAAGCTCAAATACAGGATGGATAGGTAGCAGCAGTTAATTTCACAGTGACAAACGTGCAACGTCGAACAGACGATACAGTTGTATCAAGTCTGAAAGTAGACACACACACGGATACAATAAAACGGATATAAGATGCAACTAAGTGTAGGTACATCATTCTTGCGTATCATATACGATCTATCCGATCGTGATCGGATACGATACATACCAAGGCGGTCAAAATAATAGCAGTGGCACCAAATTCTCAAAAAAATATGTATTACTCAAAAGAAATAAATTATTTGTAAAATTAATACCATCTTATTAATTAAATTAATTTCGCTATCTCATATATAAATAATAGTGTTTTCAATAATTGAAGGGAAAGATACTACTATTATTTTAACCGCATATGTATATGGACATACCTTAATACAGTCAAACTACAATCATAAATATAATTTCAAAAGATAATAATTGTTCTTTCTTGAATTTCGGAACAATAATTTAGTTAATTTGAATTTAATATTTTCTTCGATATGTATTTAAAATCATGTAGCGCTGCTGAGCCCGCTATTTTGTCACAATGCATCGCTTTAAGCACCCAGTCGAACACTGTGAATCACGTCGTTTTCATAAGTGCACTAGGTATTTCTTTGGCTCGCTTCACTATTGCAAGTTGCGCAAAGGTAGGTGGCAAATACGTTGTGTCGCGTAGATGCTCTACATAGAATCACTAACCGCTACAGTGCAACAGTAAATCGTAAAAACTCTGTCTGTCCTCTGAGTGGTCATAGTCATGGCATGGCTAACTGCTAATAAAAATTTTCTTGAAAATTGTTTTGCATTAAAACTTACAAGAGAAGTCAATATTTGCAAATATTTAATTTTCCATGCTATTTCCCTATGTCTAAAAAACGAATCAACACGTGTATACACTTACTTAATTTATAATGATTGAATTTTACAATAAAGAATTCTGCTGAAAATAACCAAACTGAAGTACTTCATCATCTTGTTACTCTATTCCTTGATTGGTTCCAGTCGTTCACCAGCCACAAAATTTTGAAAAAACGTAGTCCGTAGATTCTCCTTCGAGAAAATGCTAACCATATTCCAACCCTCTGTGAATGCAACAAAAACATGTGAATTTTCAGTGCTCCAAATTCTAAAATTTTGGAACAAATGGAACCAAGCTTTATCACTAAAGATTGTTAAATCCAATATACTGTCGTGACTGAGATTATTTTAATACTCAATGCACCGTGGAAAATCAGTTGTAATTTTATATGGACGCAAACGTAACCTCTTTTTAACAATTTTGTGACAAGTGCTCAAATTTTGATAGTGATGTTTGGGAATTTCCCTCAAGCACAACTGGAAGTCTTCCACTACCAGTCCTTAAAAATCTATGAATCACATCCCGAATGTGATTTAATAAAGAAGCCTCTTGAATTTGAACAACGGAAAAATTTGTAAGGTATTATTTTCATACAAAACTTGCGAATACGTAGCACGAAAGTTTGCCTTCGTGTGTTACCATTTACATTGACAGATTTCTATCGGAGAGATACACTAGCTGCGTTCCTTTTGCCACAAATCTTACCTCAGATCACTTAAACGTCATTTCTGTTAACACGAACAAGTAAGTTTCAATGGATATTTCAACCTACCAACTAATGGGAAAGCTCGAGCGGCAAGGTCGGAGGTCCAAATCTCAATTCAAACTCACTTATTCGTGCTAACGGAAGTGACGTTTATCTGATCTGAGGTAAGATTTATGGTAAAAGCACCTGTTATAGTTATTGACATGTCAAATTTTGTAAATTAATCTTTACGGGCGAGCTGGAAGTTTGCGGGGCGAGCGACGCAGGAGCGAGCGAGCCTAGTACAGATTAATTGCAAAGCGTGTCGCGGACAAACTTTTATTTCCACCTTCACATGGCGATTTTTAATTAATTTGCTTTAGTTTTTTTATGAAAATGTTTTTTTTTATTGAAGGCGTTATTTCTAGCTAGACGTAGTCATGGTGATGTAAACAGACAACCAAGCCTGTAAAATTTTGCAGGTCTTTTATACCAGCCAGTAAAATATTACAGGTCTGTTCCCGTAATGTATCGTTTACTTACCATAAACAGCAAAATGAACCTTTAAAATGTCATTTACTAAGAAGGTGGAAATAAACTTGTATAACTGCTTGTTATACACTAGACAGAGATAAAAACATATTCATACTTCGACCACATCCTAAACCATACGTGTGTGATTTATGACATCTGATTGTAGTTTTGTATTTTTAGATAGACGAAAACCAGCAATAAAAAGTGCAAACAAACTCGCTGAAAACAGAATAGTGGAAATCACATGGGAATTCACGCACCGACGGAGACAAAACTGTCATAATTATTCTGACAAACGACAGGTGACATCACGCTGACATAAAGACTCTGATAAAGGGCGAATTAAGTGTCCGGTCAAACTGCACAAAATCGTCAGTCTAAACCACCTGACCAATCAGCGATTGAGAAAATTGAACACCTGGTTTCGTTTACGTCTTTCATCAACTCGCAAATTAGTTCAAAAATGTATATCTGCAGCCAGCCTAAAGACATCAATCGAACGAGTACGTTGAAGTTTGTGTTTGAATTGGCTTCCGGTTGGAACCGCGTCACGTTGACTTCTTCTACTGCCGACGTTTCGTTCTCCATTGCAGAAGAACTTCCTCAGGGCTGCTGCTGCTGGTGGTGTTGCTGCTGTTTCTCGTTGGTCGTTGAGCCAGTCTCAACGAGAAGCAGCAGCAACACCAGCCCTGAGGAAGTTCTTCTGCAATGGAGAACGAAACATCGGCAGTAGAAGAAGTCAACGTGACGCGGTTCCAACCGGAAGCCAATTCAAACATGGACGACGGCCGCGGAAGCCTTCAAGTTAATTCAAATTAAATTGAGTACGTTGAACTAAATCGTCACCAGAATTGAATCCTTTACATTATATTTTGTATGGTTGGTACCATTGTAATCATAAAAAACGACTACATCGAAGCGAAACAGATACTTCCATTTTCAAAAAAATTTAGTTGTGTAACATTACCTTTGACAAAACGGAACAGGTGCTAACAGCTAATTCAGTTGCAACTACTCGAATGCTAAAACCGTCTTGCAATCGCGTTTGAATTATTGCCATCTGAATTGCTTTTAATTGGGGTATTTTTATATGTTTTGTCAAAATAATATTAATGTTAAAGTGACAAAAGTTCATTTTGAAGCATGCTTCAATCAACCAAAATTTAGAGTGTAGTCGGTTTTTCTGATTACGATGGTACTATGAAAAAAAATTACAAATTTACAATTTGAGCATCCGTTGTAATTGTTTGTTTTGTTATTTTTACTATATTAAATTTTATTTTGTTATAAACTATGTTCAATAATAAAGTGCAAACATACAGAACCGTCAAATTTTCTTTAGAAACAAAACATTTGCTTTTGTTTTCAAGGCACTCTTTGCAGAACAGATAATTTCGAAATTTTGTCCTAAATCTTATTTAAACCATCAAGTGTCTTACATCATTGTAATCAGAGAAAAGGTTTTCATTTAACTGTGTAAAAATTCATGGTGGTGTCCATAAAAAAATAAAAAGTTGAATGTCGTTTGTTCGTAATTTTTGATGACATGACAAAGACAATGGCAAATTTAAATTCCTCATAAAAATGTGCCTAAACAATGTCTGACCTAAAAATGCCTAGCTTCATTGGTTTTTATAGAAAAAAATAAAAACGGAAATCGGAATTTTTACTTTTTTTCGAATGTCTTGAAAACCGTAAAAAATAGGTGAAATTTGTTTGAAAATTATTGATTAAGGTAAAAATACGCAACTTTGTTCTAATTTAACCAACTTCGTATCTCTTAAAATAACCGAGATCCCCATGGTTAGGCCCGAAAAACGGACACCCTGTATAATGTCGCAGAAATTAATTCACATTAAAAACTAATTGATTATGTTTCCACAGACCACTTAATTATAAAAATGTTCAATTACTTGTTTTAAACAATTATGTGCCGCTTATCTTTAATTTTTCATTACATATTCATTTAGAAATAAATAGTCTTTAATAAACGTTTTAAATTAATTACTTTCTTGAAACTGATTTTTATCAAAACTTTCTTGCTTAACTTCTTATTTATTGTTCTCCGTTTCTTTAATATCCAGGTTTCTACTTGAGCCAGTATTAATTAATGACGTCCTTGTAAAAAGTCGTGCACGGCCTTTGTGGAAACTATGCATGTGGAATGCAATAAGGAAGGAATGTTAATATGCAACCAAGTTTAGATGATCAAAGATTACAAGCACGGAATTTCATAGTGCACCACCGCATACACAAAGATCCGCAACCCGTTACCAAAACACCGTTTAGTTTTGCGGTATAATTAGGTTGACTTTAATCAAATGGCCAAACAAACATATTGCTTAATAAACATACATTCAACGAACTACTCAAACATTGAAGATATTTTATATTGTTACAGTGATATTTCCAATCTATTACAGAAATTTATTAAAAACTTAATTGACTTCTATTATTATTATTATTATTATTATATAATTTAATTAAAGTAAGCTGTAGAGAATTCCAGCTATAAATAAATTTAAGAAAAAACCTACACACATTTAGGGCTGGTAGGTACGGTGGTAGTCCCTACCTGTTCTAGATGACATATAAATTTTGTTCTACTTGTTTGAAAAAAATGAGAATTTTGTTGAAACGGATAAAATTTATTGTAAAATTGACAAATTACCTACGGCACGTTAAAATATGCAAAAAACGCAAAAAGCAAAAATTATGCATTTTGCATAAAATTCGAGCTTTAATCATGATAATCCTATTAAAAATAAATAACAGTACAATAAAGTGGTACTTTTTATATCAACAGTTCGTGATGTACAAATTAAATTTCTAGTTAACTGTGAAATAATCTGAAACTTTACTGATTATACAGGGTCGCTGAAAAGTATGTACACAGCTAAATATTTTCAGAAGGGTTTATCAGAGCTCGTTGAAATTTGGCACACAGTGTTTCATTTCTGTCATCTCAGATATTTTTTTTTCAATTTTCTACCGTCATTTATTTTGGAGTTACAAGGCAAACTTGATTTTTTTAATGCCACGAGGTGGGGTCAGATTTAATATTTTTGGGAAAAGCAATTTTTTCTGAAATCTACACCAATCTAGTAATATGCAATTACGTTTCTTTATAAAAAGACATATTTTTATAACATAACTTTATAATTCGTTAAAAGATTATTTTGTTAAATTTTGTCACTTGTTTTGATTTTCAGTCCCCTGGGGGTCGATTCTCGAATTACGATTGTCGATGTCGCCTGCGACATGACGTCAAAATGACGCAATTCCCGAACAATTTATATAGTTTTGAACGAGAGTCTACGTCACTTTGACGTCATATCGCATGCGACATCGGTAATCGTAATTCGAGAATAAACCCCCTGGCGTTTCAAATCAGATAAAAATATTGTAATGTACTTTGGTGAGCGACGTTGCCGCTTCGGCAACATGAAGCTAGAATGATTGCATGTGTCTCATGTCTTAATCTAATTTCCACACATAAATATGTAATATGTACCTCCAAATAATTCCCTTATTTGTAGAACTACCCGTATATCAACAGACCATTACAAATCAAATATCTACAGAACGCATAAGATACGAAATTGCCAATATTTTTCCCAATACTTTGATTGATTCTTTGCAAAATTTTGTTCAACGTTTTCATTATTGCCAGGAAATAAATGAAGATCAATTTGAGCATCGTTTGTAGAAGAAAAAAATCCTGTTTAACCTCTTTAAAATTTTTATTATAATGTGTTCTGTTTCAGTTTAATGTATTATTTTTACTATTACTAACTAACAAAAGATAAAGAAAACACCGAAGTTACAACCGACAATTATTTCAGTATTATTTCCTTGTTAATGGTGAATCAGAAAAAAGGATGAAGTTATGCTTCTTCTGTCTGATAGTGCAACACCAGCCGCCTTTTATTTATGACGCAGAGCTCTTCCCTTACGAAAACAAATTTATATCACTTAATTCAAAAAAGTGTTTTTTTTTTCTTTTTCAAAAATATTAATTTTGACCCCCCGTGCCGTTAAAAAAATCAAGTTATATGTATCTGCAAAGTAAATGACGGTAGAAAATTGAAAAAATCTCAAATGATAGAATTTTAAACACTTCTAACTGTGTGCCAAATTTCAACGAGCTCTGATAATAACCGTTGTGAAAAATTTAGCTGTATCCATACTTTTTAGCGACCCTGTATGTATAGTATAAGCGGTTATAAAATACATGGTTCCTAAATTCCCACTAACCCAATAAATATAAAGAGTGATAAATAAAATTGGACACATACATGATAAAAAGTTTAATTTAATATAAAATCCAAGATTTATTCTAAGCTTAATTAGACCATTTCTTCAAATAAAACCACAGAATTGAAAAAAAAAACTTTCGAGGCAAACTTTCATCACTTCATCACTGATTTACTGAATTAAAAAAGTAATTAAAAGACGTCTGCGTGTTAAGGTCGGTTTTAATTTAAAATTATAATGCATCTTCCGAGTCGCATATTAAGCATATTAAAGTCGCTCGCTACCATTTAATTTATCTCTTCGTTGTGTTTATTAAATATTTACATTATAAATATGTAATAAATATATTTACAATATAAATATACAGGATATCATAAATCTTGGCCAAACTTTTTATATAGAACGACGGTATAGGTGAATGATACTGGATTTGCCAAAAGAAAATATAATAAAAGTTTTTTCATAAAGGAGATATGAATTTTTCAAATGTAGAGGAAAACTTTTGGTCAATACTGATTGACACTGAAATTATATACGTAATCATCGGTTTCCCAATTGCCAATGCTTAAAATTGAACAAAGATGAAACAATAAAGTGATAAGGGGAACACTTCTGTTCACGAAAAGGCTTCGGCGAACATTTTATAAAAATTACATGAATGTGAAAATTGGAAACTCAACCGTTCTCGAAAATGACTCGGTGTATATTAATTAATTTTTTTGAATCTTCTCTCCCTGCGGAAGTGTATTGTTTACATTTTCAAAACCCGAGCCCCTTTTGTAATTTGCGACTACAAGGTAGCGGCATCTGTGGGAGTCCCCTTTTGGTTCCGCTTATTTAGGTCACTGGAGTGACTTAAGTTGCCTACCCTAAAGGTATAGCGAGGTGTTTTTGGAACGGCTCCGCTATCTTGCGTGGGTCAGGCTCTCACGCGCTCAGGGTCTTTATCACGTGACTTATTTACTTTAACGTATCTTAATGGCCACTTATCATTTTGAGGCCCGATCTTTCCAACTCCTGATAAATTTATTTGACGAATAAATTTACGAATCACCATGGAAACCATTCATAAAAATCAAGTTATTTGCCAAATAACGTTATCGGGAACTTTATTAGGAGGTGGAAAGATCGGGCCTGAGTAAAGTTTATCGCCTGGGTACATGTTTCCACTGTAGAACTAGAGGATCGTCGTACTGTTAATGCTGAATGGTACACTACAGTTTGTTTGCCTCAAGTTCTCCAAAATGTTCGCAAAAACGTCCAAGAGGAAGGATCATCTTGCGTCAAGATAACGCTCGAGCTCATACTGTTGCTCGAATGACGGAGTATTTAAATGCCCAAAATATTGAAATAATGAAGTAAATAATCGAGCGCGGGAAGATTGGAGAAAATGTTTTGAAAATTGGTTTTCACGTATGCAAAAATGCACTGACTATGGAGGGGAATATTTGGAAAAATTATAAATAAGTAAGTTTTGTTAATAAATTGTGTATTACTTTACTAGGCTCATCGGAAAGAGATCGGCCCTCGAATTAATAATTAAAGCGTGAAATTCTTTCGTGAATAACCCTGAATTTTATATAAATTTAAAAATTTTGAATTTCAATTATCGGCTGCTTACAAAAGCCTTGTAGCACTAAGTTTAGCTGAACACGTCCAGTGTCTTTAAAATGTTTTGGCAAGCAAATACATATTACCACACAAGTAAAAGTACTTGTTGTATATTTACTTAGTATATTTAATGTATCGAGTGAGCAACTGAATTTTACCTCTAGTGGGCTTTGAAGGTAAAACTTGTTGTCTGTGATTAGTGCTGCTGTTTTTCAGAATCTATAGGGGCATTCAACGGACACAATCGATTTACGATTGTATACGGTTTAGCGTTCAACTAATCTGAATCGATTCAGCATCGATCGTGAGATTGTCCACCGTAAAAATTTTACGATTCAACTGCGATTAAATATGGCGTTACGGTTTGTATTATATGTGCGAGTTGTTTATAACAGTATATTGTTTATTTCAGTGATTTATTTGAGAAATAACGTAACAACACTGTTGTGGTGTTGCTATCGTTGAAAATTTAAATACCAAATATTCTAGAAATGAGGGTAATACCGGTCACGTCACCGTTCAGTATTTTCATGAATCGATTTAAATCGATTCAATCTGATTGTATTCAATCTTTGTTTGTTGAATGTCCCTAATACCTTACCGTGGTAACCAAACTTTCATGTTAAAATAAATACACACTACGTTGTTGTCAAATTGTATATAAAATCTTTAAAGTGTACATAATATTCACAAAATCTGCTTCTAAACATTTTCTAACTCTTCTTTTAAACTGAACGGAATACGTTTGTGAGAAGATCCGGCGAGTTATTGATGTTGTTTATCATGTTCAATATTTTTTGCTAAAGTTCAGCAAAATTTTCCACTGGTGTTGCATAAAATGAATTTTTTATGTGGGGCCATAATAAAAAGTCACATGGAGTCATAACGCAAGATCTCGGCGGCCAAATGTGTGGTGTGTTTCCACTAATCATTCTATCGTCGAAAAACTCTCTCAGAAAATTTATATTTTCGTGAGTAACATGCACAGCTGCGCCATCTTGGTTTTTTGACGTTGTTTCCTGGTTTACTCGACCGGGAAACAGTGTTTCCCGGTTGAGTACTGCGTGTGTGAAACACACAATAGAAGGCGATGAGTTCAAAAAATACATTTGCTTTGCACTTGCCCTTATTGCAATTTGAAATTTGAAAACTTAGGGCCAATTTCACAAAAGCTGATTAACTTTAACCGATTAACTTCTTGGATACCTGTGTTAAAAGCATAGCAACAATTGCGTTTAACGATTGATTAAATTTAACCAAGTTTTATTAAATCGACCATAAACTTATTATAGGATTTCCATACCTGAAACTATAAAATAAAAATAAATTATAGATCATTGATATCGATGGAATAAAATTTTAATATATGTATGTACATACTTTGAATTCAAGAAATATTGTTCGTACATGTAATTTACATGTCAGTGTAACTTTGGGGCAAGAGTTAGCAGTAGTTGAAATATTTAAAATATTCTATAATTTTTTTAGTTATTTATAAAAAGTGAGCAAAAAAATCAGATTAGAGTAGGCGGTGCAAAGAAAACGTATATCTGTGATTAACTGAATTAATTATGTAATACATTCATGAACTGTCAAATTTATTGACATTTTATTTAATCACAGACATACATTTTCTTTGCACCGCCTACTCTAATCTGATTTTTTTTTTGCTCACCGTTTAATTGTTTCTTTTGTTTAAGAAGAAATAGTAAGTACAGTTTGAATAACTTTAAATTGCAAATTATGCACCATCTATTGGGCGAAAGTTTAATTATACTGCAATTATTCAACTAAGACACTGTAAGTATCCTGTTCTGTAAGCCATAGTACCATCAAAAGTACAGCTAAGAAACTGCCAAACACATTGGCCGCGTTCACCAGAACAAAAGAAATATTAACGCGCTTATGATTAATTTGTGATTACTGTTGGTTCTTGGTGAACCATGCGATACTAAAATATTGTTGTCAAACAAATATTCACTACACAGGTTAGCTAACATGCTCGCAGCGTAAATTCATTATATCATCATAAAATTTTTAGGCTTTCAAATATGGCGATCGCTGCGCTAATAAGTTTGCGAAAGCATGATCATTCACAAGCACGTTTGACATCAAATTGTTAAAACTTGGTCACAAGGGTGGTTCAGACTCGGCAGGAATAATGTTCAGCAGAACAGTACTGCGTACATAGCTGGCCCGTGACATCTCACGACCAGTTTCTGACCTAGAAACTGTGCGAGAGTAGCAAATAACAACGAATACTGCTGTCTCATAAGCTATGCCACACAAGATGGCCAATGCGGACAAGCGTATCATCGCATATTGCAAATTGTGCTGCGAGTCGACTGGATTGCAATGGGGCCCCGAGCATCCTCTGTATAGCGCTATTTCAGGTCTAATTAGGGCCTCTTCAGCAGAAGTGTAGCACGAGAACACCATCACAATCCCGCCAACCAACAAGACTTACTTTTTTGAGTATATTAACATTCATATACATTATGCAGTTGAGAAATATCGATTTTGAACGTTGCGTTGGAAGGAACAAGCAATGAACAAATAATTGAAATTTATCTCCGTCCACAATAATTTTATATCCGTAGATACGTATTTCGGCAGCTAAGCTGCCATCTTCAGTAAAATTTAAAAAACACTACATGAAATCTAACAGCTACCTACCTACCTGATCATACTATCTATACTACTAATAGTATCTAAAATTAACAGTCAGAACCTACCAAAAAAGCAAATCAAAACGGAAATAAGTATTGGTCTAATATTCTGAAAAAGAAGGTTCTTATTCTCCCGAATAGAGAACTTTTGGAAGCATTTAATTCCCTGTTATTTGATACCGCTTGAATTTATCCCTGAAAAAAAAAATTATATACAGGCTGTTTCTAATTCGACCCTCACTATTGGGATCTCACTTATTTGAAGAGATAGATTGTAGGTTTAAATTTGGCAAAGTTGCTAAATTTTATGAGCATTAATAATCCGCAGAGAAATAATTGCTATGTTAACTCTTAGTAACTCTTAAAATGTTTCCCGTTCAAAATTAGGGAGACATAAAAAATTCTGACATCCTTGGAAAAAAAATACAATTACGGAAAATTACTAACAATTATAAATACATATTTCACAGTAAAGTTATAAAACATTAACGTCCTCTATTTATTGATCAAAACAGAAAAGAATTAAGTTATAGACAATAAACAATAGACGTTTATTCGTCGATTGTATAGTACAGGGTTGTACATCGATTTGTCGAATAATAAGCAAAAAGTAAATACAATAGTATGGATAATAATAACAACGCGCTCCGAAGAGCGTAATATACAAAACAAATAATTGCATGAAGGAGCAGCATGTTTAATAAAATTATAAAATTCTTTCATCGTGTATAAGTTGCTTTCAATTAATTTTTTTTTAATTTGTTACGAAATAAAATTGGGTTACTTTCAGTTTTTATATTTATCGGCAGTTTGTTGAAAATATATCCACCAGAGCAGATAGGAGATTTTTTATATCGTTCGCGTTTATGTTTTTGGGGGGCTGCGTGTTGTCGTATTCTTTAGCCAAACAATCGATTGTCACAAACACAAACAAAATGTTTTTATTAATAATAATAATACAAGGATGTTAATATGTCAGAACTCCTGGTGGTTATGTGCACGGTATGTCCACGGGGATGCGTTCGCAGTTGTCCTGGTGCAACGGTTGCAGGTGGAGGACGTGCTGAACCGGATTCCTCGGCGGAGTGGTCGTTGATAAGCCGTGTGCTGGGCGACGTCTTCTGACCGGACGGGCTTCTTTTATGGCGACGGGGGAAGCGGTGAAACGGCACGGCGTATTCTGCTGACGCGTTTCAGTGCCCGACGAAGCTGGGTGGTCGTAGGTGTTTGACGGACGTGGAAACCAGGATATCCCGACCTTTCGGCTGGCTTTGGTTAGGAGTCCAACCTCGCGGCTGGCTTTTGGAGAGGAGGTCCAACTTTGCAGCTGGGTTTGGTTAGGAGTCCAACCTCGCGGCTGGCTTTTGGAGAGGACGTCCAACTTTGCAGCTGGGTTTGGTTAGGAGTCCAACCTCGCGGCTGGCTTTTGGAGAGGAGGTCCAACTTTGCAGCTGGGTTGGGTTAGGAGGTTCCAACTTTGCAGCTGGCTGGGGAAGGAATGATCTTCGAGCTGCTCTGCATGCGTTTATATAGCCCCGGCATCCATCTTGTAGAGGGGCTGAGTGTGATGTGGAAGGGAGTTAGAGCTTGGTGCGTGGCAATGGTGTAGAGATGTGCCGCAGGTGGCGCTGTGGTCGCTACATGTTTTAAGATATCGATATCTAAAGCATTTCTAGTATTATAGTTGTTTCTAAAGTTATTTAATACGAAGATTTGTTATTGAAAACACACAATGCAATTTTATAAATATAGGTATATACCAGTAACTGTAAGTAGTCTTTTGTTTACAAACGTATTACGACATGTTTTTCTAAAAAGGATATTGAAAATAATCCGCAATATTCGTTTTTGCATTACGAATACTCTACAAATATCGGTTGACAAGCCCCATATGCATATATAGTCGTCCCAGTTTTCTATCGGTTTTATGATAGGTGACAAAAAACCGAGACAAGTGAGGCAATAAAGACAAGTTCTTTGCAAGAAAACGCCGACCGCGCGCTTAGTTTGCAGGGGTGTACAGAACGGGCGAATCGTTCGTAGTGAATCGTTAGTTAATGATTCGATGAACGGTGCGGTGAGTGAGTGAGTCGTTTAAAATGAACGATTCACTTTAAAAAGATCTGTGAACGAACGCTCCGTGCCTCTGAACGAGCCGATTATTTAAATTTAAAACTGTTCTAAAAACTATTATTAATATTATTTAATTTAGCATTTTTAACTTAAAATAATAAGTTTTATTCATACTTACTAAAAATATTATTTTCATTTGTGTTAACAGTTTTAATTGGAATAATTTTTAAGAAATAAATATATTAGGATAATCTCGGATTTTGAAGTCAACATAAGTACTACACGAAAAAAAAAATAGAATAAAATTTGCTGCAACTGCACTAATTCTTATTGCAAATTACAGTATACAAGTGTATGTATACATATGTATACAAGTGACAACTAAAGCTGCAGTAAAATGTGCCAGAATTTTTACGGCAAACTCTACATTTCGTCACTATTTGCAATTCATGCAGATGTATTAGATTCTCCTCTATAATCGCATTATTGTAAAGTTGCAATTGTGTATGTTTTCATGTAATGAGTGTCAATTGTAGCAAAATGTACGTTTTAAAATTATTTTTTCTATTTTGCGTTGGTAGTCCAGTCAACGAAGGGGTTGTAGAGGACATGGAGGAGGGGAGAATTTTTCTCTTCAGGAATGTGTTGGGGTAGTTAGGAGGTAAACATACTAAAAGTCCCCACCCCTACCCCTGCCGCTTCAGGGGGAAAGGGGGAGGGGAGCTCCCTTTTTTCGGTTTTTCGCTTATAACTCGGAAACTGTGCATCGTACGAAATAAGTATTCATTACGAAATTAAAGATAATTAAATTTGCTACAAAATGTCTATATTCATTTTCTTCCTATGTGTTATAGTTTCCGAGATATTCGCCAGGGAAAATTGATAATTTTCGAAAAACTTTTTTTTGGCTCACATTTTTTGTCAATCTTGCCCTTCTAATTCCTCAGCCTTTTATTTTACAGATTAGTCGTCAAAGAGAAAGAGCATTAAGTGTCCTTCAAACAACATATGCATATATTTACCAATTTATCTTCAACAGGTCAAAAGTTACAGCAATTTGAAGTTTTCTGAAGGTGGTAAGAGAAAAACCAAAAAATCTGTCCTGTTGAAGCTATTTAAACCAACCAACTAGGGCATACATCTACTAAGCTTTGATGTCGTTATTGATGGGTGATTTCTCCTACATAAAGTCATCTGGCAAAGGGAATCCTCAGTTTCTGCAATTTGTGATGGATACGTGAAATTCGTCAAGACCCACTATCCAGTGAGGAGATGCACAGTTGTTTTTGATGTATACAACTCAACAAACCAAAGTGTTCCACACCCCCTCCTCCTCGCACGCGCCCCAGCAAAGGAGAGCTCCCTGAGCATCTACCGATACCATTCATTTTTGAAATCCGTAGTAAATATCAAACCAGATCTCTGGGGGTTGCTATTTAAAAAAATGTCGATGACGTCATTACTCGAAAACAAATGACTGTCAAAAATTGATTTTCACTTGAAAATGTGTGCTTTTTAAAAACAAAATTCACCTGTCCGAGCGTTTTTTCGAAATGTCAAATATAAAGAAATTACGAATTTTATTCCATACTTTAGAGGCTCACTGTATAAATAAATATGAAATGTTTTAAATGATTGTATTGATGTTGTTACAGATAATAATGGACGATGTATACGAATCTGT
This sequence comes from Dorcus hopei, assembly GCA_033060865.1. Lineage (NCBI taxonomy): Eukaryota > Metazoa > Arthropoda > Insecta > Coleoptera > Lucanidae > Dorcus > Dorcus hopei. The sequence continues at coordinate 36,333,535 of CM065424.1, forward strand.
AATTTATAATCACAATGGTTACATTATCAATAACAATAAAATGTTATTTCATAATAAAATTCATTTTCATAATAAAATTTTTACTGTTTTTATGTCTGTGTAACTTACAACTATTGGCTTTATTTAATGGCTTACGACTGTTGAGTTTTATTTGACATCTGACATCGTGACATCTGCTCATCTGCATCTTGTTTCACACCGTTGCGTTCAAACCTTTCTGTTACCTAGTCTTAACCACTTATCACCCTACTCTCACCCCAGGGTAATGTTTCTGAACTCACTCCAGCACTACTATGTTTGAAGGCAAGTGCAAAATATGCCGAAACTAATTCTGCTTCTGGTAATTCGCTCTTTAAATTTATAATAGCAAAAGTGGCTTTTGCAAGTTTATGACAAACATTATCCGCATGCGAAAACCAATTTAAAAAAGAATCAATTGTAATACCAAGAATTTTAGCTTCAGTAGTAAAAGTTAAATTGTCAATATTTTTTAAACTGTGACAGTTTTGTCAGTGTTAATGATAACACTATTTTTCGTGCACCACACTGAGAACTTTAAATACATTTTTTGTATTTTTTCATATAATTCGTTTAAAGAATCGCCTGATACTATTACGCTATGTCCTAGGTGGACGGGCAACGCGGGCGGTGCGAGCGACGCGTTTAGAGCGGGCGGGCGTTTCAAGAAACAATACTTTGCAAACAGTTGTTAATGTCCAACGTGAACGCAATTCACAACCGGGCGGGACGGGCGGAGAGATATCGCCCGCTCGCGTTGTATTAAAAATTACTTTGGTTTGAATTTTAACGCGATGCCCGCGTGCGAAATGCCCTGCACTTTGAAATAAGCGCAACAAAAGTTATAGAAATCGAATGGTGATTGATAAAAATTGTTCCTTTACGATTTTTCGATTAGACCAATACTTTTCTAATTACATATAATGGTTTATAGCGTTCCAATTGAGACAAAAGTGACACATTTTGCATATTTTAAAAGCAATCTGAATTGTATAGAATGGCTGGTAATTATTCTACGAGCCGTTTTACACGTACAAGAATTCTTACAAAAATTATAACGAAAATTATACTAAACATTTTCGAAACAATTCTTGTACAGAATCTTTGACGCCCGCAGCTACGTAGGACACAATCGTGTGCGTCTCACGCGTTTTACGTTGCGGGCGGTGAGCGCCCGTAACGCACGCTCGCCTTGCCCGTCCAGCTAGGACATAGCCTTATAGTGGCGTCATCAGCATAAAGTATTAGAAAGCCATGTTTTACATAATCAGGTAGGTCGTTAACAAAAGGCAAGAAAAGTAAAGCGCCTAAAACAGAACCTTGTCCTAGACCCAAGTCAATTTCAAACTCCGCTGATTGTTGCCCGTTTATAAAAATTTTGTTGCGTCTACAATTTAAGTATGAGGTAATCCACGAATTTAAAGAATTTCGTATACCGAAAGCTGATATAAAATCGTAATTTATGCTATCAAAAGCACTTGCTAAATCAAAGCATATAACTGCAGTATGCATGACAGCTTCAGCAGCTTCATGAATGTTTTGAACGATTTCAATGACCGCGGACTCGGTTCATTTAAAAGGCAAGAAGCCATGTTGTTGTTTACTTAGTAAATTATTTTTGGTAACAAAATTTAGTATTGTTTTTGCTATTGTCTTTTCAATAATTTTGGAAAAGCAGCTCAAGATGGTAATTTGGCAATAATTTAAGATATTGTAAGAATCACCTTTTTTAATAAAGGGATAACCTTACCAACTTTTAAGTGTTCAGGAAATTTTCCAGTTGTAATAGCCATATTTGTGATATCCGCAAGTACGTCAGCAAATAAGTATTTACGGTGTTTTATTAATTTTATAAGCACATCGTCGACATCATTTGAATTTTTAATTGGGAGAGAATTTATAATTTCAACTATTTCTTCGGGACATACTGGATTTAGAAACATGGTACTTTGACAAGCTTTGTAAATAGTACATTCATTAGAAATATCATTCCCAAAGGAATGCGCAACTTTATTTTTAACAAATGTTCTAAAATGATCAGCAAATAATATATTCTAATGTGATTGCAATATTATTTGAATAGTCATATTTTATTTGTTTTTTAATCGTTAAATAGATGTCCCTAACGTCTTACTACACTGCTGAAATATTTACCAGTGATTTTATCTTATTAAAATTTTCTCCTAAATTGAAAAGACCACTTTGCCTACACAGATTTATTTCTCCTTGCATTATTTCCGCCACCTTGAAGATTTTCGACGTCAAACTTAACACAAATTCATTTCGGGCCAATCAGACCTGAACTGCAAAGCGTGAAATCTGAACTTAACAATTTTTGCTCCATTAAACGTAACGCGAACTCAATCCAGGGACACAGTGTATAATAAAATACATCTGTATAGGTTGTTACCAAACTTAAATCATTAATCATCGTTTATTTGTGTCAAAGCTTTACGTTATGTTTACACTCGTCAAGTATTTATATACACTGTGTTTCCTAAAAAATGTTCCATCCCGTAGCGACGTTATTTATGACCCAATTTTAATGAATAAAAAAATAAAACGAATGGATTTAGATGTATTTTAAAATGGCTCTAATTTCGATTTTTTCTAATGTTATCTTCAATATCTATCGATAGTCAACTTTTTTTTTCAAATGGCTGCCCATATTTTTTTAGCTTTAATCTAGTAGAGCATTTTTTTCTAAATTGGATAAAGTATTCAAAATTATTATTTGGTGCGCACTTAATTGGAAAAATGAATAATAGTATATTGTAGACCGAGGCGGTAAAGTGCTTGTTTTCCAGGTCGAGAGAAGATATGGACAGGCGAGGCGAGGAGCCGAGCCTGGCCACTTCTCGAGACCTCGAAAACTGCTTTACCGCCTTGGTTTATACATTATTTTTTTTCCTACACAACATTATAATTAATTTTGTTAATATCACACAAACATTCTTTTTCTCGAAGTAAAAATATTTAAATTGAGTTACTATTAAAATTATTATAGATGTTTTAAAACACGGTGATTTATGTACTAGCATGGCCGAGCGATCAAGACGGTGGTTTAATACACCAGTCTCTTCGGAGGCATGGGTTTGAATCCCATCTCTGCCGAGTTTTTTTTTCTTGATAATTTTAATCCTTTTTAAAACCAAATACCAGTGGAATTAAATAAAAAAAAACTTACATTTGTTAATTTTTTGATGTCGATGAGAATGCATTCCAGAAATTATTGTCGCGCCACCTAGTGGTAAAGCCTCGTAAATTATTTTCTCGGCTAGGCATTTATGTTCATTTTGCCGGGCTAGCCGTGGAAACATTTGCTTTCTCCTCTCTGATGAGCCGAATTGAATTTTCCACTAGTGTAGGAAAAAAAATTATTATTAACATAATGAATGAATAAGGAACGAATAAGGGTTATTTGTCAGTCGACACTCGCCGATACCTTCGTCGCTCGGTTTGAAAGTTCCCTCGATGTACAGATAACTTTCGTGCGGATAGGTGTAAATATCTTGCTGATTAATTAAGATTCTCACTTCGTCGTTGTTAAAATTCTTCTACGTCGGAGAATACCAGTGAAATTGCTTCTTAACGATAACTTCGTCGAAATCGAGTCCTTCGGAGAGATGCAACATTACCGTCGATATTTTTCACTTTATAGCCTAAACTTTGCAAGAACAATATATTGCTCGATGTTAACCTTTGGGGAGCTGTCTTCTGAATGATGAATTCTGCGGGCTTGTTTTATATATTATTAGTAGATATAAAAAACAGACCACACCCTTTTTTCCCCATTTGAAATGCATTGACTTCCGGTCCAGTTTTCTGCCTCATCTGAGCCCATGGTAAAGAGTGAGATGGAGCTCCAGAGAGAGAGAGACGGAGACAACGTAGTTCTGGCGTCCGTCCACCAGATGCCTCCGGCGCTGCTGCTATTTTCGTTAGTTCGGAAATTGTCCGTCAGATGGCAGTGGCGCTGCGTCGTCGGAGCGTTAGTTCGGGAATTGTCCGTCGGGTGTCGCCACCGGCGCTCCGCTCCCGAATTTTTTCCTCCGTCCGGAGAGAGATTCGAACCCGTTCCTCGACGTTCCTGAGCCGTCCATCTAAGCCGCTCGGCCGTTGAGTCACTTGTTCGTATCTGTTCCAGATGTGTAATATTAACGACGCGACGCGCGGCGAATGATGTCCTTATTTTTTTCATCGAACACGGATGCGATGTTGGTTGCGTCATTTTTTTTCCTCCGTCCGGAGAGAGATTCGAACCCGTTCCTCGGCGTTCGTGAGGCGTCCACCTAAGCCGCTCGACCGTTCGGTCAGTTGCTCGTATCAGTTCGAATTGTGTAATAGTAACGACGCGCGGCGAGAAGGATGTCGTTTTATTTTTCGTCGAACACGGTTGCGATGTTGGTTGCATCTGGCGGTGTCCATCTGGTGACGAATTGCGAAAGGACGATCGCCGGCGTCCATCTCGGAGACGTCGCGTCGCGTCGGTAGGTTTCTACGCGCGCGGGAGCATATAGATCGCTGCACGCAGAGCGGCGGCGGCAATTTCGAAAAAATGAGTCCACGGGGCGTGCGCATTTCTGCGAGCAGAGGCGGACGAAAACGATTCCGACGTGCCTGTATAATTGTAAAACGTCTTAAATAAAATTCTAAAAATAAAAAATACGTTTTACTTATGTATGTATAATACAAAATGCTTTACTAACACACAATATAATTACAAATTACATATAATTTAATTTTAATACATAATTACAAAATTACATACAATTTCATTTTAATTTATAATGTCCCAACGGCAACGAATGAATGTCCGTTACAAGATCGTAATGTCGTTTGTCATCTTGAGCATCTAAGGCAGTTTTATTTATGGTAACGGTTAATAATTGATGATTTATTGACCTGATGCTATTGAATTTTGACATTAATTTTTTATTATCAAACAAACAGTCATAATAATCCTGAAAAGTTATTTTTTTAATTCCTGAACGACCTACGCCCTTCAATTTTTTAAATTTTACTTCTTTTCCCACTCTGATAGCGTAAACTTTAGCTCTAATTCCAATGAACTCAGTTATTATCTGTCCACACAGTTCGTCTTTAAATTTACCGATAACTTTCTTATTTACCAAAGGTATTCCGAAAGGGTTATCTGGGACGTAATCTGAAGTATCAAAAATTTTATTTGCATCCCGTTTTATAATTTCATAAATACTCGAGACGCGTTCGGGATGTTTTGGAGAGAATTTAAAAATAAAACTGTCCGTGTCCGTGTAACATACTGTGACATTAAATAAGGGCTCCACATTTTCTCTGATGTAATCATAAAGAAAACTGTACATGACTGTTTTTGAAATGTCAAGGACTGCCATGCCAACGTAGATCAGTTTTTCAAATTTCACGGATAATTTGTTCAGTTCAATTGCGACCAGATTCTCACTGAAAATCGTAGCTTTTTTGAAATTTGGTTGACTAATATATTTTTCAGCGGATTTCCATTTCTTTGTCAACACGATATTTCTGTATTTGCGTACAGATTCCATAAGTTTTCCGAAAACCATATTCGACATGCCCTTGTAAAAATCTTTATCGAAAGCGTTCGTAGATTTTGTCCTCAGATCGCTATTTAATTTAATGTATTTTTCTAACCAATTGCTTTCGTCAAATTCTATCGCACGATGAATTGTTTTTAATTTTAAGCCGTGTTTTAAACTTTGAAGTAAAACGCTTAAATGGAGGACGTACTTTTCTTTATTACATAAAGTTAGCATTAATTTTTTGTCGTCCTTTTTGCCTGTGGTGGATATGTGTTCCGGACAAAATGGAAAAAATATATGATAATCGTGCAAATCTTCAGGATATTCTAAGTCAACTTCTAAAATACAAGATTTACCCGTTTCATCCCCGTAATACATCGAACAGTCAATGTCGGTCGTACTGAGCATTTCTAAAAGATTCGTTAATTTTTCGTCACTTACCCAGTTGAAGTTGTCGCATGGTAATTTTGTCGTCATCGCGTAAGAATAGAGTCCGTTCGCGTCTATGTAAATAATTTCGCTAATTTCCTTATCAGGGTCGAAATCGGTTCCCATATGTACAGAATTCGCTTTTGCATATCGGGAACTAACTTGAGTTATACCGCCGCGTAAACCTTTTTCTATAAATAAAATCATATCGATGTCTTGTAAAAGGGGAAGTTCAATTTTTGTTGTTTTAAGAGCCGCCGAAAATGATAGGCCCGGAGCTGTGAAAAATCCACACGCATCTAACCCGTAAGTTTTGAAAGTCAATTTTCTAAAATTTTCAAATATGTCTGCCAATAGAAATACGTCAATTTTTAAATACAAGTCCGCGTATTCACCGAGAGTTTTACATTGAAAATGTTGCCAAACGTTTACGGCGTGCTGGTAATCCTCATCGTTGACGTTTTCGCCATGTAATTTATTATAAAATAAAACATCCTTTACGAGTTACTAATTTATAAGAATCCGAATTCGGAAACGCTTTTTGTACGAACTTTATTTGTTCTGGTTTCAAATTTTTCGCTAATGTTTCAAGAGACGAGGGCATGAAACGAAACGAATCTAAGAAACGTAATTTCACATCGCCTATCCTTTTCGAGAACGATATGTAAGTTTCAGTTGTGTTTGCTAAAGTTTCGACATTTTCATCGTTTACGTTTGTCAGCGCTTCTATTATAAAGTGACTATCGTAATGAGATAAATTGTGTAAAATCACGGGAATAATATTTTTAACGCGACATTGTAAATTACAATTATTGCACAAAGCTGCAATATAGTTCCCGGTAAAATGGTCGTGGAGATAAGTTTTAGCATTATTTTCGTTAAAATTAGAATCACAAATCTCACACTTTTCGGCATTTGCATGTGCCGTAGATTCTTCGAACGTTAAATCTTTCATAGGAACGGTAATGTGATTTTTTAATATTTCTTGAACATTTGTTGCTTCTCCTAATAATTTATTTACGAACCACTCAGCCGGGTTTTCGCCGCGATAAATTTCAAAATGATTTAGTCGATCATCGTAAGAACAGACTGTTAAATATGCAACGCTAAAGGCTTCGTGCCGTTGATAGGCGTTCGTGAATGCTTTTTCTAAAGTATTGTCACAGGAATGAATAGGTTTCGTTAGAGCTTCGAAGTCCGCGTAAATGACAAACGGCAAAGGCATGGTGGCTGCAAATTGTTTGAATTTAACAATGTTTTCTTCGTCTTTAGGTAATTCAATTTTTACGGCCTCATGACGCGAGCAATCTGACACATGACGATTTAATTTGTCCTTGGATGAAAAATAACACAAGCAGCGCTCGCAAATGAACTTGACACGCATATTTGATGAAATTTGATACCTGCACAGTTCTGATAAATTTTTAATGAGACAAAAATGACCTACGCGTTGACTTTTCTTTAAATATAATAAATTTACGTGGCAGTTTTTGACATTTTTTGTATGATAAAGTGGACCCTCGATGCTCTTGTTTTCATAACCGTATACGTTAATTGAAATAAATTTATTGGCGTTTTCGAATTTCTGTAAGTCGCACAGATTTACAGGAAAACATATACCTTCAAAACTAAAAAAATCGTATATATATTTTGACGGTACGTAGAAGGATCGCACGCATCTTGACCGTTTCTCGCCGGAAATAGGTGCGCCAAAAGGCAATACGCGAAGCATCGTCGGTCTTGATTTTTGATGTTCAATATGACGTTACTTTTTCGCCGAAGTTCGTCCGGCAGGTCCACGTAAGTGCTACCGTTATCTTTCTTTCCTCCTCCTCTCAACGGCGTGTACTTGCAAAACGCCACGACCAGATTCACGATTGCCGATAACGACCAACCGCTATCCCTCTCTTGATATTCTGAAAGCTGATAAGAAAGTGAAAAAAAAGAAAATTAATATCTGGCAGCTTATTTCGTTTTAAACTTACCTGCACCATGATTTCGTTAAACAGTTCGTTTAAAATTTCGTCTAGATTTGCTCCAATATTGATCACGTGATTTTTGGTATTGAAAAACTTATATTCCGAGACATCGGTTTGAGGTTTTACAAATTCACCGCAAAATACCAAATTTATCTTCATCGAAGGCGTTTTCACCAATTGATTTCCGATTCTAGTTCTAATCAGAGACGAGGCGTCTAGGAAAAAGCTTCGCGGTTGTGTATGAGTTTTATTGATTATTACTCCGGTACGAATTCTGCTTTTAAATGCAGATTGCAGCTGTAAATTTAAAAAAATTAGAAAAAATACGTACGCATTTAATTTAAAACTTACATCCTTCCACTGAATTCGGTTGATTTTATTAATTCTCCGTTCTGTTCCGGGACGACGACTTGTTCTTAAACCTCGACCAATCGGCAACGTTTTAATTTTTAATTCCAGTTTTACGTCGAATGAATGTAATTTTGCAATTAAGCTTTCAATTTGTTTCTTATCGTGCACCGACGGACAATTTCTCATTAGCTCGTTTAATGTTTTAATATTTTTTTTGTTTAGTTTTGCAATTTTATAAGCATCTGATTTATCGGCGCACTCATCCAATAAGCGAAACACATTTAAATATTCTCGTAAATCCATTTCAATATTTAATAATAATCTAATTTTAAAATTATGTTTATAACTAAGCTAATATTTTTTACTTTAACAAGCTGAAATAAAGAGACCATAATTCTAGTGACTTGAAATAAGATAATAAATTTTGTACTTACTTGTATTTTTAATATTTCTCAAATTCAATGTCATATGCCGGTTGTGGTTTAGTTGCTAATTTCACCAATCCTTTGTAAATCAAGCCGCATTGCGAAGACAACACGTCATCTATCTTATCTTCGGGTATGGCCTTGTTAAATCGACGAGGCAGAAACACGACAAACTCCTGATCGATTTCCGCCAGCAATGATTCTCCAAATTTCGTTTTTACATATTTTAAATCGGACAACGGATACTTGCGGTTGATTTCCAGCTCCGACAACTTCTTAATAGGTAATGATTTTAACGAAGTAGCACTATTTATATTCGAAATGATATCCATAATTAACGCGCACAGAGAAAACGTAAAATGAACTATTTTCTGTAGGGACAGATGATACAAACTAAAGTGCTGTGCTGCAGTTCGCGGCGCATTTTTCTTATCAGTAAATTGCAATGCATTGAGTAATCTACGTGTGTGCATTAGATTTAAAATTAAAAATACAGGATGTTTCATAACTCGCGGCGTAGAATTAAGAAACTTATACGGGGTGATAAAAAAAGTAAAATATTTATTTCATAACTTACAAAAATATTTAACATTTTTTATCATCGCGTACACGTTCCTTAATTCTTCACTTCGAGTTATGAAACATCGTGTATAATACGTCTTTTTTTATTGGTTTAAAATAAATTACGCTCACATTTTTTCCTCTCCTCCTTATTTAAGACCGTATGTTTGCTTTCGATCGTGACGTTTCGATTCGCGACGTGCGTAAATAAGTGCAAGTATACATCTGAAAATGGCATCATCGTCGTCGTCGTTAGAGTTTCTGGAAAGTTTTCTGCAAGAATGCAGACGAAATAGTGATTTTCGTTTTGTTAGCGAGGTGTCTTACAAGCTAAGCAGATCTGCAAAAATTTCAACGGGACTCAGTGTAACGAATAATTTTGAACCGTTAGTAAAACTAATGTACAGCTCAAAACCAAAATGTTTAACATTTAACGGTAACGAGTGGAACCAATTCATCGAGTACTTTCCTCGCATCGAAGATCATCTGAAATTAAAAATTACGAGGTGCCAACAATGTGCGGACACGAAGACGATTTCCAATTTCGAGCTTTGCGACAGTGATATCAAATTATTTTTTATCGAGTCCAAAGGTAAATTTAAAGTGAAAATTATTAAAGGCGAAACAGAAATAGAATTGGATAAATTTATGTTTAAAATATTAAGTAAATTATTACATGTCGTCGGTTACCGCATCAAAATGCTCGAAAAACTTACGTTCAACGGCTACTACAATAAAATTATAGAATTAATCGCCACTTATCTCCCGGATAATGAAAATTTAATTTCGTATGCCCGTAATTTTATTATCGGAATCCCAAAAGCAGAGGACGGAAATGTGCAATGGTATTCAGAAAGTATCGATTGTTTGCTGGAATTGTTGGCAAATCACGAGGACAAAATAAAACTCGACGTGGGGAGATATAAAAACTCGATTTTAATGGGATCAACCGTCGTCGGTCAATCGCAATGAAAACGTTAGAAGAGATACTTGAAATCGTGGATAAAATATTGGAATATAACAATCAAAATTTCGGTTTGAGCAATATCGATACGGATCTAATTCCCTACATTCTCAGATACATTTTACTGCAACAATCTACGTTAAATTTAATTGATATTTGGGAGCGATTACCCGATCGTTTGAAGCAAGATAAAGAGCTGCAGGGTAAATTACCTTGTTATTTACATTATAACACCGGCGAAACGCAGTGGGACGGACCTCCTATTTCTCTGCATTTGTGCCCTGTGTGCCTAAACAACGACGAGAGTGCGTCCGTGTGAAAATGGGTCTCCTTGCTGCCGCGATTGTTTTCGCGGTAATTGCGAACAATACGTTTTATATAAACATTAATAATTCGAACATAACTGAGTGTTACGTGTGTACAGATTACAAAAATAGCGTTTGACCTGAGGATTGGATTCAGCTTGCATGGAAAGGTTCAAACATGTTCGATGTAAATTTAACAAATCAAGATCAGACGTTGCTGTATTACAAACTTCGTTGTTTTCATCAAGGTCGTCGGCAAGTTGAAGACAGCGACTGGAAGATTGCGTTAAATATTTCGCACGAATATGCAGATTATTTTTTCGACTCGGAATATGTCAACTTAACGCAAATTGATTTTAATCATAATTTCTTTTTGTATAACGATAATGAAAAAACTTATTGTTCGCATGCATTTTTCGTAAGTTGTATCGCACTGTTTTTTAATATATTGTTAACGATAATTTGTATGTGCCATATAAAATGTGTTTTTTAAATAATAAAACTATTTTTCTTTAAAAAAAAAGCAAATCAATTTATTTCTATACGTTCATACAATTAAACAATATTTGACAGTTTAACCCAAGATTTTTCAGGAATGCCCAACTATTTCACGTAGGCTTTTCCTCCTTTTTTTCTCAAAATTTTTTCCACCAAATAAACATCTTCGTGTTTAGCTCGTTGGAGTTCTTCGTTATAGAAGGCGTCCAAAATCGGTTGCTTCGACATGTCTTCTAGCAGGTAAGTAACGGGATTAGTAACTTGAATCTTAACGATTTTGAACAGTTCCCGTGGACCACGACGGAGTAAATCCCTTTTCGAATACTCCCTTTATATTTTCTGATGCAAACGACATCACCGACACGAAACTTCGCTTTGCTTATTGTATACCGTTTCTAAAAGCATCTTTTCATTTGTCTTGTTCACATCTTTAGGAGTCGAGTCATGCCTATTGTTCTGTGCACGCTCGCGTTATATTTGTCCACAATCGTTTGCAATAAATCGAACCATTTAAATTTGCCGCGCATACTGAATTCTCTGTACAAGTTTTCTTTAATTGTCCGTATAACTCTCTCTACCATGGCGGCCTTTATCGGAGAAAATGTTGAGTAATGATTTATTCCGTATCTATTTGTCAAATCTTTAAACTTTTGGTTGTAGAACTCTTTTCCCTCGTCGGTGTGTAAATTTGCGGGCGTCCTCTTGTCGGTATTCAATATTTCGAGCATAGCTTGAGTTACGAGCTCGCCTGTCTTCCTTTTCACCGGTCGCGCCCACAAATACTTAGAAAAGCAATCTATGACAACTAAAATGTAATTATAACCTTTATTTTCACGCGCGTAAGGAATAAATTCGCACAGATCAGCTTGCCAAAGATCGTCCACAGACTTTACAATTATGGATCTCCTCGAAAAATTTTTCCTCGCAGGTTTGTGTAACTCATTGACGACGTCACGTTTAATTTGGCTCATTGATGTGCCCTTCACCGAACCGCTGTTCCAACTTATCTAATCTAACGTTAGTCAGCTTCACTTGTTCTCGAAATACGTTTAGCTCTCGTTTCAGATCGCCGAGGTAGAGAGCTTGCGATCGAAATATTCCTTCGATTTTCGATTTCACGTCCGTAACTTGATTTTATATGGTCCTAGAATCATTTTTGATTTTTTACTTTATCTCGTCCACGTATTTTTTATTGGTCGCGTCTCTCGGATTGATGCTCGAGCCGACGTTGCACAGTCGTTTGTTCCCGATATCATAATGTTTATCACTTGTGAGAGAAAATCCTAAACCGGGTGGCCCTCGAGTTGTTTTCGTTTTGCGTAAATATCTGCCGAATTTATGGACGCTCATTCTATTACATCGGCTTCTTTCAGTTCTTCGATGATCGCAATAATCTCGTTATTATGGCCCGTGTGTCCCGCCTGTTGAGAAGCCTTCAACAATTTCAGACGATCCACCAGCTTGTTGATGTTATCCCAGTATATATACTGAAACGGTTTATTTTCAACTTCTAATCCTTTACCGCTCCAAGTTTTAGCGCGAGATCTTCTTTCGAACAACGGTTGAATTATATTTTTGTATTTTTCACTTCGACTTCCCTTTATTTGCCCTGCCGGATGATTGCCTCTTCTGTGAGCGTGCGTGCGATCTAGTATATGATGATAGTTCTCGAGATCTTGGTTCTTATGACCGATTGGTTGCTTTTTAAAGAGTAATTCATAAAGCCCCGGTGTGCCAATATACATATGTCACACCTTTAATTATCAAATCTTTTTTTTTAATTGCACGTTGCTATCGCCGATTCGCCAAGCGTCCGTAACAGGATTATAGCGAATGCCGTACACATTGTCGTACTCATTACGGACGTCTTGTAATAAACCATCAATGTATCCTCTGGGAAGTGGATCGTACATCTTAAGGTATTCGTCTCTAGGAGTGGGAGACATTATTTGATACAAATTTTGGAAATCGGAAAGTCTTCTCTCTTCATCGATTTCTTCTTCCTCCTCGGACGAAAACGGATCATATCCGGCAACATCTTCCGATTGAACAAAACTGGGTTGTGGAAGACTGAATCGTCGTCGTTGTTGTTGTTGTTGTTGTTGTTGTCCGGCAACAAAACTGGGTCGTTCTTGGACGTCCGAAGAAAGCGGAACAACGTCCGAAAGCGGACTACATCCGGCAGCAGCTTCCGATTCAACAAAACTGGATTGTGGAAGAACGACTTGCTGTTGCAGTTTTCTTTCTGGTTCCGCCATGCTATCGTCGGCAGATTCCTTTACAGGTAAGTAATTAGCGGAATCTTTTTCAGTTTTTACCGTTCGCTCAAGCTCTTTGAGAGACTTGGTGATCGGTTTATACTTTTCCGACAGCTCATAGTCTCGTTTCAATTTACCTCTTTTCAAAGCCAGATACTTGTTTCTTATTGCTTTACTTGCTTTGATAATTTCTAATTTCATTTTCTTCTTTTTGTCCATTCTTAACCCAATTGGCCGGTTTCCGAGCAGTTAAAACCAGTTGTAAAGCTGTTTTAGTTGTCTGGTCCAGTTCTTCCGCCGGTTAATATACGTTTCCGAGCAGTTGTAAAGCTGTTGTTCTACCGATCAGCTACCGGTTGTAAAGCTGTTGGCGACGCTTATATCAGTATGTAACTGTCAAATCCTTTACGATATCTTCCGTCTTTTATATCATGCTCCTTATCAATGCAAAGAAACCCGTATTTCTTCTTCCAACACTCAGCACACATCGACTTAAATTGATCGAATGACATGTCCATGCATACGTGGTCCTCAAATATATGCCGCAAATTCGTCTCGTCTTATTTAAATAAAATCAAAAAGTTAGCGTTGTCGCGAATTAAATGTTTAGGGATTCGGGTGTAAGTTTGACAGAGATAAAAACAATTAATCCTTTTATGACGACCCATGCTAAAGTAATCTCGTATCTTATCCTGCTTATCGCAAGCGACGTCGTCGAATATGAAAACCGAATTCTCTTTTGCATCCTCCGGATTCAGTATTTCTTCGTTGTCCTTGAACGCAAAGTAGTTTACTTCTTTCACTTCACTTAGAATTTGCTCCAACGCTCGATATTTCGGTTGATACAGGGACTTGGAGTAAACGTAGACATTTTCGAAGGACAGACCGTTCGGATGGACGATCAAAGAAATCGCGATGTTGGTTTTTCCAGAATTTGACGTTCCCGCGACGAGACATCTCATCGTTGAGGGTAATAAAGGATGAAGATTCAATTCTGTCACTTCAATTCTTCTGTCTCAAAAAATTCATGTTCATTACGGGAAGCTTATGCGCCTGCTTGACAATTCGCATGTTTCACGTACACGCGCGCGCGCGCACACACATATAAATTTAACTTCTGCTTCTGTTGACCGCGCAGTCATTTGTTCTGAGAGACACTGTGGTGCAGGTCTCTTAAATTCTCTCATCAATAAATTACCGTTCGAATTGCATCTACCCGGAGATTATCAATTCTGCAGACCCGGTACGAAATTAGAAGAGCATTTGGAACACGGAGACGTCGGCATTAACGAATTAGGTCGAGCCTGCAAAGAACACGACATAGCGTACTCCAGGTACAAAGATTTACCGAACAGACATTTGGCAGACAAGAAGCTAGAAGAGCGCGCTTGGAATCGCGTTAAATCGAAAGACGCGAAACCCGGAAAGAGAATAGCGTCTCTTGCTGTTACTTCTGCGATGAAAATCAAACGAAAACTCGGAAGCGGTCACGGCGGAGGCGGAGGTTCTCGTAAAGTGGCCTTAGGAGAAGTTGTCAGGAAAATTCGCAACAATGTCAAAAAAATTCGATCGTCTGGACAATGCGAACGAAGTTATAAAACTCGCGAGAGCATCGGCCAAGGTTGCTCTGAAACAGGCCGGCGATAAGAAGAACATTTGAAAACCTCGAGTGATACCCGTTCCGAAAGTAGGAGGCGTCATACCGTTTCTCATACCGTTGTTAGGGGTCTCAGCGCGGCGGGTTCCCTTGCCAGAGGATCCGCGAGCATTGCGCACGCAATTGGCAGAGCTAAGGAGGCGAGAAGGAAGTTGGAAGAAGCAAGACGACACAATCGAACAATGGAGATCATCGCGCTGGGAAAGAAGGGCGACGGATTATATTTGAAACCGTATCGTAAGGGACTCGGTCTCTACATTCGTCAACCGAAACAACAAAAAAACTAATTGATAGACTGCCCTGAACAGCCCTGACCGATTTCCATCTGGCGAAATTTGCAAACAAAAACGTGCCACATTTTAGAGGCGTCTTTATGCGTGACGATTTACCTAGAAAACCTCGTAAATTCGAAGGCGGCATAATAAATTTAGATTCGAAAAACGGTCCCGGAACGCACTGGGTCGCTTATTTTAAAAGAAATAAACACGTGCTGTATTTCGACAGTTTTGGAAATCTTCCGCCGCCGTCGGAAGTGATTCGATATTTCGAGGGCAGTCGAATAATTTACAATCACAAGAGATATCAAAAATTCAACGCCAACAATTGTGGACATCTATGTTTGGAATTTTAACATAAAGAGGGCAGTCATGACAAGAACGTTCACGTTGGTGGGCAACAGTAGCGTACTTTCGGCAAATTATTACCCGCCTATCGAACTGGATCCCCGTTACGAATATCAAATCGGACTACTAAGTCTTTACACCTACAATACTGTGCCTAACGTTGAAGAGCGAAAGAATAACAAATTTTATTACGGCGACGGCAAGATTATCGAAATTCCAACGGGCTCCTACGAAGTGGAGGATCTGGAGAAATTCCTGCAGACAGAATTAAACGGTACGCTTTCGCTAAAACCGAACAACAATACGCTAAAATGTGAAATTAAGTGCATGTTTAAGATCGACTTTGAAAAACCAGATTCGATAGGCCGAATGTTGGGCTTCTCGCCGAAAATATTAGAACCGAATCTATTACATCAATCGGATTTACCAGTGGAAATTATAAAGGTGACGACGATCCGCATGGAGTGTAACATTGCTACCGATTCGTTTTACAACGAAAAGATGTCGCATACGGTTTTTGAATTTTCACCGTCCGTCGATCCCGGTTACAGCATAAATATTAATCCCAGCAACATCGTCTATTTAGCTGTAAGAGTGCGCAAGATCGATAACATTACGTTGTCGTTACTCAATCAGAACGGATCGTCGATAAATTTAAGAGGTAAACAAGTTCGAATCAGTCTGGAATTGAAAAAGCAAACGTGAAGTGATGGGCCTGCGTTTCCACGACAAAAATAACGGTAGCAGTAATAATATACAAAACAAGCCCGCAGAATTCATCATTCAGAAGACAGCTCCCCAAAGGTTAACATCGAGCAATATATTGTTCTTGCAAAGTTTAGGCTATAAAGTGAAAAATATCGACGGTAATGTTGCATCTATCCGAAGGACTCGACTTCGACGAAGTTATCGTTAAGAAGCAATTTCACTGGTATTCTCCGACGTACAAGAATTTTAACAACAACGACGAAGTGAGAATCTTAATCAATCATCAAGATATTTACACCTATCCGCACGAAAGTTATCTGTACATCGAGGGAACTTTCAGGCCGAGGGACGAAGGTACCGGCGAGTGTCGACTGACAAATAACCCTTATTCGTTCCTTTTTGAAGAGATCCGATACGAAATCGACGGTAAGGAAATAGATAAAGTTCGAAATGTAGGCGTGACAACTACCATTAAGGCGTACCTATCCTATAACGATGCGGAAAGTAAAGTATTACAAGTGGCCGGATGGGTGCCCTTTCAGGACCAGCATCCGACTTTATTAGACGATAAATTTATGGCATGCATACCGTTAAAATTTCTGCTCGGCTTCTGCGAGGACTACAAGAAAATCATAATGAACGCCAAACAAGAAATAATATTACTTCGTTCCAGAAGTGACAATAATTGTTACATGAGTACGGGAACGAAAACGGCAAGCATAAGCTTAGAAAAAATCGAATGGCACGTGCCGCACATTATACTTAATGACGAGATGAAATTGAAAATGCTACAGTTTCTACAAGAGTCAAAATCTATTTTCATTCCTTATCGACAATGGGAACTACATGAATTACCAAGCATGCGCCCAACCCTTAATGATGTTTGGCCAATAAGAACGTCTACGAATTTAGAAAAACCTAGGTATGTTATCGTCGCTTTCCAAGACGCTAGAAAAGACAAACCTACTAAAAACGCGTCAGAATTTGATCACGCATACATTCGAAATATTAAATTACATCTCAATTCTGAAAGTTATCCGTATAAAAATTTAAATCTCGAAATGAGTAAAAATAAATTTGGCATTGCTTATCTGATGTATGCAGATTTTCAAAACAGTTATTACGGACGTGGCAACGAACCGATTCTAAATTTGGCGGAATTCAAAAAGAAAGCTCTCTACGTTATAGACTGTTCCAAACAGAACGAGTCCGTAAAATCTTCGACTGTCGACATTAAATTAGAATTAGAGAGCGAGCAGGAATTTAAGGCGGATATGGTCGCATATTGTCTAATTATCCACGACAAGATCGTTGAATATAACCCTGCAACGAATATAGTTAGAGATATAATTTAAACCAAATATATATTACTTTATGTATTTAATTATCTGAAATATATTTTTTTAAACAATGAGTGCTTTTATTTTCCCCTCCACTCCAAACGAAAGGAGGCCGAGTGCATTTTCTCGCTCAGTCTTTGCGTTTGCTTCATGGAGTGGTGAGTGTACGCGAAATTATGAAGAAAAACGTAACATTTGCCAAAGAACCGGCCGTTATAATACAATTTAACGCGAATGATGATGAAGAAGAAGAGCAAGACAATAACTGGATGCAAAACGCACGCGACAGAATCCGTTTCCGTCAACGTATTAAGAAATTATCGAAAATTCTCGACCCTATTCTACTCCGGAAGCACGAATTGTACAAGAAAGAAGCAAACGTAAAATCGCTAGCTATTGATATAGAAGGATTCCAATTGGAACGTTTTGTGGTAAAAGAATTGGCAATCAGAGATGCGTGTGGCATAGCACATTTCGTATTCGGCCCACCCGACGTTCCTTTCAACAAATTAAAAAAGGAACATAAAAGACAAATTATTTGGCTGGAAAATAATTATCATCATCTACGCTACTCTGACGGTTACATTCCTTACAGACAAGTGAAGAATATTCTTCATCATTTTACACACGGATATCAGCGAATCTACGTAAAAGGTCACCAAAAAGCAAATTTCCTCCAAGAGCATTTACCAGCGATAGAAATCGTAAAGCTGGAATCCGATCCTGACTGTCCGAATTTAAACAAAAGAAATTCATCTTGCCTGCATCACACAAACAATTACAGTATTTGTTCCATGACTAACGCAAATGTAATTTGTAAATATTTATTATCAAGTTATGAATATAAGTTTTTTTCATAGTAATAAACTACATACGCATCTTTTATTTTTTAATACGCACGTCGGAATCGTTTTCGTCCGCCTCTGCTCGCGGAAATGCGCACGCCCCGAGGACCCATTTTTTCGAAATTGCCGCCGCCGCTCTGCGTGCAGCAATCTATATGCTCCCGTGCGCGTAGAAACCTACCGACGCGACGCGACGTCTCCGAGATGGACGCCGGCGATCGTCCTTTCGCAATTCGTCACTAGATGGACACCGCCAGATGCAACCAACATCGCAACCGTGTTCGACGAAAAATAAAACGACATCCTTCTCGCCGCGCGTCGTTATTATTACACATTTCGAACTGATACGAGCAACTGACCGAACGGTCGAGCGGCTTAGGTGGACGCCTCACGAACGCCGAGGAACGGGTTCGAATCTCTCTCCGGACGGAGGAAAAAATTCCGCAGCGGAGCGCCGGTGGCGACACCCGACGGACAATTCCCGAACTAACGCTCCGACAACGCAGCGCCACTGCCATCTGGCGGACAATTTCCGAACTAACGAAAATAGCAGCAACGCCGGAGGCATCTGGCGGACAGACGCCAGAACTACGTTGTCTCCGTCTCTCTCTCTCTGGAGCTCCATCTCACTCTTTACCATGAGCTCAGATGAGGCAGAAAACTGGACCGGAAGTCAATGCATTTCAAATGGGGAAAAAGGGTGTGGTCTGTTTTTTATATCTACTATTATTATTACTGTTACTGTTATTTTTGTCGTGGAAACACAGACCCATCACTTCACGTTTGCTTTCTCAATTCCAGACTGATTCGAACTTGTTCACCTCTTAAATTTATTAAGGATTCGTTCTGATCGAGTAACGACAACGTAATATTATCAATCTTGTGCACTCTTACAGGTAAATAGACGTTGTTGCTGGGATTAATATTTATACTGTAACCGGGATCGACGGACGGTGAAAATTCAAAAACCGTATGCAACATCTTTTCGTTGTAAAACGAATCGGTAGCAACATTACACTCCACAAGGATTGTCGTCACCTTTATAATTTCCACTGGCAAATGCAATTGATGTAATAAATTCGGTTCTAATATTTTCGGCGAGAAGTCCAACATTCGGCCTATCGAATCTGGTTTTTCAAAATCGATCTTAAACATGCACTCAATTTCACACTTTAGCGTATTGTTGTTCGGTTTTAGCGAAAGCGTACCATTTAATTCTGTCTGCAGGAATTTATCCAGGTCCTCCACTTCGTAGGAGCCCGTTGGAATTTCGATAATCTTGCCGTCGCCGTAATAAAATTTGTTGTTCTTTCGCTCTTTAACGTTAGGCACAGTATTGTAGGTGTAAAGACTTAGTAATTCGATTTGATATTCGTAACGGGGATCCAGTTCGATAGGCGGGTAATAATTTGCCGAAAGTACGCTACTGTTGCCCACCAATGTGAACGTTCTCGACATGACTGCGTATTTTTTCCTATGCTTTGCCCTCTTTAAGTAAAAATTCTAAACACAGATGTCTACAATTGTTGGCGTTGAATTTTTGATATCTCTTGTGATTATAGATTATTCGACCGCCCTCAAAATATCGAATCACTTCCGACGGCGGAGGAAGATTTCCAAAAACGTCGAAATACAGCACGTGTTTATTTCTTTTAAAATAAGCGACCCAGTGCATTCCGGGACCGTTTTTCGAATCTAAATTTATTATGCCGCTTTCGAATTTACGAGGTTTTCTAAGTAAATCGTCACGCATAAAGACGCCTCTAAAATGTGGCACGTTTTTGTTTGCAAATTTCGCCAGATGGAAATCGGTCAGGACTGTTCGAGGCAGTCTATCAATTAGTTTTTTTGTTGTTTCGGTTGACGAATGTAGAGACCGAGTCCCTTACGATACGGTTTCAAATATAAATAATCCGTCGCCCTTCTTTCCCAGCGCGATGGTCTCCATTGTTCGATTGTGTGTCTTGCTTCTTCCAACTTCCTTCTCGCCTCTTTAGCTCTGCCAATTGCGTGCGCAATGCTTGCAGATTCTCCAGCAAGAGAACCCGCCGCGCTGAGACCCTCTAACAACGCTATGAGAAACGGTATGACGCCTCCTACTTTCGGAACGGCTATCACTGGATGTTCTTCTTACCGCCGGCTTGTTTCAGAGCAACCTTGGCCGATGCTCTCGCGAGTTTTATAGCTTCGTTCGCATTGTCCGGACGATCGAATTTTTTGACATTGTTGCGAATTTTCCTGACAACTTCTCCCAAGGCCACTTTACGAGAACCTCCGCCGCCGTGACCGCTTCCGAGTTTTCGTTTGATTTTCATTGCAGAAGTAACAGAGAGACGCTATTCTCTCTCCGGGTTTTGTGTCTTTCGATTTAACGCGATTCTAAGCGCGCTCTTCTAGCTTCTTGTCTGCCAAATGTCTGTTTGGTAAATCTTTGTACCTATATCGTGTTCTTTGCAGGCTCGATCTAATTCGTTAATGCCGGCGTCTCCGCGTTCCAAACGTTCTTTTAATTTCGTACCGGGTCCGCAGAACTGGTAACCTCCGGGTAGATGCAATTCGAACGGTAATTTATTGATGAGAGAATTTAAGAGACCTGCACCACTATGCGTAGTCATTTGGTATGAGAGACTGATCAACAGAAGCAGAAGTTAAATTTATATATAGTCGTGCGCGCGTACGTCAAACATGCGAATTGTCAAGCAGGCGCATAAGCTTCTCCTAATGAATATGACTTTTTTGTGTGAAGAGACAGAATTGAACCGTCACCCTTTATTACCCTCAACGACGAGATGTCTCGTCGCGGGAACGTCAAATTCTGGAAAAATCAACATCACGATTTCTTTGATCGTCCATCCGAACGGTCTGTCCTTCGAAAATGTCTACGTTTACTCCAAGTCCCTGTATCAACCGAAATATCGAGCATTGGAGCAAATTCTAAGTGAAATGAAAGAAGTAAACTACTTTGCGTTTAAGGACAACGAAGAAGTACTGAATCCGGAGGATGCAAAAGAGAATTCGGTTTTCATATTCGACGACGTCGCTTGCGATAAGCAGGATAAGATACGAGATTACTTTAGTATGGGTCATCATTGTTTTTATCTCTGTCAAACTTACACCCGAATCCCTAAACATTTAATTCGTGACAACGCTAACTTTTTGATTTTATTTAAACAAGGCGAGACGAATTTGCGGCATATATCTGAGGACCACTTATCCATGGACATGTCATTCGATCAATTTAAGTCGATGTCTGCTGAGTGTTGGAAGAAGAAATACGGGTTTATTTACATTGATAAGGAACATGATATAAAAGACGGAAGATAACGTAAAGGATTTGACAGTTACATACTGATATAAGCGTCACCACATCCAGACAACTAAAACAGTATCAGCTTTACAACCGGTAGCTGATCGGAAGAACTGGTTTTAACTGCTCGGAAACGGATATTAACCGGTGGAAGAACTGGGGCCCAGGCAACTAAAACAGTTTCAGAACAGCTTTACAACTGGTTTTAACTGCTCGGAAACGGATATTAACCGGTGGAAGAACTGGACCAGACAACTAAAACAGCTTTACAACTGGTTTTAACTGCTCGGAAACGGATATTAACCGGTTTCGAACCAGCCAATTGGTTTAAGAATGGACAAAAAGAAGAAAATGAAATTAGAAATTATCAAAGCAAGTAAAGCAATAAGAAACAAGTATCTGGCTTTGAAAAGAGGTAAATTGGAACGAGAGTATGAGCTGGCGGAAAAGTATAAACCGATCACCAAGTCTCTCAAAGAAATTAAGTGAACGGTAAAAACTGAAAAAGATTGCGGTTATTTCTTACCTGTAAAGAAATCTGCCGACGATAGCTGTTACCGGAAGCTGTTACCGGACAACAACAGCAGCGACAACTGCAAAGGCAACTCAGTCTTCTGCAACCCAGTTTTGCTGAATCGGAAGCTGTTGCCGCATATAATCCGTTTTCGTCCGAGGAGGAAGAAGAAAACGAAGAAGAGAGAAGATTTTCCGATTATCAAAATTTATATCAAATAATGTCTCCCACACTGTGACGTTCTCTCGTCACAATTTGCATTTTAATTGCTACATTTTTTAATTTTAAGTACATTTGTAACATCGCTAATTTTAAATTAGTCTTAAGGACAAATTTATTGCTTCATATCGTCACTCCTTTCTTCGGTAATCAATTTTCCAATCAATTAAATTCTCTCTAGAAGTCTTTCTGTTATCTCATTTTCAATATCCCAAGCTTCGCCCCTAATCAGTTGGTGACTGCATCACCATCCTTGCAGGTGTGTGACCTATCTCATCGGCAATTATTCAAATGTCCTCAGGACATTCAAAAAACTTGTTCTTGCCGGGTCAACCGGAATATGCGTCCTCGAAAGAGTCATGCGTTCTAAGTCTTTCGCATCCACGTTTTCATCTTAGGATCGTAGTTAAAGAAATGTAAGTCCCTTTTCTACATTATTTCTTTAATGAATTTCTCCTAACAAATCTTTACAGAACTAAGAATCTTTAAAAATAATCCGCTCTTGAAAAATCATCTTCCAAGCGCATACCTCCAGATCACCATGTGCTTTGCTGAAAGCCGAGTCACATCCACGGCCACGGGTGATCCTTCAGTAATTGCCCAGAATTACAGCCCCCAGCATCCGGTTTTCAACTTTATTACCATTCGGCCGGAAGCTATTTCAAATAAAGTTAGCTGTAAGTAGGCTAAGTTATCAGTTCATCCTTCATTTAGACTTAAGTAACTGCTAAAGAAAAAAACGATTTATAATAAATCACAGTCAAAAGGCTTTGGGTCCCTTATTTACCACGTTGTCCCCACAAGCTGCCAGAGCCCTGCGCCCTGCTCTACGACCGGCTTAAGACGCAGAGCTCACCCCCACATACTCTTATCGGTCCTTGCCACCCCCTTGAATTCACTTGGCAGCATTTTTATTAAACAGAAGAAATAGAGGGGGTAGGCACGTGACAACACCTAGAAAGGAATACCTTAAGATGTACGATCCACTTACTAGATCATACATTGATGGTTTATTAAAATACGTCAATAATGAGTACGATACTGTGTACGGCATTCGCTATAATCCTGTTACGGACGCTTGGTGAATCGGCGATAGCGACGTGCAATTAAAAAAAAAGATTTAATAATTAAAGATGTTACATATATTGGCACACCGGGGCTTTATGAATTACTCTTTAAAAAGCAACCGATTGGTTATAAGAAAGAAGATCTCGCCAACTATCATCATATACTAAATCGCACTAACGCTCACAGAAGAAGCAATAATCGGGCAAAGCAAATAAAGGGAAGTCGGAGTGAAAAATACAGAAGTATAATTCAACCGTTGTTCCAAACAAGATCTCGCGCTAAAACTTGGGGCGATGAAGGATTAGAAATTGAAAATAAACCGTTTCAGTATATATAGTGGGATAATATCAACGAGCTAGTGGATCGTCTGAAATTGTTGAAGGCTTCTTAACAGGCAGGACATACGGGTCATAATAACGAGATTATTGCGATCATCGAAGAACTGAAAGAAGCCGATGTTATAGAATGAGCGTCGATAATTTCGGCAGATATTTACGCAAAACGAAAACAACTCGAGGACCTCCCGGTTTAGGATTTTCTCTCACAAGTGATAAACATGATATCGGGAACAAACGACTGTGCAACGTCGGCTCGAGCATCAATCCAAGAGACGCGACCAATAAAAAATGCGTGGACGAGATAAGGAAAAAAATCAAAAATGATTCTAGGACCTTACAAAATTTACATAATCAAGTTACGGACGTGAAATCGAAAATCGAAGGAATATTTCGATCGCAAGCATCTAACGCTTTCTACCTCGGCGATCTGAAACGAGAGCTAAACGTATTTCAAGAACAAGTGAAGCTGATTAATGTTAGATTAGATAAGTTGGAGCAGCGGTTCGATGAAGGACACAATAAAATTGCCAGCAATGAACCAAATTAAACGTGACGTCGTCAGTGAGTTACACAAACCTGCGAGGAAAATTTTTTCGAGTAGATCCATAATTATAAAGTCTGTGGACGATCTTTGGCAAGCTGATTTGTGCGAATTTGTTCCTTATGCACGTGAAAATAAAGGTTATAATTACATTTTAGTTGTCATAGATTGCTTTTCTAAGTATTTGTGGGCGCAACCGGTGAAAAGAAAGACAAGCGAGCTCATAACTCAAGCTATGCTTGAAATATTGAATACCGAGAAGAAGACGCCCGCAAATTTACACACCGACGAGGAAAAAGAGTTCTACAACCAAAAGTTTCAAGATTTGACAAATAGATACGGAATAAATCATTACTCAACATTTTCTCCGATAAAGGCCGCCATGGTAGAGATAGTTATACGGATAATTAAAGAAAATCTGTACAGAGAATTCAGTATGCGCGACAAATTTAAATGGTTTGATTTATTGCAAACGATTGTGGATAAATACAACGCGAGTGTGCACAGAACAATAGGCATGGCCCCTAAAGATGTGAACAAGATAAATGAAAAGATGCTTTGGTAAGATGTCGATTTATGGACGCTCGAATTTAAACTTTTTCAAATTAAAAACTGAAAGATAATGTATTCAGGAATCAAAATGTGAAAAAAAATCAGAGGATTAACAATAAACTTTAAAAATATAAGGTTTTGAAAATTCAAAATTTGACGTTTTATGGTAGATTTCCGACGTACGCAGTAGACGTCAGACGGCAGTCTAATGCGCATGGAATGCGGCAAATCATTGCCAACTAGAGTACAGGCCATGTTCAGTGGGTGGGGATTCGGAGTCCGGTGTTCATGACCACGCTTGCGCTCGCTTCCTAGCACGAATTCATGCGATAGGACATCTTAACTTGACAAAATAATAACGCAATTAGGAACAGAACATTTTGCAGGCATCGTGAATAAAGCAAGGAAAAGACCCACAATTGTGTTAAATGAGAAAAAAATAAGAACAAACTCTAATTTAGCAGAACGCTCGGCACGAAGACAGACATGTTCATCGTATGATATACGTTTACGGAATGAATTAAGCAGTCCCGCGTCAACCCAGACTCCGAAATTCGGAGTCTCCCCGCTCACTAAAGCCGGCCATTCACGATCCTGCATGGAAGTCCGCCTTGCTGTCCGCCGAATGACATCGGATAGTGAATGCTGCAACAGACTGCATTGCGTCCGGCAACACAACGCAGGATGAACGATGCATCCTGCTCAGACCGGCAAGCTCCGCCTACCGGCTGCAGGCTGCTGCGCAGCAGTGTGACTGACGCGGCGTCCTGCCGTTGCGTGTGCAATTAGTGATTTTAGTGGTGTTAGATTGTCACCCGCTATATTGTTAAAGATGAATAACGCAGGCACAATCGAATTTATAGATATGTATAAAGAAAAAAGGTGTTTGTGGGATGTTAAATCTCCAAATTACAGCAAATTACGTAACTTTAATAATTTTTTCTCCCATATTGTCTTTAGATTTTTCTGCAATAACAGTAAGGAACATAGCAAAATTGCTATTTTCTTCTTTTTAGGAAGAGCAAGTAGGTTTGTCATTTTTCCGATGTGAAAAAGGTACTGGCGCTGGACAGCTTGCAGGATAGTTTGTGAGCTACTTTTGTCCTGCGGTGCGGACTGCCATGCAGGATCGTGAATGGCCGGCTTAAGCATGGCCTGTACTCTAGTCGGCAATGGGCAAATCCGAGAAACGCTGAACGAAATATCGTCGCTTTAGGTTCTGAATTCGGGTCTGGTAAAGAATTGCTGCTTTCCTTTTACCGATAGGAGCTACACCGTGCAACTCTGATACGCACTATGTTGGTTTCCTTTTGATTGGAGCTTTTAACACCGACGCTCTACGTTTACCTCTTCCTTCCCCCTCAAGCACCTACTTTTTGGCTGGTGCAAGAAACCCTAATTTCAAATTTGCGCGGTAAAATTTAAAATTAATCGGCAGAAAATATATTAAGATTCTAAG
The DNA here is from genome assembly GCA_033060865.1 of Dorcus hopei. Classification (NCBI taxonomy): domain Eukaryota; kingdom Metazoa; phylum Arthropoda; class Insecta; order Coleoptera; family Lucanidae; genus Dorcus; species Dorcus hopei. The sequence goes on from CM065424.1 coordinate 36,360,034, forward strand.
TACTTAAGACATATTATAAGTTATGGCTGTTGAACAAATTGAAAATCTTACCATTCATTTAAATAAATTATACAGGATTTACAATTAAATGTATACAATTTAGGTTCGGTACTATCCATCTCATTCTGTGCGCCCCTGTTTGCGTTCGTTTTACTTACTTGCGTGATTTGTCACTGAACTGCTCCAAACTTAGAGCACCAGAACATCACACTCTCAAAAGGAAAACAGCAAATATGTCCATAAACGTTCAACACTTTTTTTGACATAAATAGTTAATTTACCTTACATTGAACGTATTTCTGCAAGAAAATTTGCGGATTATCCGTAAATTGCGAAATCATCACCTTTTAAAAGTTACGATTTCTAGGTTATGTTTGATATCACAAAATCTTCTAAGCGGACACTAAATCGCGCAACTATATACTTTACGTTTCGCAGTCGTTCGACTGCTTCGTCAGAAGTGAAAATTATGTTGTCAAAAAAAATTTTTTTTTGTTGTCAAAAAAAATTTTTTTGAAAATTATGTTGTCAAAAAAAAATTTTTTTTGTTGTCAAAAAAAATTTTTTTTTGACAACATAATTTTCACTTCTGACGAAGCAGTCGAACGACTGCGAAACGTAAAGTATATAGTTGCGCGATTTAGTGTCCGCTTAGAAGATTTTGTGATACAAATTTCATCGGACAAGAACCAACTGTAAATGTAGTTATGTTTGATGTTCCATATCAATATTTTCGAATAAGTTATTCTTAAAAAGTGCTGTTAAAGAAAAGGAAAGCCTTTTTCGTGTATGTACATTTGAAGGGAAGAGAAACTTTTGTATAAATACATTATATTATATTATGTTGCCCATCATACCCGGCAAATTATGAGACTCTATTGCAATAGCCGATAACGCCTGATAAATCTATTCTAGATTTAGAGATTTTATTCTGCAATTTTCTATTTAGCTTTTTTTTCCGAAATTGAAAGATTATGAATGTTGCGAAGTAGAGAAATTAAGTTTGAGCGTTCGTAAAAACTCCAAAATTTCATGCCAGCACTAATCATAAAATTTCAGGCGCTATTTCTTCTTAAAGACTCTACAGTGGCACATTTGGCGATGGATGGATCTGTATATGTTAGTTAAGGTGAGCTGGCCCATCGGGCGTTGGTTATGAAAATGTACCTATAGTTCTATAGTTATTTGGGCATTACACAAATAATTTTTATGGGATTGGCTTTCAGGGGTAGTGTGTTAGGTGTATTTAAATGAACAGCGAACATATTAAATTAAAAAGGAAAAGGAAACCTTCATGTGTAAATGTATTTTAAGCAGTGATGGAAAATTATTGCAATTTATAATTTTGGTAAATTACAGGAGTAATTTACCGTTTTTTATTACCATTTTAAATTCTCCAGTAATTTATTGTTGTAATAATTTACCATGGTAATTTACCATTTTCCACGTTTCTATGTAATATGTAGGAAAATAAACTATGTGTATGTAAAAGTTAAACTTTTATTGAAAATTTATAAAACTTCTATTAAAAACGTCAAATTACGATTTCAAAAAAAGAAATGTAAGCTTAATAAAAAATAATTTGTAACTTGCAAATAAGAAAATTTAGTTAAAGAAAGCATTGAGTTCACAATTTCAATTGAGTACACAAATTACAATTAAAAAATAAGCATAACATAAAATTAATGTATGGGTGAAACCTCAATCCGGGGACACACTGTATTTGTTCCTTTGTTATAAATTGTATATTTTGTTTATTTAATCTTAGATTTTGTAATTAATGGTATGTGATTTGGTAATTAATGGTAATTAATTAATTAATGGTAATTTAAAATGGTAAATTACGGATAAATTACGGTAATTTATATCGTAATTTACAGCGTAAATTACGACTAACATCACTGATTTTAAGGGAAGGGAAACTTTTGTGGGTAAATTTTAAGGGAAGGGAAACTTTTGTGTGTAAGTTTTAAGGGAAGGGAAACTTTTGTGAGTAAAATGTCCGTATTCATAGTGTTTCCTCAAGGCTTCCTTGAATGAGGAACCCCTTAGATTGTGTGTTTTTTTATGCAACTGCCTTACTACAATCCCATTCTAAGGGGTTCCTTACTGAAGGAAGCCTCGAGGAAGCACTATGAATACGGACTTAAGTTTTAAGGGAAGGGAAAATTTGTATGTAAGTTTTAAGGGAAGGGAAACTTTTGTATGTAAGTTTAAAGGGAAAGGAAACTTTTGTGCGTATTTTAAGGGAAGGGAAACTTTTGTACGTAAATTTTAAGGGAAGGGAAACTTTTGTATGTAAGTTTTAAGGGAAGGGAAACTTTTGTGCGTATTTTAAGGGAAGGGAAACTTTTGTGTGTGTTCTAAAAGGGATGAGAAACTTTTGTGTGTAAATTTACACCTAAATGCTAAATTTGAAACGACAAACTAGTACACTACCCCTGAAAGCCTATCGCACAAAAATTATTTGTGTATTGCTCGTCAATTGTAGATCGGTACTATTAAAAAATATTCATGTGCAATGGTTTCTCTCCCTTGAAATACACTTACTCAAAAAAAGGCTTTCCTTCTCTTATCAGCACGTTTTAAGAATAACCCATTCGAAAATATCTATAAAAACGTTCGAACATAACCTAAAAATTGTTACTTTTAAAAGGCAATAATTCCGAAATTTACGGATAATCCGCAATTTTATTGTAGAAATACGTTCAGTGTAAGCTAAATTAACTATTTTTGTCATAGAAAATGTTCAGCGCTTATGGACATATTCTTTACCAGAACCATCGACATCTACCAAAAAAGCAATAACAGCAATCTGAAATACTATACAGGGTGTATCATGATTAACCGGCAGCAGACAAAGTATGGGTAGAGCGCAGGAAATGGAACCAATTATGTTAACTACTTAATCACCGAAAAGCGGTAGTTACCACAAAAATGGACGTTAAAAAAACAGCGATGGTGCGAGTGCAGCCCTGTGATGTGGCCGTCTTAATCTGTTTATTGCCACCATCGCTCACAATTTACAATTTATTGCCAAGTTCGCAACACAGATTAGGGTAGGTCATGGTTAGCGTATTTACACGTACTCAGGACAAAATTGGTTCCATTTCCTGTGCTCTACCCATACTTCGTCTGCTGCCGGTTAATCATGATACACCCTGTATATACTCCGCATGCGCGTGGCATGTGCCAATGTACCATACCGATAAACATGAACATCGTCCGTAGAGAAAGGAATGGTGAAAATTCATAGAAAAAAAAATTGGAAAAAGCATACCTTTATTCAAATTAAATGTATCTTTAAAAATAATATAACGTGCATTTGATGAATAGTAGTGCTAAAACATTTCATATACATCAAAAACGAGTTGAGAGTTCTCATCAAAAACTATCAAAATTGACGGCCATTAATAATTTCGTAACCTAAAAATTTACAATTTCAAATGCAAATATCTTTTAAATTTATGATTAATCCTCTGATTTTTTTCACAATTTGATTGCTTTACGCATTATCTTTCAGTTTCTAACTTCAAAAACTCTGAATTCGAGCGTCCATAAATCGACATCCACCCGATGCTTTTAGAAACGGTATATAATAAGATTAAAATTGCGGGCAAAGCGAAATTTCGTGTCGGTGATGTCGTTCGCATCAGCAAATATAAAGGAGTATTCGAAAAGGGATGTTCAAAATCGTTAAAATTCAAGTTACTAATCCCGTTAATAATAATAATAATAATAATAATAATATTGTTTATTAAGCACATAAACTGGTTACATAAACTGGTTAGACAGGTGAACGTATTATAAACTACATAGATTGGTTTTGTGCTTAAAGGGTACAGGGTCAGATGTACTAACGAAATTAGCACCCTGATCTACCCCCTGTCCCATAACTAAGCTAAATAATGCCCGCCGACAAACCGGCACAGACATAAAGAAAAAAAAAAAGAAAAAGCGCAATAAGAAATTCATTTATATATATAATTATTAAAATGCAAAGATTTAAGATTTAGGAAGCCTGTAGTTGTAGAAATTAAAAATGAAAGTTATTACTTATTTAGACTATATTAGTGCGTTTTGGTCGTGAAGGAGGATTTTTTTCAATTTTTTAGCAAAGCTGGTAGGTCGTAATTCCAAGAGATTCCGCGGAAGGTCGTTCATAACATCAACAATTCGGTAACTATAAGAACGCTTAAAAAATTCTAGTCTGTGTTTAGGAATAGATAGTAAACCCCGACTCCTGATGTTAATGTTATGAACATCCGTCCGGAATTTTATCTTATCATATAAATAAGGTGGACTTTTGTATATTAAAATTTTGTGGAAAAACTGAGCAGAATGTAGATATCTTCTGTTTTTCATATTAAGCCATCTCAGATCAGTGAGTTTGTTAGAAATGTGTTGTCTACGCCTCACCCCACAAATGAGCCTCATGCAACTGTTTTGAACTCTCTGAATCCTTAAGGCATCCAAGTAACTTAGAAACGAACCATAAACAACATCACAGTGGTTGAAGTGTGATAACACTAAAGAATCGCATAATAGGCATTTAATGTTTTTAGAAAGTAGATGTCTATTTACAAAAATTAATTTCAAATTCCCATAGGCCTTTCGTATCCGGTCAGTAATATGTTGCGTAAATTTGAGTTCATCATCCATGTACAATCTCAAATTCTTCGTGCAATTAGTCAAGGATAGGCACAAATTTTCCAAACGCAAATTAACCGCAGCTGTCACATCAGCACGAAATCCCCTGGTTCCAAATAACATTACTTTGGTTTTCGAAGGATTGAGTCGCAAACAGTGTTGTTTAGAGATTTTCGCTAAATTATTAAGATCTTTATTTATAAGTTCACAAGCATTACCTACTTGGTCCGGATTAAAAGCATAGTACAATTGTGCATCATCTGCATAAAGGTGGAAATTACAATGCTTAATAGCAGCAGGTAGTCTAAAAGTATAAATAGAAAATAGCAGAGGTCCCAAAATGGATCCCTGAGGAACGCCGCTGTGAACATTTAAAGAATGAGAAAGTAAACCGTCATAATACACGCTTTGAGATCTATCCAACAAGTAATTTTCCATCAATTTTAAAGCATAGTGACCCAGCCCTATATATTTTAATATTGCTAACATTACTTTGTGATTAATTAAATCAAAAGCCTTGGAGTAGTCCAGTAAAATCAATAAAACAAATTTATTATCATCCAGAGCTGCTACAATATCATCAGTTATTGTAGTCAGAGCAGACGCGCAACTAAATCGTCGACGAAAACCAGACTGTTTAGCAGGAATAATGTTATGGACTTCGATGTAAGTGTTCAATTGATTATACATAATCCTTTCCAGTACCTTGGAGAGTGCCGGTAGTATGCTAATCGGACGAATATCATTGATAGATTTGGGATTTTTTATTTTGGGAAATGGCAATACACGAGCTTCTTTCCAGATCTTGGGAAAAACTCCACGATTTATACAAAAATTGATTATATGTGTAAATACAGGTAGCAGAAAGGGGCAACAAAGACGAAGTAAATTAATATTAAGATTATCGGCACCGTAAGCAGAGCTGGAAAAATTAAGCAATATTTTCGCAACAACATCTTCTGACACAGTAGAAAATGAAAAACCAGTAAACAGCATTTTGTTAGTATTAATATAGGAATTGACAACGTCGTCACAATCTGCATCGGTTGACTGAAGTTGACTTATCAGATGAGCATTTATGTCATTTACGGTACCTAGTTCAGTAGGAAGAGCAGGCTTATCACTACTGTTGATACCGAACTGTTTCAACTGTTTCCAAAAATTTTTTGAAGAGGAAGTTTTAATTTTATGCTCCAAGAATGCTTTCTTTTCTGCCTTAACTGCTAATGTAACCATATTTCTTAACGTTTTGTAATAATTCCAGTGTTCCTGACACTTGGATAGCTTAAATCGTCTCAAGGCATTATCTCTTAGTTTAAACATAAATTTTAGGTTGTCAGTTAACCAAGGCGGATTCTTATGTGTCATGGTACAAACTTTTAAGGGAATGTGATTATCGAAAAGCATTAGAAGATGGCTATTGAGGAAATCAACTTTACCATCAATGTCATCAATTGCATAAATTTCTTGCCACTGTATAGTCTGTAATTCCGTTTCAAAATTATGTAAGATAAAATTTTTAAAATCACGATAACTGAACGACACTGGTACTTTTTTTATTGGAGTGTCAACGGTAGCCGTACACCAAACCAATGAGTGGTCAGAAATATGTACATCTAAAATACCGTAGTCTTGAATAATATTTTCAGAATTAGTTAATATATGATCAATAAGAGTTGACGTTGTTCCGGTAACACGGGTAGGTTGTGTAATAATTTGTTTCATATTAAAAGATTGCAAGAGTTCAAAAAATCGCAAGACGTGCCCAGTGTAAGGTAGGAGAAGATCAATATTAAGATCGCCTAAAATATAGATAGAGTCGTAGGACATAGACAGCTTCAAAAGAAGGTCCTCTAAATAGGGAAAAAACTGAGAATAATTATATTTTGGTGGTCTATAGATAACCCCTGCCAATATGCATTTGCTTCCAATACAAAATTTTATGAAAATATGTTCAATAAAATCAGTTATATCTGAGACAACCAAACTGTACTTAATTGATTTTTTAATATAAATAGCTACTCCTCCTCCATGTCCAACACGATCGCATCTAACAAGGTTATAATCTACAATATTCAACGTCTCATTTGCGACATTATCCGATAACCATGTTTCTGACAGAAAAAATACATCTATACTATTACTCTGAATGATATCGATAGCATTTTGTAAGTTCGGTAAAACCGACCTTATATTAAGATGAGCAAATTTTAGGATAGTGTTACGCATAAAATGAAGAGAAAAAAAATAATAATAATAAATAAATACTTAAAAAATAAATGAATAAACAAAAATATTACAGGCTTTCAAATGACAAATCACAAATTATGTTTGTATTAAATAATTAAAGAAATGAATATTATTCTAAATCAAGAAAAATGATCGAAATATATCGGCAAAAATTGCACTGCGCGATAAACAACGACGATACAGTTAATCGCTTTACAAGAACGAATAGCACAGGGTCGTATTGAGTGCATTCCTATCGCCGTGGAACTCCCGACTGCTTCAGATTCTCAATATCCGATAACACCCTAATTTCGTGTTTTTTGTTCTTAAAGTTAACATAAATGTTACCGTTGAGTGTCCAGGCGTTCTTGTATCCGAAAGCAGCAGATGCTTCCTTCAGCAAGTTTACTCGAACCTTGGTGAGATCTTCCCTGACGCTGAATTTCGTTCCCTTTAGCAGTTTTTTCCTAGCGTAAACAGCTCGACACAATCTATGCGTGGTAAACTTAACAATAATTGAACGACTTTTTTTGTTAGGTCTTGATTCATGCTGCAGTCCACCACCTATTCTGTGACAAATGTCGATGCTACCCTCATCGATTTGCATTTTCATTGGACCAGTTAAGACATTAAGAACTTTCGTCGTAACATCTTCGTCTTTATCTTCCATAACGCCAAAGATTCTGAGACAGCTGCGCCTTGAATACTGCTCAAGATGATCGACTTTCAGTCGAAGGGCCGCATTTTCGTCTTCAAGTTTTGCAACTTTAATTTCGAGGCTGTTAACAATAGTGTCCAGTTTATCATTGATGGCATCAAGTCCGAGTTTGAGATCTGCCAAGTCCTGACCTGAGAGGCTGTTATCAGGACCTCCCCTTCCAGCCTTAACCGTGAGCAGTACTTCTTTAATTAAATCGACATATTCTTCCTTCTGACTTTTAGTTAAAACCATTGTTATTTTCAGACACCCTGACCACTATTGTAACTGTATATAAGTACAACAACTATTTAAACACACGAGTTACTTGAGAAATTGGTGAAACAGCGGGAGCCACACAACTCGCACCTATTCAGCACGCGCCATTTGTAGAATTGTTACTTACCTGCTAGAAGACATGTCGAAGCAAGCGATTTTGGACGCCTTCCTTAACGAAGAAGTCCAACGAGCTAAATACGAAGATGTTTATTTAGTGGAAAAAATTTTGAGAAAAAAAGAGGAAAAGCCTACATTAAATGGTTGGGCACTCCTAAAAAATCTTGAGTTAAACTGTCAAATATTGTTTAATTGTATACTTATCGTATGAACGTAGAAATAAATTGTTTTGCTTATTTTTAAAGAAAAATAGTTTTAATAATTCCTCTGATTACATACTTATTTAAAAACACATTTTATATGGCACATACAAATTATCGTTAACAATATATTGAAAAACAGTGCAATACAACTAACGAAAAATGCATGCGAACAATAAGTATTTTCATTACCGTTACACAAAAACAAATTATGATTAAAATCAATTTGTGTTGATATATTCCGAGTCGAAAAAATAATCTGCATATTTGTGCGAAATATTTAGCGCAATCTTCCGGTCGCTGTCTTCAACTTGCCGACGACCTTGATGAAAACAACGAAGTTTGTAATACAGCAACATCTGATCTTGATTTTTTTAATTTGCGTCAAACATGCTCGAACCTCTCCAAGCAAGCTGAATCCAATTCTTAGGCCAAACGTCATTTTCATGATCTATACACACGTAACACTCAGTTATGTTCGAATTATTAATGTTTATATAAAACGTATTGTTCGCAATTACCGCGAAAACAATTGCGGCAGCAAGGAGACATATTTTCACACAGACGCACTAAAAAATTATTTCTCGTCGTTTAGGCACACAGGACACAAATGCAGAGAAATCGGAGGTCCGTCCCACTGCGTTTCGCCGGTGTTATAATGTAAATAACAAGGTAATTTCCGCTGCAGCTCTTTATCTTGCTTCAAACGATTGGGTAATCGCTCCCAAATATCAATTAAATTTAGCGTAGATTGTTGCAGTAAAATGTATCTGGGAATGTAGGGAATTAGATCCGTATTAATATTGCTCAAACCGAAATTTTGATTGTTATATTCCAATATTTTATCCACGATTTCAAGTATCTCTTCTAACGTTTTCATTGCGACTGACTGACGGCTGATCCCATTAAAATCGAGTTTTTATGTCTCCCCACGTCGTGTTTTATTTTGTCTTCGTGATTTGCCAGCAATTCCAGCAAACAATCGATACTTTCTGAATACCATTGCACATTTCCATCATCTGCCTTTGGGAGTCCAATAATAAAATTGCAAGCATACGAAATTAAGTTTTCATTATCCGGGAGATAAGTGGCGATTAATTCTATAATTTTCTTGTAGTAGCCGTTGAATGCAAGTTTTTGGAGCCTTCTGACGCGATAACCGACGACATGTAATAATTTATTTAATATTTTAAACATAAATTTATCCAATTCTATTTCTGTTTCGCCTTTAATAATTTTCACTTTAAATTTACCTTTGGACTCGATAAAAAATAATTTGATATCACTGTCGCAAAGCTCGAAATTGGAAATCGTTTTTGTGTCTTTCTCCGTGCACGCACATTGTTGGCACCTCGTACTTTTTAATTTCAGACGATCTTCCATGCGAGGAAAGTATTCGATGAATTGATTCCACTCCTCGTCGTTAAAGGTTAATCATTTTGGTTTTGAGCTGTACGCTAGTTGTACCAACGGTTCAAAATTATTCGTTACACCGAGTCCCGTTGAAATTTTTGCAGATCTGCTTAGCTTGTAAGACACCTCGTTAACAAAACGAAAATCACTATTTTGTCTGCATTCTTGCAGAAAACTTTCCAGAAACTCTAACGACGATGATGCCGTTTTCAGATGTACTTGCACTTATTTCGAAAAAATGTGAGCGTAATTTATTTTAAACCAATAAAAAAGATGTTTCATAACTCGAAGTGAAGAATTAAGGAACGTGTACTTTTTTTAACCAAAATATCATCCCGTATACGTTACTTAATTCTTCACCTCGAGTTATGAAGCACCTTGTATTTTTAATTTTAAATCTAATGGGCACGTATGTTACTCATTGCATTGCAATTTAATGATAAGGAAAATGCACGTGCATTCTGCTAACTACTGCACTTTAGTTTGTGTCGCCTGTCCTTACAGAAAAGACTTCATTTTACGTTTCTCTGTGCGTGTTAATTATGGATACCATTTCGAATATAAATAGTGCTACTTCGTTAAAATCATTACTATTAAGAAGTTGTCGGAGCTGGAAATTGACCGCAAGTATCCGTTGTCGGATTTAAAATATGTAAAAACGAAATTTGGAAAATCATTGCTGGCGGAACTCGATCAACAGTTTGTAGTATTTCTGCCGCATCGATTTAACAAGGCCATACCCGAAGGTAAGATATGTGACGTGTTGTCTTCGCAATGCGGCTTGATTTACAAAGGACTATTGAAATTTGCTTATTGTTAGTTATAAACATAATTTTAAAATTAGATTATTATTAAACATTGAAATGGATTTACGAGAATATTTAAAAGGGTTTTGCTTATTAGATGAGTGCGCCGATAAATAGATGCTTATAAAATTGCAAACTAAATAAAAAAAAATATTAAAACATTAATCGAGCTAATGAGAAATTGTCCGTCGGTGCACGATAAGAAACAAATTGAAAACTTAATTGCAAAATTACATTCATTCGACGTAAAACTGGAATTAAAAATGAAAACGTTGCCGATTGGTCGAGGTTTAAGAGCACGTCGTCGTCGTCGTCGTCCCCAAAGAAACGGAACAGAACGGAGAATTAATAAAATCAACCGAATTCAGTGGAAGGATGTAAGTTTTAAATTAAATGCATATTGCATACGTATTTTTCTAATTTAGTTTTTTTTTTTTTAATTTAAGGCTGCAGTTTGCATTTAGAAGCAGAATTCGTACCGGAGTAATAATCAATAAAACTCATACACAACCGGGAACCTTTTTCCTAGACGCCTCGTCTCTGATTAGAACTCGAATCGGAAATCAATTGGCGAAAACGCCCTCGATGAAGATAAATTTGGTATTTTGCAGTGAATTAGTAAAACCTCAAACCGATGTCTCGGAATATAAGTTTTTCAATACCAAAAATTACGTGATCTATACAGGCTGTTACAAATTCGAGGCTCACCATTGGGATCTCGGAAACCGTAAGAGATACGAAGTCGGTTAAATTAGGGCAAAGTTGCGTATTTTGGTGCTGAACAATAATCCGTTCTGAAAAATCTTCTACGTTTTGTAGTTTTTGAAATATTTCAAAAAAACAAGAAAACGTAATTTTCTTTTTTATTTTTTCCTGAAGTTATTGTTGCAGGGATCATAACAAAATTAATACATTCTTTTTTAAGCTCTTTATGATGATATCATTAGATTTTACTTAAAACGTTTCGTCTCGTCCTGATCATCATCAACTTCATTTTTTCTTATGGGCGCTACACTGGGTTTTAATACCAATGAATGGATCTATTTTTTCTGATGCTTTTCCATATATCACACATCCCTATTTATTAATTTGAAACAGCTGGAAATGCAAGAAATTGTTGAAAAATAACACTGCAAAGAAAAACATGGTATGCAGTGAAAACAAAAACCAAAAAAGTTTGATATACTTTCGGAGTTTTATTTCGTCTATCACAAAAGCAGATTTTTGAAAAATTTTTAGATATAAAAATGAATGATGTGAATCCAAGAAAGACGTACATTTTTAAAACGTATTGTGCTAACAACAACAATTTAGTAATAGCAAGAGAAATTTACTTCCAATAATACCCAGAAAGATGTCATCCACACAGTTATTAAGTTAGATAGAAACATTGCACTTTATGGATATTTTCGTAAAGCTCGAAGGACGTTTCGAGATCGCCTTAATGATGATGAGAATGAAGAATTATTAGTAGAGGTAGTTTGTACTTGATGTTTTAAAATCGTTGTCATTTGTCACTGTTTTCATGGCCAGGTAGATTACATAAAAATAGTTACTTATAAAATGTATAAAATTATGAGACTACAAGAAAGAATGTTTCCTTGAGCAGTAATATCTTTTAAGATACGAGTTTTCTAAAGACATACATAATTTAATTTGATATTTTCTTGCTTTAATAATAATGTATAATTTAATTACAAATCTAATCAACTATTGTTTTGTAGTTATCTTTCTGGATATTGTTGGAAGGAAATTTCGCTCGTTATTACTGAATTGTTGTTGTTAAGACCACAATAAATTTTTAAATTTACGTCATTCTTGGATTCAAAAACATTCATTTTTAGATCTAAAAATTTTACTAAAATCAGCTCTTGTACATCAAAGGTACATCAAACTTTTTTGGTTTTTGTTTTCACTGCATACCATGTTTTTCTTTACAGTGTTATTTTCAACAATTTCTTGCATTTCCAGCTGTTTCAGATTATTAAATAGGGATGTGTGATACATGGAAAAGCATCAGAAAAAATAGATCTATTCAATGGTATTAAAATCCAATATAGCGCCCATAAGAAAAAATGAAGGTGATGATGGTCAGAACGAGACGAAACATTTTAAGTAAAATCTAATGATATCACCATAAAGAGCTTAAAAAAGTGCCTGTAGAATGTATTAATTTTGTTATGATCCCTGCAGTAATAACTTCAAGAAAAAATAAAAAAGAAAATTACGTTTTCTGATTTTTTTGAAATATTTCAAAAACTACAAAACGTAGAAGATTTTTCAGAACGGATTATTATTCAGCACCAAAATACGCAACTTTGCCCCAATTTAACCGACTTCGTATCTCTTACCGTTTCCGAGATCCCAATAGTGAGCCTCGAATTTGTAACAGCCTGTATTGGAGCAAATCTAGACGAAATTTTAAACGAATTGTTTAACGAAATCATGGTGCAGGTAAGTTTAAAACGAAATAAGCTGTCAGATATTAATTTTTTTTTTCACTTTCTTATCAGATTTCCGAGTTTCAAGAAAGGGACAGCAGTTGGAGTTTATCGGCAATCGTGAACCTGGTTGTGGCGTTTTGCAAGTACACGCCGTTGAGAGGAGAAGGAGGAGGAAAGAAAGATAACGGTAGCACTTACGTAGACCTGCCGGACGAACTTCGGCGAAAAAGTAACGTCATATTGAACATCAAAAATCAAGACCTACGATGCTTCGCGTATTGTCTTTTAGCCCACCTATTTCCAGCGAGAAACGGTCAAGATGCGTGCGATCCTTCTAAGTATTGTCAAAATATATACGATTTTTTTTAATTTTAAAGGTTTTCCTGTAAATCTGTGCGACTTGCAGAAATTCGAAAACGCCAATAAATTTATTTCAATTAACGTATACGGTTATGAAAACAAGAGCATCGTTGGTCCGCTTTATCATACAAAAAATGTCAAAAACTGCCACGTAAATTTATTATACTTAAAGAAAAGTCAACGCGTAGGTCATTTTTGTCTCATTAAAAATGTATCAGAACTGTGCAGGTATCAAATTTCATCAAATATGTGTGTCAAGTTCGATTGGCGATCATTTGCGATCGCTGCTTGTGTTATTTTTCAAATTAAATCGTCATGTATCAGATTGCTCGCGTCATGAGGCCGTAAAAATTGAATTACCTAAAGACGGAGAAAACTTTGTTAAATTCAAACAATTTGCAGCCACCATGCCTTTGCCGTTTATCATTTACGCGGACGAAACCTATTCATTCCTGTAACGATGCTTTAGAAAAAGCATTCACGAACGCCTATCAACGGCACGAAGCCTTTAGCATTGCATATTTATAATAGTAATAATAATAATACTTTATTCGTTCGATTGATCGCGCAAGCGATATAGAACACATCACATGTTATCAATTAACAAATTCAAATATATATGTATAAAAGCCTAATTAAATTAAAAAGTAACAAGTAAGACAAAGAACATATAAAACAAGATATCATAAAAGATAAATTACGCTAGATTTAACAGTCTGTTCTTACGATGATCATTTTGAAATTTACCCCGGCGAAAACCCGGCTGACTGGTTCGTAAATAAATTATTAGGAGAAGCAACAAATGTTCAAGAAATATTAAAAACTCACGTTACCGTTCCTATGAAAGATTTAACGTTTGAAGAATCTACGGCACATGCAAATGCCGAAAAGTGTGAGATTTGTGATTCTAATTTTAACGAAAATAATGCTAAAACTTTTCACCACGACCATTTTAAGTGGAACTGTATTGCAGCTTTGTGCAATAATTGTAATTTACAATGTCGCGTTAAAAATATTATTCCCGTGATTTTACACAATTTATCTCATTACAATAGTCACTTTATAATAGAAGCTCTGGCAAATGTAAACGATTAAAATGTCGAAACTTTAGCAAACACAACTGAAACTTACATATCGTTCTCGACAAGGGTAGGCAATGTGAAATTACGTTTCTTAGATTCGTTTCGTTTCATGCCCTCGTCCCTTGAAACATTAACGAAAAATTTGAAACCAGAACAAATAAAGTTCGTACAGAAAGCGTTTCCGAATCCGGATTCTTATAAATTAGTAACTCGCATGATTACGTGAATTCTGTTGACAAATTGGAAGAGACAAGTCCCTATTTTGTAATAAATTACATGGTGAAAACGTCAACGATGAGGATTACCAGCACGCCGTAAACGTTTGGCAACATTTTCAATGTAAAACTCTCGGTGAATACACGGACTTGTATTTAAAAATTGACGTATTTCTATTGGCAGACATTTTTGAAAATTTTAGAAAATTGACGTTCAAAACTTACAGGTTAGATGCGTGTGGATTTCTCACAGCTCTGAGCCTATCATTTTCGGCGGCTCTTAAAACAACAAAAATTAAACTTCCCCTTTTACAAGACATCGATATGATTTTATTTATAGAAAAAGGTTTACGTGGCGGTATAACTCAAGTTAGTTCCCGATATGCAAAAGCGAATTCTGTACACATGGGAACCAATTTCGACCCTGATAAATTAGCGAAATTATTTACGTAGACGCAGATGGACTCTATTCTTACGCGATGACGACAAAATTACCATGCGACAACTTCAGCTGGGTAAGTGACGAAAAATTAACGTATCTTTTAGAAATGCTCAGTACGATCGAAGTTGACTGTTCGATGTATTAGGGGATGAAACGGGTAAATCTTGTATTTTAGAAGTTACTTAGAATATCCTGAAGATTTGCACGATTTCCATATATTTTTTTCCATTTTGTTCGGAACACAGATCCACCACAGGTAAAAAGGACGACAAAAAATTAATGCTAACTTTATGTAATAAAGAGAAGTACGTCCTCCATTTAAGCGTTTTACTTCAAAGTTTAAAACACGGCTTAAAATTAAAAACAATTCATCGTGCGATAGAATTTGACGAGAGCAATTGGTTAGAAAAATACATTAAATTAAATATTTACAGTTGGTTCTTGTCCGATGAAATTTGTATCACAAAATCTTCTAAGCGGACACTAAATCGCGCAACTATACACTTTACGTTTCGCAGTCGTTCGACTGCTTCGTCAGAAGTGAAAATTATGTTGTCAAAATAAACAAGGTTGTCAACGGAAACAGTTTCCGTTGACAACCTTGTTTATTTTGACAACATAATTTTCACTTCTGACGAAGCAGTCGAACGACTGCGAAACGTAAAGTGTATAGTTGCGCGATTTAGTGTCCGCTTAGAAGATTTTGTGATATTAAATTAAATAGCGATCTGAGGGCAAAATCTACGAACGCTTTCGATAAAGATTTTTACAAGGGCATGTCGAATATGGTTTTCGGAAAACTTATGGAATCTGTACGCAAATACAGAAATATCGTGTTAACAAAGAAATGGAAATCCGCTGAAAAATATATTAGTCAACCAAATTTCAAAAAAGCTACGATTTTCAATGAGAATCTGGTCGCAATTGAACTGAACAAATTATCCGTGAAATTTGATAAACCGATATACCTTGGCATGGCAGTCCTTGACATTTCAAAAACAGTCATGTATAGTTTTCTTTATGATTACATCAGAGAAAATGTGGAGCCCTTATTTAATGTCACAGTATGTTACACGGACACGGACAGTTTTATTTTTAAATTCTCTCCAAAACATCCCGAACGCGTCTCGAGTATTTATGAAATTATAAAACGGGATGCAAATAAAATTTTTGACACTTCAGATTACGCCGCAGATAACCCTTTCGGAATACCTTTGGTTCATAAGAAAGTTATCGGTAAATTTAAAGATGAACTGTGCGGACAGATAATAACTGAGTTCATTGGAATTAGAGCTAAAGTTTACGCCATCAGAGTGGGAAAAGAAGTAAAATTTAAAAAATTGAAGAGCGTAGGTCATTCAGAAATTTAAAAAATAACTTTTCAGGATTATTGTGACTGTTTGTTTGATAATAAAAAATTAATGTCAAAATTCAATAGCATCAGGTCAATAAATCATCAATTATTAACCGTTACCATAAATAAAACTGCCTGTCAAGATGACAAACAACATTACGATCTTGTAACGGACATTCATTCGTTGCCGTTGGAACATTATAAATTAAAATGAAATTGTATGTAATTTTGTATTTTATAAATTAAAATTAAATCGTATGTAATTTGTAATTATATTGTGTGTTAATAAAGCATTTTGTATTATAGATACGTAAGTAAAACGTATCTTTTATTTTTAGAATTTTATTTAAGACGTTTTACAATTACACACGCACGCCGACATCGTTGTTCGCCCACTTCAGTCGCGGAAATGCGCACGCCCACGCGCTGCGAGGACCATCGTTACATTTTTTCGAAATTCCCGCGACGCTGCCGCCGTGCAATTCGTCAACAGATGGTCATTCTTTTTACAGACAGAAACCCACCGGATGTCCTTCCGCAATTCGTTACCAGATGCACACCGCCAGACGCATCCAACATCGCATCCGTGTTCGACGAAAAAAAAACGACATCCTTCGCCGCGCGTCGTTCTTATTATACATCTCGAACTGATACGAGCAACTGACTCAACGGTCGAGCGGCTTAAGTGAACGGCTCACGAACGCCGAGGAACGAGTTCGAATCTCTCTCCGGACTGAGAAAAAATTGACGCAACCAACATCGCATCCGTGTTCGACGAAAAAAAAGGACATCATTCGCCGCGTCGTTCATATTACACATCTCGAACTGATACGAGCAACTGACTCAACGGTCGAGCGGCTTAGGTGGACGGCTCACGAACGCCGAGGAACGGGTTCGAATCTCTCTCCGGTGGCGACACCCGGCGGACAATTTCCGAATTAACGTTCCGACGACGAAAATAGCAGCAGCGCCGCAGGCATCTGGTGGACGGACGCTCGAACTACGTTGTCTCCTTCTCTCTCTCTCTCGAGCTCCATCTCTCTCTTTACCACTGGCTCAGATGCGGCGAAAACTAGACCGGAAGTCAATGCATTTCAAATGGGGAAAAATGGTCTGTTTTTATATCTACTCTTACATACACTAATAAAGTAATAAACTTAAAAATGAAAAGTATAAACTACACCAATTAATTGCCTACTCCTTACTACAACGCTAACCAGAACGGAATAAATGTGTTTCATCATATCATCTGAGGCGCGACAGTTTATGGGGTAATAAAGCAATAAACCGAAGGTTAAGGCAGCTTAAGAATTCTGGCCGTTCTCATCTATTGTACGTTTTAAAAATATACGATTCTCCTTTCCCTTCGATTTTCTCAAAACTTATTCATTAAAAAAATTATAGAAAACTTTTATTTCTTTATATCTATCGACATACCGAGTTTGGTGCATCTTCACTGAAACAGGCTGTACATAGGCGCTCCTTTGAAATGGAAACATCATATTTTACCTTTGGCAAATAAGTTAGCATCAGTATGTCACGCCTTAAGGGTGGTGTCGTCTGAGATAGGGCCTGTTGAGGCAAAAGCTGTATATCATTCTTTATTTGAATCGCGACTGAGATATGGTATTTGTTATTGGGGCTTTTCCTCTAAAGAAAACTTAAACATATTATTCAAACTTCAAAAGAATGCAATCCGTAATATCTCATTTTCAGAATATAGAGCTCACTGTAAACCTCTTTTTATACAAAAACAAATATTAACCATTTTTTCTCTTTTCATACTGGAGGTCGTCTTGTTGATCTTCAAACACTCACGGCTCATTCCCAAGCGTGAACATATACATAAATATTACACTCGAGCTGGCGGTGACTTGACACTGCCACTACCTACCTCCTCCTTGTGCAAAAACTCTCCTTATTACCTTGGCAGTCTTTTTCAACAGACTACGAAATCAAGTTAAGAATTCGGCTAACCTCAAAATCTTTAGAAAAACAGTAAAACGTTTTCTCATAGATCAAGCGTTCTACTCTACTGAGGAGTTTCTTACCTGTAATGTTACTGATACTACAATCGTTGCTATATTTTGTGAAGTCACTAAGCATAACTAAATGGTCGCGCATATTTCTTAGTTCATTCTTAAACCAAGAAATTTTTGTGGTATGTTTTTTATCAATTTTTTGTTGTCTTTCAGGAAAGCTAAGATTAAAATTCTCTTGCAATACATCTAAAAACCGATTGAAGATGTCATTTATATCTTTAGAGGGATCTTTAATAAAATTCCAATCAATTGCAGATAAGGCATTAAAAATTTTGTTCATACCTGTTAAAGTTATTGGTCGGTAGATCTGAGTTGTTTGGTTTGCTCTTCGCTATATCTTGGTAATACAATGGTTATTATTTGCGCTTCATGATCAGAAATTACATTTTGCACAGTATTAGTTGTGACATGTTTCAAGTTAACACTTGTAAATATGTTGTCAATAAGAGACTCACCTTAGTTATGGGAACGAGAGGATTCATAAAAACATTGCATTAAGCCATATGACCACAATATATATTTAAATTCTTTCGCTTTTTGTGTATCTACTAGATTATAATTGAAATCACCGCAAAGAAAGGTTGTGTTACACTCGTTCCTTATACCACAGTATATTCACCAATCAGTAGGGACAGCTAGGGGTTTCTGGAACTACAGTTTCTGAGTGCGCATGTGCGAAAACTGGCGGACTTTCCACAAACGGCCGCGTGTGGCGCACCGGTGAATTCATCAATTGCTTTTAAGCGGGCGTTTTTTAATTCAGCATTTTGTGTGATGGATGCGGAGAGATGAGAAAGATTGAACAGAAAACCATCTTTGTTAGATTATAATGAATTTATGTTGTGTAGAAAGTCTGAAGTTGTGTAAAACAACATCGCATTTTTTCAACCAGTGACATCTAGTAGCAATAAAATGAAAGCCCGCCAGTAACGGCCATATTGGCTCTGAAAACGGTAGTATGAACATCAAAGGTGCCGGCACGAGCTGTCCCTACTGATTGATAAGTATACTGTGCTTATACTAGACAGTAATCTATCCAAAACTTCAAAAAATATAGTGTCAACCGCCTGTAGAGGTTTATATGCACAGGTTACAATATAAGTACACATATCCCCGACATATAGGTATGTCCACAGTAGCAGCTTCCGGTGTTTGTTACATCACCGCTATATTAGGCACGAGTCGCACTTTAAATTGGATGTCTTCTCGAACGAGAATTAGAACTCCTCCACCTAGAAGTTTTTTCGACAATAATTTTCGTCAGTAATGTAACAATCAATTTTAAACACTTCTGCTTCTTCTTTTTTGAGCCAAGTTTCTGTAAGACATAACACCTCTGGTTGAAAGTTAATATTTAGGAAAACACTGACAAGGTCCGTTTTATTTTTTACACTTCTTGAGTTTAGGTTTACAATTCTTATGGTTGGTCGTAGTGCTAGTCATCTGTATACTTTGCTGTTCGGCTTCGAAAAAACCTAAATCTTTTAATAACTAATCCCCTCAGCCAAAATTTAGGATCGGTCAGTTTGTCGTCAGTTCAAATTTAAAACCAACTTTAAATGAAGAGTTTAAACTGGTGTCTTTTTTTGATAGTAACTCTATGTCACATGATTCGTTGGAATATTTACCTTCTAAAAAACTTTGCAGGTCTTTAGCTGTAGCTCCTGGGTTTGCGCGGCCAATATATAGCCACGCTCTAGGTTCCACTGCTTCAAATTTTGTACCTGAATTTTCGCTTGTTCCTCGTATTGCTACGTTTTGCTTATTTTTCGATTGTGTAGATTTTTTGGTAGTTTCTAATTCTTGGGAAATGTGTTTCATTATTTTACCTAGCTCTTTTTGTTGTTGTTCTTGTATTGGTGGTCGACGTGATATGCTAGATTTTGATTTTATTATTTTATTTTGTTGTGTGTTGGGTAATGTCTCTGTATTTATTTCAGATCTCTTCGCAACAGTAGCACTCCAGGAAAGTGTTGTTTATCTTCAATTTGTTTTTCTACTGCAGGTGCATCCGAAATATTTTCCGCTAATTGTGCTCTATTTACGTCTGCCTGTTTCAGTTCGTTTAATAACTCGATTTGATTATCGAGTAATTTAAATTTCTCACGAAGTTCACTTATAATTATATCTTTTTGTTTTATTATGTCCCTGGTGACTGATAACTGGTGACTGATAACATACTGTAATGATCCGTCGACACCCGCCGGCGTCGGATGGTCTCCTGCGTCACAATCGTCAGTCGACGCACTTTAGGCGACAGTCGAGAAGGGGCTGCCGGCAGAATAAACTAGAATAGAGAGTCCGGCGCTTTCCAGGCGATTCCCGAAGAAAGAGCCGGTTTATAAAATGTACGCGGCCGGGGGGTGGAGTTAAGTTCGATTAGAATGCAACGTGAGACAGTTCGAAATTAAAGTGGCCTGATAAACTTTCGCTCGGCTGTTGAAATAAATTACGTATAAGTTTGTAAATAAATTAGTTATTAACTATTTCGTGTTTTGTTTTAAATTAAAAATTAATGAACCTTTAAAATCATTACATTGGTGCCAGGTGTGCGGTTAGTGAAAATAAATAAACAATTAAAATTAAATTGAATTTAAACAAATTATTAAACAAAGTGCAGTGTCAAAAAGGAAACAATGGCTTCAAAGAAAGTGCCGTTAAAAGACTTAAAAGTGAACGACTTAAAAACCGAATTAGAAGAGCGCGAATTGGAAATTTCCGGAAAGAAATCGATTTTGCAACAAAGACTTCACCAAGCGCTACTAGAAGCAGGAGAGGACCCGGGAAACTTTCTTTTTGAAATCTCGAACGGACCTGCAGATTTAACTAAAATATTAGACGAGAAATTTCGAGAACAATCTGGAAATTTCAAAGATGAATTGCTGGAACAATCCAGAAGTTTGGACGAGAAATTTCGAGAACAATCTGGAAATTTGGAAACTAAATTAATGGAATAATCTGGAAATTTGGAAACTAAATTAATGGAACAATCTGGAAATTTGGAAACTAAATTAATGGAACAATCTGGAAATTTGGAAACTAAATTAATGGAACAATCTGGAAATTTAGAAGCTAAATTAAAGGAACAATCCAGAAGTTTCAAAGAGGAATTGCAAAATAAATTGTTGGAACAATCCGGAAATTTAAAAGACGATCTAGATAAATTAATGGAATACTCTAGAAACACGGAAGAAAACGTGAAAATTTTAGAAGAGAAACTTGAAAATAAATTAATACAACAGTCGAGAAATCTGAAGGATGAATTTCTAGAGCAATCAAAAGGTCTCGAGGATAAACTAGTAGTAAAAATATCGGAGGAGACAAGAAATCTGCAGGAAAATGTAGAAGAAATACTATTCCAGCAGGATAATAAAATTAAGAATCTCGAGCAAATCATGGCAGGGTTGCGAGTGTTCGGGGATCCGTCACCAGCAGGAATGCCAGAAAATAATGACGCCCAAAATGTGGTAGGACCAGCGGGAATTTCTAAATTGAAAATAAAACCACCGACGTTCGATGGGAAGTCTTCTTGGCCTAACTACTTCAAACAGTTTGAAGCTGCAGCAAAAGCGAATGGATGGACGGCCAGGGAAAAGACCACTTCGTTAATTGTGGCCTTGAAGGGGGACGCTATCGATGTGCTACAAGTGATGCCGCTAGAGGAACAAGAAGACTTCAACAAGCTGGTGAACCGGCTGGAGATGCGTTACGGCCAGGCGCATCTGACCGACGTGTACCATGCTCAGCTGAGAAACCATTACCAGAAATCCGGGGAGAGTCTTCAGGAATTCGAGGCTGATGTAGCGCGCCTAGCCCGGTTGGCATATCCTGCAGCTCCTGATGATTTCCTGCAATGTTTGACGCTGCAGACCTTCGTGGGTGGAATCCGTGATCCGGACAATCAGCAGGCATTGAGAATGTCCCACCCTAAGACATCCAAGAACGCATTGGCCTACGCCTTGGAATACGAGGCGACGAAGCGAGTTTCAAGAGGACATGTCAAGGTACGAGCTGCCATGGACTCCCAAGAAGAAGAACCCGCCAGCGTCCAGGTGCGATCTGCTGCAGAGGAGCGGCACAAGGATTATACCACCACGGAGGATGTTCGCCGCATTGTGGAACAAGCCTTGAGGCAGAAGAATCCTCTGGTGTGCTGGAATTGCCAGGAAGAAGGACATGCTCGCAGGCGGTGTCCCAAGGCCATGCAGGGTCCTCCACGAAGGAAGCCCCAAGGGAAACCAAGTCTCGTCGGTGCAGATGGACAAATGTCGACCCGTATTCAAAGGCCCTGAAAGACAAAAGCCACAAAAGTAATAGCCCTGCGGCGATTAACCAGCAGTGTCTTCGTGGATGCCACCATTGATGACATCCCTCACACCATATTATTGGATACGGGTGCGACGAAGACTATCTTGAGGCCCGACGTTATCAAGTCATCAAGATGCACTGAACCGACTAAGTGGAGACTGAGGACAGCAACCGGAACATCAGCCACTGTCCATGGTGAAGTAGAGGTGACCATTACCATTGGATCGACTCCCATCAAACATCGTGCGCTGGTAGCAGAAATAGAGGATGAGGCGATTCTGGGCATGGACATCATGAGTGCCCATGGGTTCCAATTGGATCTGAAGCGTGGCGTAATGGCGGTTAACAACGAGGAGTTGGTTCTACATCAACGAGAGGACGTGGCCGCTCAAGTTGTTCTCGCAGAAGATGTCGTATTGCCCAACAGAACCGAGGTTATAGTCGACGCAAACCTGAATGGCGCTTTCCAAGATGGGCAAGTCATTATGGTCGAACCTAATACCGACGATCAGAAGATTGGAAAAGGAGTTCTCGTTGGAAAAATGTTGTTGACAGCGAGGAAGGAGATACCAGTCCGGCTAATGAATGTGAACTGTTTCCCCGTCAACATCAAGAAAGGTACGGTCTTGGGAAGCTGTGCCATGGTATCCTCGATCTCCCGCCAACTAGAAGCAAACGTGAAAGAGGGGAAGGTCCCGAAGAAGTTGTTGGAAATGGTCATGTCAACAGCCCAGGAATTGACTCCAGAACAAAAGACAAAAGCGAAGGACCTGATATGTCGCTATCAAGATGTGTTCGAGGTAGAAAATGGACCTAAGGGAAGAACCGACATCGTCAAACACAAGATAGAGACCGGGGAAGAAGGGCCCATCCGTCAAGCTCCAAGGAGGTTACCATTGGCGAAGCGTGAGGAAGCAGAACGCATTATTCGTGAAATGGAAAAAGACAATGTAATTGAGCCGTCCAGCAGCCCATGGGCATCACCGGTAGTGCTTGTGAAGAAGAAGGATGGATCCACACGGTTCTGCGTAGATTATCGCTTGCTCAACAACGTCACCAAAAAGGATAGCTATCCTCTGCCACGGATTGATGACACCCTGGACACTGGCTGGTTCAAAGATCTTCTCGACCTTGGATCTAAAGAGTGGTTATTGGCAAGTGGAACTAGCGCCCGAAGATCGAGAAAAGACGGCGTTTTCCATTGGTATGGGTCTATGGCAATTCACAGTGATGCCGTTCGGGTTATGTAATGCCCCAGCGACATTCGAGAGGCTAATGGAGACGGTTCTGAAGGGTCTCTCCTGGACGACGTGCATGGTATACCTGGACGACATAATTGTGGTGGGAAAAACGTTCGACAACCACCTGAAGAACCTGGAAGGAGTGTTCCAGCGACTTCGCGGAGCTGGACTAAAGCTTAGTCTCAAGAAGTGCCACCTGTTCCAGAAGGAAGTGAATTATCTGGGCCATATTGTTAATGGGAATGGAATCGCCGTGGACCCAGTAAAGATTCAGGTCGTGAAGGACTGGCCAACTCCCAAGAATAAACTCCAGATAAGGAGTTTCCTAGGCCTTTGCACTTACTATCGTCGCTATGTTCCTGGATTTGCGGACATCACTAAGCCGTTGACAAAACTCACCGAAGAAGGTCGTCCGTTTGAATAGGACCAACATTGCCAAATTAGTTTTGAACAACTAAAACAGTACTTGATAAGTGCCCCTATTCTGAGTTATCCTCTCCCAGAAGGCAAGTTCGTTGTGGACACCGACGCTAGTAACGTTGGTATTGGTGGTGTCCTCTCCCAGATACAAGATGGGCAAGAGATGGTGATCGGCTATTTCAGTAAAGTCCTGTCAAAGCCGGAGCGAAATTATTGCGTCACTAGAAGGGAATTGCTAGCAGTGGTCAAAACCGTAGAACATTTCTACAAGTACTTCTATGGCAGACATTTCCTCCTGAGGA
This sequence comes from Dorcus hopei, assembly GCA_033060865.1. Lineage (NCBI taxonomy): Eukaryota > Metazoa > Arthropoda > Insecta > Coleoptera > Lucanidae > Dorcus > Dorcus hopei. The sequence goes on from CM065424.1 coordinate 36,384,635, forward strand.
CGGACCATGCCGCTTTAAAATGGCTCCTACGGTTCAAGAATCCTGAAGGACAAGTCGCACGATGGATTGAACGACTTCAGGAATACGATTTTGAAATCCAGCATCGGGAACTAGCCATAGAAATGCCGATGCTCTGTCGAGAAGACCTTGTGCAGCTGGAACTAGCCATAGAAATGCCGATGCTCTGTCGAGAAGACCTTGTGCTGAAGACTGTAAGCATTGTAGTCGTCTGGAGGAGAAAGTAGCCACGACTGCGAGGACGGCCGTTATAGACGACAAATGGCAAGGTGAAGAATTGCGACGAGACCAAGAGAACGATCAGGATTTGAAATTGGTGCTGGAATGGAAAAGTAGGGAGGCAAAGCCTACTTGGGAAGAGATAGCACCATGTGCACCATCCGTAAAATCGTACTGGGCGCAGTGGGACTCCATAGTGCTGGATCATGGACTTCTGAAACGAACCATCGAAAACCAGGAAGGCACGGAACAGAAGACACAGTTACTGATCCCCAAGAATAGGGTGCCGGAAGTTCTGAGGGAGCTTCACGATGGAACTTCGGGAGGGTATCTGGGAATCAAAAAGACTATGGAAAAGGTGCGCGAACGGTTCTACTGGGTGAACTGCAAGGAAGACATAAAGGACTGGTGTAGGAAGTGCGTAGTCTGCGCAGCTAGTAACGGCCCCCACCGACGAGGCAAGGCTCCCATGAAACAGTATAACGTGGGAAGTCCTTTCGAAAGAATTGCCATAGATGTAGCCGGCCCATTTCCACAAACGAATAGTGGAAATAAGTACATCGTCGTGGTGATAAACTACTTTAGCAAGTGGGTTGAAGCATACGTCCTACCAAACCAAGAGGCGATGACTATTGCTGAAGCCCTTGTCCGTGAATGGATCTGTCGATATGGCGCGCCCATGGAGCTCCATTCAGATCAAGGAAGGAACTTCGAATCGGCTTTGTTTAAGAACGTGTGTACTTTGCTCGGCATCCGGAAAACTAGAACCACTGCACTTCACCCGCAGTTGGACGGAATGGTGGAAAGATTCAACAGAACCATCAACCGACATTTGTCCAAAGTCGTCTCCGATCATCAGAGAGACTGGAACACGTACATTCCCCTTTTTCTAATGGCATACCGTTCGTCCGTTCATGAGACAACAGGAGAGACACCAGCGAAAGTGGTATTTGGGAGAGACCCAAGGCTGCCCTGCGACCTGAAGTTCGGCGTGAAGCCCAGTGAAGTTCCTGCCGACGAAGACTAGGTTAGCGGCCTACGCAGGAAAATGGACGACATTCACACTCAAGTGCGTCACAATATACAGACGGCCAGCGATCGAATGAAGGAGCATTATGACATCAACGCTCAGAATGGGGGATACCAACCTGGAGCACTGGTCTGGCTTTACAATCCTCAAAGACGTCGAGGTCTGTCCCCAAAATTGCAGACATCTTGGGAAGGTCCTTACAAAGTGATGAAACGGATCAACGATGTCATCTATCGCATCAGGAAGATTCCACATGGCAAACCCAAAGTTATCCACTTCAACCGAATGGCTCCTTACAACGGAGAAGAAAATGAAGGGACAGTACAACGAACGCAAGGTTCCGAACTGAACTTCGAAACCTTCATGTTTCATCACGCCACAGGAAGTAAGGCGCGATTCGGAGTGACCACAGAGAGACAGCAAGACCTTTTTCAAGTGTCACCAGAGTACAGTCTGGCCCACTGTGTGGCAGAAGACCTAAGGATGTCCAAGGGGATAGCCCAAGTCTTTCGGAAGAAATTTGGTCAGGTCGAGGAACTCCTAAGACAGCACCCCATGGTGGGCAAGAGCCTGCAGACCATCCACACGGAGGCGGAACAAAGACGACACGTGTACTACTTAGTCACCAAGAAGAAAGACATCAAGCGGTAAGCCTGACTATCGCAGTATTTGGAAAGCTTTATGGAGCCTGAAGAGACAGCTGGTAGAAGGTAAGGAAACGAAATTAGCCATTCCTAAATTGGGCTGCGGACTAGACGGAGTGGACTGGAGGGTCATTCGAAGCATGATAGAAGTCATCTTCAACGGAACGGGAATTGAAGTCCTAGTCCTAGTCCACCCACAGACAAGAAATGTTCCGAGACGAAACGTTTTTAAGAAGGGGGCAGTGTAATGATCCGTCGACACCCGCCGGCGTCGGATGGTCTCCTGCGTCACAATCGTCAGTCGACGCACTTTAGGCGACAGTCGAGAAGGGGCTGCCGGCAGAATAAACTAGAATAGAGAGTCCGGCGCTTTCCAGGCGATTCCCGAAGAAAGAGCCGGTTTATAAAATGTACGCGGCCGGGGGGTGGAGTTAATTTCGATTAGAATGCAACGTGAGACAGTTCGAAATTAAAGTGGCCTGATAAACTTTCGCTCGGCTGTTGAAATAAATTACGTATGAAAATGAAAATTAATAAAAAAAAGCTCATTTTCCGACATACCATTGAGCGCCATAGAACTTCCGATTTCACCGGAAGTGGCGTCAACTTTCTTATTTTAAATGGAACACCCTGTATATTTTTACATATTTGGAATCTACAGATCATTGCGACTCCGAATATGAATCATTTGGTAATTTTGGTTTCCATGACCACGAAAAAAAAACTTTTTTGTTTTTCAATCTAGGAAGCTTTGAATCGTGTATTTCAATTCGAGAAAATCGCCATTTTAATTGTATTTTGATTTTTAACATTTTTACAGCATTGCAAATTTTCATTAGGTCGTAACTCATTTTTCTTTAATGGAACCTCATGTGTTTCTTAGCTTAGTGCGACAGAATATTTTTTTCTGAGTACGCTGATACTCAATACTTCATACTTTCTTTGAAAGTCATTTAAAACAGAGCGGGCATAAAACCTTAATAAATCATGTTCTGTTTTAAATGACCTTTCATAAACAATAGTTTCTGTAACTCATTATTAAATATTCTTTTATTTAACTGACTGTTTTCAAGTTATACTTTTATTAAAAACGTTACAGTATGTATTGTATATTTCACTTATATTCGACTATTAAAAGGTAAAAAATCCGTCGAAATGGTATAAACTTCTTCTGTCATAGCAACGACTTTTCTCATTTTTCCATTAACAATTTAATATAAAATTGCATAATTCACAGAAGTACACAACGCAAATTGACACAAAAATGCCTGAATTTTAAAAGTGAGCGTATTTCTGAGATCAAAAAAGATTCTAGTTTCTGTTATCATTAATTACTTAAACATTCCATTTATTTAATTTAGAATGCACTACCGGGTGTTTCAGTGAAGATGCACCAAACTCGGTATGTTGGTAGATATTGTGAAAAGAAATAAAAGTTTCCTATAATATTTTTGTTTTAAATGAATAAGTTTTGAGATAATCGAAGGGAAAGGAGAATCGTATATTTTTAAAACGTACAATAGATAAGAGCGGTCCGAATTCTTAACCTACCTTAACGTTCGGTTTTTTACTTTATTACCCCATAAACTGTCGCGCCTCAGATGATATGATGAAACACATTTAGTTCGTTCACTCCGTTCGTTCACTAACGTTGTAGTGGCGAGTAATTAGTTGGTGTAGTTTATACTTTTCATTTTTAAGTTTATTATGTAAGTGTGTGTGTGGGTGTGTTGGTGGTGCGATGGGCAATTACACATTTCGAGAATACGCAGATTATTCGAACACATGTTGTAAGGTAATTGCCATTTGCGTAATTCGCCCGCTTCCGAAATTGTTTCTTCCTCATGTGATCAAGTTCAGTCTGATAGGCAAATAATTTAACAGACCGGCGTGGCGGAAGCAACAATTCTATTCAACAATTCCAATTTATTAATTGTACATAATTGTTGGATACAGAAACAAATAAAAACGTTACAAGCGTTAATTATTTATCGTACATTATTAAGACTCGGCAAATTTGATGTCATTACGGTTTGCATAAATGTTAGTGCGATGAAAACGCACGCTTTTTTCAAAGTGTTCGCCTTTAACACGTCTTGCGGTCAAGGCCAAGCTTAAAAGCTTCTCATAAATTTTTTCGTTTACGATAGATATTTACTGTCTTCTTGCAGGCGCGTGCCATTCATAAAACAATTTAAATCGCTCGTCTTGTTTCACGGCTGCAGAAATTTAAATCGCTACGGTATTTCTAAAAACATCGGCTCCAAATTATGCAAATTTCAAGTTGCACCGATTAAAAAAATTTATTAAGATATTTTGTTTGAAATAATGTCAGAAACGTGTCCCTTAAGTTTGGTGCATCTTCAATGAAACACCCTGTATAGGGAAAAAAATTAATATGAGGTACTTTTCCAATACAGCTGTTATTCAAATAACTAATTACTTAAGGACTTAATTACTTAATTCTTGCCCCGTGTACAATTAATTTAGACTGTTTATTTAATTAACTTTAATACGTACATTTTTATTTATTTGAAAAATAATAACCAATAATCCATATATTATACCAGGTGACTTTAATAGTTGTGCAATGCAATCAATGGTAACGATTGATTTAAAACTTCCTTAATCAAAAGTTAATAGTTTTCGAGAAAATTGCAGTCGAAAATTTTTCAAAAACCGTTTGAGAACTGTTTGCATATGGACGATAGATATCATAAACTGTTCAAAACAATATAAAAAATAACCGTGGTATTTCTTTTAACGCTGCTTTATTATCCTGATTTACTGTCACAATTACGACCTTACCGTTTAAGATAGGTCAGTTTTAGTTTTGGTCTTGTGCAATTTACATTACGTCAAGTAAAGTATAATATTAGAAATACGATGTATTTTTTTAAAAATGCCATAAAGGTTGGCCATGAAAATTAAAACTCATGTCGTAGCTTGGCATCTAACACATGCCAAAACTGACAATTTATAGTACATGAATAGAGCTAAGACATGAATTTTCTTTTCCACAGACACCCCTTATGGCATTTTTAAAAAAACACATAGTACAATAAAGTGGCGTTTCCACACTTAAGGCTAATTAATTTCAAACATAGTTATTAACACTTAAGGCACGTCCTTACGAGGATCTATCTCATTCTGAGGGACCCGGAACAGCGAATTTTTTTTCATTTTTTGGTTCCTATAGCTACATAGTCACGAAACACGTTTTACGTTTGGTTCTACCCATATTGCGGACCATCAATGAATTATTATCTCAGGCCCGGTCTTTTCATCTCTAATTAACTTTATCTGACGATTTATCACCACAGTAACAATTGTAATCACAATTGTTACTATGTACTTTGTTATTATGGGAATAAACCGATAGATAAAATTAATTGGTGATGAAAATACCAGACCTTAGTGCTACAAATTGAAAAGCGGAAGTTCAACATAAAACTTACGTAAGAGATAATTTGATGACGCGCTTCTGGTCCACGCGCGATAACTCTGTTGAGACTGTCCTTTATACCGTTCTTTTTCTCTTATTGGCTTACACTCGAACGCAACCGGTCTCAGCGTACAGCCTGGTTCTACTTTAATATACAGGAAGTACTTATTAAAAGCTTTTATTGCTGATTAATTTTTGTCGTCTCCAAATAATGGTGTCCCGAATATTTTTATCCGCATAACACGATAGCCACCTCAAAATACTTGCACAAGATTCCATTTCGTATTAATTTACTATGGTTTCTTTTTCACAACTTTTGATTTCACCCTGTAGAGTTGTTTGATTTTCCATAGGAATTTTCTAATGTTATGCAAACAAACAATTTGAGAAATTTCCATGATAGACGTGCTTCGTTAATTGCAGAAAAAAACATAATCGGTACTCATCCGGCCATTCCAATAAAACATCTCCACTTCAAATGGTGGCTCGATATAGGTATGTATTAGAAAAATTTAATAGAACTGTTGACTCTAAGTAAAATGAAAATATACATAATTTACCAATTTAATGAATAGACTTGTTCGTCGTAAACTTTTTGCTCTTGTCAAAAGTTGTTAGTTCAGAGATAAATTTGAAGCAGTGATCAGTGCGCGTATTTAATTATTATTTTTTTTTAATTGACTTCAAGGATGTTCTTTCTCGTTAGAAGGTAATATGAAAAATACTTTTCTTTATTAAATAGAGCGGAATTATATGTATTAATAATGTTGAGTATCTATAATCAATTATTGTAAAGTTGAAATAAAATACTTCCTAATTTTTGTATATTTTAATTTAGCTATCGGCTGCGATTTATTATAATCTTCATCAGGTTGCTATCGTCAAGAATTAATAAAAATTGAAGAGAAGATGGAGGAATATACAGTGCTCGCCAAGAAGTCGGCATCAAATGGGAAAAATGTTTATTTCTGATTTTTCGAAAAAATTTTTACGGCAATATTTTGTGCTTGTCTGAAAACCTATTTAGCCCCTATTAAATATACCGAGTGATTTTTACTTAGTTAGAAAATAGCGTTTTTCGAAATTGCCAAAATCCTAAAATTGTTATTTGTTACGAACATTTTAAGTAGCGACATCTTTCGATCACTTTTTGTTACGTTCCGTTTTCGCGATAACGATTTCCTAGTCTTTTGTATTTATTTTGGCTTCAGTGGTCGCTCTATCTGGTTACAAACTCTAAGGTTTTATTTCGTTTGCAAGTTGTTTCTGGCCTCTTTCCATTGCACTTGCGGACCCTGATAATTTTTCTAGAATTCAGAGTGAAAGAGGAGTGCCTTCTATATCCGACATTCTCGAGTCCGGCGTTCTTCTGAGAGATCATTTTTGACGAGCATTTCACGTACTGTGGTCACATTTTCGTTGGAGCTTATTTTGCAGCTTATGTTTTGAGTCTGGCCACCCAAAGACTATTGGGGATCTTATCGTTCGTGGACGACTTCTGGAAGTTTAATTCAGTGCTTTTATAGCAGATGAAGTCTGTGTCGTTGAATTTTCTTTGAGGACGCCACGTGCTATAATATAAGACGGCTATGATTTGTCTTAGTGTCAGATAAAGTTATGTAATTTTTTTCATGTTTCACAATTTTCAACACAAAAACCCAAAAAGAATTATGAAAAAAATTAAGTACATAATTTTATTTGATGCTAAAACAATTCATAACCGTCTCATGTTTCTGCCTGCTTAATTGGCTTTACCATGTAAACTACATAAGGAGAAACTCTCCTCATTTCGGTCGTTGTAAAAGAACATTTAGGGGGTTTTTGTGACAGGAATTCATTAATTGGAATAGATTAGAGTTTTTAGAAGACATTCCAACACCTGTTAATTATCATTAAAAATTATTTCTCCTCAAAAGCATATTGCAATAAATACCTTTCTCTATTTTTTTTTCCAATTACAAATCTTTGAAGTTTTCATCTAAAATTATTTGAAATTTAAAATTAAGTTTTGATATGCGAAATTTTGTGAAAAGTTCAAAAATTGAAAAATTCAAATTTTGCGGAAGTTAAAGAAAAAAACGTTATTTTCAGTCCTTGAAATTGTTCAGTAAGGTAAAACTAATACACAGTAAAAGAATCTCGTTGAAATCTTGATTAATTTCCAAGAAATAACAATTTTAGGATTTTGGCAATTTCGAAAAACGCTATATATCGATATATCTAATAGGGGCTAAATAAGTTTTCAGACAAGAACAAATTATTGCCGTAAAAAGTTTTTTTCGAAAAATCAGAAATACATTTTTTCCATTTGATACCGACTTTTTGGCGAGCACTGTATACGTGGAAGGAAGATATTTCTCCATGGAAGGAAGATGTTCCTTCACTTGTTAGCTAAATTAAAATATACAAAAATTAAGAAGTACTTTATTTCAACTTTAACTTTAACGCTTCATCAAATCTGCGAAATTGTATCCTACTTTATTCATAACGTCCTGTATATAACACCTTTTTTAATAAGAATGTTATTTCATTACGATTTTTAACAATGCGTATGTATGTACATTTTCAATGCAAGCATGATATCGAAAATTCAGTTGAATGTGTTACTACGAAATGGAATAATTCCACGATTACTGGCTAAACTCATTAAAATTACTCATACAGACGTAGTATTTAGAAAATTCTGCTTCATCATCCAAAATATAATTTTACCTGGTCATTCTCACAAAACAACAAAGAGAAATAAAAAATAAGTTTATGACCTGCTTTGACCAGAGGACCGATTCTACGATTAGTATTTCGTCTGGCATTCGAATCCCATAGTTGTTATAGTTATTTTTTCGCCCAGCATATGCGAAAGTAACTCATATTAACCCTAAAAATGTGACGGAAAGTAATGTTTATCTGCCCTTAGGCTGCTAAACTCATAACAACACGATTTATAGTTCGTAACCCAGCGACACACTGACTTTCATTTGCGCGCTCTGACATTTCACAGAATTTTTCATTAAACGTCAGTTTTAAACAAAGTTTGAATTTGATTTAGGGCTAGGCGAAAAACAGTTGTGTGTCACACATGCAGAAACGCATTAGCAGCCCTTAGCTATGAGCCGCCCTCGCTTCGCTTCGCTCTCTCGTGCAGCTCATAGCCGCGGGCTGCTAATGCTCACTTTCTGCCTTTGTGACACAATATACTATATGTATCAAGGGCATAATTAGGAAATTATAGCCCGAGGGTATATTAAATACTCGAGGGCAATTATCTACAGTTATACACGTGGTGCAGTAGCGAACAATAAAATCCGGGCAACAATTTGACATGTCGTACAGTTACGGAATCAAAAAAAGCATACAAGTCTTTAGGCGTTTAGGCTATATTTTGCAATATTAGAGTAGTGTAAATCGATCTCTGTCAGATTGACGTAAACGCTGACAATTAAATCATGTAAAATGACACAATGAATAATTCAACTTTCACTTTTAGGAGTCAACAAGAAAACAATAGATTGTGGCAATAGTAAACTAAACTGAAAATTCATTTACGATAAATAACATACATAAATATATTTAACAAATTAATGTCTAATGCCTCACAGCAACTCCATTATTTCTCACAACACTTTACAAACGCTCAGGCAATGAATAAATACAAGAACGGATATAGTCAGGGGAAAGTTCATTCCCAATTTCTTCAATCTTATCTAATAATTCGTGTGCATTTGCAGGTCTAAAATGAATGGCGTACATTTTCTTCACGATATAACTCCACACATGTTCAATGGGGTTGATATCTGGGCTTCTGGAAGGCCATGGCACAACGTTATTTTCTTGAAGCCAGGTTTTCACAGCTCTAGATATATCTTCTTACTGACCACCCTTCAATTAGTGTAATTATTTGCGGTTTTTGGGCAACAGTTAAATGCGGCATGTTACTGTCGGTATGTCACCTTGACAATTATTTTGACTTAAAAGTCGAAAATATTTCGAACAAAGCTAAGTACACAGCGAGACATTTTGAGTGTATGCTTTTTTTAATTCCGCAACCATACATATTTCGACAAATTTAGTAAATCAGGCTTTTATTGAGGTTATATTTCTGTCAAAATAAATAAATAAAATTTGAATTAAACGTCAGAATTACTAGTGACATGCATTAAACGTCAGAAATATTAAAGTGTTTACATTGTTTACAAGTTTACATTGTGAAAATGGCTTGCCCGGATTTTAATGTCCGCTACTGTACAGGGTGGATCAATTTCGATGTCTCTTATGGACAACTCGGTAACTATAAGAGATAGAAAAAAACTAATGGCCAAATCTCGATCTCTTTTTTAGAGATAAAGTCAATAGTGTAAACAAAAATTGGCTATTTTCTTTTGTTTTCGAGTTATAAGCCAAAATTGAGATTTTCGACTTTTCGTCAATCAGTCATATCTAGTTTATTTTTGCAGATATTAAAAAACTGTTTTGACGGTATTGGGACACTTTTTCGAATACAATTCAGTGGTGTAGTTGGTTTTTTGATATTTAATTAAATTTTCGAGTTATAGCATAAAGTTATATTTTTTTAAATGGAAATCATAGTTGGCAATGTCATCATTAAATCGAGATTTTTTTCTGTTTTCAAAAATATATACTTTGTTGGGTTTATTTCTTACAGTTAATAGAATAAAACGCCTTTTTTATTATTTTTGGGTGCATTCTTTTCTTAGGAGGCTAGTTTCAACAAAAGCCGACAATTTTCTTTTGTTTTTATTAAATATTAACAAAGATTTGAAGATTGGGTAGCACAAGAGTGAGTGGTGTTGCGATAAACATAAGAGATAGAAAGCTGGCACCGATAGAGCTGGGTTGGGTTGCAACATGAGTTGGCTATGTATTTTAGCGCGACAGTGTTGAAATTGTATTTTATTTTGATATTATTTCCTGGGTTTTAAGTTATTTATTGTGATATATCAAGAGTTGTGTTTATTATCTACTTACATTTCAATATTCTTTAACTTTTTCTGCAATAATTTCTTATTTTTAAGATGTTTTTAATTTATACATATAATTTAGTTCATTATCCCATGAAATGCATATTTCATCGAAAAAAATGCGTTTTAAACTTAAATATTAAATGAAGTTACATAATTTCGAATTTCACCCAAACCACATGATATCGGTATTGTTGTAGTCTTTGTGACTCTTAGAGGATGCTCGTTCTATCTTTCTTTCTCTTTATGCGGTTGCAACTGTCAAAATATTTGAACAAGAATTGATATTTAATAAAAAGAAACAAAAAAATTGTCGGCCTTTGTTCAAACCAGCCTACTAAGAATAGAATACACCCAAAAATAATAAAAAAGGCGTTTTATTCTATTAACTGTAAGAAATAAACCCAACAAAGTATATATTTTTGAAAACAGAAAAAAAAACCTCTATTTAATGATGACATTGCCAACTATGATTTCCATTTAAAAAAATATAACTTTATGCTATAACTCGAAAATTTAATTACATATCAAAAAACCAACTACACCACTGAATTGTATTCCAAAAAGTGTCCTAATAATGTCAAAACAGTTTTTTAATATCTGTAAAAATAAATGAGATATGCGCGATTGACGAAAAGTCGAAAATGTCAATTTTTGCCTATAATTCGAAAACAAAAGAAGATAGCCAATTTTTGTTTAGTCTATTGACTTTATCTCTAAAAAAGAGATCGAGACTTGGCTACTAGTTTTTTTCTAACTCTTATAGTTACAGAGATGCCCATAAGAGACATCGAAATTGATCCACCCTGTACATACAACGTTTTATTTTATTTTGGCGTTAAAATGACCAAAATGTATAGATTCAATATTTTTATATCGTATGCGAGTAACGCGACGTGCGCATTGTTTCCATAAAATTACTTTTTCTATTTTGATGTTTTAACGACTACATTATAAATCCATTTGGGTGCAATAAAATAATAGCTCATCCAAAATTTTATTTTATTAGGTTGGCGGCAGCATATACAGCGACATTTGTTGACATTTCAAATTACAAAAATAACCTACAAATTGACTTTTGTTCGAGAATACTTGTATTTGTTGACATATGAGGCGCTACTCAGAGTAGCTCTAACTGATACTCAACAAGTTCCTTTTGATGAGTAGTTTCCACCAATTGATCCTGTTTTTACCTGCGTCTTTCCTCTCAAGCACCTCCTTTTGAATAAAAAGAGAGGGAGCAACACGAATCCGTAAAATTCGCTAGTACGTAAATCGCAACTGTCATTTCTGTTTCGGGTATGTTTACGACATACATACAAAATTGCTCTTGCTAAATTGCAGGATCCCGACACAAATATAAATTATTATTATTATTATTAGCTTATGATTTATGTTCTTATGTTAGGCTGAAAATCAAACAGGTTACGCTTAAATAGTGACCTGTGATCGAATTTGTTCCATTTGCAATGTGATCTAGTAGTTCAGAGTAACTCTGATTTAAACTGATCTGATCATATTGAACTGCAAATGGAAAGCTACTCTAATAACATTGCAAAGTTAACCTTCAAACTGACATTTGTTTGAAATTTTAGCCATCCTCCATTTACAACGTATTTAAACGCGAATCGATTCAGATTCACTTAAAAATCACTGATCGCATTCCATTTGCAGTTATTCAATTGGCGATTAGTGATGAGGAAGGGATTGAGTTTCCCCTCCCGTACCCCATACTGATCAAACTGATTTTCTAAATCAGTTATCAGCTTCATGTGATTTCATACGTATTTTGAGGTTATGTTAATTTTAATTCTAAAACATCATTCCTTTTAGGCCCGGTTTTTCGATCACAGTTTAACTTTAATCTTCTTTATAGCAGCAAAGGAAATAAACTGAAGTTCAAAGTTAAACTGTGATCGAAAAACCGGGCCTAAGAGGTCTCTCTGTTCACTTTCAAATTAGTTCAGTTCAAAATCAAATCGATTTGATTTTCAGTGAAGTGAATGTAAATGAAGGACGTCTTATATTAAACGTTAACCCATGTCACCAACCGTCACATTTTCAAACACAATTTTCCTATACATATTTAAATTACAAAATAACGCAGATTTTTTTTTTACATTTAAACAACCAAAATAGAAAAAATAGTATAAAATACACGTTTCATAAGACATTTTAGCGCATTTGTCCATTAGAAAACGAGCCGAAACTTGTTTTTTAATATACTCTAATGTAGAATGTTACTATGATTTTGCTTAAGTTAGCAGCTTTAAAGCAAGATTATGGTCCCAAAATAAAACAAATATAATAACACATCTTATGTCGTGTAAATAAATTTAAAGTCTTTTATGTTTGTAAATATTGCGACTGTGTGAAAACAACTTAAATTAAGCAATTCAATGTAACAAAACAAAATACGCTTTTCAAGAAAATCACTTGTTTATCGTTTTAATTTCCTTCTCTTATGTACGTAAATTTCATTCACGTCACCGGCTCTTAAGATATTATTTTTGGACTTGCAGATTACTTAGCCTTGTGTACAGCAATAAATGTGAGAAATACTACGAACAAGGAAGTGTTACATTTTAATACGATGAACAGCAAAATAAAAAAATAAACGCCTTATAATTTGAAAAAAAGTTTTGATTTTCAAATTATAAGGGGAGGTAATTTTCATGTATGTGTTAGGGGTATTAAAAGATAAATATTTTGCTATAAAATTTTAAATTTGCTCTATATTGGTTGCCGAGTTATTCACAGAAATTTCAAAGGGTGTTTTTTCACCTTAAAACGTTTTTGGGAAGATGAAAAAATTATTCCGTGCCCACCCTAGGCCTAGGGTGAACTACTAACCCACAAAGTTTCAATTTTTTTTGAATTTTCGGGTTAGGAATGTTCCCTTGTGAGTCAAACTTCTTTGTTTGGAGATATTTAAAAAGCAGATTGTTCAAGAGTAAGCCTGGTGGAAAGCTTATAAGAAGCTTAAAAAAATATCAAGCAAGAAATACGAGTTAGAGTATTTCGTTCGTTATTTAAAAAAGTCTATGATAAAGAAAAACTGTCATTCAACATACACTACATATACATATTCAAAAAACAGGATTACTTTTAAGTTGTCTTTTATGTTATTCCTGTATTTAAAGTACATAATTAATTTGTAATTGACTATTAAAAATGAACAAATCATTTCAGCTCTCGATGTAGGTACTATACAACATCGAAAACTTCTATTTGATTAACTTTCTGTATAATTAGACACATTAGTTATTTCATTAAAATACGATATAGACTGAGAGCTATACAACTAAATAAATAAATAGTATCAAATTGGTTATCATTATCACTTATACTTATTTTTTTAATCGTGGTTTCTATCTTTTCTCCGAGAATAACATAGCAAAGACCTCTGAACATCTTGTTTTGATATCAATAAAATTATACGAGTAGTAAGAAGATATCTTTTTATTTTCAGTATTTTAATTACATTTTATACTTGTTCTCCGTTTACCTTAGCATATCGGAAATCCCAAGTAGTAATGACTGAACACTAATGAGTCTCCAACACTTGACTTGCATAAATGAAAACAAATATTTTAAAAATTTTTTCAGTGTATATGTTTAAAGGTGCATCCACATATTGCGTTTCGACCGAAAGTCGCAATGCAATCGTGAAAATTCGCGAAAAGAATGTGGGCGGAGTTCGTGATAATTTTATTATTACGCATGCCCTTAGAGCGGTTTGGTTCAATCCGGCCCGCGAACAATCAACTTTTGATTGTTGATGACGATGACTTACTAGAAAGGTGAGAAATCAGATGCGTACCCAAGTAGCCCATCATATTTTTTATTATTTTTTTATGTACGATTGCGGAATCAAAAAAAGCATACAAGCCTTTAGGCGTTTAGGCTATATTTTGCAGTATTAGAGTAGTGTAAATCGATCTCTGTCAGATTGACATAAACGCTGACAATTAAATCATGTAAAATGACACAATGCATATTTTAACTTTCACTTTTAGAAGTCAACAAGAAAGCAATAGATTGTGGCAATAGTAAACTAAACTGAGAATTCATTTACGATAAAATAACATACATAAATATATTTAACAAATTAATGACTAATGCTTCACAGCAGCTCCATTATTTCTCACAACACTTTACAAACGCTTAGGCACTGAATAAATACAAGAACGGATATAGTCAGGGGAAAGTTCATTCCCAATTTCTTCAATCTTATCTAATAATTCGTGTGCATTTGCAGATCTAAAATGAATGGCGTACATTTTCTTCACGATATAATCCCACACAGGTTCAAAGGGGTTGATATCTGGGCTTCTGGAAGACCATGGCAAACGCACAACGTTATTTTCTTGAAGCCAGCTTTTCACAACTCTAGTGGCCGTATGCACAGACAAATCTCAAGGTGGACTTGATACTTAAAGCTAACTTCATATCAAACTGTTCGCCGTATAGTTACATTGTTCAAAGTAAAGGTTTACTTTGGCTTAAGTCTAAAGATCTGTCTGTGCACACGGCCATAGATATATCTCCTTACTGACCACCTCTTCTCCAATTAGTGTAATTATTTGCGGTTTTTGGACAACAGTTAAATGCGATATGTCACCTTGACAATTATTTTGACTTAAAAGTCGAAAATATTTCAAACAAAGCTAAGTACACAGCGAGACATTTTGAGTGTATGCTTTTTTTAATTCCGCAACCGTACTTCTTGCGACTTCAAACAAGGTCGCGCAAAAAGGCCAACTCCGATTTCTGCGGTTAAATTAAATGCTCCTAAACAGTTTTTTTAATGATTGTTTTTGTGTGCTAAATTGGAGAATTGTGTTTAATATACTGTACCTACGCATTTTTTAGTGAATATTTATTGATAATCTGAGTTTGGAACTTTTCTGCGAAGATGCGGCAAGTCGTGTGCACACATTAATTCTAATAAAATACACAATTGCGGTTGAATTTTTGCTGACTTTTTTAAATACTAGTATCAATCACTAGATAACGATTACAAGAAAAAAATAACTAATGGAGACCAATGGAAGTGATGCCAAGTCGAAATATACGTAACATATTGCAGTGCGATTGTTTTAAACCTCGGCGCAGAAAAGAAATGAGTTCACAGCAGATTTCATGAGCGTCGCATGGGGAAATATTAAATCGGTTTACATTTTTAAATAAATTAATTCATTGATACATTATTTCATCTTTTGTATTCAAATGTAACAAGCGTCTAAATAAAAACCTGGTCAAGTGGGTTGTGATCGAGAATTTATCCATTGCATTTACATAGCAGAATTACTAAATGTAGCCTACTTGACCAGGTTTTTATTTAGACACGAGTTATAATAAAATAGAACTATTACAGGAAAGCAGTAATAGTAATACTGTGTATGCGTTAAATAGAAAATAATATATAGGTATATCTTCAAATTTATTTAAAAAATTGTTTCGGTGACCTTTCATTTAAGAGAATGTATTTATGACACTTTCAAATTTCAAGATTCAAGTGGCATATCGTTTGTAAGTATAATGTTCAGACTTTCAAATCACATCCTAATTTTATCCAAATTCACATGCTGGTTACAATATGGTGTCAAAGCTCATTATTTTTAACTGCCCAAAACTCGTAAGTGGAACGTCGTGTATAATTTTACATCAGAAATACAGAATCAAATTCTACATTCAATTTTATTACTTCTGATTTCATTTTTCTCGAAAATTTTGTTATTCAATCCTATAACTATTTTATATTATGATATATTATCTATCGATAATTATTCAAAATAGTAAGTATTACTCAAAATAGTAAGTTTGCATTTGAAAAGACATCGATGGTGTCACCTAAAGCCGCCGAAACGTGTTCATTTAAAAGTAGAAATCAACCTGTCCGACCGTTTTTCTGAGAACAAAATATTTTCGAAGATATCGAATTAGTTTCTTAATTAGTTTACACACTGTATAAAGGGTTCCATTAAAAAAGTTAAGATTGCCACATTCTTACGGGAGACTCTGTACATGTCTAAATAATTTTAGATTGTGCAATTGTACCTACATCTAACCGAGATGTATGTTAATGCGTTCACAGATTTTAAAAATATTCAATAGTAATGTCACAATCTTCCGCCCACGTACTCTTGGCCCACCCTGTACATAATTTTAAAATGAAACTCAAATTGAAGTACGAAACATCGGAATACCAGTACCGTTTTATCTCTTTCGCAGTGGAACTGTTACAGGTATGCGTTCAACTTTCTAATAATCTGAATGAAGCATTCGCTCTCAGTTTCGATTACCTTCCCCTACCATATTACTTGTTTTTGCATTTAGCTCTAACATAAAACCCATTTTCTTATTTTCTTTCAGTTATTTTAATTCGGCCAATACGCTTATTCTCACCTAAACATTTTTTTTTCGACCAAATTCGTTATAGATCAGTTGGTTTATTTTCAGTGATATTTTGAGTTTTTCAAGTGTACATTAGTTTGAAGTATCCAGTTTAACGTGGACAAACAGTGAGTAATAATTTTTTTAACTTTAAAAACTAATTGGATTACATAATATGCAAACATGCAAATGTTTGCTAGACACAATACTGAAAGTGCGCCTAGCCTCTTCCTATTACACGCAGGATTAAGCAATATTAATTACAAGATTTGTTACAAAACATTTTCTCAAACTTATACAATTTCTTCCCATTACGTATTCAATTATTATTAATATTTTATATTGACAGAAAATTTCTGAAACAGTAACTATACATTCTAATTTATGAAGGTAGCTGATGTTAACTCACACAAACAAATGAAACCTTTTCCAATTATATAAGTAAATACAAATAAAATAAACAATTAACGTCTTGAGTAATCCTCTCGTTAATAAATTATATTGAATCTGTATAATATACCTACTGGTGAAATTCAATTAGTCTCGCTATAACAAAGAAACAATTAAACTTGCTGCTTATAATTTCATCAAAGTTAGTCATTTCTTTCTCTTTTTTTTAATTGAAAAAATCATTCACGCATACAATACTTAGGAAGCAGTTCAGACTTTTTTTCAGTATCTCAAAAATGTAGGTCGAAAGTTAATTAGAAAAATCTATCATATTTATAACTTCCCATTATCCTTGTACGGCACTTTGACTGATTTATTATTATGCAAGCTGCTTGTCACCTATGAATTTTCTGATACTATTTTATCAATAGTTGAACTGAATTTATTAATTTCAAACATACAAAACAAACAACAAGTTGAAATATTTTTTATTCTCTTTTAAGCCCGTTTTCTTGTATAAGATTCATTCAATTTCTACAATAAATATTTAGAACATAGAATATAAATTAAATTGTTTAAGAAATTAAACTAAACCTTGTACAGGAAATTGAGTATCGTAAATGGCGTTCAGTTTGACTTGTGCAATTTTTAAAATTGCTATGTGCAAGATGCCCTTAAAATTCATTTACTACATACTGATTATAATAATTTCATAAACCGATTATATTCTACATTAAAAAATAACATGTGTTTTTTTAAAAATGCCATAAAGGTTGGCCATGAAAATTAAAACTCATGTCGTAGCTGGGCATCTAACACATGCCAAATCTGAAAATTTAAAGTAAATGAATGGAGCTAAGACATGAACTTTCTTTTCCACAGCCACCCCTTATGACATTTTTAAAAAAACACATAGTACAAATAATTGATAAACAACAACTTGGTAGGCCACTGTCAAAATTTGACACAATCTCTTACAGTGTTTGCATTTCTCTTGAATTTTAGTGTCTCTATAAAGATAATTAAAAATGTACGAAAACCACTAGAAATACGACATATTATAATATTCATACCAACTATACCATACTTCATGAAGTACTTTTTAACTTGTCAGTGTGTGTACTGAAAATGGCAGCGTAGCAGGAAACATTTCATTACACTGAACAATGCACAGGTATTACATTTAAAAAAAACAAAAATTGAATATTTTTCTCCATTTTGCGATGCGCTTTTGTTTTATGTGATAGTGATAACTCTAAAAGATAATTTGTATGAAAACCTTCAACTTTTGTATTTAAAGTTTTTGTGCGATAATGATAACTCTAAAAGATAATTTGTATAAAACCCTTCAACTTTTGTATTTTTAAAGTTTTTCTTTAGCTGCTAAAATAAAGCCTCTAAGGTAGGGTTGCCATCCGTCCCGGATTCACCGGGATTATCCTCAAATATGACAATTGTCCCGGAATTCCCAACATCACATTTTGCGCTATTTGATATTTGATATGGAGGAATCAACCATGTAACATTATTATATTATTGAGAAAAATTTTACTTTCGCCATTTTTAAATAAATTGGCATGCATTCAATTCAATATAACATGTAAACAAGTAATTGAATACAAGTGACTTGAATTCAACTAAATTGATCAACTCACTTGACTAATGTAAACGCAGTAGCTAAAGGTGAAAATTCATTCATCTCTTGTGGCTAGCTTGCATTCTTTCTGCAAACAAAGTATTAAAATATATACATTTGTAACATTTATGAGCGATGACTACGATATCCTGAGGATTAATTACCACAAAAGTAATGAAAACAACCTTCGTTCTTTCTTTATAAGGTACGCTGATTGCACACTTGCGTTTGATGAAATTATTTCTTCAATTACATCTGTAATTCAGAAGATTACTCACAGTTACTTTGTTCAATATTCTTAAGCGAGTTATAATTGTGCATAAAATATAATGACTGATATTTTGCAAGTTTTTGTTGTTTATGTAATCTTTGTTTGTTTGTTTGCTTTGCACAGCAATGCTGCATTTTCAGCTATTAGCCATTCCAGGCAGACACGATGTGATTTTAGTCACGATTTTAGTTGGGTCTAAGGCCCAGTTGTACAATGCCAGTTTAAATTTAAGCTCAAGCTTAAACCCATAACAACGATTATTTCAACAATGTTGTTAGGGGTTTAAACTTTGGCTTAAAGTTAAGCTGGAATTGTGCAACTGGGCCTAAGTCAGCACAAACATCCATGGCCAAGATAGGATTCGAACCTATACTGCCGAGCGAGACGACTTTATAAAGCCGGCTATGCTAACTGGTCAGCCACCAGACAGCCCTACATAATCTTTAATTAATCCATATTTAGAATTCCTATAAGAAAAGTTCCAAAATCAAGATCACAAATCAATGTGATATTTTTGAGAGAAAGCAAATTCTTATAATCCAGTAATGAAATTCTAAAATTGCCTAAGGAACATAATAATAAAAATGTCGATAATATTAATAATACAGATCATACCTATTTCATTAAATAATTTTTAGAAGAAAAAGGTCTAACTGTCTAAATGTAATAATCTGAAATGGAATGTGTGTTTATACATGTATGTGTTATTGTAAAAATTACGAGTTGAACATTTGCTACTTTGTCGTTTTTCATCTACTTATAAAGAAGTATCTGTATGTAAATAATTTAGTAACAAGTAATTTAAATGAAAAGTGCTGTTAAATATTAAATATTAATTTAATGAAAACTATATATAAAATATATATAAAATATTTTCTTAGTCTTATAATAGAAAATATTAAATTTAGAATATTTTATACATAAAAAATTTAAATTATCTCTCCAAAAACAAAAGCGAACATAAAACTCAGGGATAGAATAGCAAGAAGCGCATCTTTGGCTGGTCTCTGATTTTCAACGGACAGTTTTTGATGACTTGAATGTGTTCAATCAACGAAAACTTGCCATGTTCAACTGTGCCACCGACTGTGTTGATGGCACAATACAAGTATTTATGTACCAACAGAATCTAAAGTTTTTAATTTCCGTAACAAACATACATTTTATTTGTTCGACTTTGGAAGGCTGTTGTATTCAAGGGCAACATGTGCATGCGGAAAACCAAGCAGACTATTTATCGTTTATTTATTTGTTATAATTGCCTTAATAATTTTTTACATTTTTAAAACCGTACGTCCTTACTAATTTCAGAAAATTTTTTTCTAAAATAGCAACAAATAATTAAAGCGAACATTACATGACTAAAGAAAGTTCCGATGTTAATTAAGAAATTTTTCAATCGAAATTTCTTAGGTTATTTTATTCCGTGAACTATTAATTAGCGAACGTGTTCAAACAAGAAATGAGTAAGCAATCTTTTATTGCGATTACGTTGATTAAAATTAAATTGAGACAGCAAATTTTCATCATCTCCAAATAAACGAGAGAAATGAATCTAGGGATTTATAATTACACTGGTGAAATTAAATAAATTACTTTTCTATAAAAATAAATTAATTAAATTAAATAAATACTGTCTTTTCTACAAAAAAATCGTAAAGTATTTTGTAATTTAATTCAAAATCGAAGAATATGTGAAACAAACTTATGGCCCATTTCTTCACCATATTTAACCTAAAGTTAATTTGTCTAACAGTTGGAAAGTGACGTACAGTTGGCCATACACATCCTATTTCCCGATTTCTTCATCGCCTTATCTTGAGGTTAAATTTATCTGTCAGTTAGAATGTGACGCATATTATGGGCCGATATTTCAGTTGTGGATTAACTTTAAGCTTCGTTTTATTCCCTTAGAAACAATTGTCTTAACTATTGTTTCTACGGGAATAAAACGTAGCTTAAAGTTAAACCATGACTGAAATATCGGCCCTAGGTGTACGGCAAACTCTACGTCACATTCCAACTGTTAGATAAATTAACCTTAGGTTAAACATGGTGAAAAAATCGGCCATATGTGTCACATTCGAACTGACAGATAAATTTAACCTCAAGATAAGGCGATGAAGAAATCGGGCATTAGTGATAATTACAAAGGTTCAAAGTATACATATATTACTATCGAGAGTTAATCGGAGCAAGTCGAAGCTAAGATAATAACGTATGTCCCAATAGTTTTGGCACAAAATTTAAGGGTCTAAAAATAGGTTGTAACGATAAAATATCAAGATGGCTTTAAAAACAATTTTCTTGACATTAGTTAGACAAGTCGTTTTTTTTATGTCAGTTGCATTAAAAATGTCTTATAAGTTAAAAATACGAAAAAGCATTTATAATTTGGTTGGACGGATCCCTCAGCCTGAAATAGTTCGCATTTTTCAAAACCAAAATATTTCGCGCAGAAGCATTTACCGTGCTATAGCCGAATGTGAAGAAGGAATACCATGTCTAAATCTCCCAAAAAGTAGAAAACCAAGATTTTTTACACGAGAAAGAGCAGAAAGATTGACAAGAAGAGCAAAAGACAGAGTCGGGGATTCCGTCAGAAAATTAGCGCGTGAATTCCGTACTTCAAAGAGTACCGTATCGCGGGAATTAGCAAGAAATAATCAAAGATATCGAAAAAGATGAAAGTGTCCTAAATATACCCCAAATCAATTCACAAGGATACCAAGATGCTGTCGTCAACTAAGGCGGATACATTTTGCGAATGAGAGAGTCATTGTTATGGACAATGAAAAATACTTCACACTTACCAACTCCGAAATCAAAGGAAACGATGGCTTTTATACGGACAATATAGAATAGTGCCCTAACAATATAAAATATAAAGAAAAAGCGAAATTCGCTGATAAAGTTCTGGTCTAGTGTGCGATTTCGTCTACAGGGATATCCAGACCTTATATGGGTTGAGTAAGTGGGGAAGCTGTAGATTCTGAAAGTTATATTAACAACTGCCTCACTAAATTAGTTGATTTGTACACCAGCATCTAGTCCAGTCAACGAAGAAGCTGTAGAGGACACGGAGGGGGAGAGAATTTTTCTCTTCGGGAATGTGTTGGGGGTAGTTAGGAGGTAAACATACTAAAAGTCCCCACCCCTACCCCTTCAGGGGGGGAGGGGGAGAAGAAGTTCCCTTTCTTCGGTTTTTCGCTTATAACTCGGAAACTGTGCGTCGTACGAAAAAAGTATTAATTCCAAAATTAAAGACAATTAAATTTGCTACAAAAATGTCTATATTCATTTTCTTCCTATGTGTTATAGTTTCCGAGATATTCGCCAGCGAAAATTGATAATTTTCGAAAAACTTTTTTTTGCCTCACGTTTTTCGTCAATCTTTTTGACGATTAGTCTGTAAAACAAAAGGCTGAAGAATTAGAAGGACAAGATTGACGAAAAACGTAAGGCAAAAAAAAGTTTCTCGAAAATTATCGATTTTCGCTGGCGAATATTTCGGAAACTATAGCACATAGGAAGAAAATGAATATAGACATTTTTGTAGGAAATTTAATTGTCTTTAATTTTGTAGTAAATACTTTTTTCGTACGACGCACAGTTTCCAAGTTATAAGCGAAAAACCGAAAAAAAGGAGCTTCTCCTCCCCCTCCCTCCCTGAAGCGGCAGGGGTATAAGGGTGGAGTCTTTTAGTATGTTTACTTCTTAACTACCCCCAACACATTCCTGAAGAAAAAAATTCTCCCTCCTCCATGTCCTCTACAACCCCCATTTGGGCATTCTTTTACTGGATTAATCACGTTGGAGACGATATAATGTTTTGGCCTGACTAGCGTCCTGCCATTATGCAAGAGCAACTCAAACATACATTTTGTACCAAAACAAGATAGCCTTCCTAATTTACCTCAGGCCTGTGTAATTGAAGATTTTTGGGCACTTTTAACTCGCAAAGTGTATGATGGAGGGTGGCAAGCCGACAATGACGAACAACTACGGTGTAAAATTTTTAGAAAGATACGCGAAATAGATGTTCAAGTCGTCCAGAACCTGATGAGAGATGTTCGCAGAAGATTGCGTCTAGTTGAAGAGGCCCGTGCACTTCACTTAGTTTAAGTTAATAATTTTAATAGTTACTAAGCCGCTAATTATAGCAAATAATAAAAGTTTAAATAAAGTTACCTATTACAAAAATATATGGTTAAACATTTTGTGCCAAAACTATTGGGACCTACGTTATTTGCCATTGAAAAAGAGGAACCTTTTGTGTCCTCGTAACAAATAGGACATTCATTTTATATACACTGTGGAACGAAAGTATGGAAACCTTTAAATATATATTTTAACAACGGTTAGGGCTATCGAAACGAAATTTGGAACAGTTAATTTAGATAATAGCGCGGATGTCAAGATGCTGTTGGCGGTGTTGTCAATATTTCAGATTTATCGCCAGTGCTGCCAACTTTGTAATTTTAAATGAGACACCTAGTATTTTTTTATTTGTTTAAGTTGCTTAAATTATTATTAACATAATAATAGGTAACATGTCCTATACCTAATGTTCACTGTTTTTGAAATATTTCAACATTTGTAAGTTCGTAACATTAGAACGCGCACGTTTTTTTAAAAAGCTGTTGAAACTGTTAAAGCTGTTAAAACTGTTAAAACTGTTAAAACTGTTAAAACTGTTACTAGATTAATGAAAGTGTAAACTATATTGATTCCCCGACTGTACATGTACGATAGTGTCCATAGATAATTTTCTTTTCCATTTTCACTCAGAATAAGCTTTGAAATTAATCAGAATTAATGATCTGTGAAAAGTCGCAAACGTTAAATCATGATATTCATGATACTTCAATTATCAAGCATGTGTGATTTAATACCACAGCACTTACTTAACAATGAAAAGAGAAATTGACCGCTAATTATGTGAAATTAGCATGTAATAGTAAAATAAAAACTATAATTTGCATAATTATGTAATATTCAGTTTGCGTTAACCTTGACGCTGACGAAATTAAAGTTTAATGAACTTGACATTTATAACGTGAAAGTTTTTATCTTGCAATTGATTAGTTTTACTATACTCTAATTTTACAGAAGAGCTTTTCGAATTTAGAAGAAAGTTTTTTTATACATACCATGAGTTTTTTATATCTCTGAACATACAATGTAAATATTCCTATATTCAATTTCTAATTCAGCCCCTGGCAATCTTCAACAAAATAAATATGTTGTCAGTGCCAAATATGAAATGTCGTGATTTAAATCCTGAAATCTTAAGAAAATCTTTGTTTTGTTTTATTTCATCATAGGTAGCTGCGTAGCTGGTATTCCCTTACAAATCATTGACTCGTTTTTTTTTTAAATTAAACATAGGAATATTTACGTTGTATATTCAAAGTTTAAAAAAAAACTAATAGTATGTTGAATACGTTGTGTTATTTATAGAGGGTCTACATTTAAGGACAAAACACACAGACATCCGCGGACGCAAGATGCGATACGCTCGTACAAGGGATAAAACACACAGACGTCCGCGGACGTAAGATGCGATACGTTCGTATAAACTTGCAACAAAATTTTATTATTTCGTATGCACTTAGTGCGGGTTTGGGTAAGATGTCGATTTATGGACGCTCGAATTTAAACTTTTTCAAATTAAAAACTGAAAGATAATGTATTCAGGAATCAAAATGTGAAAAAAAATCAGAGGATTAACAATAAACTTTAAAAATATAAGCTTTTGAAAATTCAAAATTTGACGTTTTATGGTAGATTTAAGACGTACGCGGCAGACGTCAGTCAGCAGTCGAATGCGCATGGAATGCGGCAAATCCGAGAAACGCTGAACGAAAAGTCGTCGCTTTAGGTGGAACGGGTCTGGTAAAGAATATGTCCATAAACGTTCAACATTTTTTGTGACATAAATAGTTAATTTACCTTACATTGAACGTATTTCTGCAATAAAATTTGCGGATTATCCGAAAATTTCGAAATCATCACCTTTTAAAAGTTACAATTTCTAGGTTATGTTTGATGTTCCATATCAATATTTTCGAATAAGTTATTCTTAAAAAGTGCTATTAAAGAAAAGGAAAGCCTTTTTCGTGTATACAGGCTGTTACAAATTCGAGGCTCACCATTGGGATCTCGGAAACGATAAGAGATACGAAGTCGGTTAAATTGGGGCAAAGTTGTGTATTTTGGTGCTGAATAATAATCCGTTCTGGAAACTCCTCTGCGATTTGTAGTTTTTGAAATATTTCCAAAAAACAAGAAAACGTAATTTTCTTTTTTATTTTGTCTGAAGTTATTATTGCAGGGATCATAACAAAATTAATACATTCTACAGGCACTTTTTTAAGCTCTTTACGATGATATCATTAGATTTTACTTAAAACGTTTCGTCTCGTCAGAATCATCATCAACTTCATTTTTTCTTATGGGCGCTACATAGGATTTTAACACCAATGAATAGATCTATTTTTTCTGATGCTTTTCCATATATCACACATCCCTACTTAATAATTTGAAACAGCTGGAAATGCAAGAAATTGTTGAAAATAACACTGCAAAGAAAAACATGGTATGCAGTGAAAACAAAAACCAGAAAAGTTTGATATAACTTAGGAGTTTTATTTCGTTTACAAAAAAGTAGATCTTTTCTATGAAAATAGCTATCGTAGCTTTTAAAACAATATTTACTGTAGAAATGATTGACAATTTCAAATAATTTTAAATTTGTGGTCGGTAGCAGTTTTACACAGCTTAAAAAATCTTGTCCTAGTTTTTTATGATAGCAGTAGTACATTTGAAGGGAAGAGATACTTTTGTATAAATACATTTTATTATATTATCCCATCATACCCGGCAAATTATGAAACTCTATTGCAATAGCCGATAACGCCTGATAAATCTATTCTAGATTTACAGATTTTATTCTGCAATTTTCTATTTAGCTTTTTTTCCGAAATTGAAAGATTATGAATGTTGCGAAGTAGAGAAATTAAGTTTGAGCGTTCGTAAAAACTCCAAAATTTCATGCCAGCACTAATCATAAAATTTCAGGCGCTATTTCTTCTTAAAGAGGCGACAGTGGCACATTTGGCGATGGATGGATCTGTATATGTTAGTTAAAGTGAGCTGGCCCATCGGGCCTTGGTTATGAAAATGTACCTACAGTTCTATAGTTATTTGGGCATTACACAAATAATTTTTATGGGATTGGCTTTCAGAGGTAGTGTGTTATGTGTATTTAAATGAACAGCGAACATATTAAATTAAAAAGGAAGAGGAAAGCTTTATGTGTAAATGTATTTTAAGCAGTGATGTAAAATTACCATAATTTATAATTTTGGTAAATTACAGGAGTAACTTACCGTTTTTTATTACCATTTTAAATTCTCCAGTAATTTATTGTTGTAATAATTTACCATGGTAATTTGCCATTTTCCACGTTTCTATGTAATATGTAGGAAAATAAGCTGTGTGTATGTAAAAGTTAAACTTTTATTGAAAATTTATAAAACTTCAATTAAAAACATCAAATTACGATTTCAAAAAAAGAAATGTAAACTTAATAAAAAATAATTTGTAACTTGCAAATAAGAAAATGTAGTTAAAGAAAGCATTGAGTTCACAAATTCAATTGAGTACACAAATTACAATTAAAAAATAAGTATAACATAAAATTAATGTATGGGTGAAACCTTTTCTTCACTTATTTTTCTTCGGATGGAAAACTAAAGTCCACTTATTAACTCGTTTAAAGTAAAGGCATTTGATTCCTGAGGAGTGCAAGGTTCATCTTTTGCAACAAAGTTTTGGGTCCACTTAGATTTCAATTAACAAATAGTAGCTTTGCAGCTCAATCATTTGTCAATATATTTGTTCCTTTGTTATAAATTGTATATTTTGTTTATTTAATCTTAGATTTTGTAATTAATGGTATGTGATTTGGTAATTAATGGTAATTAATTAATTAATGGTAATTTAAAATGGTAAATTACGGTAATTTATATCGTAATTTACAGCGTAAATTACGACTAATATCACTGATTTTAAGGGAAGGGAAACCTTTATGTGTAAATATATTTTAAGAGAAGGGAAACTTTTGTGGGTAAATTTTAAGAGAAGAAACTTTTGTGTGTAAGTTTTAAGGGAAGGGAAACTTTTGTGAGTAAAATGTCCGTATTCATAGTGTTTCCTCAAGGCTTCCTTGAATGAGGAACCTCTTAGATTGTAATTTTTTTATGCAACTGCCTTACTACAATCCCATTCTAAGGGGTTCCTTACTGAAGGAAGCCTCGAGGAAGCACTATGACTACGGATTTAAGTTTTAAGGGAAGGGAAACTTTTGTATGTAAGTTTTAAGGGAAGGGAAGCTTTTGTATGTAAATTTTAAGGGAAGGGAAACTTTTATATGTAAGTTTTAAGGGAAGGGAAACTTTTGTGCGTATTTTAAGGGAAGGGAAACTTTTGTGTGTGTTCTAAAAGGGAAGGCAATAATTCCGAAATTTATGAATAATCCGCAAATTTTATTGTAGAAATACGTTTTAGTGTAAGCTAAATTAACTATTTTTGTCATAGAAAATGTTCAGCGCTTATGGACATATTCTTTACCAGAACCATCGACATCTACCAAAAAAGCAATAATAGCAATCTGAAATACTATACAGGGTGTATCACAATTAACCGGCAGCAGACGAAGTATGGGTAGAGTGCAGGAAATGGAATCAATTATGTTAACAACGTAATCACCGAAAAGCGGTAGTTACCACAAAAATGGAGGTTAAAAATACAGCGATTGTGCGAGTGCAGCCCTGTGATGTGGCCGTCTTAATCTATTTATTGCCACCGTCGCCCACAATTTACAATTTATTGCCAAGTTCGCAACACAGATTAAGGTAGGTCATGGTTAGCGTATTTACACGTACTCAGGACAAAATTGGTTCCATTTCCTGTGCTCTACCCATACTTCGTCTGCTGCCGGTTAATCATGATACACCCTGTATATACTCCGCATGCGCGTGGCATATGCCAATGCGCCATACCGATAAACATGAACATCGTCCGTAGAGAAAAGAATGGTGAAAATTCATAGAAAAAAAAACTTGAAAAAGCATAACTTTATTCAAATTAAATGTATCTTTAAAAATAATATAACGTGCATTTGATGAATAGTAGTGCTAAAACATTTCATAGACATCAAAAACGAGTTGAGAGTTCTCATCAAAAACTATCAAAATTGACAGCCATTAATAAATTCGTATCCTCAAAATTTACAATTTCAAATGCAAATATCTTTTAAATTTATGATTAATCCTCTGATTTTTTTCACAATTTGATTGCTTTACGCATTATCTTTCAGTTTCTAACTTCAAAAACTCTGAATTCGAGCGTCCATAAATCGACATCCACCCCGGGTTTGGTTAAATTCTGCCCGCGACTTCAATCGAACGCATTGCATCTTGCGTCCGCGGACGTCTGTGTGTTTTGTCCTTAAGATGAACGAAATAAATGCCCTCATGGTAGACATGGCGATATGGCATCGCTCGTGAACTTGACCTTTAAGTGGAATTTCACGTCAAATCCGTATTTAGGTCAACGACCGACACCGTGAAGTACGAACTACAAAATATTTTCTTGACAAATGTATGAAAATCGCCTGAAGTATATTATTCCATACAAAGAATCACAATGGCCACATTTTTAACACCTTCTTTAATAGGTAAATAAATAAATTACTAAAACGAAAAACAATTTATATCTCTGTGTTAAGAATTCCTAGTATTTTTTTTTCATTTTAATTTAAATTGTATTGTATTTCCATAAGAAACGTGTCCTTCATCACCAGAATTTAAAACATTATAATTAAAGCCCGGATTTTTAGACACATAAAAAGACTGAATTAGGAAGGCAAATTAAGGCAGTTAATGTCTAAGAAACAAGCACACTTGTAGGCAACAAATTTGGGTTTAGTAATCCGTTTTCCGTCGTTTTATAATAAAAAAAATATTAATACTTACTTTAGTTACTCAGTCGTTTATTAAGCAAATGTAGAGAGGTTCTTCCAGGCTTATGGAACTGTAAAAGTGAATTAAACGCAAAATTCTCCAAAATTAATGTATTGTAAAAACACGCTTTAAATAGGGGCCATAAACTAGCGTTTAAATTTAAAAAAAATGTAGACAGTACATAAGATGGTTTTCTACTTGATGGGGTAGTCTGTGGGCTCAGCAGCAGGAGACTTCTTTCACAGCTTTCCCTTTTAGGGCTTTTCTATTTCTCTACGAGGCTCTAGACCAGTCTTTCTCAAAGTGGGCGATAACGCCCCCTTGTGGGCGCTAAAGGCCTACAGAGGGGCGGTAAAGGGCAAGAGAAAATTGGGGGAAACAAGATAAGACTCATATATGGCAGGCTACAATTTAATTAAAGTTATTAAAGTAATGATTTTAAAATTTTAGGGGGAGCTAGAAAATAATTGATTCTCAAAGTGGGCGGTAGACGAAATGAGTTTGAGAACCTATGCTCTAGACGAAGAATCTTCTTTTCGTACACATCACCCACACCAGGAATATTTAAACTGGAATACCCACTCGAAGAAGAAGAAGAAGCAAAAAGTTACAATTTTTTTTTTAATTTGAATGATATGAAAATAAAATAATAAGGGGGACACTTCTGTTCATGAAAAGGATTCTGCGAGTATTTTATAACAATTACATGAATGTGAATTTGAAAAATTGGGAACGCAACCGTTCGCGAAAATGATTCGGTGAACATTGATTCTCTCCCTGCTGAACCGTGGATATTGTTTACATTTAATAGTAGTAATAGCAATAATCAAATGGACACAATTTACATGTATTATTTTTGCCTTAACAATAATAATATACACCAAGGAGTTTTTTGACCGTTGGGAATTAAACTACTTTTGAAAATTATCGGACTAGCGGTCAATAATAATATATTAATTTACAAGTTTAGAAAAGTGACAGTTTTCCAGTGAGTGTAAATGTTGAATTCACGAGTCAGTTAGCTCACGAGTGGATCAAATTTACATGAACATGGAAATTCACTTTTCTAACGTGTAGATCATGCTATTTTTTCGTGTAGTTGACGAAAATAACGCTAAAATTATTATGAGAGTGTCGACGAATAATAATAATACATCAAGGTATGTCAAGCATTTGTTGACATAGTAACAAAACATGAATCTGTGACATCAATCAATCAATCTTCGACCTCTGATACGTCAAAATGAATGAAAAAAAGTGTTGCTAACGGAAACGTGAAGAAAAGTGTCGGTAACAAGACAAGTTCCACTTTTCTTCGCGATTTATGATTAAACATTGTGTCACTTTTCTGTCAACTACACGCAAAAAGACTTTTTTATTTTTATGCTGAGCTTTCGGCAACCTTTATTGCCTTCATCAGAGCAAAAACTACAAGAGGAAGGTTACAATGATTGAATTAATTCAAATTAAATAACTTACATATTCTTTTAGTTTAAATTACATTCCAAATTAAAATGTTCAAGATTTCAAAGTATATGTCGAATATGTACAATCAGATTTATGTTGTGATAGTCGTGATTTAAGCCAATTGGAAGTTTGTCCTATATAAACGTAAAAGAAGATAATTTTATTACATAATTCTTATAAAACTGCATTTAAATAACAGAAATAACAAATTTTCATTTTCACAACTTTGCTAACAAATTTATTTATTTTTTCAGCTGCAACTGTTGCCGAGTGAAGAAGATTGTTCTAATTTTTGCGACAGCATGAACTTTATTCAAGACTTTATTGAAACTAAAAGTGGTAAGCATTTTTATGCCTTACGGAAATATCTAATCGTCGACTATCTTAATTTTTTTCATTAAAATTTGATTTGGAAATTTTTTGTAAATTTAAATAAAAATTTTAAATATTTGTCTCAATTCACCTTAGCAGTAATACTTAAATAATATCAACTGTCAATCTAACAGTAAGTTTTCTGTAACCTAAGATCAAGTATCATGATTTTTATTTTCTAATATTGTTATTATAACTATTTCGGGATAATTGGCTGTGTCTTAGCAATGAGTAAAGTTAAAATAAAAGATAATGCTCTTTGATCGAAAAAGTAAATGCTGAATGAATAGAAAAGCATTCGCAGGATGTAAAAAGTGTAAACATTTCGTTCGCAGAAATTGGTTATTTGTATTAGCTGATTTATAAAAAAAATCATATGTATATATTTTCATTTTGTAATCTTAAAAACTTTTTTTTAACCTTATTACAAATAGCAAATTTTCTTCAACGTTTATTTACTATCCTTCCCATTGTCAATAGATAATTTTTCAAATTTCCATATTCACAGTTTTTGCAGAAAATGTAAGTATAAGGGCCAGTTTCATAATGGAATTTAAACGAGACTTTAAATATAGAGTCACTTTCAAATGTCAAAACAAATATGAAAACACAATTGTTTACATATCAGAATGTGACTTTAATTTTAAAGTCTCCTTTAAATTCCATTATGAAACTGGCCCTAAGTAATTTAATAAATTAAAATACTTAACTTCAAAAAATATTTTCATTTATTTATAGGACACCAAATACCTTGCTTGCTATAAATAAAACATTAGTAAATAACATGACTAACCGATTTTACATTTTTTTAAATTATTAATAAATATCAAGTGTTCAATTGGAAAGTTCATCAAGCAGCCTTTGAATCTGTCTTCAATTGAATCGGTTGTTTGAGAAACCCGATGAGTCAGTAATTGACATAGAAGCATTCTTGCGAAACTTGTAAAATAATATTCTATTGTTTCAATCACAACTTTGGCTGAGTTTGTTTATTCAACTCCATTCAGTCTGTTTACTCTTTTCGCACTTTTATCTCACTTTTACATGTGTCAAAACAGCTTCGCTCTCACTCTAGTTTTGACCCATCCCTGCTCTCCGTGGAAAAACGAACTCAGCCTTTATGTATAACTAGCAGAAACTTCATTTCTACCTTTCTACGCAGTTAAACACAATCATACCATTCTCTTTGAACGCTTGTTCAAAAACGAAAATTTTCTGCAATTTGTAATCCTATCATATTCTGAATAAGTAGGTACAAAAACCTACCGTCTAGGAAACCAGAACAGCAATGACATACCTATTTGACCTTGGCACTAAGAGATTCAATCGCCTGGATGTTTCTAAAGCTTTTGACAGTGCACTTAAAGCACGATGCGATTTGTATTGCAGCAAGACGGAATTTTTATCGTGCGCGCGTTGGCAAATTTGTGTGAACAATAAAGGCGGGCGGCCACTGAACACGAAACTAAGCTAAGCTGAGCGAAACTAAGTTTTTGAAAATTAGCTCCAACGTAATCTTACGCGGACGAGGCAGCCGAGCGAAGATAGACATTGTTTTATATCTTTGCTATCCTAACTTCGCTTCGCTTAGCTTTAGTTGCCATGTCCGCGTAAGATTACGTTGGAGCTAATTTTCAAAAAACTTCGTTTCGCTCAGCTTAGCTTAGTTTCGCTGCCATGCGTGCTGTCAAAGCATAATGAAAGTTTTAAAAATTTTGTTGCAATCAAAACCGACTTGCTACAAAATTTATAAATATTTGCATTCAGAAATTGGTACATTTCATTGCAACTACACAGAAATAGCTTAAATATAAAGGGGCGGGCAAATGTAATTTTTGTGTGCAATGTTCATTGCATAGCATTGCGTCCGTGTAAAGCCTACTTAACACGCAATGTTATATCTGTCACTTTAAATATTAAATCTGTGTACATACCAGCTTTCAGGAATACCAACCGGAATTTAAACAATTAGTCTGAGTTGACTTTATATTGTTTGTTCAGAATCGGCAAGTAATTTTAATGATATTTGCATTTTTGTGTTATAATAATAAATTTATATTTATACTACCTACTCGCAATACTAAATATTAACGAACGAACGATTTAAAATAACTTGCTAGAAGAATATTTAAACGTAACAATTGATATAAAATTAGATATGTATAACAACTAAACGGATTAAGTAAGCAGCAAGCTTTGTATTACTGAGTGTATTTATTTAAATTCCTATTAATTATTCATAAACATGTAATTGATTATATTTCTTTATTTTCTTCGTCATTTCTAAGAGGACGATGAAAATATAAAATAATTGATTTTATGAAACTTGAAATAGGAAATTTACTTGAAATCCAAATACCAAATTTGTTTGTATGTTCTTTTCTATGTTTGGATTTAATCATATAGGTACTAATGACCATTTTCACCAAACACTTAAGAGGCCTCTCTTAATCGAAGGAAGCGTAACAAAATGTAAGTAAACTGTATCTGTTTGTTAGCTCCAGGGAATTTTTTAGAGCGAATGTATTTACATTTTCAGAGCTAATATGCTTCGAATACGAAATTTGTAGTTTAGACTAGTGATGGGCGAAAATAGTATTCAAATAAAAAAGTATTCGAATGAAAATAGTAGTTGAATAAAATAGTATTCGAATGAAAATAGTAGTCGAATAAAATAGTATTCAAATAAAAATAAATTTCTTCGCATTTACGATACAAATGCCATAAAATAATAAACGGTTTATGATGCGGCAGCAGGGCGGCACCCGAACAACCAGTGACAAATTCAAAATGTTATTGCGTTCTGCATCATATAGTAAGCAGATTTTGTATGAACTTCGAAAGAACGATTCATTTACAAACGTATTTCTTCAGAAATATTAATAATTGCGAAATTATCAAATCACATTATCAACTGAGGAAAGTTGAATAATATTAATGTATTGTTATTGTTTATTTTCTTTGAATTTTTTGGTGTTTGGTACTTCTGATTTATTTTGTGGCTATTACAAAAGTTTATATATGTTATAAATAAAATGATGTCACCTACAAAGCATTCGGTTGTGTGGGAACTAATATATTCGACTACTATTTTCATTCAATTACTATTTTCATTCGAATACTATTTTCATTCAACTACTATTTTTATTCGACTACTATTTTTATTCGACTACTGTTTTCATTCGAATTCTATTTTTATTCGACTACTATTTATTCGAATACTAATTTCGCCCATCACTAGTTTAGACAGCTTTCCGTTAGAACTGCTATATTACAACGATGATATTTCCCGAAAATTTTTGAACCTGTTTTTCTCAGCTATTATTAAATATACAGAACTGATTTTTTTTTCTAATATACTGTAGAAAGTGTAGAACATCATATCTAGGTCTCACGTTTTCGTATTCCTCAAAATTCCCTATAGTTATTGAGATATCGATTTGATTTTTCAAAAAAAATAAAAATTATGCCAATCTGAGACCTAGATAATTCTCTCATGAACATTTGAGCTTATAATTTACAATAGATACTCAGAAAAACTTTTTAAAAATTAGCGCCTAGCGAAAGGCCTCTTAAGCATTACCATTATTTGCTTTTTAAAGACCTCTTGTTGCTTCTCTTCTTCAATTGAAACTTATTAGTCTTTACGTTTCAGGAGATTTGTTAAGTCGCGTTCAAGTTATACAGTATGAGCATAAATGATTGAGGACAAGTTGAATTTCCCGCCTTTCAATATTTTTCTTAAGTTGGTCAAATGCATAGGCGTGCACTAACAAATCGGAATCTTAATTCATGACATAACCTTTACAGAAAAAATCGTGGACATTTTATCTGTGGTTTCCAAGCAAAAAATAAGTTACATCTCGGATTCTCTTTTAAGTAGGTAGATTTGGATGCATTTAACGTCAGAAAAATATACCACACAAAAATTATTTTTATTTACAAACTCAGTGCAGGTCGGACTACAAAAAACAATACTCAGTAGCCCATGTTCGGTAAATCTGACTGTTTACGTACCCCGACAAATGAAACCATACTTCATCAGTGAAAAATGTCAGATCTAATAAATCATTATTTAGAGTATTATTGAACCATTCACAATATTGCACCCGTTTTTGGTAGTCAAGTGGCAATAATTGTACAGTTGTAACTTTATATGGATGCATTTTTAAGTTTTTCTTCAATGCATTCCGGCAAGTACCATAAGATAAACCTAAGGATACATTTTAGTTATATTCACATTAAATATTCAAATAATATTCCATACCTGTTTGTACACTAAGTTTTCGTACCGATTTATTTGGGCTCTGATCCATACGACCACGAAGGTCATCAACAACTTCCTCAGTTAAAACTGTTGTTCGTCCTGATGATTTGCCCTTACATAGGCAATGTTTCGTTTCAAAACGAGTAACAATACGTTCCTTATGTTGAACAAAAACCTTATATGGAACGCGAACATCAGGAAATTCTTCATTAAACTGTTCAATACAGGAACATGTGGAATACCTCCAAGTACCATCAGCATTGCGGGTTCCACTTCGAAAGTATGCTTTCAAAATGAAAGCATCTTGCTCTTCCGTAAAGGGCATTTTGACACACCGTTAGACCTTTCGCTACAAAATAGTCTGGTAATTAATTATGAATTAATACAGTAATTTCAAATACCTAATTGCAATATGTATGCTCTGAAAAGATCCGTTTAAAAATTCGTATGAAAGCAAAATAATAACTCGGAAAACAATAAATACAACGTAAACATGCGACGGGCGACACTGAACAAAAATTAATTTATTTTCAGGAGGGCCAGACACAAGGAGTAAAAATCACTAGATAGAGACGCGGGAAATTCAACTTGTCCTCAATCATTTATGCTCATACTGTACAGCATTTCACCAATTTTTGTAATTTGTTTTAATAAATCTATGGCAATCGTGTTCAAGTGTTCTTATGACAGGAACAATATAGTAAATAATAATAGGTCTTAAAGAAAAAATACCTCGAGTTAGCCTTGGAGAAAATCGTATGTCGTAACTTGTATAATTAATTTTTTATATGTCGAACATGGATAAAATTCGATTAACCTCAAAATGTTCGTATGTGGACGAGATATAGTTTTTTCTCGTTAATTTTAGTTGTTGAACGACACATAGTCGTTGGTGGAAGTGGCCAATACGAAAAGATATTTTGAAAGCATTATCCTCGTTCTTAAAAGAATATGTTAAAATAAATTTGCTACCTACCTGTGTAGATAAGTAGAAGTTTAACACCGTAGCGAAATTAATCCAGTGTCGCCGGCAGCTTCAGTGGGACGGGAATGGGTTCTTAAACCATAACGCGAAGGCCAATCCAAAATAGGCGCCACTTAATTTTTTTTTTAAAGGAATTCGCGTAAAAATTAAGAAAACACGATACGTCCAAAGCATGAACACAGGTTTATTAAACGATTCACAAAAGATAAGCACTTAAATTAAACAGTCAACGACAAATCAAATATTAATCGACAATTCCTAAATATTCGGATCCGAAATTGGTCATACAAAGCTAAAGTTCACTTAAACTAACGCAAATGTAAACTGGCCGACGAGTTAAGTGTTGAACGTAATTCGTAAGATGATAATATTAATAATCCCTACGAGACGAGGTTTACTTCGTAAGAATACGCAAAATTATGTGCACAATCGCGACAAAAGTGTAACCACCGAAAAAATAATAAAATGTATAAATCCGACCTGATTATGTGGCGTAAACATCCGTCACGTCAGGGGGCTCCACTGAAGCGAGGCTGCAAGCGGCGTCGGTGCTCCGCGACGATCGGACTCTTCAAGGGGGAATTTACTGGCACGTGCACTGGCGCCGGTACTTCGTTACAGATGGTAAGGTGTTCCAAAAAGTCGTACGAAAGGTAAACCCAAAATAAACCAAAAGGTAAAAGCCTAAAGAGGGGGAAACGAAACGAGTGTGAACGGCAAGATTGTGCAAAGCGATGGGGGGGAAACTTACCTAAGTCGACTGCGACTTAAGCTGAACCCGAGTTGACAAATAGAGCGGGAAACTTCTAGGTCAAGGCGACGCGATTTGTCTGACGATGAAAACCACAATGACCGGTCCCAAAGCTTGGCAGAATCGTCTGTTTGAATTGCACCAATAACAAAAAAATGTGACATCAGCGGAAACCAATCAAAATAAAGGGCAAGGGTCATGTCAGCAAACGCAGTAATTCCGGAAAAATGACAAAAAGAAACCGACCATCCGTCGTCGTCCGCGTCACAAAGTAGTACTCTTTAAATTGGACAAATAAACACAGCGTAGACGCAATTCCAACCCTAAGCAAGGATGGGGCTAATTTTATATACTGAACTTGTTCGTCTGATCTGAAGCTTTTAGTGAAAAGCATGTTAAAAAGAAAGTTTTGGGTAAATTTAGATGAACGAGGAATTGTAAATTCCTACGCGTAATGTGAAAAACAAAACGTAGCGTGCTAAAAATAGATTGCGGCGTTGGAATGTACTATACCGGGTGTGTTCGTACACAGGCGGAAAATAAACTGTAACAAATTATCTGAATTCAATCCTTTCGCATAACCTATATTTTATGTTTTGACGATACTTGCGATAATCATAGCACCTATACAGTTCAATCTACGATACGTGCTTTTGTTTCCCAGGCTGACTCGAGGTCGGGTTTTGTTGAACACTCGATATAATCAGCAAATTAACCTTTAAAATGCAATGAGAAGAATGAGACCATTTCGAAGTTTATAAATTTATTTGTTGTCATGTCAGTCTAATAAAAAATTTTGACCGTTCACTAGTGTTGCTTTCCT
Source organism: Dorcus hopei (assembly GCA_033060865.1). Lineage (NCBI taxonomy): Eukaryota > Metazoa > Arthropoda > Insecta > Coleoptera > Lucanidae > Dorcus > Dorcus hopei. Next base: position 36,422,359 of record CM065424.1, read on the forward strand.
TATCTGTGTAATGATTCTAAGCTGTTAAAAATTTATAAAATAAATGCACCGCGTACTGTAATTTTATAGCGTTTTTGTTTCACGTGCATCGATTGCACTCAGTGTATTTGCATCTTCTTTTAACCTCATGTAACAACACGACATGAAGATACTCTGAGTGCGCACTAAAGCGGTCCATCGAAAACGCTATTAGTGTCTTCCCTGTTTTATTTCCTAATGTTATATTTTATCTTTTCGCACATGCACTAGATTATTTGAAGATCGGGTAGGCAATATTTAGACTCGGTTGCAGAAAGTAGGCTTAAATTTTTCAGCTTGGTCTAAGTAACTAAGACAGGTTTAAATAAACTAACGAGTTGCACAAACGGTAAAATTATAAACCTGCCTTAAATGTAAACCCTTCTTAGCTAAATTCGGCTTACATGCGATTAAGACGCAGTTGTACAATTCTAGCTTAACTTTAAGCCAAAGCTTAAACCCTTAACAACAATTGCTGAAATAATCGTTGTCATGGATTTAAGCTTCAGCTTAAATTTAAACTGGCATTGTACAACTAGGCCTTAATTGCAAAATTGGTTGCACAAACTTTTAAAACAGATTTAAATGTTCTTTAAACTCAATTTAGTCGTTGCGATTTTTCTTAAAAATAATTTTTTCACAGCGCGATTTTACAAAATGTCAACGTGTAATTTGTCAATGAGAAAAATAATTGCATATATTACACGTTGACATTTTGTAAAATTGCGCTGTGAAAATAATATTTGTAAGAACGTCTAAATTGAGCTTTAAACGCCAATATTTCAAACAGTATATAAATGAAAGTTTCATAAATATACGGAGAAAGAACGTCTGAATAGTATTGATAATGTAATTATTTATTTTTAGGTATACAGATAAAAATTATTTTAATGATTTTTCGTAATACTTGAATGTTGTTTCATTATATCTGCACTGTTTCCATGGGTGTTATGCTATCCATAACAATATAAAAAAAAACTATGTTTAAAAATAAAATCTTGCTTAATTATAAACATAATAAATAAATAAATATGATTGGCACAAACGTGAAGAATATAAATTGTTACTTCACGGTAATACAACTTTACTTTGAAAAAATGTCCATCTTTAATTTTTGTTTTTATCAACTTTTAACAGTTTTTTTTTATTAAAAAACATTAACCATTAAATCTTCGACGGGTTTTCTTTTAATTAAGAGTTATTTCGAGATACTTAGCTCTTTTTGATATTTCATAAATTGTATGTACAAAACAAAAGAAATTAATAAGCAAACAACAATCTTCTTGTACTTGTATGCTAACTACACATTTCAGCTTACAAATGAATGCTATTGTATCTAACGGAGTTAAAAAAATTTGACGGAAAATTAGGGTGAGTTCTCCCACACTTTCTTAAAATCTGCACGTGCTGCTTCAAAAGCTTGTTCACTGAATTGTTCTAACTCTGGTTTCTATTTAGAATTGCAGAATTCTTGAACATGATGAAATATGGCATGGTGTTAACATGTTATATCTAATTCAATGAAATTCTGCCGGAATTGATCGATTGCTCTTTCAAAATCATATGCCATGTTATTACCAAAATATAACTTAACAACCAGTTCTAAACTTGATAAACACTTGACATATTTTAAACAGTTAATTGAAGAAATGGAACGCGAAAGGTCAATTTTCGAAAGCAATTAGCGACAGGAGTTGCCATTAAAAGAATCTCCATGAAGGGCTTCCCGTTGTACAGTGATGACCATTAAAATCGTGACCTCTGCTTGCTAACCTCGTCCTTATTGACCTGCAATGGAAACAACGGCTATCGTACTCTATCGTACAGCTATCGTCCCTCCACTCATATTGCCGCTAAGAGTTCCGCGTAGAGATGTGGAAATTTCAGAAAAAAAAAATTTAAAAGAAGCGCGAAAATTTCATTATTTTTAATATGAAACTTTTCAACAGGACATGAAATGAAATTTCACATGAAAAAAGAACGAGATTTCTTTGAAATTTCAATGAAATGTCAAAAAAATCAAAATCTCAAGTCACAGTTTTATTTAGAATTTTTTTTAATACAAGTGTAAATAATGTACAGTTGCGGAATTTAAAAAAGCATACAAATATTTAGGCTTTATTTTGCAATATTAGAATAGTAAATCGATCTCTGTCTGATTGACATAAACACTGATAAATAATTAAATCAGGTCACTTTCATTTTTAGAAGTCAAGAAAAAAAACTATACGATGGTCTTATTAACCCCAAATCTTTCGGGTAATCTTCTTACTTACTACCCTTCTTCAATAATGTACATAGTTATTTGCGTTTTTCGGATAAACTTAAATACGGTCATGTTAATGTCGGTCTGTCACTTTGACAATGACTTTGACTTATAAAGCGAAAATAATTTCAAACAAAACCAAGTTCACAGCGACACATTTTGAGTGTACGTATGCTTTTTTAAATTTCGCAACTGTACAACTGCGGACAGAAAATTTCGAACTATCTTTAGTACACTGACATAAAAATATATTTACTCTCATTTTGATTGATATCTGACGCAGATTTTAAGAAAGTGTGGGAGAGATATGAGGTCCCAAAAACTCATCGTGATTTTGCATCAAAATTTTTGAACCCCGTAAGATTCTACAACAGTATTCATTTGTAAGCTAAAACGTTGTACAGTTAGCATACAAATACAAAATGATTGTCGTTTGATTATTAATTTCTTTATAAACAATAATTTATGAAATACATAAAAGAGCCTAGGTATTTCTGAAATAAATCTTAATTAAAAAAAAACTCGTCCTACAAAGATTTAAAGGTTAATGTTTTTTAGTAAAGAAGACTGTTAAAAGTTGATAAAAACATAAATTAAACATGGACATCTTTTTCAAAGTAAAGTTGTATTCAGACGAACCGTGACTTGTCATATTCGTTAATGGAAGTATCCTAACCGCATTATTTACTTAAAATCATGGTGTAAATTCTGTAAATCACCGTATAATTACTAACGCTGGTAATTAACACTGCAATTGGAATTTTCCTTTTCGTTTATTCTGCATTCTGCGTAAACAGACATGCAGGATATATTGAAATATTAATTAAGGTAACACGTTTATTTGTTGCAGATCCTCGGACCGCTAATTGGTTTTTGGCAAAATCACCCACCACGTTAATTACAATTCTCATCACATATGTATACTTTTGCACTCGAGCGGGTCCAAGATTTATGAAAGACAGGAAGCCGTATGATCTTAAATATTTAGTTATTTTTCATAACATACTGCAAATTGCATTCAGCATTTTTTTAGTACATGAGGTAAAGTTGTTTTATTTGTGAAAACTTAAAATTTAATAAAAACTTTCAATACAGGCACTTGCTGCCGGATGGTACAATAATTACAGTTTTTCGTGTCAACCAGTGGACTGGTCAGATAATCCGGTAGCATTAAGGGTAATAAACTGTTAATTTTTTAAATAGTAGAATCACATAAAAAGTACACTATTTTACATTGAAAATGCATCGGTCAGCGAAATTTGGCGCACATATATTTCTTCCAAATCAGAATTAAAAGTTGTAACAAAATGTATAACATTATCAGATTATCAGATTGTATAAGTGTTTTTTTTTTGTTTTTACTTTTTGTCGCTTTATTTTCGTTGACTTTCTTTATTACGAAATTGTATTACTGGTGATTTTATTGTTATAAAGTTTGAAGAATGTATCTTCCACCAATTGGCCCGTGTTTGTGTGGCAGGTTCGTAGAGAGGAATATGACCGCTATCATCAAATACTACCATGTGCAAACAAAATTGTCATAAATACGGTACCCTAAAGAGAAATAAACTTCCACGACTTATTGCTCCCAGAAGTAAATTCACTTCTACCAGAAGTATAATCTGAATATCTAAAATGGGTTGAACATACAACGACGATGATGCTGACTGGAACCGTGAATAGAATTCATTTGCGTTCAGTGATAAGTGCTGGTTTTATTTGGAAACCCAAAGGGAAGACTCTGGTGAAAACGTTATACCTTGCGACATCCTATGGAACTTCTTCTAAACAGTACCTATCCATCCACGATACCATGCAGCAATACATTACATTAAAGACGTTCTGCAAGGTCATGTTTTCCTCTACATTAAAAACGAAAAGTTTTAATGACGACATCCTGCGATCGCTTTTTGACCTAACATTGCATTAGGATTGACAAAGTGAAGCCAGTTTGTTACATAATAAGCCATCCCATACAAGGTGACCATGCATGCTGTCAAAGCATAATGAAAGTTTTAAAAAATTTTGTTGCAAATCGGTTTTGATTGCAGTGGATTCCTCGAGTATCCCTGTACAGCTGTTACAGCCCTATTTGGGGCCTCGCAGCAGAAGCAAGGCTCGAGAATTCCACTGCAAACCAAACCGACCTGTTCTAGGTTATTCGCTATAGCGATGTAATAGTAATGAAAAGTTTTAATCGCGACATTCTGCAATCGCTTTTTAACCTAACATTGCATTAGGATTGACAAATTGAATCCAGTTTGCTACGTAATAAGTCATTCCATACAAGGCGGCCATGCGTGCTGTCAAAGCATAATTAAAGTTTTAAAAATGTTTGTTACAAGTCGGTTTTTATTGCAGTGGATTCCTCGAGCATGCTCTGTACAGCTGTTTGGGGCCTTGCCAGCAGAAACCCCACAAGTGCATTAAATGGAAAAACGCCTCACGAAATTTGGTTGGGACAGTCTCCAGATGTTAGTAGTTTTCAAGAATTTGGTTGCGAAGTTTACTGCCTTAATAGATCGAACAACAAAGGAAAATTTGAACCACGTTCAAGAAAAGGAATTTCCCTCGGGTATTCGGAGCAATCTAAAGCCTACCGAATTTGGATACCTGAAGAACGTAAAATAGAAATAACGAGATATGTAAAATTTCTACATTTACCATTAGTAAACGGCAACAATTATGAGGAATTCTACCCTAAAGATAGTGAAATTAATACAGAAAAATATGCTGATAAAATTCGTTCGTATGTAGATATTGAATTAATTCGAGCTAGAGAAGATGAGGAAGTTGAAGTTGATGAGCGAATAATCAACCCTGAAATCGAATCAAGAGAAGTTATAGAGCAACCGCTACAAGATGATTTCAAAAGAGGACGAGGTAGGCCAAGAAAAATATTTACAGGTCAAAGAGAGCGTCCACGTAAGATATATATAACATGCTAACTACCTCAGGAAAATGAAGAACAAGTTGAATTTGCTTTCATGTCTGATGTGTCGGTAGATGTTGCGATTGCAAGCTCTGAGACAAAGGAATGGATGAAAGCTATTGAGGTCTGTTCTCTTTTGAAGAATGATACTTGGGATCTAGTGGAGCATCCAATCAATCGAGAAATCATTGGCAGCCGAATGGTGCTCCGAAACAAGCAGGATCCGGAAGGAACGATTGTGAAGAAGAAAACTCGTGTTGTAGCGAAGGGTTTCTCTCAACGACCTGGAACTGATTTTCACGCGACTTTCGCTCCTGCAGCTCGATTGAGCTCATTTAGATTAACGATAGCTTTTGCTATTCAGCATGATATGCATATGCAGCAGTTCGACATAGCCTCTGCATATTTGAATGGATTCATAGAAGAAGACATTTACATGAAACTTCCTGATTGTAATAGAGAGGTGCTTGAATTAATTGTTCAAACCCAATGTGACACCCCAGATATTATTGAAAAAGCCAGATGTATGTTAAACGAAATGTCAATTAGAGAAAAAAATTGTTATCTTAAAAAGGCTCTCTACGGATTACGTCAAGCAGGACGAAGTTGGAACAAACGCCTGGATGATGTAATGAGGCAGTTCGGAGCTACAGAATCGGATCCATGTGTTTACGTGGCTAATCAAGAAAATGAACCAATTATAATTTTAATTTATGTGGATGGTATCATAGCATCATATACAGGGTGTCCACCGAGTGCCGCGGTCTTCTCTACCGCCTATAGTATATAAGACAGAAAAAAAAATTCAAATGAGCTAAGATGTAATTCAGTCAGCTCTACTTCATTAAATTATTTTTGGCTATACAGAGTGTTCAGTAACTGAGAGCCTTACCAAAGTTATATTTTTTTCAATGGAACACCCAGTATATTTTTATTTATTTCGAAAGTACGCATAACGAATAGGTAATAACCAAAAATTTAGGAACTTTTACTTAAGAGTTTGTAAGATATTGACGTCTAAGTGTAAAAAAATGCTGTACTATGAGCGCTTATATTTTGGTTATTTAGTAACATTTCGTCGTGAACTTTTGTAGGTACTCAATACAATATCTTTTCTACAGAAATTTCAAAACAGCTTCGGTCTATCAGTTATTATGTGTACAGGGTGTTGAGTTTTGCAAAAGATAATTTTTCTCAAAATTTTCAGATGGAAGACCCAATATATCTAGACTCTCGTGAAACACTGTTTTAATAAGCTTTCATAAAACGCCAAATGTATTTGTCTAAACTGAAGAAGTCGTGACACAAAAATTAATAATTTTTCTTTCTTTCAATATTGATGTTATTTAGCCTTTCCACCGGTTCTTCTGTTTTGATTTGCTGATAAATCAATGAATATGTTTTATTTTTTGTTCAAAGTACATAATTGAATATGTTCCTGTTAAAGTAATTCCTATTTTTCTTTATTTTGAAAATATTTACATAACGTTATTTTAATAACATTTTTACTGTATTTAATGTTTCCTGGCGTTTAGAAACTTTCTTTCAATCTTTGAAAAACTCGATAATCCGGGTGTCTTCTCATAGGATAATGCTGCGAATATAATCTTGATGCCAAAAGACAGTTTTGGTTGTCTTTTCCTAGTAGGTATGTCATGTCACGTAACTCTTCATTATTAAAATACATTTTGTTATCATAAAAAAATACAAAGCTGTAAAAATAGTGTTATTTACTAATCTTAATAATTGCTCTGTCAATTAAAAATTTATAGCAACTGTTTTCCTATTTTCTAGCAAAGGGCAACGTGATTCTAAATTTTATTTTTTTAAATTATGTATTATTTTAACGTTATTTAGATATTTTCAAAGTAAAGAAAAAATAGGAATTATTTTAACAGGAATATATTGATTTGTCACCAAATCAAAACAGAAGAACCGGTCGGAAAGGCTAAATAACGTCAACATTGAATGAAAGAAAAATTATTAATTTTTGTCTCACGACTTCTTCAGTTTAGACAAATACATTTGGCGTATTGTGAAAGCTTATTAAAATAGTGTTTCACGAGAGTATAGATATACTGGGTGTTCCATTTGAAAATTTTGAGAAAATTTCTCTTTTGCAAAACTCAACACCCTGTACACATAATAACTGGTAGACCGAAGCTGTTTTGAAATTTCTGTAGAAAAGATATTGTGTTGAGTACCTACAAAAATTCAAGACGAAATATAAATAAATAACAAAGACATAAGCACTCATATTATGGCAATTTTTTACACTTAAACATCAATATCTTACAAACTCTTAAGTAAAACTTCCTAAATTTTTGGTTATTACCTATTCGTTATGCGTACTTTTGAAATATGTAAAAATATATTGGGTGTTCCATTTAAAAAAATATAACTTTGGTATGGCTCTCAGTTACTGAACACTCTGTATGGCCAAAAATAATTTTATGAAGTAGAGCTGACTGAGTTACATCTTAGCTCGTTTGAATTTTTTTTCTATTTTATATACTATAGACGGTAGAGAAGACCGCGGCACTCGGTGGACACCTTGTAGAGACTTAAGAAAAATCGACAATTTTGGAAACCATTTGAAAAATAACTTTGACGTCAAGAAACTTGGAAAAGTAAAATATTGTCTTGGGATAAAATTCGATAGAAACCAGGAGGAAATAACATTAAGTCAAGCGAATTACATTAAGGACATTCTTCAGAGATTTGGGATGTGTAAATGTAACCCAGTTTCTACTCCGTTGGCAGCCGACACAAAACTGACGAAGTCCAATGTTTGGAATGATGATGATGGTAAGAAACCTCCTTACAGAGAATTAGTAGGAGGCATCGTGTCGTGGGAGTCTAAAAAGCAGAGAACTGTAGCATTGTGGAAACTGAATAGCATTAGGAAAAGTTGCCAAAGAGGCAATATACCTAAGAAAGTTCTTAACTGAGATAGGTTTGCACTATTCTGAGGCCGTAATGATTTATAACGATAATATCGGTGCCCCAAAACTTGCAGGCAATCCGGTATTCCATGTGCGAATTAAACATATCGATATCCGGCATCATTTTGTGCGTGAAAAACTGCAGGCCGGCCATATCAAGTTAGAGCATGTTTCTTCAAATGAGATGGGAACCGATGTACAGGGTGGATCAATTTCGATGTCTCTTATGGGCATCTCTGTAACTATAAGAGATAGAAAAAACTAGTGGCCAAGTCTCGATCTCTTTTTTAGAGATAAAGTCAATAGTGTAAACAAAAATTGGCTATCTTCTTTCGTTTTCGATTTATAAGCAAAAATTGACATTTTTGACTTTTCGTCAATCGCGCATATCTCGTTTATTTTTACAGATATTAAAAAACTGTTTTGACATTAGGACACTTTTTTGAATACAATTCAGTGATTTTTTGATACTTAGTTAAATTTTAGAGTTATAACATAAAGTTATATTTTTTTAAATGGAAATCATAGTAGGCAATGTCTTCATTAAATAGAGATTTTTTTTCTGTTTTCAAAAATATATACTTTGTAGGGTTTATTTCTTACAGTTAATAGAATAAAACGCCTTTTTTATTATTTTTGGTGCATTCTTTTCTTAGTAGGCTAGTTTCAACAAAAGCCGAAAATTTTCTTTTGTTTTTATTAAATATTAACAATGATTTGATGATTGGGTAGCACAAGAGTGAGAGATATTGTGATGAACATAAGAGATAGAAAGCTAGCACCGATAGAGTTGGGTTGGGTTACAACATGAGTTGTCTGCGTATTTTAGCGCGGCAGTGTTTAAATTGTGATTTTATTTTGATATTATTTTCTGGATTTTAAGTTATTTATTAAGATATATGAAGAGTTGTGTTTATTATCTACTTACATATCGATATTCTTTAACTTTTTCTGCAATAAATTTCTTATTTTTAAGATGTTTTTAATTTATACATATTCATTATCCCATGAAATGCATATTTCATCGAAAAAAATGCGTTTTAAACTAAATATTATGAAGTTACATAATTTCGAATTTGACCCAAACCACATGGTATCGGTATTGTTGTGATCTTTGTGATTCTTAGAGGATGCTCGATCTTTCTTTCTCTTTACGTGGTTGCAACTGTCAAAATATTTGAACAGATATTTAATAAAACAAACAAAAAAATTGTCGGCCTTTGTTGAAACCAGCCTACTAAGAATAGAATGCACCCAAGAATAATAAAAAAGGCGTCTTTTTCTATTAATTGTAAGAAATAAACCCAACAAAGTATATATTTTTGAAAACAGAAAAAAAAACCTCTATTTAATGATGACATTGCCTACTATGATTTCCATTTAAAAAAATATAACTTTATGTTATAACTCGAAAATTTAATTAAATATCAAGAAATCAAAAAAGTGTCCAATAATGTCAAAACAGTTTTTTAATATCTGTAAAAATAAACGAGATATGCACGATTGACGAAATGTCAATATTGCCCACAACTCGAAAACAAAAGAAGATAGCCAATTTTTGTTTAGTCTATTGACTTTATCTCTAAAAAAGAGATCGAGACTCGGCCACTAGTTTTTTTCTACCTGTTATAGTTATGAGATGCCCATAAGAATCATCGAAATTGATCCACCCTGTACTTACCAAGGGATTACCAATAGCGGAACACAGAAAATGTTTAGAAATAATTGAAATGTTAGTTACATGACAAATAAGAATCCACAGCTTGTCACGAGTCGGGCTGTTGAAAATACGATCCAAGTAGCTCTACAGATGGCAGTTAGTTCTTGATAAAAATAATATACAGTATGTCCGTCTGACAATGAGACATAAGGATTTAAAATGGGAAAACAGAAATTGCTTTATATTATCTACCTGAGTAGATATATATGAAATTCTGGGTTATAATCGGAAAGATTATTGCATTCAAAGTGTTTTGATACTAAATTTGTGCAATTTTAGTTGTTAATTATTTAGAAATCAAGAAAAAATTATTATTTTTTCCGTACAAGCTTAGTAGCTACCGAGTGACTTTTAATGATTGAAGCAAATTTAGTACGTTGGGAACACTGAGGAATTGGCATTACCTGAAAGTTCGTTAATTTTGCGGGAATGCGTAGCTATAGGCATTGTTTATGTATTTATAGTTAGTTAACTTAGTCTTCAGAATGTGCTGCCATCTAATAACTGTTGATTAAAACAAAATACACGAACGGGTGACGAACGGCATGTGTTTATAAAGTTTGAAACTCGGCTGAAAGAAAAATTATTTTATCTACTGTCAACTGAAATCTGACGAGCGGCTAAAATCTTCGCACGACTTCTTGTGGTGGGAGAGAATTAGCGGTTAATTTGACTTGCGCCTACGGAGGTTAGGACTTCGGAAGCTCTTAAATATAGATTTGATGATAAAAGTAATTAGAAAAGACACTGAAGAATTTGAATTAAAAAATAAATTGATAAATTTTCCACAAAAATTAATATATTGAACCAAGTTCATTTCAAAATTACTTAAAATATTGTTTAATTTAAGGGCATAAAATATTTCATTATAACATACTGAAAAATTCAAATATTTATTTACATGTTATTAAAAAATATATTACATTATGAAAAAAATTACAAATAACTTATAATGTTCAAGTTCTCAATTTCTGTCTACCTGTTTCTTTTTTAATTCTTTCTCTGTGGTTTGCCTTTTTCTTTTAGTACGATGGAAAGACATCTGCTATTTTTATTTGCTGATTCTGTAACTGATATTTTACTAAGGTCTAGTTTTATACAATCGTTGAATAACTGTTCGCCGAATATCCTTTAATGTTCCTTCATATGTACTCAGTACTCACACCTACATGGGGCCTTTTAATAATATTGAAAGTGATATTGTTTCCTTCATTGTACCTAACTGAACATTTACAATGCATTTGTCAGATCGTTCCTCCCTTTTAATGGGTAGTTTGAGGGGATTACTGTCAATTTTTTACGATAACCAAATGTAATGGACGTATGTTAACTTATAAACCTCAATTACTCGAAAACGGTTACGTTTATCGAAATGCAATAAGAGAGCCTTCTTGTGCCAAATCTAAAGAATATTCTCTTCATAAATTTTTGATGAAATATGTAAAAATAAAAAGTTAGGAATAAAATACTGAAACGTCACCCCTTATAAAAAAGAGGGAGAATCTAACAAATACGTTGTAAATGCATAGTTAGGTGCCTTATATCTGAATTTAAAATGTTAGTTTCATAACTTTAAGGAACCAGAAGATATTGTCAAAAGAACAATATTTTCCAACCCTCTTTCAGTGCTTATTGACTTTTGGAAAAAAAGTATTGAAAAAAGTTGTTTCTTTTGCGCCTCTCTATATACTGTTTCAGTCTCAAACGAGGGTTTTGGGACACCGGTACATGCATGTTTGTGTTCATACCACAGTTTTTTCTCATTTCTAATTATTCTCATTTTTAATTATTCTCATGATCAAACTTGTATTTAATGGTTTCTTTAATATAGCGAAGTCCTAATTTCCGTATGCACAGTTCAAATTAACCGCTAATTCCCTCCAACCACAAGAAGTCGTGCGGAGGTTTTAGCCGCTCCTTGAAATCTGATTTATAGCCGATTTGATGAATATGAACGAAATTGTCGTCGCTTTGTAAATACATATACAGGGTGGCCCAACAAAAACGAAACAGACTGAATATCTTCCAAGAAAATTTTTGTTTAAAAAAACGCAACAATAGATGGATATACCATATGTCCAAATAAATTTTTGATAAAGGTAGGTCATGGAGTGTAAAAATCTACAACAACAAGCAGTTTTTGAAGTCAGTGACATATCAAGCTGTAAGATATGGCCTATTAAACTTCAATTTATTTTTAACAAATTCAAAACATTATTTTATTTGAAATTTATTCATTATTGATAAATAAAGTAAAATTTGGTGAAAGTCATAAACATGCGAATATGCACTTAACATGCATTTTGCATATTTTCAAAGCTCTAGTGGTAACTCATATGAAAGCTAATTTTAATAGTAATTTACTGTGCGAATTGAAATTACGTAATATTGAAAACTAATGGCGGATTTCACAAACGTTACTTAAATTTAATAAATTGTAACAATTTTTTCCCCGAAAGAGGGCGCTAGAATCAAATTTTCGGACATTCATATTCACATTACTCTATAAAATTACCTTTTCAATGAGATGCCATTCATGGTACATTTCCCATTTAAATTCTATTGGTTAGAGAGCTGGAAGGGAGGGGGATGACATATGACAGTTCGGTATAGGATAGAAAAGTGTCCCCCTGGGATTATAAATCGACCTATTTTTGCGTTTTTTCAAGCAAAAATTTTCTTGGGAGATATTCAGTCTGTTTCTTTTTCGTTGGGCCACCCTGTATCTGCAGGAAAACGAGAGCCTGCGTTTAATTACTTTAGATTTGGAACATTTCAGACTTTTGTTTTATTTGTTATCACACTAAAATTTACAAAAATATCGTACGTACAGTCGCGGACAAAAAAGTTGACTTTTTTAAGCCAATTTTATAATATAAAATTTTTGCTAGGTTATTGTAATTATGAGCTGATATTTACGGATGACAAAAAATAAATATTACTGATTGTAATCCATAAGTTTCAGTTCATAATTACAACCACCAGGCAAAAGTTTTATATTATAAAATTGCATTTATTTAAATAAAAATTCATTACAAGATCTTATTTTTTTGTTAACTTTCTGTGAAAAAATTTTTAATTAAATTTTCTTATTTCTCCGTCACAAACTATTTTTAAGAGTGTGTATAAATATATTGAGAGTCTCTCGACATGTGAATTCCATGTGAATCTATTTACATGAAATTTGAAAAGTATTAATTAAGCAAAAAAAATGAATTTTCCAGCAAAATATCGAGCATAGAGTGTTCCATTTAAAACATGTAGAGTGCCGCAATGGAAATAGGATCCAAATGGTTCCAGTGTCCACCAATAATTTTTTTAAATTTTCATTTGCTTTTGTTGTGTTATAAATATTTTGTCATATAGTTTAAATTTTTATCTCTATTAGTTGCCGAGTTTTAAAAGATAAATATTTTGTCATATAATTTTAATTTTTATCTCTATTGGTTGCCGAGTTATTTGCGGAAAACCGAAAATCGCAGAATTTTCAAAGGGTGTTTTTGCTCACTTAGGGCTTTTTTGGGCAGGTAAAATAATTCCGTGTTCACCGCAGGGTGAACTACTAACCCAAAGTTTCAGTTTTTTTGAATTTTCGGGTTGGGAACTTTCCCTTATTAGCGGCAATGTTCGTTAACCTGAATTTATAATTCATTTTTTACATCGTACATCGTAATGAATGGGAAAAATAAATTTTCTAAGTCCAGGGTTTCTTCTCAGGCTCTTTTCGCACATAAAATAACTACATTTGTTCCCCGACATCCTAAAAAATTCGTCGAGAAATTAGAACAAAATGTGACTAATTTAAGTATTATCATTGAATTTAAACCTACTCTAGAACGGCAACGCAATGCTTAAAACTGGCAGCCTGAAATTGGAGGTTCACGCGGTCAGCTGATGGAGGTTGACGCTAAATAATCTGATTGTTCACAGAGGGCAGGATAATTTCCAAAGACGGTGACTATAAATGGTTTGCATATTCGATAACGCCAATGAGATTCGTCTTCCACTATTACCACTATTACTCAGTTCTATAAAACAGATGTATTACATTTTCATTAGCTACTTGTTGTCCGGCACTAGTAATTAAATAAACGAAATTAGGTATGGCTGGAAATCGTTGCGAATATTTCAATTGTGGAAAAACTGCAAGAAAATTCCCTGGAATAAATATGTATTTGTTTCCAAAAGACGAGGAGCGACAAAAAAAGTGGATTTTAAATTCTGGTACAAAAATTTAGAAAAAATAGTAGTTTTACTTTTAAGAGCCGTTTTACACTTGTTAAATTTGATAACATTTTTGTTATAAAGTGAGGGAGATCAGCTATCACAGTGAATTATGATTGGTTGAATTGGCACTTCTCGCTCACTTCGTAACAAATTTTGCACAAAAAATATCATAGTGTAATACGGCTCTATAGCAGCAGTTTTTTTTTAACTGAATTAAAGGAAGTGCCTTCATAGCCGGCACCGGTTTCAAAAGTTGTTGTCGGCGCCACTTTCAAATACTGTTGCCGGCACTAGTCTTTTTATTTTTTAACTTTATCCTAAAGAAATTAGGATTACAATGTAACTAAAGAAAATGTAAGTTAAAAATTCTTATTTATTTAAATATATACAGGGTTAGTTTTATTAATGTTAACCCCCCTTTAATTTTTTAATTATTAACCGATTCAAAAAATTTATATGGATTTTTATGTAGATTTTACTTATACTATCAGTTACCGAGTGAACAAAAAAATATAATTTTTTTAAATGGAACACCCTGTATGTTTTTTAATTCCTGGTTTTCAAGTAATAATTTATTTCTAAATGCTGATAAAACTGACATCATGATATTTCATACTCGCCAACGTAATCTTCCTGCGGTTAACATAAGCATAGATAATAACAAAGCTGCTACGGTTAGCGAAACTTGCTTTCTGGGTTTAACCATCGATGAACACGTTAGTTGGAAAGGTCATTGTCAAAAACTGAGATATGGAGTGTGTTTTTGGGGTGCATCAACACGAATTCATGATGTTTTTGTGGCTCAGAAGAAAATAATTAGAATCATTGCAGGTGTTTCCAACTCCTCATCTTGTCGTGAATTATTTTCCAATTTGCAAATTATGACGATCGCATCTCTCTATGTGTTTGAATTATGTGTATACATTTTCAAAAATCAATCCAAGTTTATTAGGACAAGAGACGTCCATGGCAGGTGCATTCGTGATGTTGATCGATTTCGGCCTCCTTTCACTAAATTAAATATTGTCAGAAAGTCTCCTAATTACACAGGTCTTGAATATTTTAATCTATTGCCACATTATATTAAAATTTGTCCAAATTTAAATACTTTTAAAAATAAATTACGAGTTTTTCTTTTAAGCAAAACTTTATATACAATAGAGGAATTTTTGTCCAGATGTAATAGCCAGGAGAATTAACGATATTTGTACCTTTTTCTTTTCTTGTTTTAGTTAAAAATAAATAAAATAGCTTTAGGTATCTATAAACAATGATATACAGAAAATGTGTAGAATTTTATGAGCAATCGAAATTTGGCAGGAGGTGCCTTTTGAAATAAAAGCATCGCTGTTTTGATTCACTCTGTATAGATGAAAATAATTTTATGTTGTAGGCCTCTAAAATTAAAAGAAAACTTGCGATCAAATTTTTTTTTTATATTTTCAGTAGTTATCGAGATATGGCCCGAGAATACACTGTTGGGACACCTATACAGTGAGCCTCTAAAGTATGGAATAAAATTCGTAATTTCTTTATTTTTGGCATTTCGAAAAAACGCTCGGACGGGTAAATTTTGTTTTTAAAAAGCACATATTTTCAAGTGAAAGTCAATTTTTGACAGTCATTTGTTTTCGAGTAATGACGTCATCGATATTTTTTTTAAATAGCAACCCCCAATTTTTTTTCTTGATTCTGATAGCTCATTGAATTCTCTATCCAACCACATCAAAAATTTATTATGTTTTACGGGAAAAATTTTGAGAAAAAAATTATTGAAAATGAATGAATCATCTACTACCTACATGACATTTTCAAGAAAACCAAAATGATACCAACAATCAAAGAAGACTTGTCATTTTCTAATTTGTGACATGCGCACATCGAATCATCACCGTGCACAGCGGCGCGGTAAAAATATTTATATTAATCAATCCGTGGACCTACTATTTGTGTTGAATCTGTTGTGATGGATATATCTGATGCATCTAGTAGACAGTATTTTATTTACTACCAGTGGAAGTGATGAGTTATTTGAGGAGAACCAGCGACAAAAAATAAAATTATGTTGAGGTAAATTTATTACTTAGATAGAGCAACAAAACAGTGGAAAATATTTTTTACATACCTATTTCCTAAACAATTTATCAAACGAGGTTATGACTTGACTTAATGAACAAGCACAACAATTTAGAGATACGGATTTAACTGACTTGGCGCGAAATGTTGTATTGTATCTTCATGAAATCAGGGAAACGTTCTAGCAAAGAAAAGTTCGAAACTAATTCGACAACAATTACGGATTACGCATGCGCATAGGAAAAGTACACAAACTATCAGAAATTGTTTGCTAGAACAAACCTAATATGCCGCTCATGTTAACTAATGTTTCAGGACTTCAAAATCAAATCTACCTAATTTTCATATACAATTTGGTTGTAATCCGCATTTATTTTGATTTTTGCTTCATAGATGGATACCACATAAAAAATAATACATTTCTAGATTTCTTATTATAAAGTGTAATAGACAATTCAAGTCAAGAGATGGCAGCAGTTCCTAACAGAAAGTAGCGGCTGCCAGTTCATTCATTTACGTTGCCGTTCTAGAGTAGGTTTAAATTCAATGGTATTATGTTCACAACTATAACGAAACATACACGGCGACATACACGGCAACACCACAGTGTAACACAGCGCAAACAAATCAAGACGGCATTTATTGGAAACAGTTGATGAGTGGAGATTCAAACCTGTTAACGTCCGCTGGAGTGCTACACTTCTAGTCCATCGCCCCCTATCAATCTTGGTCCAGAACTAAAATTAATTTCCGTCGGTTGACCAACTAGACATATATAAGCAATGCTATAGGTTAGAGTTGATGTTTACATTGATGATGAAAACTGTTTCAACAGATTATTATTTAAGACCTGGAAATGTTAGCCCCCTTTGCGTAAGCAGCACCGAAACCTTTGAGATAAGTTATTGAAGACATTATTAACGTTTTAGGTTGTCCGATATTTGCAATTGCCAGCTGCACAAAGCACATTTCATCCAAATTGTTTAATACGTATTCTGAACACTACATTATTGAAATGAGGAAATAAGAAGTCCAAGTTTAATTGAATTTTAGAGCACATCTTCAAGCCCCCTTTGCGTAAGCAGTACCGAATCCTTTGAGATATGTTATTGAAGACATTATTAACGTTTTAAGTTGTCCGATATTTGCAATTGCCTGCTGCAATTCTTCCAAATTGTTTAATACGTATTCTGAACACCAAATTATTGAAATAAGGAAGTAAGAAGTCCGGATTTAATTGAATATTAGAGCAAGTAGGCCACCAACCAGCCTGGGAAAAACTCCTCTAAATAATTTATTGTGGTTCGAGCGGTGAAAGTAGCCATTTGCTAATTCAGTGTCGTCTAACTGGTTTACAAATGGATCCAATATAAGTCTCTGATATCTATAGACGTTCATTGTTTCCCGGAAGAATATTAGTCCAATAATTCTTCTCCAAGACATTGCCACCCAAACACCAATTTTAAGTGGATGTAGTGCCTTTACATCAATCACATTAAAGGGATTATGTTCTGACCAAGTCCTGAAATTTTGTGAATTGATAAACGCAGAGAGATGAAACCAGGCTTTATCAGAAAAGAAAGTTGTATCTTGTTGGTCACTATTATTTAGCAGATTATTGTTATACCACTGACAAAACTGAATTTGTTGAAGAAAATCGAGTGGGTGAAGTTGTCGAACCATTGAAAATTTGTATGATCGGAAATGAAGGTGTTTTTTCAAGATCTTCCGAGTGGATTCATATAGGAAACATGAGGATTCTGTTGTACGGTATCATTAACATTTTGTACAATATCGAGTGTTATTATAGTGGGGGCGACCAGTGAATTTTCCTTTTTCTACATTACCGGTTTGCAAGAAACGTTCATTTATTAACCGATTTTGAACTGAACTGACTTTAAAGTGAATAGAGAGACTCACAAAAGGAATGATGTTTTGGAACTAAAATTAACATAACCTCAAAATACGTATGAAATCACATGAAACTGATAACGGATTTAGAAAACCAGCTTGATCAGTACGGTGTGCGGGAGGGTAAATTCAATCACTCCTCATCACTGGTCGCCACCTGAATAACTGTAAATGGAATGCAATCAACGATTTCTAAGTGAATTTGAATCAATTCGTGTTCGTTGTAAATGGAGGACGGGTATTCTAAAACAGTGTTGTGAAAAAAGACGAAACTCAATTTGTTGTTCAGGGTATATTTCAATGAAATCATCATAGGCATGCTGTTGTGAATAAATTCAATTACTATTGGGCTGATTCAGCAGAACATATCAGTAACAGTTCCCGCTCCAACAGTTGAGACTGAGCACTCATTTCTGCTGAATGAAGTTCACTCGTCATAACATGTTCCAGTTAGGTAGTGGAGAAGTTACGCTACAAAAAATGGCGACCCCTCCAACTCATCAACTTATGAGGGGTCGTATTCAGCAGAAATTTGGTCAACAGTTGCACAACTTTCGGGTCTGCTTAATTGCCCATTTTCATTTTGTACTCCGCTTCGAAAATAAGCCATTACTAAAAATGTATTTTATTCTGTGCTCAAAACCATTTTGGTAATAAACTGTGATAATTAAATATCTTATTTATTTGGTTTTCTTGATTCAACAATAAACGAATTTATTTGAGTTTGACAATCTAGTGCACTAACCTAAATCTAAATTTTGAATTTGAAAATCCTGTACACCAACATAAACATTGAAAAGTGTTGCCAATCTAATAAAATAATTTTCAGTCATTAAAAGTCACTCGGTATTTAACGGAAAATTATAAATGGGTCTCGTGGTCGAGGTAGTTTGTTCGTTTTTCACAACTGTAAGGTCACGAGTTCAAATCCAAATGAGGACACTTTTTTTTCTTTTTTTTAAATATTTTTTCAGATTTGAAATAACTTAAACTTTTAAACTAGTTTATTATTTTATTTATAAGTTTCATTTTAATATTCTTTTTAATATGTATTAATTATGTAACATAATAAACAAGGTTATAATGATTGTGATCACAATTGTTACTATGGGAATTAATCGTCAAATAAAGTTAATTGGAGATGAAAAGACCGGGCCTAAACGTTGTAAACTGCACACAGCAGGAATTTGAATATTTTGAAACATTTCAATCAAAGTAGCATGAATCTGGCGATAACTACTTCCTTGAAGGTATAATCGAATAACTAATACATTCTGTTTTCTAAACTAAGACTTTCCATCTTTAGAATTATCAAGAAATAGGAAAACTAGATAATTGTGACAGATTGAAGTGTCAAATAAAACAACATGAATTTGATCTCGTAAGCTAATCTAATGTCATTTTAATTTCAAAATGCAATTTATGAATAAAAAATTAATAGAAAAACTAAAGGTCTGTGCTAAAACAAGGCTGATAGAATAAATACAAATTAACATTAAAAAAAATCAAAGTCTAAAAAAGTTTCAATGGAAAAAAGATTTTTGGGTGATTCGGGTTTGATCCTGTAACCTTTCGGTTATGAAACCCGAACTGAAACACTAGACCACGAGAAACGATGGCTGTTAAAAGTGCTATTAAGCTCAATATAAAAATACTTAAACATTTTTTTCTTAATTTATAAATAATTAATGCCTAAAATATCAAAAGTCTAATTTTAAAATGCTTTAAATACGAAGATCCTTTGGACTGCAACTTACAATTTCATAAAAATTAACTCAGGCAGATAATATAAAGCAATTTCTGTTTTTCCATGTTAAATCCCCTTGTCTCATTGTCAGTCAAATGGACAAACGGTACATATATTCAAGTTGTCAATATAATCTTTCAACGTTAATAAACCGATTCAATACTCAAACTCGTAGTAATTTCATCGTAATGATTTAATAGTTACTTGGAAGTAAATATGTTTACTCGCATTTAAAAGTATCCGGACGATCGGCGTTACTGCCTGGCACTGTGTACGTTTACCATAAGGGTCAAATTCCAACGATTTTATTGTTTTTCATTCGGATACTTTTAAGCAGGAGTCCATATTTTAATTCATTCTAAGTGATACATTTTCAATGCAAAGAGGTATATATTGTAATTAGAAATATTTTATCGAATATATTTTTAATGTTTTTCCTTACTTATTGTTTTGTTCTTACAGAAAATATGATTTTTGGATTTCATATTTTAATCACGGCATAACTCTTTTATTCTAATAAAAACATCATTTCATAATAATTTGTCACAATATCAGGCGACAATATACATTAGCTTTATTGGTTTAGGGCCCATAATTTTAATCCAGCCTTAATCGGACAGTGATTAGTAATTAGTGATTACCAAGGTGAAATTATAAATGAATACTGTTAAATTTATAGTTCCATTCATAAAATTATAAACTTGTATATTAGAGCGAGGTTGCTTTTGTGAATATTTCAGAAACTCATCTTTTTCATTATTATTTTATTTACTTATCAGTGTTAGAATCTGGATATCAAATTCTATTCAGTAACATAAAATTTCAGCACATGCGATTAAGCTCATAAATCTTTGGAACATATCAATGGCTATGTCATGCCCCACGCAGCTGCTTGTTCTTCTTCACATCTCCACTCGCGCCTATAAGTCGGCTTTCACACCAAAGTAGCATGCTGCGTGCTACTTGCATCTTTTGAGAAGTAGCGTGCCGCGTAGCGCATCTTAGAATTTTGCTTTCACATTAAGGTAGCATAGCAAGACTATGCCATTCGCGAATCGGCAGTATCTTTGATCAAGATGTCATCCGAAGATGAAGGCATGGCGTTAATTGCAGCGGTGGTTGTTAGGAGGAGAAAAAGAAAGAGAAGGTGTGATTGTTAAAGACCTCCATACTGTTTGTAGCACGTGTATGAAATGATGAAAAAGCATCAAGAACCACAGCATTGTGGTTCCTGATGGTTTGGTGTGACCATGTTGTCAAGAACCCTCGTTTAGCTTAACAATGTTTTAATTTAAGACGAAACCCTGAGAAGTAGCGTAGCAAAATATAGAACTTGTCCTATGAGCTAAGCTGCACAAGTGGCAGGTCGCACGAATGCTACGCTACACCGCACCGGTGTGAATATTATCAATCGTTTACATAAGTTATAAAATTAATGGCATGCAGCGTGCATTCAGGATGCAAGCAGCACTTTGGCGTGAAAGCCGCCTAAATAGAGCTACATTAAATGCACCAATCAGTGTAGACGAAGCATCAGCAACAATAACAATCTAAAGAAGGTTTTCAATAACGAAAAATCGTTCATCATCTTCATTTAATAGAAAAACAAATTGCTGAATTTCTATATTGAAAACAGAATTATGATATGATTACTAATTAAATTATGCAAAATTTTAGATGGCGGAAGCTGTTTGGTATTACCTAATCTGCAAACTACTGGAGTTATTTGATACAGTAAACCAACATTGATTAAAAAGTCATGCATGTGAAAAAGTTAATGAATTTTGTTTTGCAGATTTTCTTCGTTCTTCGGAAGAAAACAAATCAAGTTACTTTCTTGCATGTATATCATCACACCATGATGCCCATTTGCAGTTGGATCGGATTAACTTTTCTACCAGGTGCGGTCCAAAGAGAAAAAGCAAAACAATTTTCATAATTTGCTTAATTAAAGGATAAAAAGCAAGGCACATAATTAAAAACAAAATTTATTTTAGATAAATTAAATGACAAAATTAAAACACTAATGGCGGATTTCACAAACGTTACTTAAATTTAATCATCCGTTAAAAGTAAACGTTGCCATGGTTACATGTGTTGAAGGTATAGGAATGATTATTCTTAATCGATGATTAAAGTTAAGTGAGGTTTGTGAAATCCAGCGTCAGAACATTAAGGCCGCTTTACAGTTCGCAATTATTTATTGCCGGCAATGAAAATTGCAGCGATTTGTATTGCACGCATGCGCAATGTTGTATTTTTATACAAAATGCAAATATCGCGTATGCGTGCAATACAAATCGCTGCAATTTTCATTGCCGACAATAAATAATTGCGATCTGTAAAGCAGCCTTTACACACACTGCATTGTTTCGTGTTCTTTTTTTAAATCCTAAACTCAAAATGTATAACAAGGCATTTCTGAACTGACCTTTTCCCAAGTGTCAGTGAAACTTGCAATGATTAAAAAAACAAAAATTTAGAGAAGTGATTCACTGTGACCAAAGAAAACAATGTAATAATGTTGTTCGTTCAATGAAATAATTTTATTGTGGCTTGACATTATAAATAAGGACGTGTTGCTGGTGGGAGGCAGCAAAAACTGCAGCAATACAAAACTGTTTAAATACAGGGGCAAGTAATTTGAATGAGCATATGATTATATGTTCTTTTTGTAAATGCAATTCCACTTGAATTACTTATGTAAGACATTCTTCAACTTCATTTTAATTTATATTACGTAATGACTAGTATTTTTTCGGCATCATTAATTTACAGACGCCTACCATGTTACTTGAGTTGTGGGTAGCTGTATTTCTGAATTCTATAAAATGTCTTTTAGATAAAAATCACTTCTCTTTTTACTAGATTATGATATTGTACGTTTTCATGAGAGATACTATTTAAAATCTTGACTTTATCCTCTTACTTCAAAGAATATGCACCTGCTTCAACAGAGATACCGTATTTATGCAAAACAGATTAACAGTTATGGCCTTGAAAAATTAACATTGAACAACTCCGTAGAAAACACGAAACCTGCGTACACCAAAACCAAAGACATGATGAAGTGAAGAAGATGCAATGTAATTTTTTAGAAAGAAAAACAGTTAAGCTCTGGAATTCAGTAAAGCTTAATACAGATTGTTTAAATGCTTTACAGAGCATTCTGAACTTAAGTTTGGTCAGTTAAATCAGGAACACTCTGTATAAATACTGATACAATTATTAACTCTTCATTTAAATCTCAATCATTTTTAGGTGGTCACGGGACTTTATTAGGTTGTATAAACTCTTTTATTCACATATTCATGTACGCATACTACCTTCTGGCTTCTCTGGGTCCTGGATATCAAAAGTATCTATGGTGGAAGAAATACTTAACATTAATGCAAATGGTAAGTTATATTTGTTTCTTTTAATAAATTCATTTTTAATTGCATTTTTAAATTTTGCTCCAAAAATAACTGAATCTCGCGACAGTGCCACAACGGTACAGAAACTTCAATAAATGTAGACATACTTCTATTTCTGAATGTCTCTGAGTTAGGGAAGCCATACCCGTATGTTTGAACTACCCGGGTACCCGAATAAACTACTCGGATACCTGTATCATGCTTGGGTAATCATATGCGCTCGGGTACCCCGTACAAAACTTTCCGAGATATTGCGCTGACAAATTACACGGGTAATAACGGATATACGGGTAAAAAATGATATCCGGATAATAATTGCACGGGTAGTACTCGGATACCCAATGTCTTCCTTAGTTTCCTACTTCTATCCGGGTAATAACGATTACCCGGATAAAAAAAATTATATCAGGTAACAATTATACGGGTAGTATTCGGGTACCTGGGTAATCAATATCTTTCCTAGTCTGAGTATTACCGAGTTCAATGTTGTCTGAATCATTTCCTTTTATTTTGTTTTTCAATGTTTTCAAATGCACTGGTCAATTTTGATCATTTTGAAATAGCAAAGCTTATTCATTTGAACAAAATCTAGTTTAAACAATATCGTTATATATTGTTATCTGTTTTAGGTACAATTTTGCATAGTTTCCGTCCACAATCTTCAGCTGATCTTTCGACCATGTGATTATCCAACAGTCCTCGCAGTTCTACTAGGAACACAAGCGATATTTTTCTTCTATCTATTCGGAAAATTTTACTACAAAACATATGTTAAAAAATCAGTAGCTCTATCTAGTACGACGAATACCACAGGAAATAGTAAAATTAAAATTAATTAAAAATAAATCAGCAAAATTGCGGCGATTATAACTTTTTTCTGTTTGTATTGTAGAATCCTCATTTCATAAATGTTAAACCAAATAAATAAATTATATTGTAGAAACCTCATTTCATAAATATTAAGCCAAATAAAAAAATTAATCATTTTTGTTATTTATTATCAGAACGTTAATCTAAATTAAAGCGTTCCGATGTATACATTTTTAATTTAGTATGTATTAGTACTAATATAGATATTTAATTAGTCAATTATTTAGCTTTATCAGAATGATAAATTTTCAAAGAATTCAAAAATGTGTTTTGTTGTTCAAAAATCGTACCAGGTAAATATGTACAGTATAAAAAAAAGTGAATGTGGTCCATTTTTTTCATTACACTTGCCCTAAACTTCTTAAGTTTGTCAGAGAAGCATGTTCGACTGATCATTCACATGCAGTCTTCTGGGACTACCCTGTGTCTACTTTGATTACACACCAAAGGAATGTCAATGCAATTTTTTACAATTGTTAATTCCTGCTTCCCTATTGAAGTTATTGTTAAAAAACAGCTTCCTGAATGCAGGCTTATTGATCCACAATGGTCTGCATGTTCACCGGATTTAACACTAAACGATTTCTTTTTGTGGCCTTATTTAAAATAAAAAATTTGTCACTCCTTGCCGTGTTTTAACGAATTGAGATGTAGAATCGACAACTATTACTTCTAGAATGTTAAGCAATGTTCGCAGAAGCTTTTAGGACAGGTTGGCCGCAAATGGCAAATTACTTGAACATTTTCTGTAATACCTATTAATTTATAAATAAATATTTTCCAATACGAACTATATTTGAAGTCTCTATTTTTCATTACAAAATTTTAAAAATCAATAAAATTTGTCAATTAGAAGTTTGCCTGCTTGATCAAAACTGTGGAATAAAGAAATATCTGCTTATTTACATTTTTTCTTTTTTAATTTTGAAAGCCCATATATTTGAAAAAATACTAAAACCAGTCGTAGCTAATGCACAACACAAAGCTACGTATTAAGCCGTTTAGTGCTTTATGATATATTTGATACGAGAGCAGGAATTTACAATTTAAAAAAATGCATTGGAATCCCTAAGTGGACACCCGGTATAATCGACTTACTACCTAGATATTTCCGGTTCTTCTGTGTTCGCTTAACAAACTAATGAAAGGGATACAGAAAACTGAGTTCGGAGAAGTCAATGTGAATCCTCCAAGTGAGATGATGAAATGCTGCCTCTGTAGATATGCCAGAGGAATAGGCAAACTGGTTCGTCGACCAATACACCGCCCCTGATATGCCCATCGAGGACTTTTTCCATAATCTTTAGTACAAAAGACATTAGGCTGATAGGTCTGCAAGCTCTTGCCTGAGTGTAGTCCACCCGTCCAGGTTTTGGTAGGAATACCACCCTGGTCAGTCTCCACACTCTTGGCAAATAGGTCAGAGTTAAGCTGGCTCTTAAAACCATACAAATTCTAGCAAGCAGATGCTTTGACCCCTTCTGCAGCATGGCAGGTATTATCCCATCTTTTTACTTATACTGAAATATGAAAAAAACTAAAAATCATTTCACGTCCTGTTTTATTTCATCTAATTTTCTCTTTTCTATTTTTATTTTCTTTACGTCATATAATATTAAACCAAAATTTTCATCCGAAGTTTTTTTTTTCTTTTTGAATCAGATTCTAGCAGTTTTTTTAATAAAGTTTCTTACTTTTGACCATACAATAAAATAACCGGACTGATTTTTTGCCGCTTGCTTCGGGTTTTGACAACAACCATCGTGATCGGATATTAATCTGTGTACATTTCTCCTCCTACTGACCAAATTTCATTATATTAGGTGTGAAAAGTCAGACTACAAAGAGGTTTTGACAACAATTCGTGGACGCAAAAAGACCTGATATGTGAAAGTGCGGCTCGTGGATTCTTCATCAGGACAACACGCCAACTCACAAAGTACTATCTATCCATGCTTGTTATCAAAACAAACTACTATTCAGTAAGGCGTATAGAAGTAAGGAATCAGAACTATAAATAAAAAAACATAATTATATTATTGCTATAGCATGAGCTGCGTTTTATTGTGCACTACCGGTGGTAAAAGTATACGCCAGTAGATGCGTTACAATAAAACGGTAATAGTTACGCTTTAACCTTCAGCTGTCAAAGTGGTACTATTTCGTCTTGATTTAACGGAATAATGGAAAACGGTGAAATACCGTTTCCGATAATAGCTCGATTTTTACAACAGCAAAGAGTCATTGAAGACGAATTGATGGATTCAAATTGAAATTACATATCCCCACCCTCTCTACCGTGTTCTACCGTCTTGAACGACGGTAGAGAAAGTTGCCACCAGTAGACACCAGCAGCACAATAAAACGACGTTTTACTTCTACCGGCTGACGCGAACGTTGCAATAAAACGCACCTATGGACAAGTAATATCTTCAAATTTTAGGTTAACTAAATTTGAAATGTGCGATGAATCGACAGATTATCTAAACGGGATAAAATAAATAAGAAAGCGCCACGCCTCTGCAAGAGTCCAAAGCGTACATACTAACAATAATAGAGTGCCTTAAATAAGAGCGAAGACAACGGCGCCATTTTTGGGCTAAATTGGAAGGGATAGGAGAGAAGTTTAAAATTAGGTGGTGCCATCGGTTCAAAATCGTTTTCGCGATAACTTTATATTTCAGCACGTAGGATTACAATAGCATCTTTTAAATATAATTTTAATTTAACTGTTTTTAGGATAATTCGCCCGTTCATACAGCATTAATAGTGAAAAATTTATTCCAGGAAAGGAATATTCAGCTTCTACCTTGGCCAGCTAGAAGTGCCGATCTAAACCCTATCGAAAACATTTGGGGATAGTACGAATGAATTTCGCCCTCAGAATGTAGAACAACTTACCGCTGCGATTCAAAACCAGTGGAATAATTTGCAAAATATCTATAATTTTATAGATTCAATGCCAAGAAGATTACGCAGCGTTTTAGACTGCAACGGCGAGTCGACGAAATATTAAAATACTTTGCAATAGTTTGCTTCAATTAAATTATTGTTTGTTATATATTCGTCTTGTTTGGTATTCGTTTTGTTATGCACCTTCCATGTTTACATTCTTGTATTTCTGCTGAGTTGATTTTTTATTATTTGTTATCGATTATATCCTTTATTACTTCTATTGTTATTTCAATTCTAATACTTACTATCTTGCTATTCTTAAAATATACACAATCTGAAAACCAAATGACTTGGTTAAATGTCTTTAGCGTCAAAATTGAGGAAAGAAGCCTGTTCTACAAAACTAAAATTTGGAGAAATTCTAGCTAGCTAACCTACTTGATAAAAAGTCGTGCGAAATTTTAAGGCCGCGATAGTACATACATCATTTTACAAATATGGTTAACACAGATCATATCACGTTACCTAAAATATCATATAAAAAAAGCGATTACATAAATATCACAAACATGACATATCGCACCGTTGTGCAAATTAAAAATAACTACTTAATGATAATGAAGCATTCTCAAGTAGACCTTAACGTCATTTAAAGGTTATTGACTAAGAAATTAATTGAGAATATAACCTTAAATATCATATTAGGGTCATTCCGTATGAGATCACCAAATGGGTAAAGCCGCACTATTTTGGATTTCGATGAAATTCGGTAAGAATCTTCTTTTAGATGTCAAAGAAGGAAATTCACCGCCGTTTAATTTTTTGAGTGCTTTAGTTTCGGTCCATGATGAACAAAACACTGAAAAGGTGTGACATTTATACTCTACTACGATTGGCTCTCAAAATTGTTCTATTAGAGATATCTAAACTTTTATAGTCGCTTTTGAAAGATAAAAGAATGTAGTTTCATCAAAAAAATACAAATATTAGAGCATTACGTTTCTTTAAAGAATGACAGCGTACTGAAAATAAACTTTTTTCTGCTATATTTTAAGATTTTCTGCTGACTGTTGTATCTCCAGTTCGGTCGGGTATTTACAGGGAGGTGATACCGCCACTTCGCGTTATATTTTGTTTGCTAACTGTATCTGTATTGTTACACGCGAGTTTAATTTCACCGATACAACAGTGACGTGGAAGAGTGGGCAAATCAGTGTATTTGTCGACAGAGATTTACAACCTTTGAGAATCTTGATTTGTCAAGGCCCCAGTTCCGTCTGGGAAGAGCATTCAAAACCGGAGGCTCTCACATAATGGTAATATGTAAGTGCGCATAATCACAAGACGTAGATTCAGTTATAGACGAATTTGTACATTTCTTCCATCTACGTCTTGGAGAAATTAAATAATAAATTAGAAAAGAATGCCTAACAAATAAACAATATTAAGCAAATAACTGAAACTAAAACCTAACTTCCTCGCATGTCCGTACGTTACCACCATCAACAAGAATAGTATTTAAGCACTTTACATTTCTAGGTCTTGAGGTAAACATTAGCTTTGTTCCTACACAGTTCTAAATCAGTTCGGAACTGTACTGCTCATGCGCTCTTGCTAAATACACAGCATTTTTAGTAAGAGCGCATGACCTGTAGCAAGAGCGCATGAGCAGTACAGTTCCGAACTGATTTAGAACTGTGTAGGAACAAAGCTATAGCTTCTAGAACCTTCTGCACTAAACGACATTGTATATGAAACAAGAAATTGGAACCTTTTCTTTTGAAATTTTATAAGTTGAAGTGAACTCCTCATTGCTTTACATGTACAATTTCAAAGTTATCTGAAGCCGAATATTTACGCACTTTTAATTTATTATTGGACAGGGGTATAAAATTTTGGGCAGTATACATAATTATTAAATTATCTGATAGCTATATTCATCAATTTATTATGAGGCCTTTACTTTAATAATTAAAAAACCAAAAATACATGTTTAAAAAAATAGCATATTTACCTCCCTTCAATCGCTTGTAGCCAATAGGGGGATGAAAATAACAAAACGAGCTTAACGGTTATTTAAAATTAAAGAAGAGGACTACATTTCCAGAAAAATTCAAATTTGTATCTTGTCCCCCACATAATAATTTCAAAGCTCGAAATATGCGTTTTTCAAAAAAATTTTAATTTCAAGTTAATTTTTTTCTGAGAGAAAGCCTATATAGCCAGCTATTCATGGGTTTTTGTTTTGTATGTTAGGTGGGGACGGGGCACAAAAAAACTGAGCTTATCAGATTTAATAGGGCAGATACAGCAGTCAGCAGAAAATCTTAAAATATAGCAGGAAAAAGTTTATTTTCAGTACGCTGTCATTCTTTAAAGAAACGTAATGCTCTAATATTTGTATTTTTTGATGAAACTACAATCTTTTAGCTTTCAAAAGCGACTATAAAAGTTTAGATATCTCTAATAGAACGATTTTGAGAGCCAATCGTAGTAGAGTATAAATGTCACACCTTTTCAGTGTTTTGTTCATCACGGACCGAAACTAAAGCACTCAAAAAGTTAAACGACGGTGAATTTCCTTCTTTGACATCTAAAAGAAGATTCTTAGCGAATTTCATCGAAATTCAAAATAATACGGCAACCAATTTTATTTATTTTTGATCATAAAGAAAGCAGATTACATAAATAACACAAACATGAAATATCACACTGTAGCACAAATTAAAAATGAGAGTAGATAATAATGAAACATTTTCGAGTAGAATTGATGTCATTTAGAGGTTATTGCATAAAAAATTCATTACGAGAATGAAAAACATTATTTTGCAGATATTCTTTTAGTTTTTTAGCAAATAGTTTTAATAATTGAAATAGTTTAAATAATGAGACTATCCTATGACGATAGTGGGATATATTAAAGGCTTGTCAATTGACCTCTGCCCCTGCCCGCGAAACGTCGCCCCGATGCAAAATTCCGCTAATGTTATGGCTACTCGCCTTCTATCCAGGCCTCACTGAGATTTATTCTCGTTTTGTATAAATCTTACATTAAACGGTGATTGTTTCGGAATGAAAAAGGAGACAGATATGATACCCGGACTTTAATTTGGTTGCGGCGAGTCTAGGCCTTCTTCGATACTTCTCCAAACTTGTTCCGTTGTATTAAGGCCCAATTGTCAGTTTAACTTTAAGCCAAAGCTTAAACCACCACAGATAAAAAAATAATCGTTGCTATGGGTCTAAGCTTCAGCTTGAATTTAAACTGACATTGTACAACTGTCATGTCAAAGATTGTTTACATTGTTTGGTTACGAGTTTGATTTTTCGCCGGTAAAGTAATCTGTAAAGCCCGGATTTTTAGGTACTTGAAAAGACTGAATTCGGCAGGCAAATAGGCAGTTAATGTCTAAGAAATAGGCGCACTTTTAGGCAGCCTAAAAAAATTTAGGCTTTTCATAATTTCTCGTCTTTCGTCGTTTTATAATAAAAAAAAAATATTAACGTTTATTCTAGTTACCTGGTCATTTATTAAGAAATCGGAGAGAGGCTCTTAGGGGCTTATAGAACTGTACAAGTGAATCAAACACATGATTCGCTGTAAGGAATGTATTATAAAAACACGCTTTAAATAGAGACCATAATTCGGCGTTTAAGTCAAAAATCCAGACAGTCCCTAAGAAGATTTCCTTCCTGATAGAGTAGTTCGAGGACTCAGTAACAGAGGACCACTTTACAGCTTTCCCTTTCAGGGCTTTTCTATTTTTCTATGGTGCTCTGGGCGAAGGGTCTTCTTTTCGTAACTATCAAATCATCTACACCAGGAATATTTAAATTGAAATATGTATATAAAGATATAAAAATAAAATAATAACTTCTGTTCACAAAAGGATTCGACGAACATTTTATAAAAATTACATTAATGTGAAAATTAGAAATGCAACCGTTCGCGAAAATGATTCGGTGATCAATTAATTTTTCGAATCTTCTCTTCTTGCGGAACCGTATTGTTTACATTATCAAAGACTGAGTCCTTTTTGTAATTTGCGACTGCGAGATTGCGACATCTGTGCGAGTCCCCCTTTTGGTCCCACTCATGGGTCCCACCCAGTCACTCCAGTGACTTAAGTTGTCTACCCTCAGGGGATTGCGAGGTGTTTTTGGACGGGCTCCGCCACCTTGCATGGGTGAGGTTCTCACTCGCTCTAGGTCTTTATCGCATAGCTTATTTATTTTAACGTACCGTAATGGCCACTTATCGTAAGAAGAGTCAATATTTTGGCTAGTTTGTCGCTTGGGCCCCTTATCGCCTAAGATTGTTTATACTAACAATTAAAGCGTGAAATTCTTTCGTGAATAATCCTGAATTAATTTAATTTAAATTTAAAAATTTTGAATTTCAATTTTTTGCTGTTTAGCTGAACACGTACAGTATCTTTAAAATGTTTTAGCAAGCCAATACGTATTTCCACACACAAAAAAAAAACAATTCATAAAAATTAATTATACAATAATTGCCAATTTTAGGCATAAAATAGGCAACAAAAAAATTTGTAGGCGCTTAGGCCGGGCGCAGACTGATCAAGCAAAAACGTCTTCAGGCAAAACGTTTTGTGGAACTGAAAAACATTTTGTTTTATCTTGCAACAATGCTGCATGCATAAACGTTTGACAACAAAACTGTTTCGTTTTGTTCCATAACGCTTTGTTTGAGTGAAATGCACATTGATGATGCAAAACGACTTTAGTCAAAACAGTCGGCTGAACGAACGTCAAACAAAAATGTATGTTTCCACTCCCAGCACGCTGCATTTTGTTGTAACCTGTTGGATGGTGTCTGTTGGTATGCGCACACTGATTATACAGAAAACGTTTTTATACAAAGCAATTCGTTTTGTCGAACAACGTTTTGTTAGATATCCCTGCACACTGATTAAGCAAATTTGTCTTTTCACACAACAATTTCTTTAACAACGTTGTGTTTTGTTGGCAAGTATTGTTTCATCAGTGTGCGATGGTACCTCTTTAATGCATGTAAAAAACAGGTTTCGGCAAGTACAAACAAAAACATTTTGTCTAAAGACGTTTTTGCTTGATCAGTCTGTGCCCGGTCTTAAGCTATAAACAGTCAGAGGACGGGCGGAATTTTTACGGTTTACTATTGCAATGAAGCGGTGAGATGTTGTAAATAGAATGTCCACACGACCCAGCATATTTGCCGGCGTTGCGCAACTTGCAATAATGAACAATCGGCGAGTCAAAGAAATAGTGCGCTCATAAAATCGAGGTGATTCACAATTCTGTACTGGTTGACTGGCTGCTCGGGAAATATACGCTGACAAATATGTGAGTCAGTAGCGGTTACATGAAAGTTTAAATATGGATTCATTAAAAATATTGAGATTGTTGGTTTATTGTAAGTAATATATGTATAATATACATATGTTTGTATAACAATAATTGATATATTAATAAAGTACTGTTAACTTTATATTTAATCCCAAAATTTATAATAATAATTAAGTGAAATATAGTATTCTTTTTTCTTCCTTCCAACGATGGTGATTTCAAAATTTTATTCAATTTCTAGACGTTAGTTGCCTAATAAAGATAATGTTACTTATCGAAACCGATAGCTAGATTACACAAATTAATAATTAGGAAGTTCTTTTCATTACCATACTAGAAAAAATAAGTGTTTAATTAAAGTTATCATTTTTAAATTTAAGAAAAAGCAATTATTATCTTCTAGAATTTACAATAAAATTGTGTTCGTATTCTGGCTATATCAGACTGCCCGGTGCTCTGATTAACGCTCGCATATAAGCGCAAGTATGCAACGCAACGTAAGTTCCCCACCAGGACTGCCGCTGTATCAAACTGGATGGAACCGGAAAAACTTCCCAAGTCCTCTCACTGGCTATAAAACTAGGCAAATACTTCAAATAGTGTAAAAATAGGCACTTAAGCACGAAAAAATATACATCTCATTCTAATTAAAATTGTAATCTAAAAATATGTAATCTAAATGTTTAAAACTTAATTGCCTATGTTTTTTGTTAAATAAAATTTTAGGCAATTGCCTAAAAATCCGGGCCTTAGTAATCTGAACTCACAAAGAAGGTGCATTATGACCGCTAAAAGTATTACTAACTGTACACATTTAAATTTAACCAATCCTGAAACTCAAAGTACATGTATAATAAAAAAAATAAAGTACATGTTCTTTTCTGAACAGCTCGGAGCTGCACATGAAAAGAAAACAGCCATAGATACGAAGGCTAGGCATTCTCGCCGTTTCTCATTCCGCCATTGCTTTAAGCCCCCCATACACCTGCGAACAAATTACGCAACAGAGGCTGTCGTGCAAACATTTGTATAGTTATGTTGTTGTTTGACGTGCTGTGCAACTAGTTGCAGAAATTCAAAATTGTTTGAAATTAATTGCGCAACGAGTGGCGTTGTGCAACGATTGCATCGTGTATGGGCTTTGTACGACACATTGTGCAGTAATTTTTGAATGAGTTTATTGATTTATACCGTCGTCAGGCGGCATGTTTCCGTAGGTGCACGACAAAAGCAACTGGAGTTTGCACAATATTGCGTATAGTGTATGGGTGACCTTGTTTGCACAACAACTTGTTGTGCAACGCCAGTTTGCGCAATTTGTTCGCAGGTGTATGGGGGGCTTTATTTGAAATTAATTGCACAACAAGCGGCGTTGTGCAATTAATTATTACGTCGTGTATGGGCTTTGTGCGACACATTGTGCAATAACTGCAATTTCTTTTTAGGCTTGTAAGTAGAAGGTGGTGTTTTTAAAATGGCCAATTTTATAAATAACGGAGAATTTTTGAGTGAATTTATTGATTTATACCGTCAATTGCCGGAAGTATGGAAGGCAAAGAGCGATGCATACAGAAATAGACGGCATGTTTCCGTAGGTACACGACAAAAGCAATTGGAGTTTGTATAATATTGCGTACAGTGTATGGGTGCCCTTGTTTGCACAACAACTTGTGCAACGTCAATTTGCGCAATTTATTCGCAGGTGTATGGGGGGCTTAGTCGTTTATCCATCAAACACTTGGTTATGTTAGGAGCTTATGAGGTTATGAAATGCAGTTTACTGTTAATCGAACGATTTCATGCGATTTTCATTTCTATTTTTATTCGTTGATCAAAATAGAAAATTGAAGAAAGGTGCATTGATGTATTGAAGCGGTATGTAGAAATCGAATAATGCAACACGCCGTAGATTTCAAATTTCGCACCTTATGAACCACCTAAACAATGGCCGAAGGTTACGGAATTTTGCCATGCGACATCAAAGGCACCGCCTCGAGCCTTCGCATCTGGGTAATCTGTGCCCCGGACAGCTGACGTGCTTTCCCAGCTGGATGTTGAAGGTCGGATCTTACCTGTATTATATTTCTTTGCTTAATATTTTGAGCGCATTCTAATGCCGACTTAGGCCCAGTATTTCATTCGGAGTTTAACTTAAGCTTCGTTTTATTTCTACGGAAACAATTGTCTTTACAATTATTACTATGGGAATAAAACGAAGCTTAAAGTTAAACTCTGAATGAAGTATTTGGCCTTAATCGACATACGAAGTTAACGTTAATTTTCTTTTTCTAATTAAATTAATAATTTTGTAACGAACCAAACGGATTCGATTAAGTCGCGTTTTGACTTTTTTTATATCATTTGATGCTTAACGTTCTGCACTGTCAGATTAACAGACTGTATTTTGGATTTCACTTATTTAGTATATTCGTGTGTGGAACTTTTAAACTTAAATAAAAGCAAGTGTGCATTTCGGTGTCTTTTATTTCTTTTCGGATTTAAATTCAAGCCTTTGTACTGGGATTACGTTTGTTCCATCCCATCTCCACGAGTTAGCGGGACGTGAGATGAACTTAATTGCACATTTCAACATTTGTAACCAGGTAAGGTCACATGTCGAAAAATTTCTCTACTTCAAAGTTTTACTTTTAAATAATAAATAATTTATCCCGAAAGAAATATATCTTTTCTACTATTGATACTTTAAATTAAAACATATTGATTAACTACAAAAAATTATTTTTCTCAATGTAGATTAAATCTGAATCACTCTGTATTCACGCTGTCTTTTAAAACTCCGTCAGTGTTTTTATTATATGCAAATTCTGGTTATAAATATAAGAATTGAAGCATTGTGCGAATTCTTACAGTTCTTACAGTTTAATTTAATAATGGCATCGCTGAGCCAAAGAACTTCTGAAATATATAATTACATTTTAGATTCGAGAGGTACGTTTTTTTTTAATTATTTTCTATTTAATGTAATAATATAGATACATAATTCAGAAAAATTTTAAATTTTTAATATGAGAAAGATTACGTTATCTATGTACACTGTTGTAATTATTATGTTTTATCGCATTACATATTCTGTTGTCTTGCATCTTCCTGATTATGAATTTTTAATAATTCAACTAAAATTTGTAGAACATTTCCGTGATCTCTTTTCACGGACAGCTTAAAAATTAAGCAAATCTCAACGTTTTTCTATCGTTTAACAACTTCTTTTTATAAATTTCTACTCCTAGATCTTCAAAATAACTTTCAATTATTCATCACTTTATCACCGTATTCATGCAGGTTGATGCATATTCTCCCCTGTCCATCTACAGGGTGCTGCATTGATGAACGCAAAATAGGGAATCCCATGTTAATTTAGAGATGTACAAATATTGGCTTCCTTAATTATTTTACAGCAAAATTCCATTTAGGTTTTTTAAAGTACTCTTCAAGATGAATCTGTCTATGCAGTTTGAGAATTTTTTATTTACTCAGTCTCAAAATATTTTAAAAATTCAATTTATATCAAACTATCAGCACGGTCTTGATCAGTGAATGTGAAAACTTGATAGATGATTAATAATTTTGAAAACAATTGATAGAAAAAGTTGTTCATTCTTTAAAATAAGTTTATTAAGTACAACGTGCTGATAGTTTGATATAAATTGAATTTGGTTACTAAATCTCTTTAAAATATTTTGAAACTGAGGAAATAAAAAATTCTCAAACTGCACAGACAGATTCATCTTGAAGAGTACTTCTAAAAATTTTGCTGTAAAATAGCTAGGGAAGCCAATACAGGGTGTTTCATTGAAGATGCACCAAACTTGAGGGACATGTTTCTGACATTATTTCAAACAAAATATCTTAATAAAATTGTTTAATCGGAGCAACTTTATCGCCGCGGAATGTGAAACCAAACCGGCGATCTAAATTGCTTTATGAATAGCACACAGAGACAATAAAGTTACAGGGAAGAAATTTATGACTAGATTTTGTTTTGTCCTTGACCTACTCGCTCGGTTATTCAACTGCAGCAGCAGCTGTGAAATCGCGTGGATATTTAAACTTATTTAATTTAATAATAAATTACAAATGTAGGGCTATGCAAACATGTCCATTTAGTATGCATTTTTGTCGCACATTACAAATTGTTATTAAAATAAAATTTGTCGAATCTTAAAAATAAAAACATTTCTTTTATTATATTATTATTACGTTATTATTATTACAAGAAATGTTCAAAAATGCCTCCTTCCTGCTGTACACACAAAAAATACCATAAAGTCCTTAATTGGGGTAGTGCGGCGAACGAAATGTTTTGGGTAAAACCCAGGCACTTGGGCGCTAAATTTCTACGAACGATTTCATGAAACGGTTTATCATTGAATGTGAATAATAAATTCTTAAATAAGCGCAAACTACTAAATGTTTGAACAATCCTAAAATTCTTCAACTAACAATTAGAAAATACGTATTAAATGAAGAAGCGAAAAATTATTATTTTTATTGATTTCCAATAACCACGATGTTTTAAATGTGTTTTGCCGAATCAGCTAGGGCGACATTCTAGCTAGAGTAATAAAACAATAAAGCGATTCGTATGAGAAATGAGAATGCGTAACAATCCATTCATTCTCATAAAAAAGTCCAACCTAAAAATATGCGACTTTGCTTTCCCTTCGATTTTCTCGAAACTTATTCATTTAAAATAAAAAATTATAGAAAACTTTTATTTCTTTTCACGATGTCTACCGACATACCGAGTTTGGTGCATCTTCATTGAAACAGGGTGTATTTAAACACCTCTAAATAACGTGGGATTTCCTATGTTGCGTTCATCAATGCAGCACCCTATATATTTTATGCGTGTCATGTTTATGACCATGCCTGGATTAGCACATAGGCTTTTCAATCTCTGATCTCTGATCTGTGATCTTTGATCTTCGATATTTTAAACTTTGATCTTTGGATTTAAATATTTAATTACCTTGAGTTTAACCTAATGCGAGGAGCAATACTAAAATCATTCCCTAGAAATTCGTGTTTGCAGCCCCGTGAATAAACTTCGACACCTGAATCATATGCAGTGGTCAAAGAGTGTACCAGACGAAGCCAAGATAACAGGTCTGTTCGTTTGTTCTGCACTCTTCTACACTTTTTGCATCAACAGCTCTTGAGAGAGTGAGATGTATACAGGATGTTTGTAAAATAAGTGCAAAAATTTTAACCACATTACCGTGAGAGCACATAGAACACGGAAAAATTTTTCAAAAAATTTCATAACGGGGGAAAATTATTTTATCCGCCCCTTATACGACGAACATGAAACAACAAACAACTTACGAAACCTGCTTCGCTGATCGTAGGCAATAAACATCGCAGGCGTGACTAATATGCAAGGCGCACTCACTCACCGAATAATATCTGTGTGGAAGAACACATTCAAACGTTCATTACAGTAGTTTAGGAATGTTTATAACAACTGTTCAAAGTGGCATTCATCATTAACGACACACACACGAAATGTTCCATAATCGCATAAATGCTGGGACATTAGCTGTAAATGTTCTTACATGGATTTGGAAATGTGTTTCCATAAATCCGCCGTGCTTCTTCAATATTTCCTGGAGCTTCGCCGTAGATGAAGAGCATCTGTTCTCTCGCAGTTCGTGAATTGCGGCATTTTAATAAGTAATACTAAGCACAAAAAATAGTAATCGTATTTAGCTTTAACTCGTTCAACCACTTTTCACAAACTAAACTGTTGATCCCAAAAGATACGACTTACTGCGACGTGAAAAAAAATGCTTTTATTAGCCGCCCGAACTCGGCAAAGGTCACTGGGTCACTGCTCGATTGCAATTCTATTTCTTGTTCCAACAGATGCTTTCTGCGATCGAATAAAATTTCCTTTTCTTGACCTACCGTAAAAACACAGACGTGAGATTAATTCTTGCTCGATTTTCAACTGCGATTTTCTCGAAATATGTATAACTTTTGTTAAGGACATAAGAGTTCAATCGTTGCCATTTATGGTGATGTATTACAGGTTTAAATATTTGCACACAATAAAAGAACACCCGGTATAATATAATGTAAGTAGGAGTGAGAAAAATGGAGTAGAGGCATTAAAAGTGTAGAAAATGCAGAACAAACGAACAGACCTTCTAGACTTATGAATGTTTACGCTATGACATTTCCAAAATGATTTATTCTGCAACAAAGCAGTATAAAAAATTAATAAGTATTTTGCGATGACTATTCTTGTAGCCCTTGTATCTCTACATTGCAGTTATTTATTCTTCCTCATAACAAAAAAAATGAAAAATGCCGACACGAAGTGATTATACTTCTATTGTTTTATGCTCTAGCCACATCTGCATTAACGTCTAACGGACAAAAACGCTTGGATTAATGCGAGAAAAATTAATGCGATAAGTTTTACATTGGTAATTAACGTCATTATTTGTCCCGCATTTCGTTCCGAAGCGGCTGCAACAGGTATATTAATTGAGTATTTGCAACTTTTTCTTAAATGTCAAATATCACAACAGTTCTATTAAAATATTTTAGCATTTTCCTTTTTCTAAAAAATTTTAATAATACCAATATTCTTTACCACAAATCTACAGTTAATTTTTTTACTGTATGCCGATCGATCGATCGGTAAGTCAAAGAACTTTTATGTAGCTATCTTTTTCTAACTTCAAAGAAGAGAAAATCAGAAATTAGTTTAACAGGAACATATTCAATTACTTTGAACAAAAAAATAAAACATATTCATTGATTTATCACCAAATCAAAACAGAAGAACTGGTCGGAAAGGCTAAATAACATCAATATTGGATGAAAAAAAAATAATTAATTTTTGTCTTGTGATTTCTTGTGATGTATTTCTAGACAAATACATTTGGCGTTGCATGAAAGCTTATTAAAACAGTGTTTCACGAGAATTTAGATATACTGTATATAAGCGCTCAAAATACAGCATTTTTTTACATCAATACACATCAATATCTTACAAACTCTTAAGTAAAAGTTCCGAAATATTTTATTACCTATTCGTTATGCGTACTTTCGAAATATGTAAAAATACAGGCTGTTACAAATTCGAGGCTCACCATTCGGATCTCGGAAACGGTAAGAGATACGAAGTCGGTTAAATTGGGGCAAAGTTGCATATTTTGGTGCTGAATAATAATCCGTTCTGAAAACTCCTCTGGGATTTGTAGTTCTTGAAATATTTCCAAAAAACAAGAAAACGTAATTTTCTTTTTTATTTTTTTCTGAAGTTATTATTGCAGGGATCATAACAAAATTAATACATTCTACAGGTACTTTTTTAAGCTCTTTACGATGATATCATTAGATTTTACTTAAAACGTTTCGTCTCGTTCTGACCATCATCAACTTCATTTTTTCTTATGGGCGCTACATTGGGTTTTAACACCAATGAATAGATCTATTTTTTCTGATGCTTTTCCATATATCACACATCCCTACTTAATAATTTGAAACAGCTGGAAATGCAAGAAATTGTTGAAAATAACACTGCAAAGAAAAACATGGTATGCAGTGAAAACAAAAACCAGAAAAGTTTGATATAACCTCGGAGTTTTATTTCGTTTATCACAAAAGTAGATCTTTGAAAAAATTTAGATATAAAATGAATTATGTATGTGAATCCAAGAAAGACGTAAATTTTTAAAACGTATTGTGCTAACAACAACAATTTAGTAGTAGTAAGAGAAATTTACTTCCAACAATGACGATGACGCAGTATTTAATTAGTTTCGTAATTAAATTATACATTTTATGATTAAAGCAAGAAAGTATCACAAGAAATTATGTCTTTAAAAATCTCTCATTCCTGTAAATTTAAAATGTATTGTTCTAACAACAATTTAGTAATAGCAAGAGAAATTTACTTCCAATAATACCTAGAAAGATGCTATCCACACAGTACAATGTTATTAAGTTAGATAGAAACATTGCGCTTTACGGATATTTTCATAAAACTCGAAGGACGTATCGAGATAGCCTTAATGATTATGAGAATTAAGAATTATTAGAAGAGGTAATTAATAGTTATTTATAAAATGTATAAAATTATGAAACTACAAGAAACAATGTCTCCTCGAGCAGTAATATCTTTTAAGATATGAGTTTTCTAAAAACATACATAATTTAATTTGATATTTTCTTGCTTTAATAATAAATAATGTATAATTTAATTACAATATCAACTATTATTTTGTAGTTGTCTTTCTGGATATTGTTAGAAGGAAATTTCGCTCGTTATTACTGAATTGTTGTTGTTAAGACCACAATAATTTTTTTAATTTACGTCATTCTTGGATTCATAACATTCATTTTTAGATCTAAAAATCAGCTTTTGTGATATACGAAATAAAACTCTGAAGGTATATCAAACTTTTTTGGTTTTAGTTTTCACGGCATACCATGTTTTTCTTTGCAGTGTTATTTACAACAATTTCTTGCTTTTCCAGCTGTTTCAAATGATTAAATAGGGATGTGTGATATATGGAAAAGCATCAGAAAAAATAGATCTATTCAACGGTATTAAAACCCAATGTAGCGCCCATAAGAAAAAATGAAGTTGATGATAGTCAGAACGAGACGAAACGTTTTAAGTAAAATCTAATGATATCATCGTAAAGAGCTTAAAAAAGTGTCTGTAGAATGTATTAATTTTGTTATGATCCCTGCAATAATAACTTCAGAAAAAAATAAAAAAGAAAATTACGTTTTCTTGTTTTTTGAAAGTATTTCAAAAACTACAAATCGCAGAGAAATTTTCAGAACGGATTATTATTCAGTACCAAAATACGCAACTTTGCCCCAATTTAACCAACTTCGTATCTCTTACCGTTTCCGAAATCCCAATGGTGAGCCTCGAATTTGTAACAGCCTGTATACTGGGTGTCCCATTTAAAAAATATAACTTTGGTATAGCTCTCAGTTACTGAACACTCTGTACAGCCAAAAATATTTTTATAAAATATAGCTGGCTGAATTACATCTTAGCTCGTTTGAATTTTTCTTCTATCTTATACAGGGTTAGTTAAAAGTCTGGAAACGGTCATTTATTGCCGTTATTATTCATTTTAGGAAATTATGTTCTTTATGAAAGTTTTTTAGGAAATTTTATCTACAATTGAGAATACTTGAATTTTTTTTTCTTCAATTGTTTTTGAGTTATGCCTATCTGCGTAATTTTTTTAAATGGAAACTTATTAATTTTACTCTACCGTTCGGTAGAGTATTTTTTTCTCTTTACAATAGTACTCTTGTTTTTTTTTTAAATTGAGGGTTTTCTGAAAAAAAATGAAATGAAAAATGAAATTGAAAACTCTGGTTCAAATATTTATTTTAGTTAGATAGATCTAGAAAAACAAAAGCAACAAAAAAAAACTAATAAATAACTAAGTAAATTAAATTAAATGTTCAAATTGTCAGGATGCGTATTATTAAATAAATTACAAACGTCTTGTAAACTTCTACGTCTATCTCCATAACCCAGCATCATAATTATTTCAATTTTTTGACGTTCATTTAAAGTCCCCATTGTTAATATTAACAGAAGTCATTTGCACAATTGAATTTGACGTAAACAATAACCACTGATAAAGTTACTCGCTCGAGTTTGTTTATCGCTTACTTAAATGTACTTGACCTAGCGCTAATAAGCATGCACGACGGGAAATGAATACTTGAAATATTGTTTTTTTTTCAGAATCTCCTCAATTCTAAAAAAAAAAAACAAGAATGCTATTGTGAAGAGAAAAAAATACTCTACCGACCGGTAGAGTAAAATTAACAAGTTTCCATTTAAAAAAATTACGCAGATAGGCATAACTCAAAAACAATTGAAGAAAAAAAATTCAAGTATTCTCAATTGTAGATAAAATTTCCTAAAAAAAAACTTTCATAAAAAACATAATTTCCTAAAATGAATAATAACGGCAATAAATGACCGTTTTCAGGCTTTTAACTAACCCTGTATATTACAGACGGTAGAGAAGACCGCAGCACTCGGTGGACATCCTGTATACTCTAGGTATGATTGACAATAAGTAACCATTTCAAATAATTTGAAATTATTTATGGTCGGTAGCAGTTGGTAGCACTTTTACACAGCTTAAAATATCTTATCCTAGTTTTTTTTATGATACCAATAGCACAGCATAAATACATACAGCTGGGTTGTGTTCATAAACTATACCCTCATGTGCACTCTGGGTGTATAATTGCATCTTTCTCACTCACAATTTTTCACTTATTTTGCGTCTCGCTCATCAGTTTTAAGAAGTCTAGTGTTTACATGATTTCCATGGCAACGAGCAAACTTTTAACGACCCACTTTTAAGTAAGGTGTAGAAAATGTGTTTGTTGCTATGGAAACATACGCCTGATTAGTTCTTTATCATTCTTGGATGAGAAACAAAATATATAAACTCATTTATGCGAGAGAGACCACAATATTACCGGGGAGTGACCCTAGAGTGTAATTTCTGAACACAACCCAGGTTCACTCTCCTTGGCGGGAAAATTTCCCGCGCAAACTGAGCCGCCATATTCCGGATGGAAAATCTGTGATGTGATTTGTTAGAGCGCATTCGACTGGCCGCACGGAGTGTTTCTTTTTCTCACTCTTACATGCACTGACACGCAGTCGCTCTTCCTCGCACTTCTGCTCATTGCGTGCATCGAGCATTATGTCGAATACGCCCTTCAATTGCACGAATACGATCAGTGGTGTCTCGTGTAATTAGCAGCATAGTAGCTTTCGATTATGCATGCTGGGGTGCTCTGAGTAAACTTAAAACTCTAGGCTTTCAAGTAGTGATCAGATAATTCAAATTAAAAATAATCTGTCATCCGATTATCAAAATAACCTAAATAATTCGATTATCAAAAATATTTTTATTGCGGCGCTGGTTTATACATTCTCAAAATGCCGTCAAGGTCAAAAAATTTTGCCCCGCCAGATCAAAGGTACCGACAAACAGTTTCCATGCTGGTTATGCTGTGCCAATAGTAAATGTCCCAATAACTGTGACTCAGGTACCAATTAGTGACAATGGCCGCGTTCGTAAGAACCAGCGCTCAAGTAGCATTCATCTGTGATTGGTGGATTTTTGAATTTCTTTGAAATAAGCCAATCACAGACGAATGCTACTTGAGCGCTTGGTTCTTACGAACGCGGCCACTGTCACTATTACTGATAAGGATCTGATTTTGATGTGTAGATACTACCTGTTAGTGACAGATAACCTCTCTTTGGCATGTATCTAATGATACACAACACGTAAACTGAATTCCCCAAAAAGCGACAAAATAAATTTTCTGTACATTACATTCAAAAAATACTTTTATCAATTAAAATGATACTTATTCGTCTATTTTTGCGTCAAGCAAAGAATAGATAACTTATACAAGAGGGGACATTTGAACACGTGCAAATTAGAAAAGAAATAGTAGATTATATTATAAGTGAGAGAAATGCAAAATTATACATGAGTGAAAGATTTATGCCAATTTAAATATCCTTTC
The DNA here is from genome assembly GCA_033060865.1 of Dorcus hopei. Lineage (NCBI taxonomy): Eukaryota > Metazoa > Arthropoda > Insecta > Coleoptera > Lucanidae > Dorcus > Dorcus hopei. The sequence goes on from CM065424.1 coordinate 36,466,311, forward strand.
ATGTATTAATCGTATATTTTTGGCACAGCGACAATAATCTGATGGTAAAAACCAAGGGGGGAACATATGGCATGGGTGAATGCAATTACATTTGACGGTACTTTACGGTAGGTCAGTTTCTGGACTACATAAGTGTGACGTATAGATTTGACATTTTTTAATTTCCCACGTAACAATAAAATAAAGCAGAAATGGATTGACCTGATCATGTTAAGATTCTATTTGAAACATTAATCTAGTACGAATGAATTAGATATGATTTTTAACTTACTTTTGGCTTGCTACATCACCATGTTCAAACAAACCTAACCTCAAATGTCAAGAATCGTAGGCATATGCTTCGATGTTTACTATTTACCCTAGCAACAGTTGGGCTGTGTTCATAAAAGACACTCTAGGTCTAGAGTTACTCTCGGCTAATATTGAAGTCTCTCTCATATAAATGAGTTTATGTATTTTGTTTCTCATCTATGAATCATAAAAAAAACTAAATCAGGCGTGGTTTCCATAGCAACAAACACATTTTCCACACTCTATTTAAAAGGGGGACGTAAAAAGTAGTGCTGGCAACCGAAACCGGTTTTTTGGATAATCGGTTAACTGGTTTTGGATAATCGCGGTTTTGAAGAAAACCGAAAACCGGTTATCCGGATAATCGGTTATTCGAATATCCAGTTATTCGGATAACCGGATATTCGAATATTATAGGTTTTTTTTGGAAAATCGGATATTCGAATAACCGGTTATTCGGATAACGGATATTCAGATTAATCTCAGCGAATTCTACTTTTATAATACGTGCAGTACCTAGATATTTTCTGCACGTTCTAAATATGTCGTCTCGTAACAGAAATATACCCTGCAGTTGAGATTATGCAGGTTTAGCAAAGTTCAATGCGGCTAAAACCTAAGGCGAACACGTTTAATTTTAATGAGAGTAAGGCTGCCTTTTCACTAAGCGCCTCGTCATAGACGCGTATAAATTAGTGCTGGCAACCGAAACCGGTTTTTTGGATAATCGCTTAACCGGTTTTGGATATTCGCGGTATTGGAGAAAATCGAAAACCGGTTATCCGGATAATCGGTTTTTGAATATTCGAATAGTCGGTTTTTACCATTATTTGGATAACCGGTTATATCCGAAACCGGTTTTTAAAGAAATCGATTAACCGGTTTCAGTTTTTTCCGGTTTTTGCCAGCACTAGTAAAAAGTGCGCCCGTTGTCATAGTAATAATATAAACACAAGACTTCTTGTAACAGATGAACGAAACGTAAAATAAGCAAATAATCATGATTAAGAGAGATACGATTACCCGCCCAAGGTGCATTCCAAAGTGTATTTTATGAAACAACCACAAATCACGTATATCTATAGATGCTTAACGTACATGGTAGGCGGTTGGATTGGTTACTCTGGTGGTTGGGAGCGAAAGTATAAACTTTCGCGAAATTTAAATTTCAGCTTTCTAAAAAGTAAATATATATTGTACAAACGTTCATAAAAAATAATCATTCGTTAACAGAAAAGTAAGTTACTTTGTCAAATAGCTTGATTGTTTGTTAAAAATGATGAATTCTTGTGCAAAGGACAACGTTTTGACATTACTAAAATCCGCAATAGACGATCATAAATTAGATGTAATTTACATGCGTATTTTTTGACAAAACGTAAATTTAAACGTTTTCTCTTGTGGTATAAGGGGGTCATTCTAATCGGGGTTGCAAGTTACAACTTGGTATGATCCTACTTCCAAGCATTATCGAGACTGCAAAACGTTGTATCCCGTAATCACCGAATATTGCCGAGATTGTAGCTTCTTACCAGTTGCTATGGTGGTACCACCGTTGCTAGGTTGCAAATCCGATTAGAATGACCCCCTAAGAAAGAATTTCATGACATTTTACACGTAAAAATTCATGAAATTCTTTCTTATCACCAAAATACACATTTGAATTTACGTTTTGTCAAAAAATACGTCTAAATTCCATCAGATTTATGATCGACTATTGCGGCCTTTATAAGACTTATTAAGAGAACTTATTAAAATATCTAAAACATAATAACACGGAAACAAAGAAAATACCGAGAACACATTTACCTTTAGGTATATTTAACTATAAATAACTGCGTCTTATTTGGTGTATAGGTACTAACTTTGACACATGATTCACACATTTTATTTTAAATTTTCCATGGAACCGAATAAAACAAGATCGGTTGCAGTACTATTATAGTTCCAAGATATAAAATTCGTTCAATTATAGTTTCAAGACATAAACTTGCATCAATTCAATGCAAAAGTGTAAATCTATAATTCATTGCAGATCCAAGAACAAAGGAATGGTTGTTTTCTCGACCTACAGATATTCTAGGAATTCTTGCCTTCTATTTAATTTTTTGCCTTTATGCCGGACCACGTTATATGAAGAATAAACCACCTTATAAAATGGAGACTATTATAAGGATTTATAACGTATTACAAATCATATTAAACGCATATGTGTTTTATCAAGTAATAATGTGGTGTACTTCATATTCTTTGCCTTAATTTCTGTTATTATAGACCGTAATTGTTCTGCGTAATGGAAATTTTCACTTCAGTTGTCAACCTGTTGATTTTTCGAACAATGATGTGGCCATGAGGGTAAGTGTAATATAAACTTAAATATTTGTTTTGCATCAACACATTCCATTTTTCAACTTAATTACTCATAGTATACCTACGTAGAATAATTTTTTTTATTTTAGACTGCAATTGGTGCGTGGTACTTCAACTGTACCAAAATTATAGATTTATGTGACACCGTAAGTTTAAATTTTAATTATTCGATGATATGAGGTACACATATCTATTTCGTAGTGCTTCTTTATTCTGAGAAAGAAAAAATCGCAAGTGACTTTCCTGCATGTATACCACCACACCCTAACGGCATTTTTCACCTGGATAGCCGCCTTTTATCAGCCAGGTATAAATTTATATGAGGTTTATTCCAACAAAATTGTGTAACTAGTCCAGGGCCGACATTATTAGTTGCCAATTAGCAATTATGTCAAGTGTAAAACTTTGATCATTGTATGTTTTTGACGATTTTGTACTATTGTAACGTTTTTAAAGGTTCATTAATTTTTATTTTAAAATTAAAACACGAAATAGTTAATAACTAATTTATTTACAAGCAAACTAATTTAACACTAACATTTAACAATAATTTATTTACAATCTTAAATCTAATTTATTTATAACAGCCGAGCGAGTCTTATTACGCGGACTTTTGTGTCGAACTCTGACGCTGAATTCTAATCGAACTGACTAACATTGAATTCCCGTTGAATCCGGCCGCATGCTTTTAAACCGGGGCTGTCTTTCTAGATCATTCTAGACGGAGAGTCTCGCTTGTCTGCCGAAGTTTCTCGTGTAAGACGCGTCGGCGATGACGCACGCGATAGGCTGGCGCCGCAATCGCCACACTGCCCCCTTCTTAAAAGCGTTTCGTCTCGGAACGTTCCTCGTGATAGCCTTGAAGGAGGATGTCGAAATCGGCATGCTGGCCCCTCTTTACAACTTCCGATCTGGAAGAAATAGCAGTCCACGGTTTTCTTACTGCCGACAGCTGCCTGTGGGTGGTGACTGCAGACTAGGACTTTAATTCCCGTTCCGTTGAAGATGACTTCTATCATGCTTCGAATGACCCTCCAGTCTAGTCCGTCTAGTCCGCAGCCCAATTTAGGAATGGCTAATTTCGTTTCCTTGCCTTCTACCAGCTGTCTCCTCAAGCTCCATAAAGCTTTCCAAATACTGCGATAGTCAGGCTTACCGCTTGATGTCTTCTTGGTGACTAAGTAGTACACGTGTCGTCTTTGTTCCGCCTCCGTGTGGATGATCTGCAGGCTCTTGCCCACCACGGGGTGCTGTCTTAGGAGTTCCTCGACCTGACCAAATTTCTTCCGAAAGACTTGGGCTATCCCCTTGGACATCCTTAGGTCTTCTGCCACACAGTGGGCCAGACTGTACTCTGGTGACACTTGAAAAAGGTCTTGCTGTCTCTCTGTGGTCACTCCGAATCGCGCCTTACTTCCTGTGGCGTGATGAAACATGAAGGTTTCGAAGTTCACTTCGGAACCTTGCGTCCGTTGTACTGTCCCTTCATTTTCTTCTCCGTTGTAAGGAGCCATTCGGTTGAAGTGGATAACTTTGGGTTTGCCATGTGGAATCTTCCTGATGCGATAGATGACATCGTTGATCCGTTTCATCACTTTGTAAGGACCTTCCCAAGATGTCTGCAATTTTGGGGATAGACCTCGACGTCTTTGAGGATTGTAAAGCCAGACCAGTCCTCCAGGTTGGTATCCCCCATTCTGAGCGTTGATGTCATAATGCTCCTTCATTCGATCGCTGGCCGTCTGTATATTGTGACGCACTTGAGTGTGAATGTCGTCCATTTTCCTGCGTAGGCCGCTAACGTAGTCTTCGTCGGCAGGAACTTCACCGGGCTTCACGCCGAACTTCAGGTCGCAGGGCAGCCTTGGGTCTCTCCCAAATACCACTTTCGCTGGTGTCTCTCCTGTTGTCTCATGAACGGACGAACAGTATGCCAGTAGAAAAAGGGGAATGTACGTGTCCCAGTCTCTCTGATGATCGGAGACGACTTTGGACAAATGTCGGTTGATGGTTCTGTTGAATCTTTCCACCATTCCGTCCGACTGCGGGTGAAGTGCAGTGGTTCTAGTTTTCCGGATGCCGAGCAGAGTACACACGTTCTTGAACAAAACCGATTCGAAGTTCCTTCCTTGATCTGAATGGAGCTCCATGGGCGCGCCATATCGACTGATCCATTCACAGACAAGGGCTTCAGCAATAGTCATCGCCTCTTGGTTTGGTAGGGCGTATGCTTCAACCCACTTGCTAAAGTAGTCCATCACCACGACGATGTACTTATTTCCACTATTCGTTTGTGGAAATGGGCCGGCTACATCTATGGCAATTCTTTCGAAAGGACTTCCCACGTTATACTGTTTCATGGGAGCCTTGCCTCGTCGGTGGGGGCCATTACTGGCTGCGCAGACTACGCACTTCCTACACCAGTCCTTTACGTCTTCCTTGCAGTTCACCCAGTAGAATCGCTCGCGCAACTTTTCCATAGTCTTCTTGATTCCCAGATGCCCTCCCGAAGTTCCATCGTGAAGTTCCCTCAGAACTTCGGGCACTCTATTCTTGGGGATCAGTAACTGTGTCTTCTGTTCCGTGCCCTCCTGGTTCTCGATGGTTCGTTTCAGAAGACCATGATCCAGCACTATGGAGTCCCACTGCGCCCAGTACGATTTTACGGATGGTGCACACGGTGCTATCTCTTCCCAAGTAGGCCTTGCCTCCCTACTTTTCCATTCCAGCACCAATTTCAAATCCTGATCGTTCTCCTGGTCTCGTCGCAATTCTTGACCTTGCCATTTGTCGTCTACGACGGCCGTCCTCGCAGTCGTGGCTACTTTCTCCTCCAGACGACTACAGTGCTTACAGTCTTCGGCACAAGGTCTTCTCGACAGAGCATCGGCATTTCTATGGCTAGTTCCGGCCCGATGCTGGATTTCAAAATCGTATTCCTGAAGTCGTTCGATCCATCGTGCGACTTGTCCTTCAGGATTCTTGAATCGGAGGAGCCATTTTAAAGCAGCGTGGTCCGTCCTCAAGAGAAAGTGTCTGCCGTACAAGTACTTGTAGAAGTGTTCTACCGTCTTTACCACGGCTAGCAATTCCCTTCTAGTGACGCAATAATTTCGTTCCGGCTTTAACAGGACTTTACTGAAATAGCCGATCACCTTCTCTTGCCCATCTTGTATCTGGGAGAGTACGCCACCGATACCAACGTTGCTAGCATCTGTGTCTACGACGAACTTGCCTTCTGGGAGAGGGTAGCTCAGAATAGGAGCACTTATCAAGTACTGTTTTAGTTGTTCAAAACTAATTTGGCAGTGTTGGTCCCATTCAAACGGACGACCTTCTTCGGTGAGTTTTGTCAACGGCTTAGCGATGTCCGCAAATCCGGGAACATAGCGACGATAGTAAGTGCATAGGCCTAGGAAACTCCTTATCTGGTGTTTATTCTTGGGAGTTGGCCAGTCCTTCACGACCTGAATCTTCACCTGGTCCACGGCGATTCCATTCCCATTAACAATATGGCCTAGATAATTCACTTCCTTCTGGAACAGGTGGCACTTCTTGAGACTAAGCTTTAATCCAGCTCCGCGAAGCCGCTGAAACACTCCTTCCAGGTTCTTCAGATGGTCGTCGAAAGTTTTCCCCACCACAATTATGTCGTCCAGGTATACCATGCACGTTGTCCAGGACAGACCCTTCAGAACCGTCTCCATTAGCGTCTCGAATGTCGCTGGAGCATTACATAACCCGAACGGCATCACTGTGAATTGCCATAGACCCATACCAATGGAAAACGCCGTCTTTTCTCGATCTTCGGGCGCTAGTTCCACTTGCCAATAACCACTCTTTAGATCCAAGGTCGAGAAGATCTTTGAACCAGCCAGAGTGTCCAGGATGTCATCAATCCGTGGCAGAGGATAGCTATCCTTTTTGGTGACGTTGTTGAGCAAGCGATAATCTACGCAGAACCGTGTGGATCCATCCTTCTTCTTCACAAGCACTACCGGTGATGCCCATGGGCTGCTCGATGGCTCAATTACATTGTCTTTTTCCATTTCACGAATAATGCGTTCTGCTTCCTCACGCTTCGCCAATGGTAACCTCCTTAGGGCTTGACGGATGGGCCTTTCTTCCCCGGTCTCTATCTTGTGTTTGACGACGTCGGTTCTTCCCTTAGGTCCATTTTCTACCTCGAACACATCTTGATAGCGACATATCAGGTCCTTCGCTTTTGTCTTTTGTTCTGGAGTCAATTCCTGGGCTGTTGACATGACCATTTCCAACAACTTCTTTGGGACCTTCCCCTCTTTCACGTTTGCTTCTAGTTGGCGGGAGATCGAGGATACCATGGCACAGCTTCCCAAGACCGTACCTTTCTTGATGTTGACGGGGAAACAGTTCACATTCATTAGCCGGACTGGTATCTCCTTCCTCGCTGTCAACAACATTTTTCCAACGAGAACTCTTTTTCCAATCTTCTAATCGTCGGTATTAGGTTCGACCATAATGACTTGCCCATCTTGGAAAGCGCCATTCAGGTTTGCGTCGACTATAACCTCGGTTCTGTTGGGCAATACGACATCTTCTGCGAGAACAACTCGAGCGGCCACGTCCTCTCGTTGATGTAGAACCAACTCCTCGTCGTTAACCGCCATTACGCCACGCTTCAGATCCAATTGGAACCCATGGGCACTCATGATGTCCATGCCCAGAATCGCCTCATCCTCTATTTCTGCTACCAGCGCACGGTGTTTGATGGGAGTCGATCCAATGGTAATGGTCACCTCTACTTCACCATGGACAGTGGCTGATGTTCCGGTTGCTGTCCTCAGTCTCCACTTAGTCGGCTCGGTGCGTCTTGATGATGTGATAACGTCGGGCCTTAAGATAGTCTTCGTCGCACCCGTATCCAGTAACATGGTGTGAGGGATGTCATCAATGTTGGCATCCACGAAGACACTGCTGGTTAATCGCCGCAGGGCTATTACTTTTGTGGCTTTTGTCTTTGAGGGCCTTTGAATACGGGTCGACGTTTGTCTATCTGCACCGACGAGACTTGGTTTCCCTTGGGGCTTCCTTCGTGGAGGACCCTGCATGGCCTTGGGACACCGCCTGCGAACATGTCCTTCTTCCTGGCAATTCTGACACAGCACCGGATTCTTCCGCCTCAAGAATTGTTCTACAATGCGGCGAACATCCTCCGTGGTGGTATAATCCTTGGGCCGCTCCTCTGCAGCAGATCGCACCTGGATGCTGGCGGGTTCTTCTTCTTGGGAGTCCATGGCAGCTCGTACCTTGATGTGTCCTCTTGAAACTCGCTTCGTCGTCTCGTATTCCAAGGCGTAGGCCAATGCGTTCTTGGATGTTTTAGGGTGGGACATTCTCAATGCCTGCTGATTGTCCGGATCACGGATTCCACCCACGAAGGTCTGCAGCGTCAAACATTGCAGGAAATCTTCAGGAGCTGCAGGATATGCCAACCGGGCTAGGCGCGCTACATCAGCCTCGAATTCCTGAAGACTCTCTCCGGATTTCTGGTAACGGTTTCTCAGCTGCGCATAGTACACGTCGGTCAGATGCGCCTGGCCGTAACGCATCTCCAGCCGGTTCACCAGCTTGTTGAAGTCTTCTTGTTCCTCTAGCGGCATCACTTGTAGCACATCGATAGCGTCCCCCCTCAAGGCCACAATTAACGAAGTGGCCTTTTCCCTGGCCGTCCATCCATTCGCTTTTGCTGCAGCTTCAAACTGTTTGAAGTAGTTAGGCCAAGAAGACTTCCCATCGAACGTCGGTGGTTTTATTTTCAATTTAGAAGTTTCCGCTGGTCCTACCACAGTTTGGACGTCATTATTTTCTGGCATTCCTGCTGGTGATGGATCCCCGAACACTCGCAACCCTGCCATGATTTGCTCGAGATTCTTAATTTTATTATCCTGCTGGAATAGTATTTCTTGGACATTTTCCTGCAGATTTCTTGTCTCCTCCGATATTTTTACTACTAGTTTATGCTCGAGACCTTTTGATTGCTCTAGAAATTCATCCTTCAGATTTCTCGACTGTTGTATTAATTTATTTTCAAGTTTCTCTTCTAAAATTTTTACGTTTTCTTCCGTGTTTCTAGAGTATTCCATTAATTTATCTAGATCGCCTTTTAAATTTCCGGATTGTTCCAACAATTTATTTTGCAATTCCTCTTTGAAACTTCTGGATTGTTCCTTTAATTTAGCTTCTAAATTTCCAGATTGGTCTCGAAATTTCTCGTCCAAACTTCTGGATTGTTCCAGCAATTCATCTTTGAAATTTCCAGATTGTTCTCGAAATTTCTCGTCTAATATTTTAGTTAAATCTGCAGGTCCGCTCGAGATTTCAAAAAGAAAGTTTTCCGGGTCCTCTCCTGCTTCTAGTAGCGCTTGGTGGAGTCTTTGTTGCAAAATCGATTTCTTTCCGGAAATTTCCAATTCGCGCTCTTCTAATTCGGTTTTTAAGTCGTTCACTTTTAAGTCTTTTAACGGCACTTTCTTTGAAGCCATTGTTTCTTTTTCGACACTACACTTTATTTAATAATTTGTTTAAATTCAATTTAATTGTTTATTTATTTTCACGAACCCCAACACCTGGCACCAATGTAACGTTTTTAAAGGTTCATTAATTTTTATTTTAAAATTAAAACACGAAATAATTAATAACTAATTTATTTACAAGCAAACTAATTTAACACTAACATTTAACAATAATTTATTTACAACCTTAAATCTAATTTATTTATAACAGCCGAGCGAGTCTTATTACGCGGACTTTTGTGTCGAACTCTGACGCTGAATTCTAATCGAACTGACTGACATTGAATTCCCGTTGAATCCGGCCGCATGCTTTTAAACCGGGGCTGTCTTTCTAGATCATTCTAGACGGAGAGTCTCGCTTGTCTGCCGAAGTTTCTCGTGTAAGACGCGTCGGCGATGACGCACGCGATAGGCTGGCGCCGCAATCGCCACACTATTCTCTCTATCTCTAATCAACATAATTTAATCAACCAATTTTGACCGTATTATGCATGTTTTTTTTTAATCACAAATTTTATTTTCAGGTGGTAATCCTCTTGTAATGTCGAGCCTTAATTCTTTCGTACATATTTTTATGTACTCTTACTATTTTATAACTTCACTTGGATCAAAATACAAGCATTTCGTATGGTGGAAAAAATACTTAACGCAGATACAAATTGTAAGTTAATTTTTTCTTTTTTATTATTATACAATGTGTCTGAAAAAATACCTTTCAGATACAATTTGTAATTATCGCAGGACATGCAATTCCAATTTTATTCCGGGAATGCGAATACCCCCGATGGATAACAGCAGTTGTGGGCTTAAATGCACTGTTTTTCATTTATTTATTCGGAGCATTTTATTTACGAGTCTATATTCGCTCGTCTAAGTCAAATAAGGAGGGTTAGAAATGAAAAGTAATAACTCACCAAAGTGCAAATGCGCACTTAATATGTAATCTGTTACATATATGATTTATAATTAAATAAAAAAAATTCTTAAATTTACAGATGCGAAGAGAAAGGCGTTTGCTCATAATTATGTATCAGGCGTTCAATTGAAAAGTTCATCAAGTATCCTTTGAATTAGCTCAAGACGAAATGTCATTTTCCGTTCAATGCCTTCATTTTCTACAGTAATGTGTACTGGTTTTAACTTCATACATTAATACGGAATGAAGGTACTCTGAGTGCGCCCTGACAGCAAACGAAAGTGCTAATAATGCCACGGTAGATTATAAGCAAAACACTGCAACTGTTTAACAACTGTCATCCGTTAGACGTCAGTTGATTTGGGAAGTTATCCCTTTTTTGCTCTACCATCAAAAAATCAAAACCAACTTGATGAACTTTCAATTGAATAATTGTTATATCTCTAATTCTTTACTACGTTCCTTTCACTTGCATTTTCAAATATCAGCAGCCAAGACAAATCCTCTATACAGTGCTCGCCAAAAAGTTGCCATCAAATGGAAAAAAATTTATACTTATTTGATTGTTCGAATAAACTTTTTACGGAAATAATTTGTGCTTAACTGAAAACCTGTTTAGCCCCTATCAGATATACCGAGTGATTTTTATTTAGTTAGAAAATAGCGTTTTTCGAAATGGTCAAAATCCTAAAATTGTTATTTCTCGGAAATTAATCAAGGTTGCAATGAGATTTTTTCGAAGTATGTTGGCTTCAGCTTATTGAACAATCCCAAGGACAGAAAACAACTTGGCTTTCTTTAACATCCGAAAAGATGGAATTTTTCAATATTCCCAAAATTTCACATAGGGTGACTACCCCAATAATGGACATTGCACCAGTAATGGACACCCTTTCTTAAAAATTACTAATAACTTTTAAAACAAGCGCCAAAATGTATTAGTTTTGCAACCTAAAGTCTGTTTTTTTTAAGAAAAAAGTAGTTAGCGCTGCGAGCGAAGACCGATTTACACTCGCAAAATTAATCGTGGGCGGTAAATTTGAATTCATTTATTATATTATTTACATTTAAGGGCAATGTCTACGACTTTCCCAATTCATTATTTGTAAATAACTGAAAACAAAACAAACCAGATATGTGGAATAATAATATATTGTGCATACAAATATTCAGTACATAAACTCGAATAGAACATAGAAATAAATTAATTTGAGAGATCGAATCGTAATATATTCAAATTGGACATAACCTAACTATTAATTGTCAGCATGACGTATATCATAAAATAATAAATTAGAACTCACTCACAAATCAAATAATTTACTGTATAAGATTCACTGATCACAATCTCTCTATGGGATCACCAGGCAGCAATTTCTGCACCAATATCATGCGGTAAGGATAGAGCTGAACATCTTTACGTAACAATTTGTGACACGCTACCACAGAAAACTCAATAGGCGTTTCCGAAAATTCACCGGGTTCATAACTGGGTTAGAAATGTGAGAGAGAACATTTATAGACTTAGTGCATGTAAGAGCGAGAAAAATAGAGTACGGTGCATCCACCGAGTGAATTTTCGTAAATGCCTAATGTGTGTTATAATTAGCGGATGAAGGTGTGAGAAGCATTTTTCATTATGTCTTGCAATTTCGATAACCTTGGCACTACATTTTCGAGATTGACCTGTTGTTTTTCTTCGGAAAATACTTTCAGTATCACGAAACAACTGTACACACCAATGCAGATTGTCTTCGAGTGTTTTGTGGTTAATCATAATATCGGGAAATTCAACTCTAAACTCCTCTAGTTTCATACTATACTATCATGCCCCATCGATTTTTGAACTATTTCTGGTTTTTCAAAAAGCATGTGATTTACCTCGTTTCTCAAATTGAAATCCTAACTCTTTTAAAATCTTCCATACAGTGGACCTGGACATTGGTGGTTCAGTTTCGTTTTCAGTTATTGCCTGCAAACAACATACTTTCATAAGTAATCAATAATAAATAATAACAAAATTACAGCAATATCTAAGAAAGAAAAATAATAACTAACTTGAAGAATTTTATCCAATGTTGGAATTTCATTTCTTTGAAAAAAGTTGTGCACAGTGCGACGAATAGATTTTTTTTTAATCTTCATCTAAGCCACAGATCTAAGCTTGTAAACAAGATTGCAGAGATTTTTTCTTGGGTGGTGAAATAGTTCCCTCATTCTCTATTTCCTTAACAATTTTCCATACAGTGCTTTTTGAAGTACCACAACACAACCACAATCTCTTTTATAAACAAGACGCGATAAATATTTTTATAGGTTATGACAAACAATCAACTGTTTAAGGTTTAAGCGGTCACATTTATGCGATCGCCTGTTCTAGTGTAAATCTGGTCGCGATTTTGACCAATCATAAGCAAGGACGAATACGTCCTATCTCCTCCACACTGTTTTCTTAAAAAAAACGGACTATAGTTACCCGGCATTTCATATTACAGATCCCTGTAAAAATTTGGCGCCCATATCTTCTTTCTTGTATGAGTTATCGAAAATTGTTATAACCGTTGCTCTGTCAACAGCTATTTGTAGTGTTCCAGATTTTAGTGCACGTTGGGATTATATCCGGTAAAAAGAACTTAAGTGGAAGCCGTGTTGCAGTTTATTTTTGACGTTTTATGGTTCAGTACGGTACGTAAATATGGAATATAATAAAAATAGAAGTTTTGCATTGGGGGAAATTTTGAGGGGGGGTGACCTTTACTCAAGACAAAAACTAAACAATGTGTCAGTAATGGGCCCGGGGGTGACCACTACTGAACTACAGATATTTAGTAATGGACGCTCATCTAATTTGAAATAAATTACTATCTTATTAAACTATATTTAACTGATTTAAACTTTTATTTATAAATAGAATAATGGAAAAACCAAAAAAACACAAAATCGAGTGAAAAGGACTTTTTTTCCTATGCGGATGAGGATCTGCAAAAAGCCATCCAAGCTGTAAAGGAAAACGGCTTGTCTAGAAAACAGGCTGCCAAACAATTTGGTGTTCCGCAGTACCCTTGTTAGAAAATTGTCGGGTTCTGTTCCTCTTAAAAGAAAAATGGGTCCACAATCAGAATTATCTAAAACAGAAGAAAGTGTATTAGTTACATGGATTCTTGCCATGGCGAAGAGGGGATTTCCAGTACATAAATGCAATCTCCTTTGGTCAGTCAAAACATTTCTAGAAGATAGTGGTAGAGAAACTCGATACTTAAATGAATCTAATTATTTTGTAAATAAAAATAAAAATGATGTTTTATTGTTGCCTGTAATTTGGACCCAATCAAAAACTGAACAAATAATAGAAAAAATATATAATTCCGTAGTTTTAGGGTTTATTAAAGATAAACAAAAGCAAAAGAAGTCAAGTAAATATTAAAATAAACAATGTAATTTAATTTTATAATTACTGATATTGCCTTCATTATATTGTCAGGTTGCCACATTCCATATTTCCCTTTACTTCTTCGCTCCGCTCGAATGGTCATCTTTTTAAAATTTGAGACAATAGTTTAAAAAGTATACTATACGTGCACGGTGAATTGAATATTTAACGGTGGCAGCTAAACGTCACCGTATACCCTCGCAGATATACGCTGCGAACTTCGTGACGGATGGTTGACAGTTATGATTGGTTGTCAGTGAATGTGTGAGACGGAGAAGCAGGTATGCGGCAAGTATCATTGCCATCTTAATACTAGTCCAGGCCTTTAGGCAGCAAATGTTTTCAGCTGTGACGTCACGGTAAAGGGGTAACTGTCAAGCACATAAATTTCTTTCACTTAAAAATTTCAAGCTTATTTAATAAAAATGTAAGTTTTCTTTAATTTATATTACTTTTCTTATCACTACGCGACTGTAGTTTACACATATCCCTCGTTAATGTTAAGAAAATGTGTTTATATGAGTTTTAAAAATAAGGTTAAGGGGATTACAGCACGCTGTGACGTCAGCAAAGTTCAGTTTTATTGCTTTTTAACCACGCCTTATAAGGTGGACGTTTGTTGATAAACACCAGCCAATGCTAAATACCAGATCTGACATTGTCTGTTATGTGGGGGTTGAAGCATCTCATTACGTGACGTAGGAAGACAAACTGTATCAGCAAGTAGCAATTAGAAAAGAAAAAAAAATTGGCTCCTCGTGAAAAAAACTTTTACGGTGAGAAGTTCTTGATTTTACAGAATGGCGTCTGAACTGGGCTGGTATAGTAATCCAAAAATTCTAACGATTGTATGATGGGTAACAAAAAACCGAGACAAGTGAGGCAATAAGATAAGCTGTTTGCAAAAAAAAACCCCGACCGCGCGTTTAGTTTGCAGGGGTGTACATACCTGTTAAACGGTGCCCGGCCACCGTGAGAAATTTTTATTATATTTGTCGAACAGTTGCACTTTTTAGGGGTTTTTTACGTTAGTTTTAGTGATTAAAATCAAATTTCAATCTCTTGCGACTAAAATTGTATATACCACGTACGCAAAATGGTTTTAGGGGACTCACCTCATTAAGGACTCGGCTCCTTCGTCGCCTCGTCCTTAATTACGATTCATCCGCTAAAATTTTATTTTGCGTACTTGATACATAAACTACTATTATTTGCGTCTGTTTCCTACGTACTTTAAATAAATGCCGATCTTCAAGAAGTATTTTTGTACATCCCTGCGAACTTGCCGGGCGAAACAAATATTTATAAAATCACTGCCGTCTAAGTAAGACGCCTTTTTTTGCTACAAGGTAATAAAATCGTTACAAAATTGGGACGACTATAATTTCGCATAGTGCTAAACCGATCCACCGTTACTTATTATTGTTGACAAAATAAGAAACACTAAAAAGCAGTCATTTTAAATCTATTTATTATACAACTATTTACAAATCTTAATCAGGGACCTGTCATGCAAAATATTACCGTGAGAAGTTCAAATATGAGTTGCTGCCAAATTGACAAAATCAAATTTCGAGTGGTTTAGTGTTCGACTTTTTGAAACCCGAATGACACATAAAGCACCAAAATAGAAAAATATCATTATGGGTGAATAGGGAAAGAGAAAAGCCAAGTCGGACTACAAAATTTGTAGTCTGGCTTTGTAGTTTGGCTTTTCTCTTTCCCTATTCATCACGACTACAAACAGCTATGGAGTCTCTTCATACATTATGGGTGAAGTTAAATATTTTAAAAAATAAAACAGAACAATCAAAATACTAAATACAGTATCTATTTACAGCACAAAACGTTTCATAATTATACAGGGTGTTAATAAAAAACTTGTACATACTTCAGATGATAGTAGAGATCAAAATGAGAAAATTCATAGAAGATAGAGATGGAGTAAGGACTTAAGTAATGTGAAAGAGAACAGCAGAGCAGAAAAATTCAAGTTTTTAAAATTTCTGGTAACATATAATTCAAATAAAAATCTTCTAGTTTAGATATCATTCCCAGCCAAAAGTCTTCATCTCTTTCTATCTGTAATAAATTTTTGTATAGTGAAAATAATTATAACCACATACCTATTAGAACTAACCTTTTCGACAATCATCCCACGGGTTGACCATATAACAAAATAACAAATGTTTCGCTTTGTTATATTTAATTGCCCTTGCACCTGGTAATAGTACTTATGGTTTCTTTTTAGTTGGAAACTATTGTTTTCTCCTAATATTGCATAAGCAATTTTTTTAGTTCTTATGCCTTCAATTGGGTGCATATTTTTTAACACATACGGGCATTTTATTTCTACTATAGCGTCATTATCTATTAAACCATCAGGACTGGCTCCTAAGTACGGATAATCTTTATCTATAAAAAATCCGCAGTTCTGTACTTTTAGTAGAAAAGATGTTTCAAAGTCCTCTTTAGCTAATCTTTCATTATCTATACCATATTTTGTACTAACATTACCACGAAAATTTCTAGTCAGTAAATTTCTGGCTCTGGTTGATGGACATGTGGATGATCTCATGCGGCAGACTTCTCCAAAAACCGATGCAGTTAGACGATATGCTCTCTCTTGGTGCCATACAACATTGTCACTTTGGCCTCTTGTACATCGTTCGATATGTATAATTTCCTCCTCTGTTTTTTTCTGACTATTTAGAAAGCTTTCTTTGTCTACTGCACAGTGCACATATTGGTTAGCATCTGGACCATAATTCACGTCAGCAGGTGCACTTTGTCTCTTACGTTTTCGGATAGTTTTTCGAGAAAAAACCCTACTTCTTCGACGAACAATTGAAGACACATATTTTTCGGTGTGTATATTCTTCTCGGCCGAAATTGTAATAAAACATTGCATGTTTCTAAAATAAAATTTTCTACACATACATCTGTAAGTATGCCTAATATTTAATTACATTGCGATGATGTAGATATTAATTTGATTAATTTACACAAATAAGAAAAACGAAATGCTACGTATGAGAGGAGTCCAAATGCTCAAATCTAAAACGTACCCTAGTCGAATTCTTATCGCATGAGAGGCGTGGCGACCCACATTAAGACGCATGAGGGCGTTGCAGTATAGGTTATAAAAAATCCAATCTTTTTGATTAAATTTTAATCTTATTTAGCACAATTTTCAAAAATGTTAAAGAGAAAAATTGTTTAAAAAGAACGTATGAATACCGCAAAGCATTTTTTTTGTGATCAAATCTTTTTCTTTAATATAACTTTGTTGATATTAAAAATAATAATTTTTAAAATGCCTTCCGGTATTTTGCGATTTTTATTAGCCATAGTTTATCTAAATAATATTTGGTTTTGAGCATCGAGAAACGAAATATCCTTTCAAAACCCGCTAACGTACGGATCCAATGGCCTTAAGCGTTAAAAATTTCCGAGGAAAATCATTACAAATCTGTGTGATACTTTCCATCGGGCAAAAAACGCTTTATTGAAGCAATGATTCTGCTTTGTATTGGTATTAATTTCTCATTATTAACAAAAATAACTTTTTCTTTAACCATTGTCCGTAACGAGCCTCAAATGTTTTTAATGTTCTATAACATTCCTTCCATTGCAAGGTAAATTTACTTGTCAAATGTCTAATACATTTCTTGACTCTAACATAATTTGCGTCTTCATCTGATTTAGTTACGCTGAGATTGTTCAAAATATAATCTAAAACAACCGAGTTTCTTTTTTTATTATTCGTCTCTTGGCGCCAAAAGTCAAAAATTTCTTATCGTGTATACGTATATCTAAATCAATATCTAAAAAAATGAAAAATTGTTTTTGTCGGCACCTATCGGCAATTCATTTCCGTTTAATAATGATAATAATGAATTATCAAGTGCGAAAAAGAAACATTTAGAATGAATCCATCTCAATCTGAGTTTTTCAGAACATTCAAATTACAAAAATGGCATCGCCAAACAATACAGTGTTGAAACTGCTGTCATTCTAAACCTAAAGGATTAGCAGCAAAACAATTATGAAGTCTTCTAAGGACATACGCACCTGCAAACGAAATTATTCCCAGAATTTAAATACCGTAACCATAACACAACTGATACACCGACGCATCAAACAGAAAGACAAGTTTAGTAAGAAATAATAAACAGCAGTACTCTCTTGTTTACCAATTCATGACAGCTTACTATTTTCACTAATCCTTTCAGTATACCTGTCAGGTACTTCCTAAGTGTTTTGTAATTAATTGCAAGTAATCTGAAAAATCTGTTATGCTGAAAATTTTCGTTTATTATTAGCTAGATAAGTAAAATTATCTATGATCCGGTCATATTTTAACAAATATGTTAACCACATACACATTCACAACACCAATTGACTGAGCTCCAAAAAGGACAATGAGTCAGCTATGATAGTCAAGTAGCTGTAGTCCACGGAGTTTAGCGACACCTGTTAATTACTGAATTATGTATGTATTATTATGCTTAAATAATTATATAGGAAATTATTATACAGGGTGCTGCTTTGATGAACGTAACATAGGAAATCCCATGTTAATTTAGAGGTATTCAAATATTGGCTTTTCCGATTATTTTATAGCAAAATTCCATTTAGATTTTTTAAAGTGCTCTTCTGTGCAGTTTGAGAATTTTTCATTTGCTCAGTTTCAAAATATTTTAAAAAGATTCAGTAACCAAATTCAATTTATGTCAAACTATCAGCACGGCCTTGATCAGTGAATGTTAAAATAAAGTAAAGCAACTAACAAAATTTGATAGAGATAAAGCCAGGTTATTTTGATATTTTCCAGTCATTTATTTTAACATTCCCTGATAAAGGCCGTGCCCATGCTGATAGTTTGATATACATTGAATTTGGTTACTAAATATTTTTAAAATATTTTGAACCTGAGCAAATGAAAAATTCTCAAACTGCACAGATAGATTCATCTTGAAGAGTACTTTAAAAAACCTAAAAGGAATTTTGCTGTGAAATAATTAGGGAAGCCAATATTTGAACACCTCTAAATGAACATGGGATTTCCTATTCATCAATGCAGCATCCTGTATGTGTATAGTCCACCTAGAAAGTATCCGGAAAAAAGAAAATAACACTCCAACTTCCAGTTTTTGAATTTATAAACGAAACAATTACAATAAAGGAAAACAATTCTAGTTATTTGTTGGAAGCTGAAATCAAATCAACTGCATCTTGAGTAGATTTGGTGTTTCGTGCGTGTAAAATTTATACTGTTATTTTATTTTTCTCTATCAGTTTTCACTTTTCTCAAATTTGACATAATTACTCAAAATTTTCTCTTTGTATAAAAGTGTTAACATTCAACATCTGTGGTCATTTTTTTGTTAGATTCGTTGAAAAATATTATTTTGACGAGATACTGCGCTCCTAAAAATATCGTAAATATAATATAACGAGTATTCAATTAAAAAAACGGTCTAGATAGCCATGAAATTATTTTGGACGTATAGCGTAGGGTTCTTCATACAACTAGTGTCACCTGCATTTCTAACTTCACTTTAACTCAACGAAAACATTTCAAAAATAAACATTTATTACTGTAACTTATAAAACTTTTTACAACAATTATAATAAGTGCTTAAAATGTCTACCTTCTTCTTGAGAACATTTCAAGGTTCTATGCTTAATTGCGTTCATCAGGAGATTCCTTCAGTTCTTGAATTTTATTAGCAATCCGCTGTCTTATGTCATTTAAATCAGCAACGGATGTGGTAAATATAGAGTTTTTTATGTAAGGCCAAAAGAAAAAAATCACAAACGGTTAAATCACAGAACCTCGGAGGTCAAGGAATTACAGTGTTCCGATTAATAATTCTGTCTCCAAAAATTTCTTCAAAGCACCTTGCCACAGAATACGTCCAATTTCCATCAATTTTTGCACAGAAATTTACAAAATACTTGCCAAAATATGCCAAAAAACTTTGAATAGCTAGAAGTTAATCATGACATACGTTCCTGACAAAAAAAGCGTGTCACAGCCTTCTTGACCGTTTTTTTTTTTATTGAACGCTCATTATTATTTGTAATAGATAGAAATGATAGAAATTTCAAAATTCCGTCTATGTTTATTAGTCTATATTTAAGCTACATTTACATTCAATTTCGTACCAGCACGAATGTAGCTTTAAATTACTTATAACGACTTTCATAGAACATTCAATAGAATATCTTAAAAGGATAGAAGTTTGATTTTTGCGAATAGAATTAGGACTTCTACAAGGTTATCAAAGTAAGGCATCAGTATGCACTATGCATGTACCACGTGATTTTTAAAAAATTTTATCAACTTGCCATGGAATTTGAACGGCATGTCGTAGCTTTTACTTTACGTAAAATAGCATTAAGGAGTGCGACGACGTACTTTTCACTTAAACTAAGACATGCCGTCCAGATCTCATGGCAAGAGTTGATAAAAAATCACTCGGTACTTACTATTATACAGGGTTGGGCAAATGTCTGGAACAAAGCTAATATCGTCTGTACCCTTAATTCGATTAAAATGAAAATTTGTAGTAGTATACAAGATTTTAAGGCGGATCTAACTAACATTTGTTCATTCGAATCAGACTTCCGGTTTAACCGGAAATGATATCAACTTTTGTTTTTTTAAAAGAAACACTGTATATTTATAAATATTTAAAAAGAGCATTCTCTTAGGAATTCAATGATATAAATATTTGGGTCCTGCGATGTTAAATTATTCCAAAAGGAATTCTTTTAATTTTTCTGTAAATATATTTGTTATTTACAGTTGGTTCTTGTCCGATGAAATTTGTATCACAAAATCTTTTAAGCGGACACTAAATCGCGCACTATACACTATACCGTCGAACGACGGTGAAACGTAAAGTGTATAGTGCGCGATTTAGTGTCCGCTTAAAAGATTTTGTGATACATATTTGTTATCATGGAAACCTTATATCAAAACTACATTTTACAGAAAAAAATTGTAAAATTTAGTTTAGGATGAAAACAGTTTTTAAAGAAACAAAAGAAAAAAAACTTAAATATCAAAAAACAATATAAAACTATTTAATAAGTTGCTGAAAGTGATAACCGTTCACTTCTTGACAATATGCTAGTCTGTCAAAAAATCCTTGTATAACATTTGCCAAATTTTCTGGACGAATCAATTCTATTTCATCTATTATTCTTTGTCTTAATTCTTGCAGATTACTTGGCCGCCGCTTGTATATCACTGATTTTAAATGATTTTAATTAATTTGACGTTGACATTACTCAATTTATTTTGTATTTTATAAGGTTTCCATGATAACAAATGTATTTACTGAAAAATTAAAAGAATTCCTTTTGGAGTAATTTAACATCGCAGGACCCTCTTTTTAAATCTTTATAAATATACAGAGTGTTTCATTCAAAAAACAAAAGTTGATATCATTTCCGGTTAAACCGGAAGTCTGATTCGAATGAACAAATGTTAATTAGATCCGCTTTGAAATCTTGTATACTACTACAAATTTTCAAAGAAATTGAATTAACGGTATAGACCATATTACCTTGGTTCCAGACATTTGCCCAACCCTGTATGTACGTACACGGATATATCGATATATGTTCAATTTGAAACGTTCACCATTGCAAACTCTTTTTAAGATAGAAATTCTGTTAAATAGGCAAGTATTCTCTACTTTTTCATGCTGATTATAAATTTCTAATCAGAAAACAATTGCACTGCTAGTTGTCAAAATATTTGTACGACAGTATTTTTTTACGATCCGCAACGCTTAATAATGTTAATAACTTTACAATCAGTATTGTGAGTTTCAAATAGTTTGGAACGTTCTGTATTACTTAATTTGCATTACCTGCCATTTCACAGTGGTTATTTTACTTTCAAATGATTAAAATCCAAATCTCATCCGCTTGTTGTATTGTATTCTAATTATAGCTACCTAAAATAAAATGTTCAAACCACTATAAACTGAAACAATCACGATCATTGTTCAAGTTAAGTAACATTAATCAGAATATTAGAAATCATGATCTTTGTATTTCAAAATTTAAGAGATACTTATAATTATTACGTGTATTCTCTTAAAGGTAAGTCCACAGCTCATTTTTTTCATAATTTTTTTTTTTTGTAGAAAATGATGTATTTAATTATACAAATTGGTATTTTAGATCCAAGAACATCAGAATGGTTCTTAGTAAAATCTCCTTTGCAAATATTTCTACTACTTGCTTTGTATGTGCACATATGTTTACTGGCCGGCCCAAAATTTATGAAAAAGAGGCAACCTTACGAGCTGAAAAACGTTGTGAGATTTTACAATGCAATCCAAATACTGCTAAATTTGTACTTGTTCAAAGAGGTAATTGGCTGAATAAAGATTTTGGAAATGTAAACTGTTTCAATTGCAGATAGTAGGTGCAATGTACTTATTAAATTTTAACTTTCAATGTGAAGAAATTGACTACTCGACCAGTCCATTGACAATGAGGGTAAGAATATTTATTGTAATTAATAAATACTCATTTTTTTCAAAAGAATAAAATTAAATAAATATATTTAAACTGGATTCTTGTATGATGAAAATGTATACAACTTCTGACAAGACTTGAATTGTATGATAAATAATATCGGACATCAACAAAATTATTATAAAACATGCTTTAAATTAGTAATTTTCGCCTTCTTTTTTTCTCGGTTTACTTATACAACAAATTCTTCATGTTTTATAATTTGGGAGGATGTAGCGAATGTGTAAATATGTAGCCAGGTAACTTAAGGAACCATGTGGTATATGTATATTTTTTTATTTTGAAATCGCTAGCGTTTCAACCTTTCATAGTATGGGCTCAAGAAACTATCAACCGATGTAGCTTAACGTTGAGTAGTATATACATATGCGATTTTAAAGTTTATCCGGAGAAATATTACAATTTTGTTGATAATAACATGAAAATATAATTGTACTGTTAAGACCTTTCCTTAATTTCAGATAATAGAAGCAGCCTGGTTATATTTAATTATCAAAATAATCGACCTATGTAATTGTGTAAGTAAACTGATTTTGGATGTCTGTAATACAAAATAAACCTCCATATCTTTAGGTATTTCCTGTATTCCAAAAGAAAATAAATGAAATGTCTTCCTCACAAGTATGTTACCACTCACTCATGGTTTTTGTTTCATTCCTTATAATCCGATTTGGAGCAGGTAATTCTAATAAAAGAATTAATAATTAATCCTAATTTCAAATTTTTGGCCATTATTGTATGTATTTATTAATTTATAATTGTAGGTGGCAACAATATTTTAGTCATTGTTTTGGATTCTTTCGTACATATTGCAATACGTTTTTACTACTTAATATCATCCTTGGGACAAGACTATCAAGAGTACTTTTGGTGGAAAATATATTTGATCGAACTACAACTTGTAAGTTTCACTATTCTTTAACCAAAGCCTAAATTTAAGCCTAACTTATAATTAGAACTTGATACTCAATTACGATGTACAGCATATTGTGTTTCGTAATCTACCTAATCTTTTACGCAACTCAGCTTAAGCCTTGGTCTATCTACAGCGCAATCCGCAAGCGTAAATGCGCAGTGCGCAATGTGCATACGCGTACTACGCACGAAGCGGTCTATCTATACTGCGTATTACGCTGAAACGCATGTTGTTAACTGCTGTCATTTTATAAAATTTGAAGAGAGAAATGAATAAATTTAAACGGAAATTAGTTGCTATTATGTTAGAGGAAGAAAATAACGATGAAGAAATAATGTCGATGATTTTAAGGATGGAAGAAAGAAATGAAATGTATCCCATCTTTGGTGGTGGTGGTCGGGTGCACTCGATTAATGATAATTCGTTTTCTTTGGTAAATTTACAAAAGTATTTCGTCTTTGTCACCATTTCTATTGCTTAATATTGCTACGACCAACTCTGTGCGCTGCGTAAAAATTGCCGACGAGGCGACTAATGCGCACTGCGCAGCGGAAAACTTATTTACGCAACCGCATTACGCTTAATTTAGACCAGCTACATAAGAAAACACTAAAGCAATGGATGACGGATTGCGCTTTACGCATTACGCGTGCGGATTGCGCTGTAGATAGACCAAGGCTTTAAGCGTTTTCTGATGTAATAAATGTTACAAAATCAGGCGACCAAATCGCAGAACGCATTTCTTACGAACACTTGTTTCATTAAATTAATTGGTAATAAAATTGTTAACTCTGACGATAAAAAGTTGGTTGTATCCCAAGTAATTTGAGTAGGGCAACTTTAAGGGGCCCTACCTCCATAAGGAGAGTCTGTTCAACTTTGCTTATATAATTTTTTTAATTTTTTATGCAAGGAATAGGATCTTACTATTTGCAACCTCTTTTTGAAACAGAGTTAAAATCATTCTTTTTCTTTTTCAGGTACAACATTTCGTCATTTTCCTACATAATTTCCAAGTTTTATTCCGAGATTGCGCTTTCCCTCACTCAATAACTGCATTAAATATAGTGAATTCGATATACTCGATCTATGTCTTATGTAAATTTTACAAGCCATTATATACAAAAACTGTAAACAGGAATTAAACACATCTTTAATTTTTATTTATATTGTTGCAATTGAACAGAAATATCTTTAGGAAACTAAATTAAGGTAAATAAAAAAACAACTCGTTAATTGATTCTGTACTATTTATAATATTTAAGCGGATATTCTTGTAAATGAATGTAAAGAATAAATTAATAAATAAATGTTTAACATATTTTACTTGATACATTTTTATATTCAAATTTAGATTGTTAATAACATTAAATCCAACCCTTTCACGTTTTAAATAATTTATGCATTAGGACTCAAATGATTTTAAAATAAAACAATGACTCATACAAATAAATGGAAACATTGACTGATTGTGAGTCACTATCGGCCACGCGTTTAATAACACTACTTAGCAGCCATTTTGCGACTGCGAAACTAGTGATATTTATATATTGATATGAGAGTCTAGAACACGAATATAGAATATAGAAGAAACTTCACAGCACGTAAGATTTTTGTAATAATTTAATTTGATTGTTTTTTCCGGGGAACAGCAATTTTAATGACTTCACTTCTTTGAAATAACTATTAACTTCTATTAGTAAGTGCGACGGCCACTAGAAAATTAATCTAGCTACCTATGAAACGAAAAACATAGACTTCTCTTGACAGTTTTATTTTTCACTTTATTCTCCCTTCACTTTTTCGACATTTCTCCATACCGTTAAAAAATTTTTGTCTCGCGTAATTTTCTCTACAGATTGTCGCGTGCGCGCTTTCTTAAAAGTGGAAAATATTTATGAATCCAGTAAAACACCAAATTTCGTCAATCGTCACAATTATTGAGAAATTGTTAACGTCATGCTGCGATACACTTACCTTTAGGTAGTTCATTCAAAAACTGTTTTGCTGCCTCCGTTACATTTTAAAGTAGGATTAATAAAAAATCGTTAAGGCATTCAGTAAAAAAAGGTGACGCTTTTAAGCATTTCAAGAAAGTTTTTCCAAAATTAAGTAAGGCCGAGCTGAAGGAAGATACATTTGCTGGCTCTCAGAATAGGAAAATTCTCAGGGATAAAGATTTTGAAGGAAAATTATGTAGAACTGAGGTCATGGAAAGCATTTAGAGGAGTTCCTACATAATTTTTAGGTAATGAGAATGTGAAAACATATGAAACTGCTTGAGAACTGCCACAAAATGAGCTGCAGAAAGTCTTTGAAAATCCACTTTTTACACTCTCATCTGATTTTTTCCCGGAAAATTTAGGCGCAGTCGACGATGATCGGGATATTTTGATATTGGAACAGCGTTATCGAGGAAGATGGAATCCTACAATGGGAAAATACTGTTGGTTTCTTATGAGGGAGAGTGATCCAAAATACAAACGAAAATCCTCATATGCACAAACTAAATCGTCTACAGATTTATGTTAATTGCTTTCTTAATACTTTACGTTATCTTTTCAGTGTTTTCAAGTACTACTTTTATATGTTTTATGTCTAATGAAAAAAGTTACCGATTGAAGGATTTTTTTATTTTTTGGGCACACGTCATAATTCGAAATTTATACGTGATAGAATTGTTTTACTTTCAGATTTAAATTTAGCGTATTTCGAATATTAAGAATCACCTATCACAATACCAGTCACAAAAAAAATTATTAATTTGTTGACTAGTGTAATAATATGAGAATATACTAAAATCAATAAAGAGACTAAAAGGGGGCGAGGCAAGACAAACGGAAATGGGTTGAAGATATGGCAAGCAACAAGTGCCGAAGAAGCGGCAGAAACACATAACATGAAAGAATTATACAGAAACATAAAACTATTAACTAACAAGAGTTTCAGAAATAATAATTATTATTATTACATATTAGTATTATTTCGCCTCACTTAAAAAGGAAAGCAGCAAATAAGCCGCTCTAATTTGATGAGTACTGTCTACACGGAAAAAAGTGAAAAATTAATCTTGATTTTTTTCTTCCTACAAATACAGTGTGTCCCAGATTGAGTAGACTACCATGGGTAACTTTTTTATTAGTGAAGATAGAGATTTGGTTAAATGGGCAATATTTTGCAGTTTTATGTGCTGATTCAGATTCCGTTGAGAAAATTTGAAAATTCCGAATAGTTCAGATATTATCGCAGAAAAACTGAAAATCGCTATTTTCTTTAATGTAATAAGTAATAAGTAAAGGCAACCCGCTTACTTGATTAGTAATAAGTAAAGGCAACCCGCTTACTTGATTTAAAATAAAAATATTAATTTTTTAAAATAATTTTTTAATTAAATATGGGTTGCGATACACGGTTGAAACGAGAAAAAAATGCTACATCCTATAAAACGGGTTAAGTGCTCAGACACAAAATTCTAGGAGAAAAGTAAGCTGAAAGTTGTGAATAAAATGTTTGTTGTTTGGAAATGATGGAGTTTTTAGTCTAATTTCCCGAGTTAAAAGTTTTGGCACTTAACCCCTTTGTTACTTCGCCTCCTCATTTATTGTTGAGTTATTTTCAAACCGCTAGATTAGAAAATGGACAGTTTGTTTATTCAATTAATCAGCGTGTACAGAATTTTCGACAACAGTTTCCTAATCTTGCAATTACTTATGAACAGCTAGTTAAACATATCCATGATTGTGTTCATAAATTTCATCAAACGGGGTCACTTGTTCGCAAAACAGGGAGCGGAGCACCTAAGAAAAGGACCGCAGGCTGCATTGAAGATGTTCGGGATCGAATGGAAAACTCTCCCAAGAAATCTATTGCGAAACTTTCACAAGAAGTTCAGCTGTCAGTGGGTACATGCCACACTATTCTTAAAAAAAGACCTAAAGCTATATCCATATAAAATTCAAGCAGTCCACGAACTCAGCCCGGTGGATTTTCGCAGAAGAACAGAATATTGTCAGTGGTTTCTTGATAACTTAAACAATGACGTCATTCTTGACAAGTGTTTCTTTTCCGATGAGGCCTGGTTTCATCTCTCAGGATATTTAAAGAAACAAAATATAAGAATAAGGTCAGCAGAAAATTCATATGAATTTGTGAAAACTACATTACATCCATTAAAAATTAGTGTTTGGCTAGCAGTGTCAAGAAGGCGTATCATCGGACCAATATTTTTTAACGACCCAGTAACTGCTGAAAGATACCGAAATGAGTTATTAGAACCTTTCATTAATCAACTACATGATGATGAACTTACAGAAGGGCTTTTTCAGCAAGACAGTGCTACGGCCCACACAGCTCGGCAAACAATTGCTTTCCTGCAGCAGTTTTTCGATAACCGGATTGTGAATTTTCCTGCAAGGTCTCATCTCACAATTATGGACTACTTCATTTTTTCGCACATGAAGAACACGGTTTTTAGAACTACGCGTCACACAATATCTAGGCATACACCAGCATTCATTCATGCCGTTCTTTCCTTCGACAATCTTTCCCTTCAAGAAATTGAAACGAAAGAAATCCTGTTCCATCCCACTAACACAAACTGAATCGTGTTGTCTTTCTGGCCATTCTTTATTGCAGGACTGTCCTTTTGATTTTCGTTAGGAATATAATCATTTCCACTAATACAAATTACTTTTCCTTGCAGCTTTCCGATATAAAACTAAACCCGCCGGAATGCGTGTTCGTTAAGGTCAAAATTTTGTCATTTTATTTACAATTATCTCTTCAACCGATCATTTTACTTAAAACGTAAGGATTTATGTTTCATTTTAAATTTTAGAGTAGGTATTTAGACTTGTGCGTCTGTAGAACTGTTTCATAACAATTTGTTTTAACAAGTTTAAGAAAATGTTTGCAATTGCATATACATATTGGTCTTGCTAGTGAAGTTTCGTATAAAAAGAAAACTTTTCAACTTTTCTCTTTCTAATTTTTAAATTCAATACTCACAAAGTGATTTACCGAAAGAATTCGTTAATATTGCATGTATGCAGGCTTATACTGTACGAGTATAGCTTCAGTGTTGCAAAAAAAAAAATTAAAAAAGGCTGTATATAACGAGTGATTCAAAATTATATTCATCAAAGTAGGCCACGGAAGAAGGAGAAAGAAATACAGAGCATGTGTGTAGCATATGCGGAATCCGTATTGAAACGTGGGCTTACTTCAAAAATACTTTATTTAGGCACCATTACATGACACAACATACATCTACATCTATATCTGTCAACGTGCGCTTACTTACTGCGTACATCTGTTAGAGCATGCGCGTATCTGTCTAAAGATGCCTATACACTACATTCCCTCTTTACTTATTTTATTTTAATACATGTAATAATCTTTTAACTTTGTTGGTAATTTTCGCTCACGGTATGAAACCCGTTCATTAATATCAGAATATACGTTTCTTTGAAGTCCTGACTCGTTATTTATATCATTTTGAGGTACAGTTTCATTATTCGTAGTATCAGGGACAGCATTATCATTTTGGATAATATTTTCTCCTACTCTGCTTTCTGATGTTTCTTGTGCCGTTGGAACACGTTTAACAAATTGACTATTTCGCTTATAAATAGTTCCTGTAGGTGATTTAATGGTAATCGTATTTTTGTTTTGGTCACAAACTGTGAATTTTTCAGGTCCGTAGGCAGGGCTTAATTTATTTGTACGCTGTTGTTCAAGCCAAACTTGGTCCCCTATTTTTATGTCGGATTCCCTAGCTTGATGTAATTGATCGTAGTATTCTTTTCCTTTTTGTTTTTTCCACTCATCCCTTTCTCTTATCTCTTCGTCAAGTCTGGATTCTTGTCTAAACTCCGGTAACTTCGTACGTATCTTTCTTCCGAATAGCATCTCCGCCGGTGATACACCTGTCGTACTGTGAGGAGTAGAACGGTAAGTTAACAGGTATTTCGTCAGTTCTTCTCTCCAATTTTTGTTTTCTAATTGTGCTATTTTGAGACGTTTTAAGATGCTTCTGTTTTGCCTTTCGACTTTCCCATTCCCTCGGGGCCATGCAGGTGCAACTGTAGCGATTTGAATTCCATTTATGCTTGCCCATTCATACATTTGTTTGCTCGTTAAATTTGTACCATTATCGCACACGATTGTACTTGGTAAACCATGTCTTGCGAATACCTCATTTAGATTGTATATAATTTTATCTGTAGTCGTACTTTCCATTATTGCAACTTCAAGGTACCGACTATAGTAATCAACAACTGCAAGAATATTTTCACCAGTTGGTAACGGTCCCATCAGATCTATAGCTATTACGTCCCACGGTCTTTCTGGTAATTTATTTCTTTTAATTGGTACTGATTTGACTATTCTTTGTACTTTTTGACAGCTTTCACAATTTTGTACAAATTTCTCTGCGTCTTTATCGATTCCGCTCCACCAAACTTTACTTCGAAGTCTGTTTTTCATGGCCACTATCCCTGGGTGACCCTCATGAGCAATAGATAAAGTTTTAGTCTTCAAACTATGTGGTATAACAATCCGACAGCCTCTCAGTACTATGTTTCCATTCGCACATAATTCATCTTTGATCATTTGGAATTTAGAACTCGACAAAGTTTTCCAATCTCCCGTTTCCAAAGCTTTTCTAACTTCCAACAACTGTTTATCTTTTTTCGACTCTAAATCTATTTCTTTTAGTGTCATCGCTTTAGGTGTCGCTTCAGTCATCAACCAGTTTATATACTGCCTGTCATCATCTGCAAAATCAGTTTTTTCATTTTTTATTTTTAACAACCGTGATAAAGGATCCGCAATATTGTGTATTCCTTTTTCGTAGACCACCCTGTAGGTATAGGGTTGTAGCCTTAAAACCCATCGCTCCAGTCTGGCATTCGGCTTGGCTCGCGTTGTGAACAGATATTCCAAGGCTTTGTGATCTGTTATAAGATCAAATTTAATTCCATACACATAATTATGGAACCTTTCACATGCGAAAATCAG
Source organism: Dorcus hopei (assembly GCA_033060865.1). Taxonomy (NCBI): domain Eukaryota; kingdom Metazoa; phylum Arthropoda; class Insecta; order Coleoptera; family Lucanidae; genus Dorcus; species Dorcus hopei. The sequence goes on from CM065424.1 coordinate 36,496,376, forward strand.
AGCTAATGCCTCTTTTTCCGTTTGTGAGTACTTTTTTTCTGTATCGGTTAAACTTCTACTTGCATAGCAAACAACTCTCCAATCTGCTCCATCTTTTTGTGTTAATACAGCTCCTAACCCTACTGGGCTAGCGTCAGCAATAATTCTTGTTTTAGACTTTACATCGTACAATCCCAAAGTTTCAGCCTCAGACAAACGTCGTTTTAATATTTCAAACGAATTTTGTTGCTCTTTTCCCCAATTAAAATCTGATCCTTTTTTTGTTAATCTTCTAAGAGGTTCATTTATTGATGATAAATCTGGTATAAATGCAGCGCAAAAGTTTACGAGGCCTAGAAAACTTCGCACCTCGTCGGCATTTTTTGGTTCTCTAAAATTTCTAACCGCATCTACTTTCGATTCTAACGGCCTATAACCTTCCCCAGAAATTTTGAAACCCATGTATGTTACTTCTTGTTGTCTTAATCTGCATTTTTCTTTGTTCAAAGTTAACCCTTTTTCTAACAATTTATCACAAACTCTTTTTAATCGAGCCTCGTGTTCTTCTTGATTTCGGCCATAAACTAATATATCGTCCATAAAGTTCGCAGTTCCTTCACAATCACTAATAAGTGATCGAATGATCCTTTGGAACATCTCTGGTGCGCATGTTATACCGAACATTAATCTTTTGTAACGATACAACCCTGAATCCGTTACGAACGTAGTTATTTCCCTTGATTTTTCCTCTAATTCAATTTGGTGGTATGCTGATTTAATATCGAGAGTACTAAACCACTGGCTCCCTTTAATTGCCGTTAAAATTTCATCTAAAATCGGAAGTGGATACCTTTCGCGTATGACCGCTTTATTTGCCCTTCTCATATCTACGCAAAGACGTAATTCCCCTCCTTTTTTTATTACAGGTACCAGAGGCGAAACCCAAGCAGTTGGTCCCTCAACTTTTTCTATAATGTCCCTTTCTAGTAAATCACTAATTTTTTCTTCTACCTTTTGTTTTAATTGAAAAGGGGTTCTACGCAATGGCTGCGCTACAGGTACACAATTTTCATCAATCGGTATTTTTAATTGAAAATCTTTCAACTTTCCTACCCCATTAAAAGTTTCGGATTCATATTATCTAACTTAACTACATTTACTTGCAAATTTGTGCCGATTTTAATAATCTTTAACTTATTTGCCGTATCGTAACCTAGTAATGGTTTTCCTGACCTTTAATTACAAAAAATTTCGCAAATATTTCATTTTTTCCTACCGCTGTTACACATTCAAATTCCCCTATTAATTCAAGTGGCTCTTTTTGACCGTACGCAAAAATTTGTTTTTCCGCATCACATTTACGTGATTTACATGCAATTTTATTTTGTTTACAATATTTCCATGTTTTTTCATCTATTACGTTACAACATGCCCCCGAATCTATTAAAAAATTTAATTTAATACCTCCTACCTCGCTTTCCACAGTTCTTTCATTAATTATATTTACTTGTCCTTGTTCCCGAATACCGAACGCATAATCTCGCACTTGGTTTCCATCTTCTGCTACGTTTCGAACTCGAGTATCTCGCTCTCGTTTCTTAGCTGCGTTTTTCTTTTCTTCATCCTTGGATGTCTTGTTTCCAGTTTTACACATCTTTGCAAAATGGTTCAGTTTTCCGCACTTGTTGCATTTCTTGTCACGTGCTGGACACTTGACATCCGTTTGAAAATGGTCTCCGTAACCACATCGAAAACATAGTCTTTCCTTTGGTTTGTCCTTTTTCTATATTCCTTTTCTCAGAACTAATTTAGCCACTGATGTTCCCTCCATTGACTTCAGTTGTACAGATGTTGCTTCTAAAGCTTGAGCTAACTCCAAAACTTCGGCTAGTGTGATGTCGCCTTTTTCCAGTAATCGTTTCCTTAATTCTATGGATGCACATTTCTCAACGATCTGATCTTTTATTTCATCGTCTTCGTTATCAAATGCACAGTTTTTTGCCTGATTTCTTAGCCGTGTCACGAATTGCACTATGGATTCCCCTTCTTTTTGTGCTAACGAACGAAATATATGTCTTTCGTAAGTTTTATTTGCTCTTGGTTTGAAAAAATCTGACAACACCGTCTTTGTCTTAACCATGGTCTTAACAAACGCAACCTCTCCCTCTGCAACTGTGTTCGCATTGGGAATTGCAAAAAATACATCTTGCAAATTTAAGCCGCCATGGTGAAGGAGCATCGCTTTTTTCCGCGCACTATCCGTGATATTTTTGCTGATGCAGAATAACTCAAAAGCACGTACCCATCTTTCCCATCTAATGAAAACGCTGGTTTGATCGCTGTTCGGATCGAACGGAGGCAGTCCATCATTTAAGCTCATTTTTGTTTCATTATCCTCGTCGCCAAATGTAGCATATGTGGAATCCGTATTGAAACGTGGGCTTACTTCAAAAATACTTTATTTAGGCACCATTACACGACACAACATACATCTACATCTATATCTGTCAACGTGCGCTTACTTACTGCGTACATCTGTTAGAGCATGCGCGTATCTATCTAAAGATGCCTATACACTACAATGTGTATTCTTTATTCAGGTAGTTATTCGCCCAACCTGAACTGTCACTTTCACTTAAGTCATTTTTGACATTAGTGTTTTATGTTTAAATGTTAAACTTGAACAATGGTTTTCACTGATGAACAAAAACGCCAAATGTTGGAAATTTATTTTAGAAATAGACGAAAAGTCGACGGTGAGCGGGTGTATTCAACTCGTGACGCTTTCGAAGATTTTCGTGAAACATTTCCAAATCTGGCGGTGCACTTCGATAGTTTTAGCAGAGCTCTTCTTAATGTCGTCAATGTTTACCGTGAGACGGGAAGTGTAGCTCACAAAATAGGTGCTGGAAAACCGACAGTACGAAACGAAGGAAATATTGAAACTGTTCGAGCCATTGTAGAGGAGCAACCACAATCATCAAGCCATTGTAGAGGAGCAACCACAATCATCAATACGACATTTGCGCCAACAAGTTGATCTTTCATATAGTTCATGTCTGCGCATTCTTAAGAAAGATTTATGCATGAAGCCATATCGTGTACAAGTATTTCAAGAAATTACTCGAAATGACTTTCCGCATAGACCACAATTTTGTGAATGGTTCATAAACAATCTTAACGATGAGCTGCTTGAAAAGACCTTTTTTACCGATGAGTGTTACTTTCACCTTTCTGGATATACGAATCTGGGCTTCAGATAATCCGCATTATTTTGTTGAAACTCCTTTGCACCCACAGAATCTTGGAGTTTGGGCGGCTATTAGCAAGAGACGAATAATAAGACCCATATATTTTAATGGAACTTTGACTGCAGAAAGGTATCGGTTAGAAATTCTTGGACCATTCATAAATCAGCTAATGGATGATGAACTACAAAGAGGGTATTTCCAACAGGATGGTGCTCGCATACACACTACAAGAGAAAATTTAAATTATCTCATGGAATTTTTTGATGATCGACTTATAAGCTTAAATACGCCAGTTATATTCCCTCCCAGATCTTGCTGTATTTCTCCGTGTCATTTCTTCTTGTGGCCACACATAAAAAATTCAATTTATGCTACACCCGTTGGTGATTTGGATGACCTACGTCAAAGAATTGAACAAAAGGTTGAAGAAATCAACAATGATCCTCTTATGCTACACAACGTTTTTCAGAATCTTAAAACAAGAATAAGATTATGTATAGATGCTGGTGGTGGTCACATTGCACCTTTCTTGTAAGCAAATTTGCAATTTGTAAATTATTTTCAATTTGTTCTAATAAAATTTTGTTCAAGTGTATGTTGGCTTTATTATTCGCAATGAGATTTAGTGCCATTTTCACCGCTTTCGATTAATCCTTAACTGATAGTTAACTGTTAATCAAAATCATTATTATCAATTGTGACAAACTATAGAATTTCTGTGGTAAAAACTGTAAGTTAAATTTAATCAGAACCGGTGCAAATGCACCTTAAAATTTAAACATAATTTAAATAACATTTTTCTCTAAAGTTGAAAATAAAAAAGTTTTTCCTCTTTTCTTCTTTTTCAGTCCATCTGAGGACACTGTATATTTTTAAATTAATATTTACCATAGAAATGTTTTAATAACAGTACTGCTTTTCATTCTAATAATTTGATAAAATTAAATAAAAATAAAGTATAGATATGCTTATCATCCAAGACGAGCGGCAAAGCGGCCAAAAAGCGGGAAAGGCGCAGAAGAACAGCCCAAAGATTAATAGATTTAAATTGGGAATACGAATTCTTTGCTCAGCAGACTTCAATAAAACGATGACGTTATAAATTATGTAAATTTCGTTGTATTTCCTCTGCAGTACAATTAAATTTTACCGATATCTCTTTACATTACTTTATCCTTCTTTTGCCTATTTCGGTACTCTTTACATTTGGAATTCCAGAGTTTTCTTCATACATAACAATCAATTCTATTGTTTCGTCTTTTGACCACTCTTTTTTACGTGCCATTTCTACATGCACTCTCAGCAACACTCTCAAAACTTGGAAACTGGTTCATATTCTGCGAGTTACTATCCAAACAAGCAACTAATAGCGTGTCCACTTGAGAGCAAGTCTCAAGTCACTCGCGACAGCTGGCGGGCACTCTCTGATAGTTACTCTCAGAGATGTGTCCACTAGGGATATATGCTCTCGACAGTATTTCTCTGAAATGGACGCGTACCTTTAGTAAATCGTACCTTTAGTAAGTCGTGTCGCATGGATGTTTGTGCTGTGCATGAACTTAGACCCAGCTTTACCAAACTAATGGCATTTACGAAAAATTGATCCAGATTAGTGATCAGAATTGCCCTGTCACGTGACAGAGTAAATTGGGATTACTAATCAGATCAACCAATTTCCGAACAAGTTTGTTGGCGATTAGTAGTATTTATTCCTTATCTGAGGTTATATTGGGTTTTATTGCTCACTAATAATTGAATCGATCAATGCAGAAAGGGCATATTGTCCATAATATTCACTATGGACATACCTATACTTATTCTGCATTGACCGATTCAGGTATAGTTTACTAACCTCAATCAGTGATCTGAGTGATTCTATTTAAACAGCAGAGTCACCAGATCACTGATCGAGTTAGGTGCTCCGCTCACATTTATGATCGCAGTTTATCCGCTCCGATCAGTTTTTCGTAAACATCAGTTACAGTTTACCTGCTCCTATCAGTTTTTCGTAAACGCCAATAGAAAATTGTCTGGAAAGGTGATTTCCGTAAGACAATGAAGCAGCATTGCTGCGCAAAGCGATATTAGAAATATATTTTAGAAACAGTGAAATAATTGATGTTTTGTAAACTTATTTAACACGTAACGCATTTGAACACTTGGTATACCCTGTCCGGCGATAGAGTGGAAAATTTCAAATATCCTAACATATTGAAATACCCTAGAATCGAGTAGCATCGAACGAGCTTGCGGTTGTATATGCCCGCCGAATAATACTATTGGTTAACGTTAGGCGTAGGAATATTTGACATTTGTTTACGTTTCTTTGGTTAATTTTTCTTTCATTATTTTCGTTATTTAATACAAAACCAGCTTTTCTTAAAGGTAATCGACTTGAAAGAGACCTTTGAGTAAGTAGTTTTCTGCAGAGACAAATGCACAGGGTGGATCAATTTCGATGTCTCTTATGGGCATCTCTGTAAGTCTAAGAGATAGAAAAAAACTAGTGGCCAAGTCTCGATCTCTTTCTTAGAGATAAAGTCAATAGTGTATACAAAAATTGGTTATCTTCTTTTGTTCTTAAAAACAAACAAAAAAATTGTCGGCCTTTGTTGAAACCAGCCTACTAAGAATAGAATGCTTCCAAGAATAATAAAAAAGGCGTTTTTCTCTATTAATTGTAACAAATAAACCCAACAAAGTATATATTTCTGAAAACAGAAAAAAATTCTCTATTTAATGATGGCATTGCCTACTATGATTTTCATTAAAAAAAACATAACTTTATGTTATAACTCGAAAATTTAATTAAATATCAAAAAACCAACTAGACCACTGAATTGTATTCAAAAAAGTGTCCTAATAATGTCAAAACAGTTTTTTAATATCTGTAAAAATAAACGAGATATGCGCGATTGACGAAAAGTGAAAATGTCAATTTTTGCCTATAACTCGAAAACAAAAGAAAATAGCCAATTTCTGGTAACTCTATTGACTTTATCTCTAAAAAAGAGATCGAGACTTGGCCACTAGTTTTCTTCTATCTCTTATAGTTACAGAGATGCCCATAAGAGACATCGAAATTGATCCACCCTATACGTGTATAATTATTGGTCGTATGTTTGTTGCAGGTTACTTTTCTGCAGAGCGTTTGTGGGTTTGTGTTTCTTTATGAATCCTCTATAATACACGACATCACACGAGAACGTAATGGTATCAGAGCCGAGTTACTCTAGCAATATTTTCTAGCAATAAATCATAGAGATCAGTTTACAGCGCGGTACTACGTAACTTTTTGCGACGTGCAAAATATGTAAGTGGCAGGATCTCTGATAAAAAAGTTACGTAGTACCGCGGCGCCCCCAACACCGAAAACGAATTTGTGCACAGATTATCTTTTTAGTTGCTCCTTAGAAGCGACATGCAAAATATGTAAGTGGTAGGATCTCTAATAAAAAAGTTACGTAGTACCGCGCCGCCCCCAATACCGATAAAACGAATTTGTGCACAGATTATCTTTTCAGTTGCTCCTTAGAAGCGACATGCAAAATATGTAAGTGGCAGGATCTTTAATAAAAAAGGTACGTAGTACCGCGCCGCCCCCAACACCGAAAAACGAATTTGTGCACAGATTATCTTTTTAGTTGCTCCTTAGAAGCGACGTGCAAAATATGTAAGTGGTAGGCTCTCTAATAAAAAAGTTACGTAGTACCGCGCCGCCCCCAATACCGATAAAACGAATTTGTGCACAGATTATTTTTTTAGTTGCTCCTTAGAAGCGACGTGCAAAATATGTAAGTGGCAGGATCTCTAATAAAACAGTTACGTAGTACCGCGCCGCCCCCAATACCGATAAAACGAATTTGTGCACAGATTATCTTTTTAGATGCTCCTTAGAAGCGACATGCAAAATATGTAAGTGGCAGGATCTCTAATAAAAAAGTTACGTAGTACCGCGCCGCCCCCAACACCGAAAAACGAATTTGTGCACAGATTATCTTTTTAGTTGCTCCTTAGAAGCGACGTGCAAAATATGTAAGTTGTAGGATCTCTAATAAAAAAGTTACGTAGTACCGCGCCGCCCCCAATACCGATAAAACGAATTTGTGCACAGATTATTTTTTTAGTTGCTCCTTAGAAGCGACGTGCAAAATATGTAAGTGGCAGGATCTCTAATAAAAAAGTTACGTAGTACCGCGCCGCCCCCAATACCGATAAAACGAATTTGTGCACAGATTATCTTTTTAGTTGCTCCTTAGAAGCGACATGCAAAATATGTAAGTCGCAGGATCTCTAATAAAAAAGTTACGTAGTACCGCGCCGTAAACTGATCTCTATGATTTATTGCTGGAAAATATTGCTAGAGTAACTCGGCTTGGTATCAGTGTGACATATTAGTCAGCTGCTTTCGATTATGCGTGCTGAAGTGCATCGAAGTAACTCCGGGCTTCTCAGACAATGAAAATCTGTGAAAATCTAACATATCCGAGCAGCCAGGGGTGCCCTGGAGTACTTCAGTACATATCATTGAAAGAAGCTAATACTGTGCAATGAATATGAAAATTATTGTAGGCTGAACCTTCGAAAAGAAGTTATATTACTGTAGTGGACAATGCTGTGGCTCAGCAAATGATAGCAAATGCTAATGCATATTTTAAAGTCAGAACTTGCACTTAAGATGCCCTGTAAATGTAGGAATATAATATACGCGTATTATAAAAATCTTCATTTTGCTTTGTGTAAGCGTTTCATCAGCAGTGCGGTATAGAAATAATCCACAAATAAAAAGAAAACGTACGAAAAGTGCCACAAAGACCTTCACACAAATATTAAACAGGAAGTTCGTCCTGTTTTATCTGACATGGTTCAGAGTAGAGGAGCTATGCCGGTTCTAAGCCAAAAACCCATAAGAAATAACACAGGCCTCGAGATTGCAATTTTTGCGCGGATCGTGGTCAGGGGGGGTGAGGTAAGAAGGGGGAGAGGGGTCGCGCGCAAGCGGCAGCAGAAGCGAGATGCGAGAGGGGGAGACGCGGCAGTAGATATCTACACTCGCGACCTTGGTACATTTTTGGGCATAGTTACAGCGGTTTTTGGAAACGGAGGGGTGTTTCGCGAATTCTACCTTAATATTTGATTTTTTTTCTTCGCCTCATCATATGTATTAAATAGCGCGTCGACTTATGACCAGCGCTAATAGATGTTTATTTTAAGATATTTCTAAATAACGATTTTTTTTCTCGGTCCGGAGAGAGATTCGAACCCGTTCACGCGCAAGCGGCAGCAGAAGCGAGATGCGAGAGGGGGAGACGCGGCAGTAGATATCTACACTCGCGACCTTGGTACATTTTTGGGCATAGTTACAGCGGTTTTTGGAAACGGAGGGGTGTTTCGCGAATTCTACCTTAATTTTTGATTTTTTTTTTCTTCGCCTCATTTTATGTATTAAATAGCGCGTTGAGTTATAACCAGCGCTAATAGATGTTTATTTCAAGATATTTCTAAATAACGAATTTTTTTTCTCGGTCCGGAGAGAGATTCGAACCCGTTCCTTGGCGTTCGTGAGCCGTCCATCTAAGCCGCTCGACCGTTGATTCAGTTGTTCGTATCCGTTCGAGATGTGTAATATTAACGACGCGCGCGGTGAATGATATCCTTTTTCGAACTCATTCCTCGACGTTCGTGAGCCATCCACCTAAGCCACCGCTCGACCATTGGAATCAATTGCTCGTATCAGTTCGAGATGTGTAATAAGATGAACGCGTGGGCGGAGGCGCTCGCGGTTTCAGGAATGTTAATACTTGTCGAGACATGTTAGCAGATAGCAACACCTTAGTGCAATTTAGAGAGCAGCGAGATAAAGAAAAACGAATCAAGGTCGAATCGCACGTGATTAACCGAGAATGAAATTTAGCAAATTAATTGCAAACGGAAGTCGTTTCAGTACACATCGTGAATCAAATTTTCTTTCAAGCCGTTTTAGGAATCACTACACTACTTAACTGTTTCAAACTGAACATAAAATTTACTCTATTGCAAAAGCGCTGTAAATATCTGAGAAACGAAAACTGTGAAGCAATTAATTTGCTAAATTTCATTCTCGGTTAATCCAATGTGATTTGGTTGATTCGTTTTCTAATACAATTTTTTTTTTTCGGTTTAGACATCTTATGCCGCCGCGACCTTAATTATAATTTTTACCTCGCGCACTTCCGCATGCTAAAGTTGAAGAAGAGGATTCAAATTCCCCACGCACTAGAGTTATCGTACGTAACTCAAAACGTTTATGCAACGAAACGTAAACAATGAGTCAGATGAATAAAACGAACAGCGAGATAAAGAAAAAGAATCAAGGTCGAATCGCACGCGATTAACTGAGAATGAAATTAGAAATAGATACAACGAAATTTAGCAAATTAATTGCAAACGGAAGTCATTTCAGTACACATCATGAAGCAAATTTTCTTTCAAGCTGATTTAGGAATCACTACACTACTTAACTGTTTCAAACTGAACGTAAAATTTACTCTACTGCAAAAGCGTTGTAAATATCTGAGAATCGAAAACTGCGAAGCATTGTATTCAATTTAAAAAACTTTTAAAAACGAACACTAATTTATAAATGATATAGAAATCCCCGAATGTGATTGGTTGATTCATTTCTATTGAAATCTATAAATTTGGGTTGTAAATAAATTTGTTCATCTTTCTGTTTATATCTGCGAGAGTACGTATCGTCTGCGGCGTCTGTGTGTGTCTTATCATTATCATCATCACTTTTACTACAATATTAAGGTAAGTAAAGTGGATGGTATGTGCCTTCCACATCTTATCATTCAGTAATAACCAGAAGCTTAAGACAAGAGTCGCGCGCAAGCAACAGCCGAAGAGGGGACGCAGACGAGCGTGAAGAGCGACCTTGGTACATTTTTATACTTAGGGCGGTTTTGAAAAGGGGTAGTGTTTCGCGACTTCTACTATCAGTTTTGATTTTTTAACCCCATATACGTTTTCGTTTTAGTAAATTGAATTTTATAGCATCGAGTTAATACCAACGCTAACTTATTTCAGCGGAAAGGAGTCGCGCGCAAGTAAGAGGGGGACGCAGATGAGCATAGAGAGCGACCTTGGTACATTTTATACTTAGGGCGGTTTTTGAAAAGGGATGGTGTTTCGCGAATTCTACTATCAGTTTTGATTTTTTTGACCCCGTATACGTTTTCGTTTTAGTAAATTAAATTTTATAGCCTCGTTATCAGATTATCCATCTTATGTATTAGATACTCCATCGAGTTCAGCGGTAGCGCGTAAACAGGAGCGGTAGGCGGACGCGGTAGTAGATAGCCAGACTCGCGACCTTGATACATTTTGATATACTTATGCAGTTTTGATTTTCCAACCTTGTTTGGTTTAGTAATTTAAATTTTATTGGATTTATCCATCGATTTTTTTGCTTTATTTTGCAATTAAATAACTGAACAATTATCAAACGTATTAAATGAAAATTATAAATTTTTATTCGGCTATATTTTAAGCTTCTGATTACTGTTAAAAGATATTCAAGGAAACGTTAAAATTAAACAGTTTGTTGTTGTTGCAGAAAATGAATTCGCAAGCACAAGCTTTCGTTGATGAAGTAAGAACAGCACTTTTCAGTGCAAACGATATCATGAAGATTGAGAAGGGTTTGAAGCTTTGCAGTAAACATCTACGTGTCTTGAACGCATTCCTCAGGAGTGCTACTGCTTCGAATCTATCTCCTGGTGCTAAACAACACCTTATAACATGTATTAGCAACATTACGAGTTGTCGTACAATGTTGAAGGCAAAACAGCGAGAAGGTCGAGGATTGAGCACTCGTAGAGAAACTGCTTGTAACCGTGTGAAATGGGAAGATTTGCAGTCAGCATTCCAAAGCAGAATTAGAACTGGCATTATCGTAAATTTACAGCATAAGGATGTCGCTGCGTTTCTGGAAGATGCATTCATACTCTTCCAGAGACGCGTTAAAAACAGCTTGAGAAACGATGAGGCGCTAAAGATCAACGCAGTTCTCTGTGGTGAATTTATTCTCAAGAAGGGAGACAAAGAAATCACAGAGAACAAATATATGAACACTAAGAACGCTCCTATCTATCGCGATACCGAACTCAAGGAATGGTTCACCGTCCACGTTAAGGAGCCTATAATGGTGCAGTTAGAGAATTTCCAGGAACGTGAGAGTAGCTGGGCCCTAAGAACAATCATCCACTTGATGATTAACATCAACAAATTTGAATCGATCCAGTCCGGTTCCTCTTACATCGAGCTCCCCAAACATATTCAAGATAAAAAAGCATGCGTCAATGTGAAGAACAAGGATGACGCATGCTTCGCGTGGGCGGTAACATCAGCACTTTATCCTGTACACTACACACAACATTCTGATCGACCTGCATCCTACCCGAACTATTCTACAGTTTTAAATTTAAGAAACATTACGATGCCAATGACTATGAAGCAGATTCCTCGCTTTGAGCAACAAAATAATATTTCTATTAATGTTTACATATTGGAAAAAACAAAAAAAGAATTTGACGTAAGACCTTGTTACCTTACAAAAGCCAAGCAATCAAAGCATGTGAATCTGCTTTTAATACAAGACAAGTATGATGATTCTACATCAGTAAAGTATCATTATATATGGATAAAAAATCTTTCCAGGTTGGTATCAAACCAATTGAGTGCAAACCAACATAAAAAATATTTTTGTGATCGGTGCTTTAACTACTTTTATAGTCAAGAACGTTTGGATAAGCACGCGATAGATTGTGAAAAATTAAACGTTTGTAAAATTAGAATGCCGACAGAACAAAACAATATTTTAAAATTTAAAAATTTCAGGTATAAAGTTAAGACACCGTTCATAATATATGCCGATCTAGAATGCATATTAAAACCATGTAACAGTAAAAATAAGTACCAAGAACATGTGCCCTGTAGTATCGGGTATTATGTCAAATGTTCTTATGATGATTCACTGTCTTTCTATAAATCGTATCGTGGTGAGGACTGCATGCAATGGTTTACTGCAGAACTGCAACAGTTCGCTGAAAATTTAGAAACCGTCTTCCTTTGCCCTCTACCCATGGAACCCTTAACTTCAATTCAAAATCTGGAGTTCAATCAGGCAACCAACTGTCACATCTGCGAGCAGCCGTTTAGCCCTGAAGACAAAAAAGTAAGGGATCATTATCACTTAACAGGGGTGTTCAGGGGAGCAGCACACAAGGGATGTAATATTAATTATAAGGATGGTCACGTGGTACCTATTGTGTTTCATAATCTGAGCGGTTATGATGCTCATTTTGTAATTAAGAATTTAGCATCAGATTTTGAGGGCCGCATCGATTTACTTCCCGTAAATAAAGAGAAGTATATTTCGTTTACGAAACATGTTGATAAAAATTTGGTAAAGTTCCGTTTTATTGATTCATTTCGGTTTATGAGCTCAAGTCTTGATAAATTAGCTTCAAATTTGGAAACGTATCCTATTCTAAAATCAGAATTTCAAAATTTACCAGAGGAAAAATTTCAGTTATTAACGCGAAAGGGTGTATATCCGTATGACTACTTTGACTCGCTTGAACGTTTTACCGAATCTAAATTACCAGCGAAAGAGAAATTTTATAATAAATTAAATGATGCGGATATAAGCGATGTGGATTATGCTCATGCTCAGCGTGTTTGGAGCGAGTTCAAAATTCAAAATTTGGGGGAGTATTCAGACTTATACTTACGCACAGATGTTTTACTGTTAGCTGATGTATTCGAGCAGTTTCGTTTAACCTTACTGAATTCACATGGGCTCGATCCTGCTCATTATTTTTCTGCTCCAGGATATACTTGGGATGCTATGCTAAAGTATACTAAAGTGGAGCTTGAATTATTAACAGACATCGACATGCTCATGTTTATCGAGCGAGGTGTTCGAGGGGGACTGAGTCAGTGTTCGAAACGTTATGCCAAAGCTAACAACAAGTACATGACCGACTATGATCCCACCCAACTATCAAAATATTTACTTTATACTGATGTTAACAATCTTTATGGGCATGCAATGTCACAACCCTTACCCTACGGAGGGTTTGAGTGGGTGGATGATGTAGAAAACGTAGATTTTAATACTTCAAACAACAGCCCCGTAGGGTACATTTTGGAAGTTGATTTAGAATATCCTGCTGAGGTGCATTATGCTCACTCAGATTTACCTTTTTGTCCAGAACACCTCAGCGCACCAAAATCTAAAGAACAAAAATTAATGGCTACATTGAATAACAAAGAGCGTTACATCATTCACTATAGATATTTACAGCAGGCTTTGGTATATGGTTTAAAATTAGTTAAAATTCATCGCGTATTGAAATTTAAGCAGGCGGAGTGGTTAAAACCTTATATTGATTTAAACACCCGTCTGAGAACTGCTGCAAAGAATGATTTCGAAAAGGATCTTTATAAATTATTAAATAATGCAGCTTTTGGCAAAACGATGGAGAATATCAGGAAACCTAGTAATGTAAAATTAATATCGAAATGGGAGGGAAGATATGGTGCAGGTAAATTAATTGCGAAACCAGAATTCAAGTCCTGCACAATATTTAACGAAAATTTAGTTGCAATAGAATTAAATAAAACGGAAATTCTATTTAATAAGCCCATATATGTTGGCATGTGTGTACTCGATATTTCGAAGATGAAACTTTATGAATTTCATTATGGATATATGCAATCACAATTTGGTGATAAATGTAAGGTTTGTTATACGGATACAGACTCTTTAATTTATGAAATTGAGTGTAATGATGTATATAAAGTAATTCAGCGTGACTGTTATGAACACTTTGATACCAGCGACTATCAGGAAAACAATCGGTATGGTATTCCTCGTGTAAATAAAAAGGTTCCAGGTCTGATGAAGGATGAGCTGAGCGGTAAAATTATGACGGAATTTATCGGTTTGCGGTCGAAAAGTTATGCATACAGGGTGGAGGGTGAGGATAAAGACAAGAAAGCTAAGGGTGTTAAACGAAATGTTATTCAGAACAAAATTACTTTCGAGGATTATTTAGAATGTTTGCAAAATTCAGTAGAGAAATGTTTAGATCAAAATTTAATACGTTCAGAAAAACACCACGTTCACACCGTTACACAGCAAAAAATCGCTTTGAGTCCTCACGATGATAAACGATATTTAATTCAAAATTCTTATGATACTCTTCCGTGGGGGCATCAGGATATTATGGATACATAAATCCATACAAAATGATATTTTTTAGCAGCTTAGATGTAAACATAGTTTTATTTTAAAACTTGATATATAAACGTATACATATATTTTAATGATTTTATGATAATTGTTATTTTAGCTTAATATCATCATAGCAATAAATTATATTAAAAATTGTATCTTTGTTTTATTTTCCATCCATCAACATAATAATCATGTTGAAACTGTTTATATAAGAAACTACAAATTTCTAAGTAAATCATCACGTGATTAATTTTGTTTTAAACACTATAAATTATAATGAAAAACCTTTGAATGAGCAGTTGCAAAATGAGTGTGCCATGGGTAAGATGTATTCCCGAGCAGCAGGAAGAAGAATATGAAGAACAAGAAGATGAATCATTCATACATTGGGATCCTATATTGTGGCCAAACAATTTCATGATATCATCTTTCATAACACCGATGTTTCAATGTAACCAAGAACAATTTTTCGATGTTTGTTTCCAAGTGTTTCATGCAGAATTATCAACAATGCTTCCAAATGCTCACGGATCAATCAAGGTTTCTGCAGAAATGTTTTGTATACGTGAGGATGGTGAAACTTACTATTATTTAACGAAAATATCGTTCCTCTCACAAGGTGATAATTTAGTTGAATGGTATGAGTGCAACATAAAGAAGCCGTTGTTGAAGAGTTTAGAAGAGAAACCTGCAGTTCATTTAACAAGATTGAAAGTGAACCTGCAAAATCCTAAATTATGGTTCGTCAGTTTGTGTCATGAAGATACTATTGTGTCTGATTACGAATGGAATAATTCACGTTACTGCATTGATAATGAAAGCAGCTTACCTTGGAATCATAATAGAATATTGTTTTGTAATCAAACAGAAAATTAACATAAATTAGTACATTAATAAATCTGAGTTAAAATAATAAAAGTTTATATTTCCATTACCTAATGTATACTTGAACAACTTCTTAACATTATTTACATAATTTATAATGAGTGGAAAGCAAGCTTAGATTAGGTTACCGCAATAACTGAGCATCTAAACGTCAATAATGATCCAATATTAAGTTTTCCCTTTCAAATTTTCAATCAATATATAGCAAAAGTAGCAACCATACAATTGTATCATAAGATCGAGATCATAATCAGTTATGAGCAGTTGAGAGGGCTTCATATTATAGTGGGTTATTAAACAAATGAGGTGTGGAGGTGGGGTGCGGAGAGAGAGAGAGAGAGATTGGAACCGATAATCACATAACAGTACTAGTAAAACAGGTAACAGTTTCAGAGTAGTAAAAAACCTGTTTCAGAGCAGTATATAAAATAACAGGTAAAAACAGATACCTTTTTATAAAATAACAGGTAAAAACAGATACCAGTTTATAAAATAACAGCTAAAAACAGGTAGCAGTCTATAAAATAACAGGTAAAAAGAGATAGCAGTATAAGAGCAAGCATTCATGCGTAGTGATGAGCGATATCATAATTTCACCATATCACCATGAACCGTGAATGTAACTTTTTCATATATATTATACCTATCATTTTAAAGCATGATGTGCTGCAGTGGATAGTGACCTTGATACATTTTAGTATAGTTACAATGGTTTTTTGAGAACGCACGGTGTTTCGCGAATTCTATCATTAGTTTTGATTTTCTTTTACCCCATCTTACATATTAAATACCGCTTTGAATCGCATTATTCATTTTGAGTTGGTGATGGAGAAGTCCGGTGTAAAATAAAGGAACATGTGAATTATAGTACAATTTTCTTGCAATTTAGAGAGAGCAACGAGATAAAGAAAACGAATCAAGGTCGAATCGCACGCGATTAAGCGCTATTATCTTACGTAACGTGAAACGTTCATTACTTTAAAACAAGAATACGATAAGCTCGATTAACTGAGAATGAAATTAGAAATAGATACAACGAAATTTAGCAAATTAATTGCAAACTGAAGTCGTTTCAGTATGCATCATGTATGTAAATTAGAATGAAATTAAAAGGAACGCGTGAAATTGGAAAACGATCTCATTGAAAGCGCGTACTTTTAACGTGTGGGCGTTTCTTTTTTACTTCATATACGTTTTCAGTTTAGTAAATTAAATTTTGTATTAGCACCCTTATCACATCTTACTTTTCACTTTCGCACACGTTTATAGAAACTAAAATTACAGCGAAACAATAAAAAATAAAGCAAATTTAAAGACTATATCGTGGGCGTGCTTGTACAGCACTCGCGGTTTCTTTTGCGTGAGATATTTCTGGAATGTTAAGACGTGTTGAAACACGTCAGCGGATAGCGTACTCACGACCTTGATACAATTTTTTTTTTAACTCCATATACGTTTTTTCCGTTTAGACATCTTATGCATTAAATACCACCGCAACCTTACTTACAATTTTACCTAGCGCACTTCCGCATGCTAAAGTTGAAGAAGAGGATTCAAAATTCTCTCACACTAGAGTTATCATATGTAAACAATGAGTCAGATGAATAAAACGAAGCATATGCTTTTACTTCAAAAATAATTTATTGTACTACATTGCTGACAACCCAAAAAAAAACGTTATTTATTTACTTAGAAATTTACAATTTCTTACACAAATATTCACACAAATAATGGCCAAATTCTAAGCGATTTTCTAAATATTCAAGCCCGTCCAAATCATTACAGTAACACTCTACGTTGAAGTTATCTTTTCTAACACCTAATCGTGCCAATCCTCCGAAACCACTCGTAGCGGTAATAATCATCTCGTATTTTTCATTCGTAGATGGTTCCAAGTCAATGAAATCTCCTTGAATACTTTGAATCTCTGCTAACAAATGAAGTTTAGCTTGAGACATTTTCACCTTCGCATACGTTTAGAAACTGAAGAAAATAAAGTGTTTCAATTAACTTTTATTCTTGGTAAGACTTCATAAACAAATATTGATAATAATTTGAATTTATCTTTGAGATTTTCTAAACTGTTTAACAGAATAAATTACAGCGAAACGATAATCATTTATTAAACAGAAGTGCACTAGTTCGCTCCCTCCTACCCAACCTCAGAGTATTTAGTGCAAAAGAAACATTTTCAAATTCGGAGAGGGTTGTCCTCCTGTTTGTTATAGTTATTGTAAGACGAATCAAGGTTGAAGCGTGCGCGAATAAGCGCTATGGGTCCGTTAGGCTGCAGCTTTAAAATAACAATTTCAATCTATTCTTTCAATTCAATAAACTTAGGCAAAATAGTTGATTAAAAAAAAAAAAAACGGATGAGCCCTATTATGCATAGATGGATAATCTGATTTTTTCTTTTTCATATTGAATGCACACAGTTATTAAACTAACGTGTGTTGCAAGCTTGGAATGATAGTATTCATCCAGAGAAAATCTGTTGATGGAACAGAATTTATCATCAAGTATGATATTAAATTGCGAACAATTAATATTTTATCTGCCTCCACAATACCATTTTGTTCATATGCGTGATACCTAGAATCTAAAGTGTCCTTGCGTTGAAGTTAATTACAGTCAAACCTCCATAACTCGAATCTCAAGGAACTGGAAAATTATTTTGAGTTATAGAAATTCAGAGCTAGAGGCTGATATTTCAGTTTATATACAATATGCAGGAACATCAATAAATTTTAACTTACAGAAAATTTGACTTACAGAAAATTTTGAGTTGTGAATGTTTGAGTTATGGAGTTGTGACTGTATTTTAAAAGTTAAAACTATAATAATTTTTATAGAAGTATAGATAGTTCTTATCATATTTTTTATATACACCTCAACGCTTCCTACGATTAAAGTGCTTTTGTTTATGTTAAGATAGTAGTCTGATTTTATCTGCTTCCACAAAGCCGTTTTGTTTATACGTACGAGGTTATTGCGTTTAATAGAAATATCTTTGAGCAATGTTCTCACCCATATAATTAATTCCATAAATATTTCTACAATTATTGAATGACATGTGTTTTTTAATTATTTCAATGTTCAAAAGGAATGAATAAGGGTTATTTGTTAATCAACACTCACCGATAAATTTCATGCTGATAGACGTAAAAATCTTGATGATTGATTTTCAAAAACCGTGTGTAACATCTTTTCGTTGTAAAACGAATCGGTAGTAACAATACTCTACACAGATTGTTGTCACCTTTATAATTTCCACTGCTAAATCTGATTAATGTAATAAATTCAGTTTTTTCAAAATCAATCTTAAACAGTCACTTAATTTGACATGTATTGTTGTTCAGTTTTAGTGAAATCATACCATTTAATCAAGCTTATCATATTCTTGTTTTAAAATAATGAAAAGTCTAAAACAATTTTATATTCTTTATCTTATTCTAAAACAATTTTCCATTGTTTATATTTTCTTTTCCAGGTAAGTTGAATGTAATTAATAAAATTTGTTAAATAAAAATCATATTGTTTATATTTGTTTTCCAGGTAAGTTAAATGATATATATAGTAATGGCTTATTGCAGTTTCTTTGGTAGGGATTCCCATTGTTGCCAGACTGAATCATTTATCTTAGGTTAATAATGAATGCTTTTCATGCAAGAATTTAAGTTTTAAACTCTGGCAACATCGCTTGAGGTTCTTATAATATATTTACGAATTATCAACATAATCTGTTATTTCAAACTTCTCAACATGGAGCGGAAGAGTAACCGCATATATGTTCAAGTGAATATTGTTTAATATTTTTTCCTCTTTCAGAAAGACATCTCTTAATTGAGGAACTGAGACGGAGGCTGCCTCCTCCAATGAATGTAAGTTTCATATACATATATTTGCTTTCTTTAATTATTTTACTTTATTTCAGAACTATTTCATAGCAGGTTGGGAGGGGCAGCCTCCCACAAATTATTATTTAAGTTTTGCTCATGGATTAAAATTAGTGTTTGCCATCCTTGATGGGGGGCAAATATATGCCATTATGTGAGTTTTAATTTTTTTATTTTCTATTCGATAAATTACTAATGTACATTTTTCTTACAGCTCTCCCCCAACCCCTGGAATGGAGGGGGTGTTAAGTATTCATCCTCCACATGAACCTTAATGTAAGCATAAGTTTCTTTACTTTGTTCTTGTTTTCAATTAATTTATTTTTAAATTTTATTTCAACTTGCTTTTCAAATTTTTAACTTTACCTTAACCTTGTTCTTGTTTTTGGAGGGTGAATTTATTTTATTATATAAATTTTAATCTTTTTATTTTCTATCTGATAAATTACTAATGTACATTTTTCTTACAGCTCCCCTCACCCTGGAATGGGTCCTAATGTAAGCATAAGTTTCTTTACCTTGTTCTCGTTTTCAATTAATTTATTTTTAAATTTTATTTCAACTCGCTTTTCAATTTGAATCAATGAATTTATTTTTAACCTTCATTTTATATTTCTATACATGTAATACCTTGTTCTTGTAATACTTGTAATATCTTGTTTTTGTTTTCAATGAATTTATTTCAACTCGCTTTTCAATTTTAACCTTCATTTTATATTTGTAATATGTTGTTCTTCTTTTCAATGCATTTATTTTAACTTCAATTTTTATACTTGTTTTTTACCTTGTTCTTGTTTTCAAGTAATTGATGTTATTATGTAAATTTTAAATTTTTTATTTTCTATCTGATAAATTACTAATATACATTTTTCTTACAGCTCCCCCATCACCCTGGAATGGATCCTAATGTAAGCATAAGTTTCTTTACCTTGTTCTTGTTTTCAATTAATTTATTTTTAAATTTTATAATACCTTGTAATATCTTTACCTTGTTTTTTTTTCAATGAATTTATTTTTAACTTCAATTTTTTGACTTTTAATACTTTTTAATACTTGTAATATCTTGTTTTTGTTTTCAATGAATTTATTTCAACTAGCTTTTCAAATTTTTATAATACCTTGTTCTTGTGTTCAATGAACTTATTTTTACCTTGTTTTTGTTTTCAATTAATTTATTTTTAACTTTACCTTGTTCTTGTTTTCAAGTAATTTATTTTTAACTTTTTAATTAATTTTATAACATATTAAAACTTATATAATTTGTTACAGGATACAATAAAAGGAGATTATTTTTATATATGTATTATATATTTCACCTAATCCTATCCTACTCAGAGTAAATTAATTTACGCACAACCATTTTAATACTTTTAATTTATTATTGAAATTATAAGACTAACGGAACAGATTTCGCATTTTATTAACTGCTTTGTTTATGTTCTAAATAAATTATTTTAATTTTTAAATAATCAATGAAAGGTATAGTAAAACAGCTTATTAGATTTCATTATTTCACTGTTCAATAAAACTTTTTTCAGTATGCCACATTTGTAAAGTAGGCTCCAAAAGTAAAATTCGTTATTTCACTGTTTAATATTCATCTGACTCATTGTTTACGTTTCGTTGCATAAACGTTTTGAGTTACGTACGATAACTCTAGTGCGTGGGGAATTTGAATCCTCTTCTTCAACTTTAGCATGCGGAAGTGCGCGAGGTAAAAATTATAATTAAGGTCGCGGCGGCATAAGATGTCTAAACCGAAAAAAAAAAATTGTATTAGAAAACGAATCAACCAAATCACATTGGATTAACCGAGAATGAAATTTAGCAAATTAATTGCTTCACAGTTTTCGTTTCTCAGATATTTACAGCGCTTTTGCAATAGAGTAAATTTTATGTTCAGTTTGAAACAGTTAAGTAGTGTAGTGATTCCTAAAACGGCTTGAAAGAAAATTTGATTCACGATGTGTACTGAAACGACTTCCGTTTGCAATTAATTTGCTAAATTTCATTCTCGGTTAATCACGTGCGATTCGACCTTGATTCGTTTTTCTTTATCTCGCTGCTCTCTAAATTGCACTAAGGTGTTGCTATCTGCTAACATGTCTCGACAAGTATTAACATTCCTGAAACCGCGAGCGCCTCCGCCCACGCGTTCATCTTATTACACATCTCGAACTGATACGAGCAATTGATTCCAACGGTCGAGCGGTGGCTTAGGTGGACGGCTCACGAACGTCGAGGAATGAGTTCGAAAAAGGATATCATTCACCGCGCGCGTCGTTAATATTACACATCTCGAACGGATACGAACAACTGAATCAACGGTCGAGCGGCTTAGATGGACGGCTCACGAACGCCAAGGAACGGGTTCGAATCTCTCTCCGGACCGAGAAAAAAAATTCGTTATTTAGAAATATCTTGAAATAAACATCTATTAGCGCTGGTTATAACTCAACGCGCTATTTAATACATAAAATGAGGCGAAGAAAAAAAAATCAAAAATTAAGGTAGAATTCGCGAAACACCCCTCCGTTTCCAAAAACCGCTGTAACTATGCCCAAAAATGTACCAAGGTCGCGAGTGTAGATATCTACTGCCGCGTCTCCCCCTCTCGCATCTCGCTTCTGCTGCCGCTTGCGCGTGAACGGGTTCGAATCTCTCTCCGGACCGAGAAAAAAAATCGTTATTTAGAAATATCTTAAAATAAACATCTATTAGCGCTGGTCATAAGTCGACGCGCTATTTAATACATATGATGAGGCGAAGAAAAAAAAATCAAATATTAAGGTAGAATTCGCGAAACACCCCTCCGTTTCCAAAAACCGCTGTAACTATGCCCAAAAATGTACCAAGGTCGCGAGTGTAGATATCTACTGCCGCGTCTCCCCCTCTCGCATCTCGCTTCTGCTGCCGCTTGCGCGCGACCCCTCTCCCCCTTCTTACCTCACCCCCCCTGACCACGATCCGCGCAAAAATTGCAATCTCGAGGCCTGTGTTATTTCTTATGGGTTTTTGGCTTAGAACCGGCATAGCTCCTCTACTGTTCAGCAACGTAATATTATAATTAATTAATATTTGTGTAATTTATTTTTGTTGTACTTTGTTTTAGGTAAACATATAAATCTGAACACATTAGGAGCTGAATTGGCTGCTAAATACATATATGATTATAAAAGACCTAGTTTGGCACTTCTAAAAAATTTTGTTGTGATGGAAGATGTCAGAGAACAAGGGATCGACAACCGGAGAGAAGCAACGAAGGACGGACAGAGATGTAAAGCAAAAACACGGCTATAGGCCCAAGAGGCCTGCAAAATGCCATAGATGCAGTATGTCCCCGGATTGAGTTTACAATACGTATAATGGACCAAAAATTTTTGAATTAAGATTTCATGTTCTGCAGTTCAGGCCTGCTTGGCGTGAAATGAATTTGTGCCAAATTTGACGCCGAAAGTCTTCAAGATGGCGGAATTAACACAAGAAGAAGTAATATCTGTGTAGGTAAAATGGTCTTCGTTTTGAATTTCGGAGAAAAATTTAGTAAGTTAGAATGATTCTCATTTCAAATTAGGGAGATATACCAAAATTCAACATCCTAGAAAAAAAATTAATTACGGAAAATTACTAATTAAATTATAAATATTTCAGTAAAGTTGTAAAATGTTAACGCCATCTACATATTTATTGACTAAAAGCAAATAAAATATGAATATTCAAATAACACTCCGTCCATATTAGCACCTGACAGTGTTAATGTCTTACAACTGTACTGAAATCCTAATATTTCGTAATTCAATTTTTTTTTTCTAGAATGTTGGAATTTGGTATATCTCCCTAATTTGAAATGAGAATCATTTTATCTTACTAAATTTTTCTCCTAAATTCAAAAGGAAGACTACTTTACCTAAACAGATTTTACTTCTTCTTGTGTTAATTCCGCCACCTTGAAGAATTTCGGCGTCAAATTTGACACAAATTTATTTCACGCCAAGCAGACCTGAACTGCAGAACATGAAATCTTAATTCAAAAATTTTTAGTCCATTATACGTATTGTATACTCAATCCGGGGACATTCTGTATATATTTTTTTCAACTATAATTTTAAAAAATGTAATAAAATAAATGTAGTTTTTCTAATATTGTGTATGTTTATTCTTTACAAATATTTCTATTAAAACTAAGGAATCTCGTTCATACATAGTATGCTCTAAAAATTCAAATTTTCCCGCCACTTATGGTACTACTTTTTCTTACCCCAATTCTGGTTACTTTTCTGTCAACTAATCTATCGTCGGACAAAGTATATACCTACTTCCAACATTCAAATTTTATATTCAGACATATTGCGGTGTTTATAAGCTAGACGAAAGGTTTTTTTCAATGAAATAATTTGTAAAACGTAAAGAGAAATTTAGAGTAATGTATAAGTTATATTTTACAGGATTTGTTTGCATAATTATTAAGTTCAAGAGTGTTTTCAAATATATTAAGTTTGTGTAAATATTTATAGGAATAAGCAATTTTAAATTACATGTATATTATAAGTAAATTATTATTAAATTTTTGTAATGTAAATACCTAGGATTTAAAGCCAGAATTCTAATAATTAGAATAACTGATCTAAAAATAGAATAGACGACCGGACGTTGATGGAAACTGTAAGCGGCAGCGCGGAGTTCGGAAATTGGATTAGTGAGGGCGCCGCGTCTGAGCTATTTTAACTAATGCAACCAATGCGCATACAAAACAGGCTTCATGTTCACATTCAGCGTTCTTCTCATTACGGGCGTAATAGATTTATTGCTTTTTATGTTATTTGTTACGCTATTACTCGACGATAAAATCTATTACATTTCATTTTAGCTGCAACTTCCAAAGTCAAATTTGTAAAGTTTATTTTTTATGTACAGTGACTCACAGCAGTCACAGCTTAAATGATGCAGTTGTGTTTAAAATGACTAAAGTGCCAAAAATGACATATACATTTATTTTAATTGAACTAGGGATGTTCCGATACACTAAAAAGTATCGATACTTCGTATCGATTTCGGATCGTAACAATAGGATCGATCCGTTCACGTATCGCAGTAAGTAGTATCGATATTGGGATCGATCCTCGACCGATCCGCAATATAAAAAAGGATCAATTTATTACTTTTCTATGTACTATGTAAATTCCGAAATCAATAATACCACGGAATAAATTTTTTTTTAAACGTTATTTTTTTTAATTATGTGCCTGTCCGAGCAATTTGAGTTAAGAATACAATGTAACCTCCGCCTGCAAAAACCTGCATTGAAATACCGGGCCAGTGGCCAGATGTATAAAACCGTTCAATCAACGATAAAACTTCTTCAAATTATCAATAGATTGATCGGCTTTCCAAACATCGCTTTTTGTTTTCGGCATTTTTGGTGTTAAAATATTTGACTTAACTTTCAATTTCAAAGCAAACACACTCACGTCCCACATCCCTCATACACTGTCTCAATGATACAGAAATCTACGATACGGTTAATATCCCTGGTTAATACCTCTATAATATTCAGCAACAGAGGGTCGCAACATCCAAATGATTCCACCTTAGCGATCCGACATTTGGCGATACTGGAGGAAAAAGTATCGATACACAATATATCGAAAGTGACCGTACCGATACAAAATATCGAGTATCGTATGATAAAATATCGATCCTCTAAGTATCGATACAGTATCGCCCATCCCTAAATTGAACCTGAAATGGTTAAAAGAAATTAATAAGAACTAAGAACTCATTGAAAATGTAGTACTTTATTTTAACGAAAAGGTAATATAGTATAATAATACTACACATTAATACCAAATTATGCGCGAATTTCATGTCACAGTTTAAATAATGCATAGCTTAAAAGAACACTAAAAATACGTATGGGTTTAATAAACGATATTTAATATTTTGTTGGTCCTCCTGCATTATCAATAACATTTTGTAGCCGTCATGGTATTGATTCGACTAATTTATTAGTATTCTCCGGAGAAATCGTATTCCATTCCTATATTGTTTTGGATATAGCCAAAGAAACATAGCCAAAATGGTAAATAAATGCTCATCAAATGTGAAACATGTTATTGACATACAATAAGAAAAATAGAGTCGTAAATAAATCAAGAGTGGCTCCAAATAAGATTTTTAGCTAACATAAACAACGATGCCTTGTTGAGAAGTGACGAATAATCCCAAAAAAAGCGTACCTAAACTAATAGTTGAAGTGAAAAAATTTGGAAAACGATGTAATCCGAAAACTATTTGGCCCATATTGTGAAAGAACAGTTTATGCAGGAAATAATAAGTCGTTTGTTAGCTGAAAAAAGAAATTTTTAAGATTACAGATTGCCCGGGGGCATCCTAATAAAAATATGGAGTTCTGAAATTCAGTAATATTTGCAGATGACACAAAAGTCCATTTTTAAGTCCGACGGACAGATTTCAGTATGGAGAAAACCAAATGAAGAACTGAAACTAAAGAAAATTAAAGTCACACTAAAGCAAGGTGGAGATACCGTCCTGTTATGGAGTTACATGTCATTTGTTAGAGGGAGTAACATACATTTCATTGAAGGAAACATGAATCAATACTTATAATTGGACATTTTAAGGCTGCATATAACAAGTAGTACAGAAAAAATTGGTATAAATGACAACTACCACTTTTATCATAACAATATCCAAAGCACACATCATATCGAGTCTGTGAATGGTTACTTTGTAATTATCCACGAGTTGTTAAATACCGCCTCAGTCACCCGATCTTAATGTCATTGAAAATTTATGGTTAAAATTTAAAAAATTAAGTAGAAACTGCGTTTATATCCAACAAAAATAATTTAAAAGCAAAATAATGGTGGAATCAAATACGATTTTCCCGGAGTAGACCAGGAAATTAGTCCAATCAATACCAAGATGGCTACAAAATGTTATTGATAATGCAGAAGGACCAACAAAATATTAAATATCGTTTATTAAACTCATATGCTTTTTTGTGTTCTTAATTTTGGTACTTTTAAGCTATGCATCATTTAAGCTGTGACATGAATTTCGCGCATAATTTGGTATTAATGTTTAGTGTTGTTATATTATACAGAGTGTACATTAATGATTGAAGGGCGTTTGAATTTCCCGCCCATTAGATTATTTGTAAAAGTTGGTACTGCATACTATTCTGTTTTACCATGGGCGGCACATAAAATTTTATATTATTAAAACAATTTATTAGTAATTAGAAATTATTTTACGTTTATTAATTACATACATTGATATGGAGAATATAAAAAGTAAAGCAGATATAAAATAAAATTATAACATCTGTTCAAAATGTCCCCCATTTGAATCCAAACACAAATTTACTCTTCTTTTCATGTTTTCGAAAACTTTGTGTCGTGTTTCTGGAGTGATGCTGTTGACAGCCTCTGTAACAGCATTTTGTAATTCTTCTAACGTATGGAGACGTTCTGAAAACTCTTTATTTTTTAAAAAACCGAACATGAAGAAATCAAGTGGGGTTAAGTCTGGTGATCGAGGAGGCCATCTGTCCCTACTTATTAACTTATCCCTAAAGAACTGTTGCAAATGATTCAACGTTGTTAGTGCAGTGTGGGCTGTAGCTCTATCCTGTTGAAAGTAACCCCGTTGTAATTCATCGTCATGAAGTTCTTCAATGAAAGGATTTAAAATTGTTTCTTGATATGCAAGTGCATTAATATTGTGTTGAAAAAAAAATAGGTCCAATGATCCTCCTTCTTGACAATGCCAACCACACACCGATCTTCTGAGGATGTAATGAAGTCTCTTCAAAAATATGAGGGTTTTCTGCACACCATATTCTACGGTTTTGCAAATTTACATAACCGCTGAGATGAAACCATGCTTCATCACTGAAGAAAGTTATGTCTAACATATCGTCAATATTTAAGAACTCATTAAACCATTGGCAATATTGCACTCGACGAGGCAAATCAAGAGGTAGCAACTCATGAGTTACAGTTATCTTATATGGATGTAAATGTAGAACCTTCTTGCAAGCCTTTTGACATGTACCAAGTGATAAATTCGTTTGAGCCGATAAACACCGTAAAGACTTCTTTGAACTTACATCCATTCTTTGATGAATATCTGCGATGACTTCTTCGGTGAGAACAGTGGGCCGGCCTGTAGATTTTCCTTTAGAAACACTGCCTGTTTCACGAAACCTCTGAATTATACGGCGGACATGTTGCATAAAAGAATCATATGTGAATACCACTTCAGGGAACTGTTCTTGAAATTGTTGGTGACAACTTTGATAAGAATAATTCCACACATTTTGTTCATTGCGTATCCCCGACCGAAAATAGGCCTCAACAATAAATTTATTGTGCAGGTCCGTGAAAACCATCGCTAACCTAAAACGTTTGTGTGTATTCTTATTTCCTGTTATATGGCTGTACTTACCAATGAAAAATGTCTGACAGCAAAAGTGGAAATAAAAATAACCTTTTCGTTAATACTAACTCAATAATAATAAAATAAGGAAATCAAAACGTAAACAATACAACACACGCACGCTACTGACGAAATTCAACATATCCAGTATGAATACCAATCTTGTAAGGCGAAAATTACTAATTCGACAACGCGCCAAATTCAAACGCCTTTCAATCATTAATGTACACTCTGTATTACCTTTTTGTTAAAATAAAGTACAAAATTTTCAATGAGTTCTTACTAATTTCTTTTAAGCATTTCAAGTTCGATTAAAATAAATGTGTATTCCATTTTAGCACTTTAGTCATTTTAAACACAACTGCATCATTTAAGCTGTGAGTCACTGTAAGTTAGAAATATATTATAATGTTTATTAAAATATGTTACGAATTTAAATTAATGTTCTAAATAACTTAAGGCCCGATTTATTCACCTCCAAGTAAATTTATCTGGTCATTTATTCCCATAGTAACAATTGTGATCACAATAGTTACTATGGGAATAAATGACCAGATAAATTTACTTGGAGGTGAATAAATCGGGCCTAAGTCTAATATTTATTATTAAATTTATATGTAGGTATAGTTTAGGGATGCTCAAAACAGTTAAATGAATCGATTCAATTGAATCGATTGTATGGAAACGAGTCAGATGAATCGATTCAATTTAAACACGTAGAATCGATTCGATTCAATACATACATTACCAATTTCTAATCTTGAAATTAAAAATGTCGCAGCATCATATTTTATGGTTCCATTGCAGTGTTTACAACGAACAGATTTGCTGTTATCAGTAATAAAATGGTTCCACACTTCACTTGTTTTAGGAGGCATTGTTCTACACTCACACTCAAATACAAAATACGTATATACCTACTGTTGTGTGCAACGCAAATTTTTGCTCGTTAATGGTCAAAGAAATATCTGTAATTTGAAATGTTACGTTTTATGCCGCGGACATTCCCTACCCATAATTTTATCATTTTGAATTATTGGCTGGCAGTAACATATAGATGGCGCGGTGATAAAAAATTGGTTGTATTTCCACACCTTTCCAATTCGATTCTTGAATCGATTCACACCAAATTGAATCGATTCGATTCTTTCGATGCATCGCTTGCAAAGAATCGATTCAACTATAAATCGATTCGATTCAGAACATCCCTAGTATAGTTAAAAATATAGAAATTGAAATTATTTTTATGTACTGTAATGAAAATAAGTTTGAATTTAGCTTAGTTTTAAACTTCTTTGTTCGACTTTTGTTGTCCACGAGTATAAACAATGGTATAAAGTAGAATGTGCCGTCGTTCCAGAGATGGTCAGTGAAAAATAATTAAGAAATAAGTATAAAGCACTATCTATTACGTCAAAACAAAATCTGTTACAGTAATCTGTAAAATTCTGTTACAATAATTTTTAGTCGAAGAACAACATTGTTCACATTTATTCACGTTAGGAACGTTGTTCGGATCTAATGTAAGTAACATATCAGCAGTTTTGTGAAAAACCGACTAACCAAATAAAACTTCGACTCTTTTGAACGATCAGTATTTGTTTGTATGACTTCATGAATAATCGACTTAATAAACCATTGTTTCTATCACTGTCTACGAGCATTTTTCTTTATTTACACACACATGCACACACGACACGTACACTGACGCGGTAATTTTGAATGTAAGTGCCATTTACATTCAAAACTTATCACATAACGAACACATTCCACGAGGAAAAAGCCAGCCTACGAGATACACTGCATCAGGAGAGGAGCAGGAGCCGTCACCGACATCAACAAGTTTAAGAACAGCAATAAACTCATAAGATTTAAGATATAAACAAAAAGAAGATTTAGAATATTGCCGAAAATTACCCTGAGAAAAACAATTTATGCAAAAATCTGAAAGAGTCTCAAAACACTGCATTCACCCAACTAGGGGCCATAACACAGCATAAAATTAGCGTCCAACGTGGGGCCAAAGACAGAAAATTTTGCAACAAATGAATTTATGCTAAAATCTGCAAGACTCCAGATACCACAGCAATATGTAATTTTGTTCGTGTCACACTTTGATGAAAGTTTCATTGAATCACAGGTTATTATCTGCGGGTGAATCGAATTCGTTGCCTTTCAACTAAATTATTATTTAGCGAATGAACTAATATTATCACCACTGGAATGGATTTTGGGCCACACGGTTGGATATTTATTTGTCGCTGGAAACTTCATCGTGCTGACTTTATATTTTTATTTTGCTTGTCAGAATTTGTTATTTGTATTTTATAATTGTCTATACATAAATATTATGCTATACGAAGGATTTTTTCGCTTACATATCTCGCTTTTAGAAATTTATTCACGCAATCCATTCATTTAAAGTTTTCAAGGAAGAGGTTTAGACAGAAATTTTAAATTTACAGAACAGATATACTTCAAAGGGAATTTTTCAAATAAAAAAAAATTGACTTCCAGTCACTTCCGATTATACCGGAAGTCGCTATCAACTCGCTTATTTTAAATGGGATGCTATATTTTTGGTTTCATTTTTGAATTCTACATGTAAAAATATGTAAAACTGCAATACATTTCCCTACTTCTAAATTGCATCATTTTTGAGATATTTTGAATTTTCTAAAAAATTTGGATTCTGTTACCTGATTTTTTAAAAAAATATATCGCTATTATTGAATAACTGATATTGTAGTTGAGGCTTTAAGGATCTAAAAAATTGCATAAGCATAATCTTTTAAGCTACAGGCTGTCTAAAATATACCACTCCACTCGCAGAAATTCAAACACAGAAAAGTACTTTTTTTCAAATGGAACGACCAATATTTTAGTACACCATCGTATGTGGAATTAAATGCTGCATCGATCTGTATTAGCATTCCCTATATCTTCAACAGTTTTTGAGTTATGAGATATTTTTAATTTAATTCATAAAAATTTACAACTTTATTGATTTAAATATTTTTAATTTTGTTGATATAGCCATGAAAACAACAAATAGTTACATTTTGCGTTTCTCGTTACTGTAATTTTTAAACGAAAACAAAAAAAAGTTGAGAATCAAAATCAAAATTATTCAAACGTTAATAATTTAAATCTATTTTAAATTCATGAAGAATGATCTAAAATTGTTGAGAGAAAAGAATGTGTGTTCAATGAAATGTCTCCCTTTTTGTCTCCTATGAATAAAACATTTGGAAGGTTTGAACCTAACTTTTTGGAACTTGAAAAGATAAAATGTAAGGAGACGAATCGAAGATATAATCAGCCAATGGTTTTAAAACACTTTCACGCTAGCCCGGAGAGTTGCAAACTAGCGGCAATTTTCTTCGATTCAAAGTAATGAAATTCATTAATAATAATAATAATAATAATAAATCTTTATTCCATTATGACTACAGGAGTAGCATGAGGTTGTCAAGTGTTAGTAAATATAGGTAATGTAATTCTTTAACCTTTTATAAGACTACAAGCATTCCAAAAAAAGGATGATCAAAGAACAATTAAAGTTTCTTAATTTACATTTGCGAAACTATATTTTCTTTGCTTTACTAAAAAATTTGTAGTAACAGTAAATATCAAAATGGAAGTTTTTATTATTTCCATGCTATCTTAACAAAATTAAAAATATTTACCTATTAAAATTGTAAATTTTTATGAATTAAATTTAAAACTTTTTATAACTGAAAAACTGTTAAAGTTACGTATAGGGAATGCTAATACACTTCGACGCAGCATTTAATTCTACATACGATGGTGTATTAAAACATTGGTCGTTCCATTTGAGAAAAAGTATTTTTCTGTGTTTGAATATCTTCTAGTGGAGTGGTATATTTTAGACATCCTGTTGCTTAATAGATTATGTTTTTGAAATTTTTAAGAACCTTAAAGACTCAACTACAATATTAGCTGTTACAAATAAAATTGCTTCAATAATAGGTGTAATATGATTTTTTGAATATCAGATTGCAGAATCCAGATTTCTAAGAAAACTCAAAATATCTCAAAATTGAAGCAATTTAGAGATAGGGAAATGTATTTCAATTTTACATATTTTTACATATAGAATTCAAAAACGCAACCAAAAATATAGCATCCCATTTAAAATAAGCGAGTTGATGGCGACTTCCGGTATAACCGGAAGTGACTGGAAGTCAGTTTTATTTTATTTGGAAAGATCATTTCGAAGTATCTCTCCTCCCCAAATTTCAAATTTCTATGTAAACTTCTTCCTTGAAAACTTTTAATGAACGGTTTGCGTGAATAATCCTGTACTGTAGTACAGTGAGGTGATATGATAAAGTAAGGAATCAATTCATTATTTCCTTAATGCTCGATGTACAAGGCCGGGACAGGTCAATTTTTTGATTTTTATTGCGGATCTGATGGTCTAGGCAAAATTTTTATTTCGATTGTCATTTGTCTTTGATGACGTTATTAAACATTTTTTTAAATTGAATCAAACAGAAGAATTTCATCTTGATCGCTCAGGAAGCCATGGAATACGTTTTTACTACGTTTGTAAACGCATTAAACAAGCGAAAATAAACGAAAATGCTGACGAAAGCTAAGAATGCCACTTTAAACTGTAATAAATGAAAAATTAAGGAAAAACAAGGAAACTTATCGATTTCAAAAAACAAGAAAATTATTGTGATCTCATAATAGATGTTCAAACTGTATACCATTTATACCATTTTCTAATTGACAATATCCCATCCGATTAAAAAATTCGTCCTGCACACGATTTATGTTTGAATTAATCAAACGGATTTCATGTTTTATTCTGTCTTTTAGACCATTCAGATTATTTGGTCTGTTTACATAAACCTTGCGTTTTACATAGCACCATAGAAAGTAATCAAGTGGCTTTAAACCTGGAGACCTGAGTGGCCCCTCAATACTTCTTCTACCTCGTATTTAAGTTTGGCTTCAACAACACGGAGCGCTCCTTATTATTCAAGAAACGTCAGAGAATATTTAAACGTAATCTTTCCTAAAACATGGAAAAGACGTAGAGGAAGTATTAAGTGGCCACTTAGATCTCCGGATCTAACGCCACTTGATTACTTTTCATGGGGCTACGTGAAAAGAAAGGTATACAGGATGATTGAAAATCGAGGGCCAGCAAGGGGATCTCGCTTATTATAAGAGGTAGAGAATCGGTTAAATGGAGGCAAAGTCGCCAAATTTTATGGTGTTTAATAATCTGTTATGAAATTTGAAATATCTAGAACGGTTTCTTCACAATTGAAGAAAAACGAAAAATTGCGATTTTCGAAAATCAAACATAACTTCTTTATTTCTGATTTTTTTCAAAATCTGTGAAAACATTCCTGGAGCAACTTTTTCCGCTTGATTGAATGCCGAACGTACTTTATTTCTGGAGCGATTTTTTTGTTTTTCCAGAGCCAGTTTCATTTTTCCTTATGGGCGCGATTTTTGTTGTTTAGACAGGTAGATAGCACATTTCTTTGTGAATTCATTGGTATGCCACACTTGCTACTTTGTTTAAATTTCCATTGAGAAACTTTGAAAAAACTGAAATTAAATTATGTGCACACATTAAGTTAGCTTAGATTTAATTGTACGCTGCATAGTCATTAAATACAGAATGGTGTATCCAAATGAAGAAAAACGTCATATGTTGTTTATGGTTTATTGTCACAACGAAATTCCATTACAAGTGCTCAGCAGAATTTAGAGACTTATCCGGAAAGAATCCAACCAAGTATTAAATATTTTTCCAAGTTGGATAACAATTTGATTGAAAATGATACAACATAATATACAGCTAAATATTGCGGAAAAAGGAAATGTCTTCAAACAAATGCTCTGATTTTCTTTCTGCATTTTATTTCGGTACATTCTCTTCGAGTTTCAAATGTACCATTTTTGATGAAATTGTTATCCAACTTGGAAAAATATCTAATATTGTATGTACAATTAAACACAGGAACAATGGGATCGAAAATGTTTGAGCGTCCTTGAGAAAATAAATACCCAAAGGTGATCAAAACTACCTTCGGCCTAGAAAATTTTCGCGTTTTTGAATACTCAAGGTCAGGTGACAATCAATAGCGTTCGTATGTTGTGCACGGTTTGTTTATTGATTGAGTTTTCTACGAGTTTTTCATATCGAAATTAGTACATATTTTTGAAGAACGTTCAATCATTTTCGATCGCATTGTATACGTATCCATGGCTACGTAGCATACAATGGACCGCATTAGTGTGACGTCAGAGGAGGCACGAAATTTGATCCCGAGTCATTCCCAATTTGGTATAAAATAAATTGAACCTTAAGGCATAAGGCAATAAAGGTCACTTTATAAGGATCCGTTTTTGAGCCACTCGTACGCAAGCATTACACATACATATTTAAGACATGAAGTGTCCCAAAACAAATAATTTGAAGTTTTAACTAAACACCTGACTCGAAATCATTCGTCTAAGGCAGCGATTCTCAACCTTCTTAGCTCCGCGAGTTTCCAAATAGTAAATATAAATAAAATTAATATTTCGCGACCCCCCTCCTATAATTTTATGTCGCTGCGTTTATAGCGACGGGTACGAACATACATGTCTGACGTCATAAAATGATTTCACTATTGAACTGCAATGGCTTAATACGAGAAATAGACGATTTCTACATAGTGCAATCTTTTTTCATAAAATCACTTTGCACAAATGTCCTCCTTATCTCTACGATAAGATTCGGTTTAGAACAGATGTTCATAACGTTAACATAAGACGTAAAGAACTCGTTAACAATTCCCAACCATAATTCTGAATTATTTAGAAAATGCTACAAGTATCAAATTGGCCGCATTCAGCAAACCCGAAAGTTGTGCAACTGTTGATCAAATTTCTGCTGAATGCGACCTATCACAAGTTGATGAGTTGGAGCGGTCGCCATTTTTTGTAGCGTAACTTCTCCGCTACCTGACTGGAACATGTTATGATGAGTGAACTTCATTCAGCAGAAATGAGTGCTCAGTCTGAACTGTTGGAGCGGGAACTGTTACTGATATGTTCTGCTGAATCAGCCCATTGTTAACATTGTGAACTCTTTACTTACAGAATCTCTGCTACTGTCGCCATTCACTTTTAAAACAACGCTAAATCGTATGCTTTTTAATGGTCAGAGTTGAGCAATTTAAATTCTTTAACTTTGAAGGTATTTCTTCGGGTATGCATTTCTTTTATTAAGCTAATATGACTCTTTGAATTAAATTTTTGTAAGTTTACTTATTGAGCAGGTATTTGTCATGTATCATGTATCTCATGTTTTCACTTCTTCATTTTTGTTTTTTTTTTCTCTTCTTTTTCGCGTTAATCAAATGATGCATTACTATTTTTTTGCTTTGTATTGGCGGTGAGGGAAGATCAGGGAACAGTAACTTGTTGCTAGTTCATCTGACCTCGCACCTATTAAGCATGATAATTTTTTTTTTTTGTATATTTAGGTATGTTCTTATGTTATTGTACTGTTCATGCTTAATAAACTGATTTATTATTATTATTAGATAGTCTTGCTTAGCTCATAAAAATCATTACTATTATTATTATTGTTTAGGCTATTTTCGCGACCCCCTTTAATATCACCGCGACCCCCAAGTTGAGAAACGATGGTCTAAGGTATCAAAATATTTATTTATAGCGAAATGAAAATGTAACGCTGTTTGTTGTTGTACATACCGTAAACTTATGAACACAAGAAACGAGAACAAGCACCAACGAACAAAAATCAGAACAAACACCAACAATCACAAAAACAGTAAGCAC
Organism: Dorcus hopei; assembly: GCA_033060865.1. NCBI lineage: Eukaryota > Metazoa > Arthropoda > Insecta > Coleoptera > Lucanidae > Dorcus > Dorcus hopei. The sequence continues at coordinate 36,531,982 of CM065424.1, forward strand.
AGATAACTATCGACCATACGAAACAGAAACAAGTGACAATTAGGTTATGTATAGCAGTAGCTCGTGCGCATGTCATGTACGAAAATAGCGTTACATCATTTTCAATTCGCGATAAATAAATGTTTTTGATATCTTAGGCTGATAATTTGACTCAAATGTTTAGTTAAAACTTCAAATTATTCATTTTGGGACACTTCAATTTTGGAACACTTCGTGTCTTAAATATTTCCAATACTTGCGTACGAGCGACTCAAAAAGTGACCCTTGTAAAGTGACCTCTATTGCCATATGCCTTAAGGTTCAATTTATTTCACATCAAAATGGGAATGACTCGAATTTGAATTTTCGTGCCTATTTTGACGTCATCACTAATGCTGTAGCTACTATTGCTGGGTTCGGTAATTGCTCCGCGCTCACTCTATTCACTCCTCGAGCACTTTTGTCTCACTTTTACGTATATCAAAACAGCTGCGTTCTCACTCTAGTTTTCACTCCGAGCTTGCACCGAGTGAATTTCCGAACTCAACATATATAATATACAGCTGGCTCATCGTCCGTTTTAGATCCAAATAGGTGCCCATACATTTGCAGTATTGCTGAACGTCTATGACTGCGAAGGGATTTGCCTCTTGATAATACTGCTGGTTAATGCGTAACGCCCTCGCCAGGCTTTTCCATGCTGCTTATGGCCGACAAAGGGATTGGCGTGATGGACCAGTACTGTCTGTCCAGTCCCGTCACTCCCGTCCAGTGCTGCCAGATGCGATGTGTTCCTTTTCCCTAGAATTTTCACTAAAAATTCCCTAGATTTCCCTAGACTTCTTTCTCTCTCTTTTAAATTTGTTGAAAACTAGAAAAGTACCTACTTAGGTAAATAAAAACATTGGAATTTTGCAATTTTGTACTAACAAAGTCATTGAACCCTGCACAATAATCTAAACTAATAAATCTGAACTAGTGGAAAAAAATACTTAAGTCATCAATTAATTAAGTACAAAAATGGAAATTTATAAGAATATCTTATAGCGTTTTTCACTGGGATAATAGGTCTGTTCGATAGCTCTGCACTTTCTACTTTTTTAACACCTTTACTCTATTTTTCTCACTCCTACTCGCATTAATTATATACATCTCACTCTCTCAGGCGCGGTTGGTGTAAAAAGTGTAGAAAAGTGCAGAGCTATCGAACAGACCTTAAATTGTGCACTGAGTGCACACTCAGAATATTCTCATCTTGTTTTAACCTCATATATTGAAACGAGATAGAGATACTCTGAGTGCGCACTCAGTGCAGAGTTTAGTCCCAGTGAAAAACGCTATTTAATTATTAAACGTGAAATTAATTATGTACTTACCAGAATTGTTACACAAGCGATATTTCAATGGTTTGCAGCTAGAAGTGTAATTGTCCTAGTCACTATCAGAGGGCAGCAAAATCGATCATCAAAATCAGCTGTACAGAAAACTTTCGCGCGCAACAAATGGGAATACACATTTATAAGCCGTAATTTTAAACAAAATGTATCTGATCTGAAATGTTATATTAAAATTTTGTTTTCAAAGAAAAAATACTGGAAAATTGGATAATAATATTTCAGACTTGGATTTCCCTAGATTTGAGACAAAATAATAAATTTCTCCCCTTTTCCCTGCTGTGGTACAAATATCCCTAGATCTAGGGAAATTTCCCTAGACCTGGCAGCAGTGCTCCCGTCAGGCCAAGCCTGTCAGTAATCCCCATGATACTAGGAAGCTTAAAGATATGATCGTGCGCATCGAGTCCTACGTCATTCACATGAAACTAAGACCTTAAAGATATGATACATAAACAGACGAATTTACGTTTTGTTTGCGCATAGCGTCACTGAGGACAAAAATCAAACTTTGTGTGCTATAATTGAAAGAAATAAAATTAATAAATGTCCATTTATGATGCTTTTATATACTTATGATGCTTTTATATTCTCATTTTAAGACGAATTCGCGGCGCTTTTGTCACAGGATGACGTAGTCGATGCGCAAGAGCATATCTTTAAACTTCGTAGTATCATGAGTAATCCCGCTAATGTAGCGAGCCCGATGTGAGGTTATGTAAATATATTATTTTTATGGTGAAAAGAAATTACTATGAAATATGTTAACCATATACACATACACAATACCAATTGACTGAGACCGAAAATGGCCGACGAACCAGCTAGTATAATCAAGTAATGCTGTCCATTCAATCTAATAGCGTTTTCGATTAACATGCACTGCTCGCACTTAGAATATTTCCATCTTGTTTTAACCTCATGTAATAAAACGAGATGGAGATAATCTAAGTGCACACTAATGCAGTCAATCGAAAACGCTATAAGCTAAGTTAATGGGCACTTTTCAGAATTCACCAAACTTATACCGGTAAATTTTACCGACAAAAAGCTGATCAATTCCCGAGGTGAAACAGATCAACAGTGAATTTTGAAACGATACGATCATTGAATGGAATTTGTAACCTCTGTGTAATATGAATCCCGCTGTCATTGCTACTATAAACAATTTAATTAGAAAAAATTTCTTACTTACTTTTAAATGTTAAAAATGTTTTAGCTTAATTTTTTACAACTTGGGGAATATACAGATTTGCAAAAGTTAGGTTATAAACAATCCACCCTTTCAAAACCTGGTAAGTGTGGTTCCTCACCGGTAGTGTAACCACTCTCTTACCGGTTAATTTTGAAACGTGGAAATGACAGAAACCGGTGAATTCTGGAACGCTTCGGTAGGTAACCAATTGGACCGGTGGATTAACCAGTGAATTCTGAAAATCTAATTTCAGTTTTTTCAAAATTTTTCGATGAAAATTAAGACAAAATTGCAAGTGTGGAATACCAATGAATGTGCTATCTATCTAGTTAAACAACATAAATTGCGCCCGTAAGAAAAAATGAAGTTGGCTCTGGAAAAATAAAAACGAATCGCTATAGAAATAAAGTACGTTCGGCATTCAATCAATTCAGAGATGTTTTTACAGATTTTGGAAAAAATCATAAATAAACAAGTTATGTTCGATTTTCGAAAATCGCAATTTTTAGTTTTTCTCCGATTATGAAGAAACCGTTTGAGATATTTCAAATATCTTAACAGATTATAAATCACCATGAAATTTCGCAACTTTGCCTTTAACCGATTCTCTATCTCTTATAATAAGCGAGATCCCCATGCTGGCCCTCGAATTTCAATCACCCTGTATACATATAAAGAGACCGAATAATCTGAATGGTCCAAAACAGCGATTCTCAACCTTCTTAACTCCGCGACCCCCCAAATAGTAAATATAAATAAAATTAATATTTCGCGACCTCCCTCCTATAATTTTATGTCGCTGCGTTTATAGCGACGAATATGAATACAGGGTAAAGGTGGCAACAGTGAATCACTTATTATTTTGAGGGACGTAACTTGCTACTCTATAAACTTATAAGACTGAAATTTTACATCCATGTAGTTTGATTATTCTAGTTTAATAATAAGTTATAAATTTTTTCAGAGATTCAAAAAAAGAAAGAGAAATTAGCGTGTTTTTCAAAAAAGGGAAATGATCCACTGTGTACAGCAGAGCGGGTACAGTAGTTCACCGCACTGTACACTCGTAACTCGCAGTGGTGTACATTTTCAGGCCTTTAGGCAGCAAATGTTTTCAGCTGTGACGTCACAGTAAAGGGGTAACTGTCAAACACATAAATTTATTTCACTTAAAAATTTCAAGCTTATGTAATAAAAATGTAAGTTTTCTTGAATTTATATTACTTTTCTTAACACTACGCGTCTGTAGTTTACACATATCCTTGCGTTAATGTTAAGAAAATGTGTTTATATGAGTTTTAAAAATAAGGTTAAGCATTACAAATTTCCGAGGAAAATCATTACAGATCTGTGTGATACTTTGTGTTGGTATTAATTTGTCCAAATGTAAACCATTTCTCATTATTTTCACGGGCCATTCCGTCTTCTTAATGCTTGGATCCAACTACGTAAACCAACGAGCTTACACGTGCATAAGAGCCTTTAAAGCACTTGCGCCGTTAAAAGCGCTCCGTTGCGCGTCGCGCTTTTAAACCCGTCGCGCGTGCTTTAAAGGCTTTCTTATGCACTTGTATTATAAGATACTATTGTCACAGCATAGATATATACAGCAAGTTCACTCTCCTTGGCGGGAAAATTTCCCGCGTAAACTGAGCCGCCATATTGTGGATGGATAATCTGTCTAACCTGTATTCGACTGGACGCACGGAGTGTTTCTTTTTTTCACTCTTACATGCACTGAAACGCAGTCCCTCTCCCTCACACTTCTGCTCATTGCGTGCATCGAACATTATGTCGAATGCGCCGTTAAATTGCACGAATACGATCAGTGGTGTCTCGCGTAATTAGCAGCATAGTAGGTGCTTTCGATTATGCATGCTGACGAAGCTGTCGAACGACTGCGAAACGTAAAATGTATAGTGCGCGAATTAGTGTCCGCTTAAAAGGTTTTGTGATACAAATTTCATCGGACAAGAACCAACTGTAAATATTAAACTCATTCAAATTAAAAATAATCTGTCATCCGATTATCAAAATAACCTAAATAATTCGATTATCAAAAATATTTTTATTGTGGCACTGCTGGATCCATTCGCAAAATGGCGCCAAGGTCAAAAAATCTTGCCCCACCAGATCAAAGTTGCCCGCAAACAGTTTCCAAGCTGATTGTGCTGTGCTATGTTTTACGTAAAACGCCACCATCCAGAAATTTAAGTAAGCGCGGCTCGTTAGTGACGTCACGTGTGGAGGGGAGCGGGCTTACATTGCAGCATAGGGAATGAGCCATCCTATAAAGAGTTTAGTATCCTTGGTCATTGGTGGCGCTGCTGGCTTCGCATTTGCATGATCCCCATATGGTATTACTGGTGAAAGGTGGAAATGACAGAATTAACAGAAACCGGTGAATTCTGGAACGCTTCGGTGTGCTCTGGTAGGTAACCAATTGGACCGGTGAATTAATCGGTGACTTCTGAAAACTGCCCGAAACGTATCCCTCGTCACCTCGTGCCAGTGCTGCCAGACCTCCCGTTTAAACGGTAGGTCCCGTTTAAACGGTAGGTCTACCGTTTTGGTTGTCTACCGCGTTGATGCTATAATCTACCGTTTTTTGCCTTTTTCCACTTGTTTTTTGTTTGTACAATGATAATAACATGTATTTTTTTAAAAATGCCATAAAGGTTGGCCATGAAAATTAAAACTCATGTCGTAGCTTGGCATCTAACACATGCCAAAACCACAGAATAACCAGAATGCAAACTCTTGTGGTGGGGGTAGGTCACGCAAATCGTAAAATCGCCATTTTGGCAGGCTAGAATTTGATTAATTGCGTAATGCACGGTTGTTAGGTTATGTTCGCGGGAAGCATTTGTAAATAAATTTCTGCATAAAAATGACTGGAAAGAAGAAAGCTGGTGATGTGTATGCAGAAAGAAATTGCAGCAACAAGCAGTATCTTGGTAAACAGAGCTAAGTTCTCGTTCTCACTTCATAGATAAAAGTGAAAATGTAATTTCAAAATTGGCGCCGCCAATGTCTAGTAGAGATGGGCAAAGTGACTCTTGTTGACTCTTTGCCGTTTCATTGGGAAGCTCTCGGTTCTCAGCCCGGCGCAGCAAGAGCTGAGAGCAGCTGTGCTGAACTACAGCGAGCTGCTTCATCGGCTCTTTTCATCAAGTCGGTGAGTCAACTCGCACATCTCTATTGTCTAGCCTGACAAAATGGCTGAAGGTCACCGAAATGTGTACCGAAAAGATCAAAGGTACCGCCGAGAGTTTGCATTCTGATTGTTAGATATTCTGTGCCAAAACTGACAATTTATAGACATGAATGGAGTTAAGACATGAATTTTCTTTTCCACAGCCACCCCTTATGGCATTTTTAAAAAACACAGTATAACAAGCAATGTAATACCCTTGTTTATATATACCTAGTTAGCCCATGCTAGCCATAGCTTTGAATGGAATCCAATAAAATTGTACCGATAGATGGCGTAGCAGCAAACATTTGTTAAGACCAGGGCGCCAGCGGGTGTTCTGCCTAGATGGCAGTACTTGTGAAAGCATTCAATGATTTTTGTGGATATAAATCGGGTCAGTTAACTTGGCCCCCCCCCAGTAACGTTTTTCAAAGTTTTTTTGCACCAAATGATTGCACCCTTAATGCACCCTTATGCACCACCAAAATAAATTTTTGCACCCCTTCAGGAGAGAAACTGCAGGCAAATTTCACTGGGAGGGGCCAAGTTTACCGTAGCCCCCCCCAGTGAAAATTTTCAAAGTTTTTCTGGTGCACCGTGTTGCACCCCTAATGCACCCTTATGCACCACCTTTTTTAACTTTTGCACCGCTCAAATAGCTGAGAAAAAAAATAAAATAGAAAGTCAGCTAGCGCCCCCCAGGGAGTATTGTCGAAGTTTTTTGGTGCACCTTATTGCACCCTAATGCCTTATGCACCACCTTTTTTAGCTTTTGCACCGCTCAAATAGCTGAGAAAAAAAATAAAATAGAAAATTAGCTAGCCCCCCCCAGTGAGAATTTTCGAAGTTTTTTTGGTGCACCTTATTGCACCCCTAATGCACCCTTATGCACCACCTTCTTTAACTTTTGCACCGCTCAAATAGCTGAGAAAAAAAATAACTGAAATAACTTTCTATTTAATTTTTTTCTCAGCTATTTGAGCGGTGCAAAAGCTAAAAAAGGTGGTGCATAAGGGTGCATTAGGGGTGCAATAAGGTGCACCAAAAAAACTTCGAAAATTCTCACTGGGGGGGCTAGCTAATTTTCTATTTTATTTTTTTTCTCAGCTATTTGAGCGGTGCAAAAGCTAAAAAAGGTGGTGCATAAGGGTGCATTAGGGGTGCAATAAGGTGCACCAAAAAAACTTCGAAAATTCTCACTGGGGGGGCTAGCTAATTTTCTATTTTATTTTTTTCTCAGCTATTTGAGCGGTGCAAAAGCTAAAAAAGGTGGTGCATAAGGGTGCATTAGGGGTGCAATAAGGTGCACCAAAAAAACTTCGTAAATTCTCACTGGGGGGGGCTAGCTGACTTTCTATTTTATTTTTTTTCTCAGCTATTTGAGCGGTGCAAAAGTTAAAAAAGGTGGTGCATAAGGGTGCATTAGGGGTGCAACACGGTGCACCAGAAAAACTTTGAAAATTTTCACTGGGGGGGGCTACGGTAAACTTGGCCCCTCCCAGTGAAATTTGCCTGCAGTTTCTCTCCTGAAGGGGTGCAAAAATTTATTTTGGTGGTGCATAAGGGTGCATTAAGGGTGCAATCATTTGGTGCAAAAAAACTTTGAAAAACGTTACTGGGGGGGGCCAAGTTAACTGACCCATATAAATCTCATGCAGGAATTACTTTATTTTAAATTTTTTTAAATATTATGTTTCTTCATAATTCGATAAAGGTTTTCTGAAAATAGCATTAAATTTTATTGATATTTAATATGATTAATTCAATAATAAAATTGTAATTTTGTAACTTTTTGTTTCAACAAAATTCGAAAAAGAATTATCACAGGACGTCAACAAATGCATTTGAAACCATTTTCTGCAATATGAGAACGTTATCTCCTGTAATTATGACAGTAATTAGATTTTAATATCCAGTCCAGTGGTTCTGAGACGCACTAAAACTATTTTCTCCGGATTAGTTCTGACCTTCTCCAAATGAGGGCGCTCTAGTAACTGCCTTTATTCTGTAACTTTATTCATTTAAAATTACTAGGTTCAAAAAATAGTGCCACATTCCATATTGGCATAACCTACCAAGTTTACTCTAAATTAGTGCTCTGATTTGCTAGTTATTTTATTCTAAATGAAGTAGAATTATAAACAATCAGGAAGAAACTTCATCATTAGAATTATTGGAACACTTACCTATTTTGTTTAATGAAGAATGTCATGACGTATTTGTTTTCAATATCGCTTGGTGACCACATGGACATGACGAGCCAAAATATTACGTTAATATACAGTTTATTAAATGGATCTTTTTATCCAATTGCATAAACTGTATTTTAACGTAACATCGGCTGGCTATGTCTATGTGAGTCAATTCAGGACTCAATACTCGCAAAAAGTCTAAAGATTTTTTTGATTCTACATATACGTTACTTGGAAATGTCACTGCTCATTAAAAACTACATTTTATTTATTAAAACATTTTTATTTACAGTTTGAAACGATAATTTTTTTAAGTTCATGTGCTGCTATGGCTTCTTGAATGTATGGAGGATCCACACATTTTCTTTTTTTTCTCAAATCTCCTCTTATTACTTCTGGGGCTACACATTCTGTATAGAATTTTGTAAGTATTGGTAGCATTTCATCATTCCACAGTTTTTCATCTTTTTGTATTTTTTCAATATAAAGTGGGAGTTTATCATTGACATATACAACAAGGTAGCATTCATCCCTTTTCGTTATATTTAATTGTCCTTGTATCTATAAGTAAATATTTTACTTAAGTAATGTTATAATTCTCTTATTCAATTTCTTGTTTATTACCTGGAAATAATAAGAGTGTTTCCTATTTAAGGATATTTCCCCATTTATTATTTTTAAAAATGTCTTGCTTTTTAAAATTTCAACCAGTTCTTTGAGGGTAGAAAATTGTCTGTTAGGAGCGTAAATACATTTAACTTCAACTAAACCAGTATCACCAATAAGTCCTAAAATGAAATCAAAACTGTTCATGCTGAACACAAAGTTTTCTTGTTATTTATACCATCTGGAGATGCTCCTAAAAATCCGAATGTTTGGTCCACCCACAGTCCTGATTGATTCACCTTGCAATCCATTGTGTTTTCAAATAATTTTATTGCCACAGCCTCTTTGATTATACCATATTCAGTGGCATCTGAAAAAAAAATTCTGGGTGCAAGTATGTCCTTCACAATATTATGGCAAGACGTATATGGCTTCCTCTTCATGACTCGTCCAAACATCGATGCTGTAAGCCTTTTACTTTTATACTGAGCATAATTTTTATTATTGAATTGTCCAACAGTTTGTTGCTCTATATTTTTAATCTCATTTATTGACACCTGATAACAGTATATTAAAGAGTTTATTATGTAACACATAAACTGTAAGTTATTGTTACCCGTAACTGCTCAGTTAGTAAGTGAGCTTCCATTTTAATGAAGTCTATATCTTCACAGTCTTCAGGTTCTTCTGCATAAAAACCATAATCCGTATTTGTTTGTTTTTTTTTATTTTCATTTTCTTCAAAAATTAATTTTTTTTTTGGTCCGTTACTATTTGAGCAAGTTTTCTTTGAAATAAATTTTTTAAAATATTGCCCCGGGCTTCGACCTGTTCGCCGTTTCCATGGACTTGAATGCCATTGTCTTGATTTATTATACCTTAGGCCTGATAATAACACACGCCTTTGGTATGATCCTCTTTGAATCAAGTTTAGCCTCTTCCCCATATTAAAACGAGCCACTATATTCATAAGCCTCTCTGCCGCATTATTATTTTCGTTTTCAATTAATAGATGGGCTTTTTTTAATAAAAGGTTCAAAGTTCCTAAAAAAAAAAGGAAATATAATGAATATAGATTTTTGTAAGCCTTATGTTATGTTACCATGTAAATGATCATATATGCCAGTCGCCTTTAAATCCGGAATCTTATTATTTGACGTATCACCTGGCGTATTACATATGTCCTCTGTACACTCAGAATGATCTCCAAAAACATGTTTAACGCTGTTTTTCAGATGCACTCTTAAAAGTTCAACATTATTATTTTCTTTCTTTGAATGCTCATATATTGAACATTTTGCCCTTTTGGTTAATAAATTTATTTTATTCAGTGTTAACATTTTTCGACCTTGTACATTTATTGTAGTATCCTTTTTGATATTACGTAAATGTTTCCCATAATTTTTAAGGGCATGGTTTGTGCACTCTATTTTTCTCACAAGCTGACCATATGGTACATTCGTCCTTATTTTTGCAAAAAGACTAGAATCGCCATCTGCTATGAACTGCATGTATCTGATGCCATGCATTCGTTCACTACTGGAAAAGCCTTCAACAGCAATGTCTGCCTCCATTGCTGGTGATGCATCAGACCAATTTTTGTAGCAAGTATGATCTCTTATGGCTTCATTTTTGTTTACACTACGTGAACAGATACTACAATATTTATTTCGCACGCCTATATACAGGAGTTCGCCTGTAAAACGTCCTATTATCCCAACCATTCCAGATAATGAATTAAAATTGGTTCCATATGAACGCTTGCTCCAGGAGCCATCCACATAAACTGTTATCCATGGGGTACCATCTGAACATAATTGCTTTTTTTCAATTGCATGTTGTTTCTCACGCACTCCAGCGTTTTCCATGGATTTCCACAAAGATGTTTCCCAATCCCACAGAATTAAACAAAATAAGTACAAATTACAATAAGTAGACAAGTACACTTACTTTTTCCAAATCATTTTCAATTTTATAAAACATATGATCTGTCATGCATGGGATATCCATGCAGCTAAGGAATTCCTCCATATGCCCATAAGTGCTACCTGTAGCTAATGTACCCCATACAGCACCATTGTTTATATCTGACACATCTTTTTGGATTCTCTGTATCGTACTCATAAACACGATTACACATTGTACATTTAAATACAATGGTGCTCACCAGTCCGTTATTTTTCGATTTTCTTTTTCAGCGTACAACTTTCCGCATGTACAAATTTTAGAGTGATTGTACTGCAGATCCATTGCCCAAGTAATCACATAACCAAGTTCCACAATACGGTTGCCCATGATACTTGAACATTCTCTCGGAGAAGGTTCATGTTCTAACTCAGTATTCATTATACTAAAAAAGCATAACCTGTAAATTTATAGATAACTCATTTTACAATTATACTTACGCGTCATAGTCTTCAGTAGATATAACACCATCGACACACCACGACAAGTATTTTTAGAGCAAACTTTGGCCTATACTTTCTTGTGCACCAATTTGAAATCCTGAAACATAGGATATGGATAAATAATTAGTTTTGGATTGTTTATAGGTCTGTTAGGTACAGCATTTCTGACTAGTTTGAAACTGTCAAATATATTCGCCCATCGAATTAATCACCGCTTTCAAGAGCTGCATTAAATATGAAACTTCAATCGACGCATGCTTCTCACAGTTTTGAACTAGTCAGAAGCTGCTGTACGAACAAACCTAATATTTTACTCATTCATTAATGTTGCAACATTAGGTTCATTAGTTTCTCTTTGAGATGTTTGAGACACAATACATTCAATATTTTGGTGCCCATCATCATCTCCATTTGTGCTGAAAACAATAAAAAAATTAATTTTTTTAAATATAACTCATTAAAATATAACTTATTATTTTCAATAAAGTGAAATATCAAGCCATCATTGTTGCCAGATTTAAATTACAGAGCGCAGTAATTCAATTAAATTTGATGAAGGTTACTTATTTGTGTTTATTTAAACAAATTTATTAAAATTATCAAACACTTTATGGTACTTTTCCTGAACAAATATGAATCTTATAATGGTTATAGTCATAAAATTGAATTAGTGGTTTTATTTCAATCTGGCAACAATGCTGTGAATAAACCAAATGATGTGATAAGACCTAGATAAACGGTGTCATATGTTTCCTGCAATCTCGATTGATATCAGCATGTGAATGAAATAGTGAATATCTGTGAGTAATTTTAGCTCATGTATGCGACAAGGATGTCACTCGAAGCCTACATCTTGTGACTTAGAATGAACAATGCTTTTGAAACGGGTGTATATACCATCTCACTCTTAAGTTAATATCAATTTCTCTTGCTCTACACGGAATCTAACTACTTGATACATCATTGGAACAAACCGCTTAAAATTCCACTTATTGACGCATGCGCATCAATAGGTACCTAAAACACAGGATTACCCCATACTCCATCGCCATCATGCATAATATACATTCATAATATTTAATCCTAATGTGCATTATTTATGATACTCACTTGTAATTTGGAATTTCAGTTATCATTACACTTTCGGAATGTTCCATGTCCATATCATCAAATATTCGGGGAGTATTGACATTTGAGGTGCTATAATATATAGTGTCAAGTTTAATCAGAAAGCTTATTTATAAAAATTAAATAGGCCCGAAAATATGAGAATCTTACTTTTGCTCACTCTCCTTTACATGCATAATACATTTTCTTGTTCTCCAAATGTCTTTCATCGATTTTGCTCTTTTGTTTTTTTTCGGCCGTTTTGCGTACGTTCTGGCCATTGTAAAAGCACAAAAACAACACGATACCACAAAAACTATTGGTAAAACAAACAAACAGCTAAACACCAACTAAACACATCGACCACAATTAACCACAATAAACAAAAATAGTCGAAACGACGTTCCATGGACGGCGCACATACTATTATATATTTCGAAATTATTAAAGAGAGAGAAGGACATATCTGTGAAATAATTTGCAATAATATGTACCAACGCATTCTAAGCGCATTTCAATTGCGGCGCTCTCTGTTGTACATATAGGGACCGTGCACATGCGATGACAGCGCCACCAATGGCCATATTTTGCATAAGTGGTATGAAAACCATGGCCAGCAACATTAACATTCACTGACGTGGATGTATGGCCGTGTCAATTCGCCTAAAAATCGGTTCCGGAAAGCATGCCGTGGAGTACTCCCCTCAGCGCTCTCTATTAAAGATACTACAGAACTACTGACAGTAACTTAATGGCAACTGCAATTACTTAAAAACTCACAAGAGGCGCTGAGTGGAGTACCGTCAAAATTTTTAAAAGTCGAATTGAAACGGCCATACATACACGTCAGTGAATGTTAATGGAGTTGGCCATGATGAAAACACGAGTGACAGTATGATGACAGTTCAAATGTACATCTGTCATTTCAAATGCCCAGTGTGCATTTGAACTTGAATTTTGTAATTAATTTCATACCAGAAGATCAAATAGTTATTATGTACTACAACTGTAAATTGTCATAAGAGTTATAGTAACAGGAAGAATGTTAAACTTTACAATTATCCAGACAGTAGCAAGAAAATATACACCGTGTCCACAGAATATGGAATATGTTATATACTGCAAAAAATACGCGTTACATCAAAAAACCCTGAAACAGGTAAATTTTTGATTTTTCTTGCGGATCCTATGACATGATTAAAATTTTAATTTCGCTTGTCATTTGTCATTAGTGACGTCATTGACAATTTTTTTAAATGGCATGACTAGGTTTCATTTATTTCAAAGAAAGCACACTACTTTACTCTTTACAATGGTATCCTACTTTTGAAGTTTACATTCACAGACAAAAGCACAACGAGTAACAAGTAAATATTTTTAATTGATAAGGTACCCCCATATTATACTCATTTGACAGAGATTTTTCGATGATATAAAACTATTATTTTATCCTTCATCAATTTTGAGAAAACAGTAAACAGTAAACAATGTAACAAATTTAAATGATTCTTCGAATAATAAATGAAATCTTCAAACGAGGGTCACAATCAATAGAAAAAATCCAACTGTCACTCATAAACTACAAAAGATGTTCGAATTGTATTCCATTTACTGTTAGACAATGATAAACTCGATTTTCAATCCATTAATCCATTAATGACACTATCAGTCATTTTTGGTGTGATAGCTCTCATCTCTGTTCTTATGCTATCTTTTAAGATTTCAATGTTTTCTGGTTTATTTACGTATACTCTGTCTTTAAGATAGCTCCAAAGGAAAAAGTCTAACGGGTTTAAATCAGGTGAACGAGCTGGCCATTCTATTGCACCTCCTCTCCCTATCCATCGATTGGCAAAGGTAACATTCAGAAAATGACGGACGTTAATACCGAAATGAGGAGGAGCCCCGTCCTGCTGCAACCAAATTCTGTTATGAGGTATATCCGCATCTGCTTCGTTTGGATATAAAATAGCTAAAGCAGGAACTAATTCATATCTCAAAAAGTCTAAATAAGTTTCTGCAGTTAGATTGTTCTCAAAAAAGAAGGGTCCCAAGATTCGATTTCGAATAATTCCTGCCCAAACATTGATTTTTTGCTGGTATTGAGTATGTCCAGCGAGGATTTTGTGAAGCCCAGTAACGTGTGTTTTGTTTGTTTAATTTTCCATTCAAACAAAACGTTGCTTCATCTGTGAAAAGAATATTTTTGTGAAAATTTCTATCTGCTTCAAGTCGATGCGTTATGTTTTCACAAAATTCAATTCGTCGTTCAAAGTCATCTTCAAATAATTCTTGAACAACGCAGGGTCGATACGCATGCCACTTTTCTTTTTTTATGACTTTATGTACAGTTGACTTCTTTAAGTTATGATTTCAAGCAATTTGTCGAATAGAAATATGAGGATTCTCTACTACAGCTAAAATAACGTTTTCACGATTTTCATTATTTTCAGGTAAATTTCTTAGTGTTTTCGGCAAGTCTTTGACAGTGCCGGTCATTTCAAACTTTTGCAAGATTTTACTAACAGTAGACTGGGAAATATGATGCTCGGGGTATACGTTATTAAATAAATTGCAAATTTCTTTCTTTCGTCTTCTGTCTCCATATCCCAACATCAATATTTCAATTCGATGCTTTTCAGATAAATGCGCCATAAGTTTTATTACTTTCGTGCTTCTTTAAATCTTCCAAATCACAAGCGTAACTTTAAGTTCAAGTACCACTCTGACATTTAGAAGAATGCAAATGTTTTGATAAATAAGAAGGTTCAGTAGTGCCTTAACATGAATAACTAGAATACTTTTGTGAAAAACTTCAAAAGTAGGATATCATTGTAAAGAGTAAAGTAGTGTGCTTTCTTTGAAATAAATGAAACCTAGTCATGCCATTTAAAAAAATTGTCAATGACGTCACTAATGACAAATGACAAGCGAAATTAAAATTTTAATCATGTCATAGGATCCGCAAGAAAAATCAAAAATTTACCTGTTTCAGGGTTTTTTGATGTAACGCGTATTTTTTGCAGTATATAACATATTCCATATTCTGTGGACACGGTGTATATGGATTGAAGCATTTAAGTTTGTATGCTGTTTTGAAAGTGATTCATAGATTTCAATATCGATTAGTCATTAAGTACAACGTACTCTATTCGAAAAATGTGCAAGAGACTCAGATGAAATGAAAGTTTGAAGAATTTCATGAGAAGTCGGAAAGCAAGTCAACAAATGTAAGCCAGTTTCAAATGCGGTTGATGATTAACGGATGGTTAGTCTCGGTATTGTGAATACATTTACGGTCAGGATACTGATGGTATGCGTTTCATGTGAGGAAGTCAATATAAACAATAGCCCCAACCGATCATCAGACCGACTTCATGTCAAATGCATGTGGAACATGTTTTATACTATTTAACTGGAATACTTTGTGTTAATTGTATTAAAAGACTGATTATATTTGATGTATCTTAAATTGAGGTTTGTACTCAGATTTTTGTTTAATTTATAGCACTTTTACATTAATTCTATGAGTCACTCTCGTTACCCATTTTATTTATACAAATGGGTCTAAAAGAGCAAAAAAAGAGTGAAGAATACGTTCCAGTTAGGCAAATTTCCATAAATTTGTGTACGGAGGTCATGCATTTAAAATCCACTGTGTTTGAAAGGAAAAATTTAGAAATAACGGAAAACGCCCATGTCCAACAATAATCAACTGCCGATCTTCTGATGTGTTTTCTGAAATACTGTGTTCATAAACAATAGAATTCAATTTGTAATATATTTTCACATCTATTAGTGACACCACGCAGGATTTGCATAAATTTTGCATATTTAGAAATTGTACTGATCAACAAACAATAAAACTTGTTGCAAGATTTGAGTAAATTTAGAAAAAGCCCTAAATATTTTTAATACAATTGCAAGAAATAACAACAAATCTGCGCACAACCAAAAATTTTATTGACCATCAATGCCATGCAAAATTTCTTCCGCTACCAAAATTTTCGCTTGGCTATTGAAGTTATGCATAGGATGACTGCGCCTGATGGCCGGCCACTACCAGCTGGTCGTCCACTTACATAATTAAGATTTTAAAATATATTTCAACATCCATTGTAATTGCAAAATTAAAAATTACAGAGTGACGTTAATAACGTCACTTCAACGTGTCACAGGTGTATTAACCTAAAAACAATGTTTTCATACCACTAATGCATAAATCACCGCCAGGCGTCGCTGAACGCAGGCATGTGCACGGTCCCTATAGTGAACTTCTTCTCGACAAGCTGTTTTCACTTTTAACACGCTTAAGAACTAAAATCGGCAATACTAATGCCAGCTCCATCTGTTGCTTATTTGTTGTATTACTTCAAAAATACTCCCATCCCCACCCTGCAAGCCGTGGTCTTAATTCAGCTAAAGAAAAGTAAATTCACGGAAATGAAACAGAGCACTATATGTTATTGTCGTGCCATCTACATTTCAATAGTGCAAGCAACCGCAACTGCAGCTTTTTGAATAAAACCAGAGAAAACGTATTAAAACATCACAAGAGCGGGTAAAACCTCCAGCCAGTCGGCCGCGAAAACTGCGCAAGCGCAAACGCGTGTCGGTACTTCGCGGTTTTTTTTAAATTTAATAATTGAATTGAATCGAATATAACAGAAAAAATTTCATGGCATAAATAGAGTAATCAAGAAAAACTTTTAAAAGTTTAGAAAACAAATAATTAACACGTTCCGCCGTTACTTTGTGATATTCCATTATAACAAAAACAATACACAGATAATTACTTTGTTAATATCACATTTATTTGTCACACAGTGACTGCAGTTTCAACATTACAATGTCATTTTCAAACTGATCATTTAAACTGAAACCTAGTCTATACAGGCTGTTACAAATTCGAGGCTCACCATTGGGATCTCGGAAACGGTAAGAGATACGAAGTCGGTTAAATTGGGGCAAAGTTGCGTATTTTGGTGCTGAACAATAATCCGTTCTGAAAAATCTTCTACGTTTTGTAGTTTTTGAAATATTTCAAAAAAACAAGAAAACGTAATTTTCTTTTTTATTTTTTCTTGAAGTTATTGTTGCAGGGATCATAACAAAATTAATACATTATACAGGCACTTTTTTAAGCTCTTTATGATGATATCATTAGATTTTACTTAAAACGTTTCGTCTCGTTCTGACCATCATCAACTTCATTTTTTCTTATGGGCGCTACATTGGGTTTTAATACCATTGAATAGATCTATTTTTTCTGATGTTTTTCCATGTATCACACATCCCTATTTAATAATTTGAAACAGCTGGAAACGCAAGAAATTGTTGAAAATAACACTGCAAAGAAAAACATGGTATGCAGTGAAAACAAAAACCGAAAAAGTTTGTTATACCTTCGGAGTTTTATTTCGTGTATCACAAGAGCTGATTTTAGTAAAATTTTTAGATCTAAAAATGAATGTTTTTGAACCCAAGAATGACGTAAATTGAAAAATTTATTGTGGTCTTAACAAAAACAATTTAGTAATAACGAGCGAAATTTCCTTCCAACAATATCCAGAAAGACAACTACAAAACAATAGTTGATTAGATTTGTAATTAAATTATACATTATTATTATTAAAGCAAGAAAATATCAAATTAAATTATGTATGTCTTTAGAAAACTCAGCTTAAGCTCTTAAAAGATATTACTGCTCGAGGAAACATTCTTTCTTGTAGTCTCATAATTTTATACATTTTATAAGTAACTATTTAACTACCTCTACTAATAATTCTTCATTCTCATCATCTTTAAGGCGATCTCGATACGTCCTTCGAGCTTCATGAAAATATCCATAAAGTGCAATGTTTCTATCTAACTTAATAACATTGTTCTGTGTGGATGGCATCTTTCTGGGTATTATTGGAAGTAAATTTCTCTTGCTATTACTAAATTGTTAGCACAATACCTTTTTAAATTTACAAGAATGAGATATTTTTAAAGACATAATTTCTTGTGATACTTTCTTGCTTTAATCATAAAAATGTATAATTTAATTACGAAACTAATTAAATACTGCGTCATCGTCATTGTTGGAAGTAAATTTCTCTTGCTATTACTAAATTGTTGTTGTTAGCACAATACGTTTTAAAAATGTACGTCTTTCTTGGATTCACATCATTCCTAAATTATTACTAAATTGTTGTTGTTAAGCCCACAATAAATTTTTAAATTTACGTCATTCTTGGGTTCAAAAACATTCATTTTTAGATCTAAAAATTTTACTAAAATCAGCTCTTGTAATACACGAAATAAAACTCCGAAGGTATATCAAACTTTTTTGGTTTTTGTTTTCACTGCATACCATGTTTTTCTTTGCAGTCTTATTTTCAACAATTTCTTGCATTTCCAGCTGTTTCAAATTATTAAATAAGGATGTGTGATATATGGAAAAGCATCAGAAAAAATAGATCTATTCATTGGTATTAAAACCCAATGTAGCGCCCATAAGAAAAAATGAAGTTGATGATGGTCAGAACGAGACGAAACGTTTTAAGTAAAATCTAATGATATCATCGTAAAGAGCTGAAAAAAGTGCCTGTATAATGTATTAATTTTGTTATGATCCCTGCAATAATAACTTCAGAAAAAAATAAAAAAGAAAATTACGTTTTCTTGTTTTTTGGAAATATTTCAAAAACTACAAATCGTAGAAGATTTTTCAGAACAGAATATTATTTAGCACCAAAATACGCAACTTTGCCCCAATTTAACCGACTTCGTATCTCTTACCGTTTCCGAGATCCCAATGGTGAGCCTCGAATTTGTAACAGCCTGTATATACACCAAGAAAACTAAATTCTAAACTATTGACAATAACTACGTAACATCTGGAGGGATTTTTTAATTACAAGCTTCGAAGAAGGTTGAATACATTAGGTCAGTTTGGTCGTTCAATAAAATTTCTTCGGAATTACTCGCCGCTTTACGAATTTCTAGTGACTCCAGTAGGCTTAATTTAAGGCTTTTTTCTGCGTAATGTAAAATTTGTGTATTGTCTGAAGTGAAAGAATGTTTTTCTGCAATTAAATGGTTGGCAAAATTTGAATCGGTTTTTTGTAGATTGAAAGACCGAATGTGTTCTTGAATGCGTGTGGCAAAATTTCTCCCAGTCTGACCTATGTAGACGCCTTTACAATCATTACATTTAAGTTTATATACGCCAGATTTTTTAAATTTGTCTATTTTATCTTTAGTGTTAAAAACCAAATTTGAGATTTTATTATAGGGTTTATATGCAAGCAATATACATATTTTGATTTTTGCTAATTATTCTGCCGATTTTTTCGGATATTTTACCAAAATATGTAAGTGAAATGTACTGTTTGTTGTTACTCAAATTTACCTTAGGATATACCGTCTGTTTGATTATAAAGGCCCCAAGCTATAACTCATTTATTTTTGCTTAAACATCCAGTAAAGTGTATATATTTTTAAATGGGACGTTGTTTTCTTGAGAATGAAGTAAAACAATATTTTTTTGGCTACACTGTATAGGAGTCATGACGTCATCGACATTTTTTTTAAATGGCACGATGAAAATTTTTTTGCGAAATACAATAGAACATCCTTTTCTCTTTTCAACCACATAAAATTTTTATATCCTTACATAAGAAAATGTTCGAGAAAACTGAAAAAAACTACCTACATAACTTACCATTTAACATTTAAGGCACGCTAATATTTCTAGCATGCTATGAGTAATTTTACTGAAATTTGTCATACTTTATCTAATTTGGTAAACAATTTCTAAAATACCGGCACTGTCAATCTGACTTATAATTAGTTTGAAACGGTGAGAAATGAATAACATTAGTGGAGAAGCCGATATGCTAGAGGTTTACTACGAATGTAGAAAAAACAGTGTCAGTTTGACAGTGCCGGTATTTTAGAAATTGTTTACCAAATTAGATAAAGTATGACAAATTTCAGTAAAATTACTCATAGCATGCTAGAAATATTAGCGTGCCTTAAATGTTAAATGGTAAGTTATGTAGGTAGTTTTTTTCAGTTTTCTCGAACATTTTCTTATGTAAGGATATAAAAATTTTATGTGGTTGAAAAGAGAAAAGGATGTTCTATTGTATTTCGCAAAAAAATTTTCATCGTGCCATTTAAAAAAAATGTCGATGACGTCATGACTCCTATACAGTGTAGCCAAAAAAATATTGTTTTACTTCATTCTCTAGAAAACAACGTCCCATTTAAGAATATATAACTTTACTGGGTGTTTAAGCAAAAATAAATGAGTTATAGCTTGGGGCCTTTATAATCAAACAGACGGTATAAGTAGTATTTAGTGTTTGTTTTTCTAGTTTATTTTTTAGAATTTTGTCAATAATGTTGCTGTTGTATCCATTATTAATAGCTATTTGTTTTATGGTTGTTATTTCTTTTTTAAGATTATCTTGTGAAAGTGGAAGATGAATGGCTCTGTGGATCATAGAATTAAATGCTGAAAGTTTTTGTTTGTGTGGGTGCGAAGAATCTGCAGGAATTACTGAATCTGTGTATGTGGGTTTTCGGAAAATATCAAATGTTATATTATTGCTGTTTTTGGTTATAGTTACGTCCAAAAAGTTTAAATTATTATCCTCCTCTGTTTCGACTGTGAATTTAATATTAGGGTGTACTGAGTTAATATAATTTAAAAAGGTTTGTAACTGCCTAGTTGTACCACTAAAACATGCTATTATATCAAATCAAAATATATTGCTTGCATATAAACCCTATAATAAAATCTCAAATTTGGTTTTTAACACTAAAGATAAAATAGACAAATTTAAAAAATCTGGCGTATATAAACTTAAATGTAATGATTGTAAAGGCGTCTACATAGGTCAGACTGGGAGAAATTTTGCCACACGCATTCAAGAACACATTCGGTCTTTCAATCTACAAAAAACCGATTCAAATTTTGCCAACCATTTAATTGCAGAAAAACATTCTTTCACTTCAGACAATACACAAATTTTACATTACGCAGAAAAAAGCCTTAAATTAAGCCTACTGGAGTCACTAGAAATTCGTAAAGCGGCGAGTAATTCCGAAGAAATTTTATTGAACGACCAAACTGACCTAATGTATTCAACCTTCTTCGAAGCTTGTAATTAAAAAATCCCTCCACATGTTACGTAGTTATTGTCAATAGTTTAGAATTTAGTTTTCTTGGTGTATATATAGACTAGGTTTCAGTTTAAATGATCAGTTTGAAAATGACATTGTAATGTTGAAACTGCAGTCACTGTGTGACAAATAAATGTGATATTAACAAAGTAATTATCTGTGTATTGTTTTTGTTTAGAAAACAAATCCAAAACTTAAAAAAAATCAGTTTGTGCAATTTAGACAATTTAAAACAATATTTTTTACAGTTCTTATCTTACTCATGAAATTGTATTATTGTAATATGAAAAAGTGAGCACCAGTATAACACAGTACTTACTTGACGTTTTGCGAAATCGATTGTTCAGTTTATCAAAAGTGAATGAATAAAATAAAAGAGATATTTTTTATAAACTAAACACAATTAAGAAAATAATTAATAATTTGACATATAAAGATGCCTGAAATCAACTTTCTATTCTATTCTACTCATTTATTTATTTCTTAGTACAACATTTATTACACTTAAAAGTGAATACAGTACTATCATTATTCGATAGTTTGAAATTAAAGCAGGATGAAAATAAATATAGTACCTAATATGTCAGTTTTATAAATATACAGGATGTCCTAGAAATTCATATAAAGCTTCAGGTTTTTCTTTCCTACATTCCATAAGGGTCCCAAGAAAGCAAAAATTAATTCTCAGGGTTTGTTAGTTTCAGCACACGAGACAAAATACGAGCCCAACAAAATTGGTAAACTTGGCAACGTTGCTTATGTATTAATTTGATTTATATAATTAATTTGATTTATATAAGAACTTTACACTAAATAAATTTCACATATTTAATTACAAATGCAATAACCCAAAAAGCAATCGCGTATATAAACAATGTATATAAACATGGGTAATACCTTAAGCGCTTAAGCAGAAAGTTAAGAAAACTCTTCAATTATATTTCCCGAGCACAGGTGGCGCACCTTGGCTTAAAAATGAAAACTAGCAGTACTTCCCGCGCAAATATCACTTCTCCAGCTTCCCCTTTGTGTTCATTCTAGTGATTAGTATAATTGTTGTTGGTTGTTGTTCGGTTTTAAGTTTCGGTTTGTGCTTAAAATGAAGTAACATAATCGCTGTTTGTTTTATGAGTAATATCTCTAAAGTTCTGATTCTGGTTGAAGCAATTCCTAGTATACAAGTAAAGCTTGCTTGAAATACAAGATTTATTTTCCTGATCGTGTTAACTTTTTAATTACAAATAATCCCAACTTTCATCTTGTTTCGATGATTTGAATTTTCCACGAATTTTGAATCATCTACCGCTTTCTACCGTTTTTTTTCTATTGCCATGTACCGCCCATAAATTTTATCATCTGGCAGCACTGCCTCGTGCACACATTGAGGTTACGTTTCTATATGGTATGTTTGAAGCAAATAATCTTTAAATACTTACCTACATTGAATATTGATAATAAATAAATCCTACTTAACAAAAAAGGATTCTAATGCTGGGTTAATTAATCTTATCAACGACTTAACGTGGAATATGATACCGTTCTGTTCGATTTGTGGGAATTTAATGTTTGTACAAGAAGGGCCGAACGGTAGAATACAGTTAGTTTGCAACGTGTGCCCCGTGTTTCAAAACATTAAGAAAACTATAACTAGTAGAACCTATTACAAGTTAAAGGTAAGGTCTTAAATGTTAAATAACTTGTAATTCTAATTAAACATTTAATATTTCTAGGAAATAGATGACGTACTAGGTGGAGAAGAAGCTTGGAAAAACGTTGATTCTACAGAAGCAACATGTCCGAGGTGTAGTCACAATCGAGCATATTTTATGCAATTACAAATCCGTTCGGCTGATGAACCAATGACTACATTTTATCGCTGTTGTAACCATCAGTGCTCTCATAATTGGCGAGATTAAAATGTACCCTAGTATTTTAAAATTAACAAAATTAAATATTCATAATTTCCATCGTAGTGTGGCAATTTTGAAGTCATTAAGAATGACTCCATGTGTGAAAATTAGTGATTTAGAATCGGTAGGGCTTGCCATTGACATTTTAAAATCTGGTGGTGTCATTGCTTTGCCAACTGATACGGTTTATGGACTAGCATGCTGTGCAACAAATGTAACTGCTGTAAATAAATTGTACGAAATTAAAAGCAGAAATGAAAATAAACCTGTTGCCATCTGTGTTGGACAAGAAGCTGATATTAGAAAATGGGCTCAAATTGAACACTTACCCATTGGTCTATTAGATGCTTTACTACCAGGTCCTGTTACCTTAATTCTAAAATGTGCCCATAAACTAGACAAATCTCTTAACTTTCATGGGAAGATTGGCATAAGAATTCCTGATTATGACTTTATTCAAAATGTCTGTAATGGATTACATGTTCCGATTGCTTTGACAAGTGCAAACATTAGTAGTGAACCCAGTTCTGTTAGTGTTGAAGAATTTAGGTTGTTATGGGGAAAGTTGTCTGGAGTTTTCGATGGTGGTATTTTAGGAGAAGGGGATTCAAATCGAGGTGCTTCCACAGTAATCGATTTGTGCGAACCTGGATTTTTTAAGATTACAAGAACAGGCATTGCTTGTAACACAACTACAGATGTGCTATTAAAATACGGGCTTAAAAATCTGTGTTGATGTATTAGTTGTTTTTGTATTAAGGTATGTTTCCCATGAAGCGGCCGATGCACCGAGGCAGTGTAGCTGTCATAAGGTACTGCTTCTATGGAAATTATATAAGAACGTTTCCTTTGGGATGGCAACCACATACGTTAGCCTTGTACAACAACTAAACGCTGTGGCCCTACTCCCATCGAGACAGTGCAGTTGCAGCTACAGAGGAAAAACTGATGGAATGTTAGGGAAATACTCTTGCCCGGATCGTATACACCCTCATATCTTGTTTTAAATAAAGCAAGAGTACCAGAGCATTTCCTTAGAACACACATGTACTGTAAAATTTCATTGTATCCTTTTCCTTCTAACAGCAGCTTTAGTATAATTTTATTTTTATTTTCGCATATCGTGTGAAGAATATGACTGCTACTAATACTTCAAAGGAAACGGGGGGGGGAGGCATGTGCATTAGTTGCTTACATTGACCGCTTCATAGGAAACGTACCTTTAGTCCAATTATTACTATCTAATAAATTATAAGCAGTATAATATATCTTTTCCTACATCTTACATCTTTTTACAAGGACTGACATGTATGTATACGTGGTGATCCTCAAATATTCTAACAAAGTAAGGGACATAATAGAATAATAAATGAAAATGAAAAAGATTATTATTGAGTAAATAGTACCGTGCGGTTTTTTGAAAACAGGCCAGAGTTGGCTTTGGAATCTCCAAATGTATATCTTAAATAAATTTACTTTTGACAATTAATATCCAGATTTGTCAAGGAACAAAATGTTAAAATATTTTAAAAATTGTAACCAGAATGCTTTCTAATGAACAAAAATTGTTTATATTAGAAAGTTTAAATTTAATAAGACGGATGCAATTATGTTTTGCAAGTGAAGAACAACATTTCGAGCATTTATTGATGTTTTGGCATGTCATTAACATAGGTAAAATTATTTTGACGTTTGTTTTAAAAGTAATCTTATCTAGGACGTAAGCACGGATTAATATCATAGCTAGGGTTGCCAGGTCTCATATATTTAATATGAGATGCATATATTTAAACAAAATCTCATATATCACAACAAATTGTTAATATATGGGAAATTCTCATATACCGGCTGTTTCAAATTGGGTGTGCACTGAAGGGATCTCCTAAACCATGAGAGTTACAGATTCGGTTAAATGGAAGAAAAGTTGCACCAGTCATTGCTTAATTCGTATCCATTAACAGAATCAATTTTCTCTTAATTGTTCTTGAAGTATTGGTGAAAATGTAAAAATATCGATTTTCTTTTTTCCTCTGTAACTCCCTTATTAAAAATAATTTAGAAATTCTATCTTAACTTTCTACAGGTACTTTTGGATTCTACTTTAAATAGGGGCAGTAGAATTGTGATCACACGTTTCGTCTCTCCGCGACCATCCTCAGTTTACATTTTTTAAATATAACGTATACCTTTTTATTATCGTATTTGTTGCCATTTTTTCTCCTGATTGTAATGGTATATCACACTTAATTGTTGATATTAATTTGAAGCTTAAATAATACAGATTTTTATATGAAAATTTTATTTAATACGTAATTTCAAAATATTTAGTTCATTTTCTTAGGTATAGTGTAAATTTCAATGAATTATTTAATATCTGTCTCTTTAGTTATTGTATAATAAATTCTTTTAACGGACACTGATAGTGCACATTTGTAGTATCCGTTAAAAGAATTTGTTATACGAGATAGTTGTTGACGAGGCTAATTTTACAAACAAGGGAATATTTAATAGAAATGTACATAGATATTGGTCCAGGGAGAATCAAAAAAGATTTCAACAATTGTGACCACAGATACAATTCAGCTTAAATGTTTGGTGTGGTATTTGGCATAATGGTCCGATCATTTACGAAAATCATGTAACAGCTGAACGTTACATCGATATTTTAAGGACAGCATTGGAAAACATTTTAGATTACATTCCTCTAAATCATATTATGGAATTGTAATTTCAAAATGATGGAGCACCAGCACATAATGCTGAAATAACAACAAATTATTTGAATCAAACTTTTCCTGATAGATATAAATGGACCTGTCGCGTGGCCTCTAAGATCACCAAATATTAGCCCTTTGATTTTTTGTTGATTGATTGATTGATTTTATTGATTTTTCCTCTTCCGACATTTGAATGTTAGTTATTAATATTTAGTAAGTAAAAAAAGTACTAAGGAATAAATTTACTTATTAAATAAATCATGACGAAACTGTATCAAGCTTTTTTTATCATATTTTAACTTTACTTGAAAAAAGTGTTAATTCTTATACATCACTGCAATCAGCAGAAAAAATGCTATCGAATAGAATAATTAAAAGATATACGTTGTATTTAAAAAATCGAAACTGAAGATGGTCGTGGAGAGACGAAACGTTTGACTTCAATTCTGCCACCTCTATTCGAAGCAGAATAAGAAAGTGCCTGTAGAAAGTTAAATCAGAATTTCAAAATTATTTATAATACGAGAGATACAGAGGAAAAAAGAAAATCGACATTTTTACATTTTGATCAATATCTCAAGAAGAAATAAGAAAAAATTTATTCTGTGAATGAATGCGAATTAGGCATTGATTCGTGCAACTTTTCTTCCATTTAACCAAATTTGTATCTCTTACGGTTTAGAAGATCCCTTCAATGCACACTCAATTTGAAACAGCCGGTATATCACTGCAATTTATTTTATTATTAAAATCGCACATCATGTAATTGGCTCTGTTAGAAGTTAGAAAACAAAATACATTAGGGCTGGGTTCGTAAAGTATCCATGAGTAACGCTGGGAGCACAGAATATCTAACAATCAGAATGCAAACTCTCGGCGGCACCTTTGATCTTTTCGGTACACATTTCGGTGACCTTCAGCCATTTTGTCAGGCTAGACAATAGAGATGTGCGAGTTGACTCACCGAGTGGACTCGATGAAAAGAGCCGATGAAGCAGCTTGCTGTAGTTCAGCACAGCAGCTCTCAGCTCTTGCTGCGCCGGGCTGAGAACCGAGAGCTTCCCAATGAAACGGCAAAGAGTCAACTCGATCGAAAGAGTCACTTTGCCCATCTCTACTAGACATTGGCGGCGCCAATTTTGAAATTACATTTTCACTTTTATCTATGAAGTGAAACGAGAATTTAGCTCTGTTTACCAAGATACTGCTTGTTGCTGCAATTTCTTAGTGCATACACATCACCAGCTTTCTTCTTTCCAGTCATTTTTATGCAGAAATTTATTTACAAATGCTTCCCACGAACATAACCTAACAACCGTGCACTACGCAATTAATCAAATTCTAGCCTGCCAAAATGGCGATTTTACGATTTGCGTGACCTACCTCCACCACAAGAGTTTGCATTCTGGTTATTCTGTGCTGGGCAGGGTTGGAAAAAAACATTTGTTTTATTTGATTTTAAACAGCTTTTTTTGTTTAAAACATGTTTAAAATTGACTTAAAATTAATCATGTTTTAAACAAAAAAAACTGTTTAAAATTAAATAAAACAAATATTTTGTTTAAATTTATTACACTTTTTTAATTGCTTCAAATACTCTCACAACCTAAATTACATAGTAAAAAGGAAAAAGTAGTTATTAGTTGTATTGCGAAATGATAAAAGTTTAAAAATATTTACGATAAAAGAGATTCATTTTTGCAGTTTTTAGGGTTGAAAATAGAAAAAAATAGAAAACAGTTGTGAGTTGTAGGCTTTCAATTTTCGTCTAAAAATGTTTTCTACATATGCAATTTCTAATTTCAATTGTATTTTTTATTTCTTATTTACGTCCTTGAAAATTGTAAGTAGTTTACCAGTTTTTCTACTTCTAATGATATTCTAACTGATATTTCAATTTAGAATATACAAAATTAAATGCACTAAATAGACGTTCTAAGGTATGTTCCTTATATTAACGTTTCAAAAACGTCCTCAATTTTTCAGGTTAAGCAAATCGAGAAACGGACCAAACTTTATATTCAATTACCAATAATAGTAAAACAGTGGTCTTACAAAACATTTAAAATGAAATTAATGTCGTTTTTAAAAGATGATGCATTCTATTCTACTGACGAATTTTCAGAATTTTTGAAACACACGCATGTTTTTTCTTATGGTCACCCTACTACTTTCTCAATTAGTTGTACTTATTTGTATGTCTGACTTTTGTAAAACACTTGATTGTGTTAATAAAAATACAAAATACAAATATTCGAAGTCATATTGCCATTTGCTACAGGCAATTTTCTACAGGCTGCCTAAATTTTTTTATGTTGATCTGTTGATATTTAATAAATGCAAACGACATATTATGTTTCAAAATATAATGGAATGAATAATAAATCAATAAAAAGTAAATAATTCAAGTACTAGAAAATATCATAAATTTACATATAAAATACCATTTTCGAAAACAAATATTCATAAATTTTCTTTTTTCCTAGAAAATTCAAGAATGAAATAATTTAAATGAAATAAATTTGATAAAATTAATAGGAAATGTGGAAAGAAAGTAAAAGTTTGTAACGGTACGTCATTTTCGGGTCGGTCTGGTCTGTAGTTGCTGCCGATCGTTGCTCTGCTTGACGTCGGTTCGGGTGTGCTCGTCGGTGTCCGGGTTCAGCGGAAATAAAAGCGTCGATCACTTAGCAACAACTTTATTTACAAACATAGTCTATATTTACAGGTCTTTTTACAAGCTGTGCCTTACGGGCACTAATCGCAGGACGGTAGTTTCGGAAACGGTGTGTCTTACGGACACTAATCGCAGGACGGTACTTTCGGAAACGGTGTGTCTTACGGACACTAATCGCAGGACGGTAGTTCCGGAAACGGTGTGTCTTACGGACACTAATCGCAGGACGGTAATTCCGGAAACGGGGTGTCTTACGGACACTAATCGCAGGACGGTAACGCACTGTGCATACGTTCTGGTACAGGCTCTAGGGATCGGATCGGTGGTATGGTTGTGAGTGAGACGCCCACTCAGGGTCAGGATATGCGAGACGCCCGCATCGGGTAAGAGAGAGTGAGACACCCACTCTAGGATATGCGAGACACCCGCACTGGATAAGGGAGAGTGAGACACCCACTCTAGGATATGCGAGACGCCCGCATCGGGTAAGAGAGAGTGAGACACCCACTCTAGGATATGCGAGACGCCCGCATCGGGTAAGAGAGAGTGAGACACCCACTCTAGGACATGCGAGACACCCGCACTGGATAAAGGAAAAGTGAGACTCCCACTCTAGGATCAGGATGTGTGAGACGCCCACACTCGGTAAAAGAAAGGTCAGGATAAAACAGGAGGAGCGGTTGCAGATAACGCGAACGTAGCACAGATGGTTAAACGCGTTTGAGTCAAAACATCGACGGATGAATGATTCCGCGAGAAAAACTGCATTCCAGCCACGTCCGGTGGCTCGGAATACTCGGCGTGTCACTAACTTCAAGCCACGTCCGGTGGCTTGATAGCGCGGCGGAGCCACGACCGTCGGCTCAAGAGCCGGCCGAGGACTCCTTAAATCGTGCGCCGAGCGCGCTTATAAAGGCTTGCGCGTGGTGGGGCGCCCCACTCTCTTGGAGTTCCCACCTAAATTAAGCTGCGCAAGCACATCCTAAAAATACATGCTAATTAATATATACAAAACTTAACCTAATATGTACAAAAATAGTAACGAAGTGGTCACTTCGTTACATCCCCTCCTTTCTTCGGTGCAGCGAAATTCCAGTAGGAATGGAGCATCTCTACAAGTCGGCGGGTTGGCAGCTGCATCCAAACAGTTGTTTCTTCCGGCTTGCATTTCTCCAGCGGCACTGAAGATAGGTCGAACGGTTGTCCGGTCGGTGGGATCACATCAGCAATTGCGGTCCTCAGGGGAAGGGTACCTCTCGAGACGGGGGTGCTGGCGGTTGTGGCCGTAGGCGGGCTACCGGTATTTAGGCCTCTTTGTTTGCATGCCAACAATGAGACCTGCGGTCATATGTTGCAATTGTCGAAACAATTGCACTTTTGACTTTTCGCTCAGATTTTACAGAAGAACTCGTGTCGGGGGTCAATTTTAAAAATGTCTTCGCATTCACTGGTCCGATTGATTAACTTATTTATCGAAGTCCTTTCTCTTCGGTGTACATACAACACATATTTCGGGAGCATATTTTATATGTACGGTTAATCTGTTCTTCATTCGTAAAACTTCCGGATTTCCGCTTCAGCGTCTCAAAGTTTCACTATCACGGTCACTTAGTTCGCGAACTGGTCACTGGAATCGGTGTGTCATCGGTCACTGGAGTCGATGTACACTCTGGTCACTGGAGTACTGGAATCGGTGTGTCATCGGTCACTGGGACTGATGTACACTCTGGTTACCGGAGTACTGGAATCGGTGTGTCATCAGTCACTGGAGTACTGGAATCGGTCATCAGTCACTGGGATTGATGTACACTCTGGTTGCTGGAGTCGGTTCTTTTAAACGGTCCCTGCTCTCGGTTTTGAAACGGTCCCTGCTCGGGCGCCATGTAACGGTACGTCATTTTCGGGTCGGTCTGGTCTGTAGTTGCTGCCGATCGTTGCTCTGCTTGACGTCGGTTCGGGTGTGCTCGTCGGTGTCCGGGTTCAGCGGAAATAAAAGCGTCGATCACTTAGCAACAACTTTATTTACAAACATAGTCTATATTTACAGGTCTTTTTACAAGCTGTGCCTTACGGGCACTAATCGCAGGACGGTAGTTTCGGAAACGGTGTGTCTTACGGACACTAATCGCAGGACGGTACTTTCGGAAACGGTGTGTCTTACGGACACTAATCGCAGGACGGTAGTTCCGGAAACGGTGTGTCTTACGGACACTAATCGCAGGACGGTAATTCCGGAAACGGGGTGTCTTACGGACACTAATCGCAGGACGGTAACGCACTGTGCATACGTTCTGGTACAGGCTCTAGGGATCGGATCGGTGGTATGGTTGTGAGTGAGACGCCCACTCAGGGTCAGGATATGCGAGACGCCCGCATCGGGTAAGAGAGTGTGAGACACCCACTCTAGGATATGCGAGACACCCGCACTGGATAAGGGAGAGTGAGACACCCACTCTAGGATATGCGAGACGCCCGCATCGGGTAAGAGAGAGTGAGACACCCACTCTAGGATATGCGAGACGCCCGCATCGGGTAAGAGAGAGTGAGACACCCACTCTAGGACATGCGAGACACCCGCACTGGATAAAGGAAAAGTGAGACTCCCACTCTAGGATCAGGATGTGTGAGACGCCCACACTCGGTAAAAGAAAGGTCAGGATAAAACAGGAGGAGCGGTTGCAGATAACGCGAACGTAGCACAGATGGTTAAACGCGTTTGAGTCAAAACATCGACGGATGAATGATTCCGCGAGAAAAACTGCATTCCAGCCACGTCCGGTGGCTCGGAATACTCGGCGTGTCACTAACTTCAAGCCACGTCCGGTGGCTTGATAGCGCGGCGGAGCCACGACCGTCGGCTCAAGAGCCGGCCGAGGACTCCTTAAATCGTGCGCCGAGCGCGCTTATAAAGGCTTGCGCGTGGTGGGGCGCCCCACTCTCTTGGAGTTCCCACCTAAATTAAGCTGCGCAAGCACATCCTAAAAATACATGCTAATTAATATATACAAAACTTAACCTAATATGTACAAAAATAGTAACGAAGTGGTCACTTCGTTACAAGTTAAGATATAACTTTCTAAAACCAAATTTTATGTATTGTTAATAATTTTATAGTTATTTATTTTGATTATTAGACCACCAAGTATATTTATATACTGTACATCTAATTTACAATAATAATTAAATAATAAATGCTGAAAGATGTTTACACGAATGTGACTTTAATTTTAAAGTCTCTTTTAAATCCCATTATCAAACTGGCCCTTAATAAGACAACTAATTTTTTATTATTAAATACATATTATAACGAGCGTCTAAATAAAAACCTGGTCAAGTGGGTTGTGATCGAGAATTTATCCATTGCATTTACATAGCAGAATGACTAAATGTAGCCTACTTGACCAGGTTTTTATTTAGACATGAGTTATGTATCAATAATGCAAAACACTTACATCAGATGTGTTTCATCTACGCTTAAAACCACAAAAATAAAAAAAAAGTAAAAAAAAACATGTTTAAAAACATGATTAAAACCCAATTAAAAACAAACACTTTGTTTTAAACAAAGAGTTTGTTTTTAATTGGGTGTTTTAAACATGTTTTAAACACAATGTTTTAAACAGTTTGTTTTAAACTTTCCAACCCTGGTGCTGGGAGTGAATAAAATGAAAAGGAAAATATACAAAATCATTTATATGAGAGAGAAAGAATGTCACTCAGGAGTACCCAAGAAAGTTTACGAACACACTCTAGAGGCATTTACGAAAATTAACCCGGTGGATACACCGTACTCTGTTTTTCTCACTCTTACATGCACTAAGTCTCTTAATGTTCTCTCTCACACTTCTAATCCGGTTATCAACCGAGTGAATTTTCGTAAACGCCTTAGATGTGCGGCTTACATATCTGAACGCAGTCCACTTTGACTGCTGACGCTGATGGCCGCATGCACAGACAAATCTTTAGACTTAAGCCAAAGTAAACCTTTGAGAGTACTCTACTCACCGTTGCCTGCCTGCATTGAGTCGTTGATTGCATCTGATTGCAACGCTATTCGCTATTAGCGATTTTTCGCAACCATCACGTTAACTTAAATTGCCGGACAAGTGGCAAACAATCTATTGCCTGAAAAATTAAAAGATTTGTACACTGATGTCGAAAAGTTTTAAGACGAAAAGCAACACTCCTGGCCTTACAAATATCCGTGCTTTGCAATTATGAACCTTAACAACATTTAGCCGGCTACCTGCTTTTATGATACGGTCGGCGGCAAGTTAAATAAATAGAAACGTTTAAAATATTGATTACGGTTTCCAGTATACATATGTAATAAAAATCATCGTCGGCCCTATGTCAATATATCGCAAATGATTACCTCTTTCCCTGTTTTTCGTTCTTTTTAACAATAAATAATATCAAAATAGTATATTAATTTTATTTTTAATAAAAATATACGACGATTGTTAAATGTCCGCAGTTACTAAAATTTACCTCACTAATTATTTGATTTCCGACACAAGAAATTATTCAATACTAAAGAAAAATTAGTTCGCGGCTTCATATACCCGTACACTAAATTGGGATAATGGATATTTTCCAGACTTCCAAGATTACACTGCTTCCTAGAATTCCAAGATTTTAAAATTGTAATAGGTTGTAGAGGTATAAAATCCTATTTGCACAAGATAATTAAAATGTATTAAAATTCCCGGTTTCAAGAACAGAAATTTGCATCAGTTTTAAGAATATTCTTTATCATATGTATTCACGAATTAATTAATATAATAGTAAGTCCAATTAAAAACTAATTTGTAGTAAAAGACTTTATTACTCATTCGATTTATATAAAAAAATAGGATAATAAAATAATTTTGGTTTATTTTTACTCGTTTTGTTTGACACTGTATAATATAATCTAAATCAGCGTTGGAAATTTTAAATTGCAACACATAAAACACAAAAAGTATTTTCTTGTTTCAGATCACTTCGTTTTTTGTTATTCAACAAGAATAACAAGTTTACTGCTCAAACTTGAAATTTAAATTTACACCCATTCCAAACTTAGGACGATTTAAAACATTTTGATTTAATATCTTTCAATGTTTGTTAACAATTTAAATATGTAAATGTAAATTTAATCATAAAAAATACAGAATATAACAAAACCCGGGTAGGTATTATTTTTATTAACATTAAAGTAAAAACAATTTTAAACATGACTTCACAAAATATAGCTATATACCTCACTTAATTTTATTAATATTTACTGTCATAATACATTATAAATTATGCAGTTCCCATTACCAGGAATTTCCGTACTTAATGCTTATTGTATTTCCGTGCAAGAACCAGTATCAATCATTTAACATTTATTATTAAGAATTTATTTTTCTTTATTTATTATTTATGTAATATAAATTAGCAAAGAAAATCAATAAGTAAATTGTTTACCAACATGTTTATATTGAATTTTTTTAAATAATAAATATTAATTTTTACTTTTAATCTAGTGCGCTTGAAGTAATAGCGTTTTCGATTGACCGCACTAGTGCGCACTCAGAATATCTTCATCTCACGTTATTACATGAGGTTAAAAGAAGATGCAAATACACTCAGTGCAACCGGTGCAAGTGAATCGAAAACGGTATAAATAAAATAGAATAGAATTTGCATGACAACATAAATGTTCAGAAATTAACAGATTACCTGCTCTCGTGAATGAATTTTATGACCCTGCTCAACCACTCGTCGAGAGAGAGAGAGAAACGGGGAGGCTCAAATGCAGAAGATTCTAAATTCAGACGGGCTGCTTCAATAAGGCTCAAATTCCAACAGATTTACTGCTTCTCGTCTTGAAACTTTTCGACATCAGTATACCTGAAAGCGTACGTAACAATTGATTTTCATTATTTACCGTGGTAAATAATAAAAAAATTATTTACCTCAGGTCGAGAAATTGTTTTTCACAGCAACCTAACACATGTCAAAATGACAGTAGTGGAAAAAATATTTTTTCCACTACTAGTACTATAGCCTGAGGTAAATAATTTTATTATTTATCGGTAAATAATGAACATCAATTGTTACGTACGCTTTCAGGTACAAATCTTTTGATTTTTCAGGCAATAGATTGTTTGCCACTTGTCCGGCAATTTCCCGCATTTCAGGCGGCGTACAATTTAAATCGCCGTACATCGTTTACCGTACTTACTTTATTTAATTGACGATTTGACAAAAAGATCGACGTAATGTTTGTGACAAATTAAAAAATTTAAATCAACTGTCATATCGGTAATACAGAAAACTGTAAACCTTTCGTAATTTGTAATAAATATTTGTTCAAATTAAAATTATCATTTGCACTAGTAGTGGAAAAAATAGTATATACACCACGGTAGAGAAGTCTTATAACCCTCGGTCCTTTACATCCCGAGGCCCTTAGGGCCGAGGGATGTAACACTAGGTTATAACACTAGACTTCTCTACCTAGGTGTATAATATACTATTATTATTGTCTCATATATTATTTTACAGTCTCATAATATATTATTTCTACTGACTCATATATATTGGAAAATTTTAGTTGGCAACCCTAATCATAGCCAGGGTTGGGACGTAGATAATAGATGTTGCGTGTGCATGCGAGGGGCGTGCTTTTTGCGTATGTGATTGTGTGTGTGTGTGTGGACTGTATTTTGTAGCCCTTCGCTTATTTTTGTTGATGAATAAGCCTGATTTATTCTTTATAAGTTTTTTATTCACTTACTTACACAAAACAAAACTTAAACATAAGAAAAATACAAGTTTTCTAACGGAGCACGTGAACACGTAAAAAGCAGAAACTGATATGGCTATTTTGTCATGCGCGGACACACCGACCTGCGTGAGATTTTATTAATCAAATAAAATACAAAATTTTATGCCCGAATTCATAATACTTTCTTGAGATTTCCTTAAATAAAACTAGCATAGGCCATTTTGCTCATAATAATAAATAATACAAAGCCGTAATATAAAAATGAGTTTAATATGTTAAATTAGTGAGGTTACATAGTTATTAATATCATCTTGTCAACACAAAATCTATTCGTTTTAGACCAATTTCTGGTACAACCACAACTTGACCTATATTTGCACTAATTACTTGACGATGACGTTATTGTGGCAAACCCAGGATTTCTAAAACGAATATACCTAGTGAGACGTATCATGGCCTTCTAAATGAAAAGCGAGTTCTATCTGACCTGCGCAAAAGTACAGTTCAGGCGTGCTCCGCCAAGCACTGCTTACAGGGCGCTTTCTTAACCTAAAATCTTGACAGTTCTGTCACATGTGAATGGTGGATGAGTTCGTGTAAGAACAATTAACGTTATTGTTGTAAAAATTTGAGCATACTGGATATTATTTACATTGGAATAAGGTGGAGTATTTATGTCCAATTTCGACAACTTAATTTAGCATTAAACTATTACGGTTTTAGATTAAAATCTCACCTGCATATACTCAGAATTTCTGCGGTAAGTTACAACATGTATAATAAAGCTTCTTTTCTCATTGTGCGTAATTATCAACGCCCTTTTTAACACGTTTTACATTATCAAAAGTCGAAACTCTTTTATGTAACTTGTAATTATTCATAACACGAAAGTGCCAGTCTCTCTTTATTGCGCAAGCGTACTTCACTCCGACGAGATCAAATGATTTGTGCATGAATCTATAAAGTTTATACCACATAAATTATGTTGTATTACGGTAATTACAATATTAATTAATTTTGCGTGAACTCACTTTGATTGACAGTAATGACAGTGCACTTCACTCATTGCCGTCAGTGCCCCGTCACCAGCGCCAAAGTGTCGACTTTTGGCGTTTTCTCGAGCACAAAAATACAATGTAAATTTTTCAAAACGCCCAGACCAGTTAGAACTCGCTTTTGATTTAGAAGGTCATGAGACGTATAAATACCCATTAATTACACGTAGATTTTGTAATTATCTACGTCGTCAAAAATGAATTAACTACTGTAAAAATTACGTTTCTATTTCTTCATTTTCAGGTTATAATTAATTATTTATACACAATATAATGTCTAATTTGATGTAAAATGGATAAAATTGTTGTATACAAGCATTAAAAAGCTTCAAAAACTTGAAATACGTGAAATGAACATTTAATTTTGAGGTTAGAAATGTGACATTTCACATAAACTACTGGCGCATTTCACCAACGTTACTTAAATTTAATCATCCGTTAAAAGTAAACGTTGCCATGGTTACATGTGTTGAAGGTATAGGAATGATTATTCTTAATCGATGATTAAAGTTAAGTGGCGTTTGTGAAATCCAGCGTAAGTCGGGTAGGTTCCACTTAAGGATCACAATGATTATGTTCTATAGAGTACGTAGCGTCGTTCCACTTGTATTATTTGGTCTTAACGGCGAGAGAAGTGGAACGGCTTTTGTATGCCCTTCTCACGAACTTGTTCAGAGATTCTCTTGTGTTTATGTTTTCAAGGGAATATTGGTACGGTAAAACGGACAACAATAATTAAGTTTAACTGCACCCAAAATGGAAAATGCTAGGTTAACTTTTCAATTACGTATTTTAAGTTCGCGCCGTCACGTGTGATGTTTTACGCCGACCCAGGTTCATTTTGTGGGCGATGTGATCGCTTTCCTAGCCTCGCATCAGATGGAACAATACCAGCGCTACTTTGATCATTTTGATCGTTAAGTGGAACCTACTCGTCGTATAAAAATTACATTTAACTACATAAAAACTACGTTTAGACGTAATGTAATGTAGAAAATATTTTTTACACGTAGTTTTCCCAACTCTGAATAGCAGATACGAAACTGTTTGTCGGCACCTTTGATGTGAGTTGAAATTTTTTGACCTTCAGCCATTTTGAAAAGGGTGTGCTACCTTTTGATTGAAAATATTTTGCATAAGCTCATATAAGGTAGTAATGTTTGCCGATGACTTATTTTCAGTAAATCTGTTTTGGGAATGCGTATTAGCCACTTTCCCATTACCCACTTTGCACAAGCAAATTAGCACAAAAGCGCAAAAATCGCCATAATAGGACTATTACCTTTCGGAAAACTAAATAACGAAGTGGTTTCTTCTTTTCAATTTGTCCCATCGTTTATTACTGCATAACATGTAAAAAATATCACATTAAAAGTTAATGTCAAACTGGCACACCTTTCTACAAAGGTGACTTGTTAAAAATAATCAAATCGGCAAGTTTCGCATCTGCTATGATATTAATCTGTGACGTAAGTTTTCAATAACTCTCATGTTATATTTAATATTACCACTATAAAGTTTCGCAAGCAGCTTACACGTAGTTTGTTTGCTTTTTCAAAGTGAATAACAATAAACATTAGCCTACTAATTTTTTTAATTTTTTGGCCGGTATGACACGTTACTAAATTTTCTGAGAAATTTTACAGATATTTTTTCATTAAAAATTATTTAATATTTTTTAATTCTTTCTTAAGAAATATTTAAAGTTCTGTATGCAACGTAAAATAATTTTCTCTAAAAAAATTATCATGTAAGCATGCGCAGTTGATGACATAAGGTCTGTTCTATAGATTGTAATGCACAGGATCTCACATGTTTGTTTTATATTGGGTACTTTTTGTCATATAAAGACAGGGTCATTACTGGTAACAATCAATTAGTGTTTCTACCTGTTCTCGTGACCATGACATAATACAGTAAGCAACAGTAAGCAGTACCTACTTAACTTTTATTAAGCACACAACGACCATAAACTGTATACAGTGAATTTTTTTTAAGTGTGGCCATAGGGATTTACATGTTAAAAATTTGACCTCATGTTAATGTATGTTATGGCACAAATTTGAAGCAAATTTTTATTTTTGTTAATAATTTAAACATTTTTCTACGAAATGCACATTGCTAGAATAACAATAACATGTTCTATTTAATTATTTTCCGGTGAGAAATTGAAATTAATAAACATAGAATTAACCGAAGCCAAAAATCAAGGTAGCTGAAATGTCATTGAGAGAAAAGTTCCGTTAATGTCTATTGCAAATTTATAAAGAAAATGTCCGTTATTATTAAGCAAGCATTAAAATTATCAATTATGTATGTTATAACAAGTTCCACTCATTTTTCAATGGTATGAGGGCGATTCCAGCGTCAATCAGGCGACATACATAGCAGTTATTAAAGTAGTATATTTAAATTTTACACATATAATAAGAATTAATACTTTTTCTTTTAATCGCAGATAGAAGAGCATACCATGTACTTGTTAAAATGTTTTGTAATGTTTTAAAAAATTGTTTCTTTTAAATGAAATATTATGTACAAAGTAAGCGTCAATCAGGCGACAGGATTTATACGTCATGCTTTTAGATGTCACTATACAGGTTGTTAATAAAAAAACTGTACACCGCTTGACAGGTAATAGTAGAAGTCAAAACAAGAAAAAAATTCTAATAAACCCATATCCAATTCTCAATACAGGTGTCCACGCCATGTGTTCACTCTTCTAGAATTTTTATTTTTTACATAAAATTCGGGAGGGATAAATTAAATAAAAAGCTGAATTTTCCGACATACGACTGGCCACCGTAGAACTTCCGGTTTCGCCGGAAGTGATATCAACTTTCTTATTTTAAATGGAACGCCCTGTATATTTTTACATATTTGGAATCTATAGATCATTGTGAGTCCGAATATGTATCACTTGGTAATTTTGGTTTCCATGACAACGAAAAAATTTTTTTTGTTTTTCAGTATGCAAAGCTATGTATGGTGTATTTTCATTCTAATGCGACCAAGTGAAAATTTCACATGCTGTAAAAATGTTAATAAACCAAAGTGCAACCAAAGAAGTTGCTTTCTCGAATCACTTGATCGCATTAGAACGAGAATACACCATACATAGCTTTGCATACTGAAAAACAAAAAAAATGTTGTTCGTTGTCATGGAAACCAAAATTACTAAGTTATACATATTCCGACTCACAATGATCTGTAGATTCCAAATATGTAAAAATTTACAGGGCGTTTCATTTAAAATAAGAAAGTTGATATCACTTCCGGCGAAACCGGAAGTTCTACGGTGGCTGGTGGTATGTCGGAAAATTCCGCTTTTTATTTAATTTATCACTCCCGAATTTTATGTAAAAAATAAAAACTCTAGAAGAGTGAACACATGGCGTGGACACCCTGTATTGAGAATTGAATATCGGTTTATTAGAATTTTTTTCTTGTTTTGACCTCTACTATCATTTGCCAAACGGTGTACAGTTTTTTTATTAACACCCTGTATACTGGGTGTTCGGTAAAGAATGGGCCATACTTCAAGGGTGGCTTCTTTGGGTCAAAACAAATCGATATAAACCAATTTATTTTAGTACAATTTTGCTTCATTAAAAAGTTATGGCCTTTCAAAGATAATTTTTTTATGTCAATATTTTAGCAAAACTCGCTCATTTTTGGAGACATTTAATTGTAATTTGGTATTTAGAGGTTTCTTGTACTATTGAATCTGAATATCTGCTTATTTTTAACGTAACGTATAGAGGGCGCTCTAGGGACCCTGACATTCTCTTGTTCATTGTCGTACTTTTTCTTACGTGAATATTTTTAAAATATGTTTCGTTTTCTTGAAACGACATTTAATTTACTTTAAAAAAGGCATACTTGTCACATGTCGCTAAAGTACACCAGTTTTGAGAAAAATGGCTTTGAATGTGAAAATGTTGAATACTTACTACACCAGTAACGCTACTTCAGGATGAAAAGACAATTACCTAAAGTTGCACTACTTCGTAATTTACTTAAAATTGAAAAAAATTACAATTCCACATTTAAAGCAACGATACATTACGTAAAAAATTCTTATTATGTTTGCTATGGCCGCGTATTTCACTCATAGTTTAACTTTCAACTCCAGATTACTCCCATAGTAAAAATTATAAAAACAGTTATTCCCATGGAAATAAAGTGAAGATTAAGGTTAAACTGTAACTGAAATACGGGTCTATGTGCCTGATTCAACGTAGACCTAAAACAGTAATATTCAGCATTATCATATTCAAAGCCATTTTTCTCAAAACTGGTGTACTTTAGCGACATGTAACAAGTATACCTTTTTTAAAGTAAATTAAAAGTTCTTTCAAGAAAATGAATATAATTTTAAAAATATTCACATTAAAAGAAGTACACCAATAAACAAAGGTATATCAGGATCTCGAGAGCGCCCCCTATATGTTACGTTAAAAATAGGAAGATATTCAGATTAAGCAGTACAAGAAACCTTTAAATGCCAAATTACAATTAAGTATCTCCAAAAATGAACGAGTTTTGCTAAAATATTGAAATAAAAAAATTATCTTTGAAAGGCCATAACTTTTTAATGAAGCAAAATTGTACTAAGATAAATTGGTCTTTATCGATTTGTTTTGACCCAAAGAAGCCACCCTTGAAGTATGGCCCATTCTTTACCGGACACCCGGTATACGGGTGTCCCAATATGGATGGCGACCGGCGATATGTAAAAAACGGTAATACTTAGAGCTTCGGGAAAAAAAATTAAAAGTCTAAAGTGACCATGAGAAATTCAATGAAAATATTTTTAAGTATCAGACTTGACCACAAGGGGGCGCAATCAATAGGCCAACAATAAAATTTATTAATACTAGCCAAAGTCTTAAAGGGGCAGCTTTGATAGCGCCATTGGAAAGTTGAATTAATGCCGCACATCTTTGATTTGAGACTTATTTTCGTATCGCCATTAAAAAAAGCATAGGAAAGAGTTGAATTATGTAGTTTCAAAATTCTTATAACTTCTATACCCTTTATCAAAAATGAACGAATTTAGGCTCGATTGAAAGGGAATTTTAAGCTGCTCTAAAATTTGGACTCGAGGACTGCAGCTACTTTTTTATAAATAAGTTAGAGGGCGCTGTTTGCAATGGTAATAATTTTTCTCAATTTTCTTGAAAAAACTAAATTGAAAGGTATATTTCTTTTACAGTGGTTGCAAAGCTTTAAAAAATACAAATAATTTGGTGAAAACCCGAAATTGATACCTTTTTTCCTTCTCGAGTTATTATCAAATAAGTCTATCAATTGCAAATAATCCCGAATGAAAATAGCGGCGGTTTAATTTACGAAGCTGGAAATCACGCTAGCTATGGAAACAAAAATGAACTGCTAAATTTATCAATTCGATTAATTTACTTACTTAAATTGTAAAGTGCGTTCGATAAAAACCGTTATCAAGTAGGCTTATGTCAAATGCAAATTTTGTAAAGTCACGTCGTAACTATACGATTATATTATAAACATAACTTAACTTTTTATATTCATTTAATTACGATTTTCTACAAAATTGATAATAAAGCGCAATTAATGAAATAAACCATTTATTTTATTACAAATACCTCGAAAATGTAAAGAAAAACTTTGACTGTTGACGCTATTGACAGTTCGCAGTTATTTAAGGTTGCAGCATACGTACTAAGCTACGACGTGCCATCATAAAATAAAAGCAAGTTCAGAGCCTTCTCGATAAAGAATTCTTTTGAACGCATTTTACCTCTTCAAATTGTTCATACTTTTTTTTTGTATCCGACTAATAGAGTTGCAAATACATGTAAATTACATAAATGGGGGAATTAATAACTGTCCGGCTAAGAGAGGTGACCGCTTATGAGGAGTGTCCGTTCGATAAAATGGAATTGGAGATAGTTTTTCAAAGGGTTATCAAAATTAGTAATTATGTTTGTTCGACAGACTATAAAATTAATTTAGTAGTCGACGTTTTGCTGTACATTGACAGTCTCTTTCTGAAGAAGTTGTCGACTTTTTTTTTATCTGTGGTGGTTGCCCAACGGGGTCCTAGTCCTAAGTCATAGACTTGTCAGGATCTCAGGAGCGGGAGTGTATTTGAGTGTGTGTAAAGTGTTCCATGGCTTTGTTACTTCCAAACCTCCTCGATTTCCAAACCTCCTCGCCGTTTAAGGGGAAGCAGTGTCGAATTTTATCCCCAACACTGAAGGGTGCCTGAAGTCGATACCGACCACTCCCGAAAAAAATCCCGAGCGCAGTTCGAATCGACGACCATGCGATTGCAAGGCCGGTCGCTTACCACTTGGACCATTCAGGCGTTTATTTTTTACTACAAAAAAATGCATTTTTCCGACGCCGAAGCTTATGATATGCTCTCAGTGTATTTTCAATGTTTTCAAAATGCTTGCATTGCTGAACGCGAATATGCTATCAAATATCCAGAGAGGACTCTTTAACAGAAAAGTATTTATACGCTTAGCAAAACAGTTACGAGATATGGGACGCGTGCAGCCATATCGAATAAAAATCAGGTAACGTTCAAGCCGCAATGAAGACAATGGTACAAATGTTCTTGCTTATGTTGAAGCCTCGCGGAAAGTAGACCACTGCATTTTAAATGACGGGAAGCACTTTGAACATTTATAAAATATATTTATGGTTAATACTTTTATTTAATGACTGTGTTGTTCTTGTTTCTATGTTTATTTGTTACCTTGTTATTATTTTTATTATCTGTTCCCAAAAACAATTACGTGCTTTTAAGAAGATTGATGCCTTAACATTAATACAATTTCTATTTGCATTATTTAAAATTATTACTCGATAATAATATTGTTTGAATTTTTTTGGTCCGTTAAATATCATCATTTAGATGTATACGATAATAACTCGCGAACGAAAAAAGATATCAAATTTGAGTTTTCACTAAAATGTTCGTCTTTTTAAAAGCTTTGTAACCACTTTAAAAGAAATAGACCTTTCCATTTAATTTTTTAAAGAAAATTGACAAAAATTATTAACTTTGGAAACAGCGCCCTCTAACTAATTTATAACAAGGTAGCCCAAGTCATTGAATACAAATTTTAGATCAGCTTAAAATTCTCTTTCAAATGGGCCTAGGTTCGTTCATTTTTGATAAAGGGTACAGAAGTTATAAAATTTTTGAAATTGAATAATTCAACTCTTTCCTACGCTTTTATTAATGACGATACGATAATAAGTCTCAAATCAAAGATGTGCGGCATTAATTCAACTTTCCAATGACGCTATCAAAGCTGCCCCTTATACTAAGACTTTGGTTAGTATTGTTAAATTTTATTGTTGAGCCTATTGCTTGCGCTCCCTTGTGGTCAAATCTAATACTTAAAAATATTTTCATTAAATTTCTCATGGTCAATTTAGATATAATTCTTTTTCCCGAAGTTCTAGATATTACCGTTTTCTATACCGGCTGTTTCAAATTGAGTGTGCACTGCAGGGATCTTCTAAACCGTAAGAGATACAAATTTGGTTAAATGGAAGAAAAGTTGCACAAATCAATGCCTAATTCGTATTCATTCACACAATAAATTTTTTCTTATTTCTTCTTGAGATATTGATCAAAATGTAAAAATGTCGATTTTCTTTTTTCCTCTGTATCTCTCGTATTATAAATAATTTTGAAATTCTGATTTAACTTTCTACAGGCACTTTCTTATTCTGCTTTGAATAGAGGTGGCAGAATTGAAGTCAAACGTTTCGTCTCTCCACGACCATCTTCAGTTTCGATTTTTTAAATACAACGTATATCTTTTAATTGTTCTATTCGATAGCATTTTTTCTGCTGATTGCAGTGATGTATAACAATTAATACTTTTTTCAAGTAAAGTTAAAATATGATAAAAAAGCTTGATACAGTTTCGTCATGATTTATTTAATAAGTAAATTTATTCCTTAGTACTTTTTTTACTTACTAAATATTAATAACTAACATTCAAATGTCGGAAGAGGAAAAATCAATAAAATCAATCAATCAATCAACAAAAAGTCAAAGGGCTAATATTTGGTGATCTTAGAGGCCACACGACAGGTCCATTTGTACCTATCAGGAAAAGTTTGATTCAAATAATTTGTTGCTATTTCAGCATTATGTGCTGGTGCTCCATCATTTTGAAATTACAATTCCA
The DNA here is from genome assembly GCA_033060865.1 of Dorcus hopei. NCBI lineage: Eukaryota > Metazoa > Arthropoda > Insecta > Coleoptera > Lucanidae > Dorcus > Dorcus hopei. The sequence goes on from CM065424.1 coordinate 36,576,556, forward strand.
TAATATGATTTAGAAGAATGTAATCTAAAATGTTTTTCAATGCTGTTCTTAAAAAATCGATGTAACGTTCAGCTGTTACATGATTTTCGTAAATGATCGGACCATTAATTCTATTATGCCAAATACCACACCAAACATTTAAGCTGAATTGTATCTGTGGTCACACTTGTTGAAATCTTTTTTGATTCTCCCTGGACCAATATCTATGTACATTTCTATTAAATATTCCCTTGTTTGTAAAATTAGCCTCGTCAACAACTATCTCGTATAACAAATTCTTTTAAGGGATACTACAAATGTGCACTATCAGTGTCCGTTAAAAGAATTTATTATACAATAACTAAAGAGATAGATATTAAGTAATTCATTGAAATTTACACTATACCTAAGAAAATGAACTAAATATTTGAAATTATGTATTAAATAAAATTTTCATATAAAAATCTGTATTATTTAAGCTTCAAATTAATATCAACAATTAAGTGTGATATACCATTACAATCAGGAGAAAAAATGTCAACAAATACGATAATAAAAAGGTATACGTTATATTTAAAAAATGTAAACTGAGGATGGTCGCGGAGAGACGAAACGTGTGACCACAATTATACTGCCCCTATTTAAAGTAGAATCTAAAAGTACCTGTAGAAAGTTAAGACAGAATTTCTAAATTATTTTTAATAAGGGCGTTACAGAGGAAAAAAGAAAATCGATATTTTTACATTTTCACCAATACTTCAAGAACAATTAAGAGAAAATTGATTCTGTTAATGGATACGAATTAAGCAATGACTGGTGCAACTTTTCTTCCATTTAACCGAATCTGTAACTTTCATGGTTTAGGAGATACCTTCAGTGCACACCCAATTTGAAACAGCCGGTATATGGCCGGTCGCCATCCATATTGGGACACCCGGTATATATTTCTCTAAATTTATAAATGTTATTTGAATTCTGTAAAATAATTTGAATATTGAAAGGTGCACTTCATCTAAATGTTTGTTGCAAATTTTTACTCCTCCAACGGCTCTTTTATAATATTTAGAAAACCGCGTCAATCAGACGACAGTATTCCTGTCAATCAGGCGATAGTGCAAAATGTTATATTAAAAATGATACGAAAAAGTAAATAATTAAAAAAAAAACTAAAACGTTCTGTAAACTGTTTGCCCGAAAATTAGGATATGTATCAATTAAACAAACTTTTCGCATTAACGTCAATCAGGCGATAAACATTTCTTAGTATAAATATTCACAATTTCTTTTTTAATACATTAAACATTTCAGATTATTTTGCTCAAAATGATAGTAAAAGAAAACCCTCTCCCAGCCATAGTACCAATAATGATTTACTTCATTTTAAAATATTATTTTTTATATGAATCATCTTGCAAACTTTTTACGATGTTCTACGTATAAATATCGGTAAACTTTAATATACTTTTTTTATTGATAAAATAATTACAATTAAAAAGTAAAGGTATACTAAACAAATTTATATTACTCTCTTATGAAAAAAATATTTACTACTCCCATAAAAAAATCTTTACAAAACTAGAGTCAGGTTGACATTTTCGTGGAATCGCCCAATGTTATTTATAGCTCTGTTGAATTTATAAATGCCTGCAACGGTATTACATAAATGTTTTGTAAATTTACTACTATTTAAACATCAAATTTTTGAAAAATGTAACTCACATTTCCAAATTAGTTTTTAAGTTTAAGGCCCAGTATTTCATTCAGAGTTTAACTTTAAGCTACGCTTTATTTCTACGAAAACAATTGTCCTTACAGTTATTACTATGGGAATAAAACGAAGCTTAAAGTTAAACTGTGAATGAAATACTGATCCTAAGTCTGACAAATCCCATCATTTTATACAATGCTCGCCAAAAAGTCGGCATCAAATGGGAAAAATTTTTATTTCTGATTTTTCGAAAAAACTTTTTACGGCAATATTTTGTGCTTGTCTGAAAACCTGTTTAGCCCCTACTAGATATACCGAGTGATTTTTACTTAGTTAGAAAATAGCATTTTTCGAAATTGCCAAAATCCTAAAATTGTTATTTCTTGGAAATTAATAGAGATTTCAACGAGACTTTTTTACTGTGTATTGGTTTTAGCTTACTGAAGAATCTCAAAGTCAAAAAATAACGTATTTTCCTTTAACATTTCTTGAAACATAAGCCGTCTTCCATTTACAACTTATCTGAACGCGAATCGATTCAAATTCACTTAAAAAATCACTGATTGCATTCCATTTGCAGTTACTCATTTGGCGATCAGTGATGAGGAAGTGAATGAGTTTTCCCTCCCGCACCCCGTATTGATCAAGCTGGTTTTCTAAATCAGTTCATAATCAGTTATCAGTTTCATGTGATTTCATACGTATTTTGAAGTTATGTTAATTTTAGTTCCAAAACGTCATTCCTTTAAGAGTCTCTCTGTTCACTTTGAAATCAGTTCAGTTCAAAATCAAATTGATTTGATTTTGGGTGAAGTGAATGTAAATGGAGGACGGCTATACACTGTGAACATATATCCGGTGGCAGTGTTGCAAATAGCCGAATAAAAAAAATGCTGTTAATTATATTGCCAACTCAAACGGTTATTCTTGACTACTTTGTAGAAGCTCAAAAAATGATTAATAAACGTAATGGTAATTAAAATTCGTAAAGAAAAAAAAAGAGAATGGAAAACAAATCACAATCCCAACATCTAAGAAAAAAAAAACGCAAAAAATTGAAAATAAACTTTTAATTATGTACCTATAGGTATAGGTATATATGTATAATTTCTGAAAAATGGTAAACAATTAAAAATGAAGAAAACCAAGAACTTTTTTGACAATTGAGAAATCTAGTCGAAATTTAAAAAAAATTCTAAAGATAGTGAGAAAAACAAATGACGATCGTAATATTCGCGAAAGGACGAGGAACGCAGAAAAGTTTTGATCATACAACTCCAGATAACATTAATAACGAATACAAACAAAAAAGAAAAACATTTTTGATTATCTACTGGAAAAATGTTATTGACATAGAAAAGAAAGAAAACGGCAACTTCAAGAGAAAAACAAATGACGATCGTAAAATTTAGAATGAAAAAAAGACAGAAAAACAAATGACTATCGTAATGTTTATAACAACTTTCATTTTTCATATGCTTCATTTTCTATTTTAAATTTTGTTTCCTTTTTTTCCATTTCATTTTTTGCTTTTCTTTTGTGTCTTCTTTTTTTCCATTTTCGTTTGTCTTTAGGCTTTCACTTTAAATTCTCTTTTCATTCAATATTTGCTTTTAGTTTTTCATTTTATTTTTTGTTTCTGTTTTTCATTATTTTTTCTAATTTTTCCTTTGCTTTTGGTTTTTCATTTCCCTTCGATCTTTCACTGGATATTTTTTTTTAAATTTTTTCCATTGATGTTCTTCACTGGTCTCGTTTCATTATTTACTTGCTTTCTGTTATGGTTTTGATTTCTTTTCTTCAAATTAAATTTTCCTTTCAGTTTGCTTTAATTTTTAGTTATGTCATTGACATCCTTTTGCTTTTCATTTTTGATTTCTGTTTTCATATGTTATTCTTTTTTCTTAATTTTTGTGCGTCCCAGATTGTTTAATTTAGATCACAAATGCTTTCTGGTATTCAATAGTTTGGAGATTTTTCCTAATCGCGTTTTTGAACGAAAGAGTCTCCGCAGGCGGAATTATCCGGAAACTGCGAGATGGTCATGAAAAAACACGTGTTTCGTGACAGTTGTAGCTGCGAGCTGTTAAGAAGGGAGTTATAAATCAGTGAAAAAGTGTTTTATTTGCGCTTCTGGCTTCGTATAAATTGTAATGTGTTCGGTGTTCCGTACCGCAGTGTAAAAATCGCAAAAAACTATGTATCCTTACTTTTTTAACATAAAAATGGCGGAGAAGTAAGGTTACTGTATTTAGAAGCATCGAGATACATACATATAACGACATAACACTGGAGCGCTGACTCGTGTATGCACGCCTTGTTAAGAAAACGTGCCGCTGCGAATTATCTTCTCCATATTACCGGAGGGCAAACTTCCAAACCAGTTCAGTGATTTTGCGCATTTTAAAAGTATTATGCTACAATTAAAAGTTAAAAATAAAACAAAATACTTTTTTTTATTAATATAAAAATGCATTTAAGTAAAACCTAATTTATCTGTAATAATTGTAAACTGAATCTGAGATCCTGATATATTTTATAAGTTAAAATATATTTTAGAGGGCTTTCCTCCCGATACTGCAATTTGTATGAAATTTGTAAAACACTTTTCATGCTGACAATGAAACCCACTACAAAAGTTTTTCTAGCAGTGAATATAATTTGATTTTCTTCTATTTTTAAACTTTTCAAGTAATCAATCGCATTAGTAAAAATGTTTTCAACTGTTTTTATATTTTGTGTTTATATGTATATGTTTTTATATGTTCCAGAAAGTGTTGGTGCATACAAAGCGATTTTTTTTAATGGAACACCCTGCATATTCTTATAAATTTGGATGTCCCGCGGAGAGATGATTACAATAATTGTATAAATATACATATATTAATTACGCTCAGCTATTTTCGTAAGAAAAAATTTTTTCTTCGAAAATTCCTTAAAAATTTACAAATTTTGAACTTATGTTGCTGACTATGAAAATGACACAGACTTACGAAAATATAACAAAATATTCTTAGGACTTTGGGCTTTTTGAAAATATCAAAAAAGTTGAAATATCTTTTAGCATTATACAGGGCAAACTTGCGAAGCACTCAATATCTCATTTTTTTTTTAATGGAACGACCTATTTTTTATTTCAGAAAAGGGTAGTTCTTAAACTTAGCTTTCTACTGATACCAGGTCATATACCTATATTTCTAGCATTTCTTTCATTAGAAACTTGTTTTTCCTGCTATTTGAACAATTTAGCCTTAGATTTATAATTTTTGTATAGTAAATGAACAAAAAGTAAATCCCAGAATGTATTTATAGCTTTGTTCCAACCACGCTTTCTGACCGTTCAAGAAACCGTCATAATCAGTTGCCCATCGAAATAATGATCGATGTTGACAACTTTGTCGAGTGTAAAACTTTGATGAATGCATGCTTGTGACGGTTTCGAAACGGTCACAAAGCGTGCTTAGAACAGACCTTATATCACATCTGAAGAAACGTCCAGGTCTACACATTTAACGTTTTACAATACTCACATTGATACGAGAAAAACAGGTAAATATGTGAAAAAAAAAACTTTTCATCGTAGTCAGCCATGATTTCATATTTGAGATCTTATAATAATTCTGAATAACTTTTTCAAATAATATTTCCGCGTATCTTGAAAAATAAAGGTACTTTACTCTTATGTCCACTTCAAATATTTTTATTTCCTCGGTATGTGACCATTGGTATTCGAATTTTGATATCTGCATTTTGAGTTTGGGAAGCTCTAGGAAATTCCAAATTTATGGTTATAATTTATTTCCAAAAATAAAAGGTTAAAAACATAAAAATTCTAATGGTAGTAAAAACAATATTTCTAGTTAAACAAATGTTAGAAATAAAGGTATATAACCTGATATCAGTAAAAAGCTAAGCTTAAGTACTATCTATTTCTGAAATAAAAAATAGGTCATTCCATTAAAAAAAAATGATATACTGAGTGCTTCGCAAGTACTGTTTGCCCTATATAATGCTAAAAGATATTTTAACTTTTTTCATATTTTCATAAAGTCCAAAGTCTTAAGAATATTTTGTTATATTTTCGTAAGTATGTGTCATCTCCATAGTCAGAAACGTAAGTTCAAAATTTGTAAATTTTTAAGGAATTTTCGAAGAAAAATATCTTTTTTACGAAAATAACTGAGTGAAACGAAAATATATTTATATTGTTGTAATCAGCTCTCCGCGGAACATCTAAATTTGTAAAAGTATACGGGGTGTTCCATTTAAAAAAATTCTCTCTATACACCACCATTTTTTGGAACAGCCTGTATAGTTAAAAATAATTTTAAAATGTGCCGCATGATGTCTAGTATAACTTTCTTAATCTTTTTTTTCTAGTTGTTATTTCTATAGGCTCCACAGAAGAAATACACACGGTTGAGACATCCGGTACTTTCCACACTACGACGCTAGCGATCGGTTTATGAACTAATATTTAAAACAACCTTGGATTTAGATACTATATAGATTCTAGTATTTAAACTTGTCCAAGTTTCTAGACGAAAATAGTATAATCTAAAACAGCCTTTTATGGTCATTGCGGCTTCTAACTAGCAAGTTGCCCTCCAATGGTGGGGGAAACCGATTTTGAACTGGCATGAATTTGCTCTAAGGTACTAAATCAACATACTTCGTATAGAGGTAGCGCATTTAGTGATTTTTTTATAACTATCCTTGTCGCACATTCCTCTCATCTAGGGATAAAAAACAGTTGGAAATATTATTTGAAGTGACGTTTGTCAAAGTTACTGTCAGTGGTTAAGAAAATTGAGTTTAAATATCGTATCCCAAACTTTTATCGCATGACATTTAATGATTCCGCCTTTTTCGTAAAAGAAACATTCTGCACTTCTCAAAATAACAACTTTTTTATTGGTAAATAACTAACTACACATAACCTAATACACTTTTAACCCTAGGATGCATAAACAGTGTAATACCGGCATTTACATGATCCGGGTCTCGGAGGCAATGGCAAAACATTTATTGGAGTAAAATATGCAGGTATATGTTAATTAAAATTAACTTTCTAAATGTCTATGTAAACATAATTGCAGACAAATTATATTTTAGCGTAAGAAGTAGTGCACATTCTAATGCTGTGCTCATTACAAACATTATTTTTACATGTAACACTTATCAATTTTTGATTGATACAAACACGTAGATGACATATCTCTAACAAGTTATAAAAATTTAATAAGCTAGAGACAAGGTCAGAGTTGTCTTATACAAGATTCTATTAGACGGGCCTGGACAGCGGTATACGTAAAATTGTAGATTAGTGATGAAAAAAATTTTTTTTTCAAATTCTGAAAAAATTCGAAAGGTTTTGGATTAGAAAAGAACTAGATAAAAACGAGTTTAGAGCATATCTAAACGCTCAATTCGATTGAAAATATTTTAAACAAATTATAAGAAATGAAGCACCTTCGTGGGCCTGGGAGGCCCCATTTATGCATCCTAGTGTTAAATTGAAACCAGTGACATTGCGGTAAACAGAATTCCCTAAAACTGTTGTCTTCCTTATTGCACTTGCGACAATTATATTTGTTATCTTTGTTTCTCAATCCTCTCACGAGAGGAATGGGATAGGCGTTTGATTTTAAGATCGCAGCGCTGCCGTGGATAAATCTGAACCTGTGTAAGCTACACGAAATTTTTGTAATGAACGTGTTTAAGTGCGTACTAATACAAATACACAAGTTGATTTAATGTGAATGTCACATATGTATAACACAATCCTGATACATCATACACTCAGGATCGACCCCAAAACACGATTTGTTGTGTAGCTTACAAGTTACAAGGGTTTGTTTAGTTGACACCAGGTGGCGAACGCTTAGCTGCAAACTCCAATTGCGTTACCTGTACGGAGTGTTGATTTAGTATCTTAATTTGCTCTCGTACTGCGCACTCCAGTATTATATCTGATTATATGTATCTCGATGATTTAGAAGGTACCGCCATTCATTTCCGCGGCTTCGTCCCCCAAGTTAAAAAGGACGCGATGAAACGCTAAAGAAGAAAAAGGATAGATACATAACAAGTTACTTTTGCTAAGGAGTTTATGAATGAATTTGATTAACCCCAAATTAAAATAGATAGAAAGTTGGCGTTACCTTCTCGATACAGTTAAAGTTCCTAGATAGTATAAAGTACGGCAATAGGGAAGCCATTTTCTGGCCCATTATGCGCGGGAATTTTAAAATGAAAATTTCGGTTGATTTTCATGTCAACGGAAAATGAACGTAAATGTCAATTTTTTAGAGCCTTACTGCGCAAATTTGAGCATGTAAACTGTACTATTTGTCGACTAGTAAAATTGTCCCATAATAAACTGTAATAACGTCCTTACAACCCTTTATCATGAATGACCATTGTAAATCGATAAAAATAAACAAAATCCAATAACCGTCACAAACCACAAATGAACAAACCAGGAGCACCACGGGGCACGGACGAGCACCTTCGAGTTTCGAGCAAGCACAAATATTTTACACATAACTCAAAACTGCAATATTTCCGTTACCTGCAAAATCTGCTCCATTTTTTTCTATCAAAATTCAAAATTTTAAGCAAAAGGGTTTTAATAATCATATCTTCAACGTCTTTAGATTAATACGGCTTATTTATTATGGTGTTTTTAATATGATTTATTTCGTATTTCTAATTCCTTTTGGGAGCTGACAATTATCAACTGCCAAAAAATCTAAAACTTCTTCGTTTCCATGACAAATATTTGTTTATTCAACTCAAATACACAAGTCTGTTTGTGTCACGTGACACAGACGCCATGTTCTGGCTAGTTTTTAAAATTTGGTCCTAAACTGTGTATTGCCGTACTTTAGTAATCTAGGGACTTTAGATACAGTAACCTTATGAAGTGGTCATATACAGCGGCATCTAGCGGAGATGAAAAACGCCACGCTGCGCTGTCTCAATTTGGTGATTTTTAGAATAGGAAATTGATAGTGCATTCGACTGGCAGCACTATTGCGTATTTAGCTCGAACTTGCAACGTTACAACGAATCTCACTATCTCACATTAGGGATGCCGATTTTTTGTCAAAAGCATCGATCTTTGAATCGATTCAGATCGTGTCTGTCAAATATCGTTTCAAGTAAAAATCGTGCAAAAAAGAATCGATCTATCCAAGATCGATTTATATTTCCCAAAATTAAACACAAAGTCAAAGTTCACAAACTTTTATTAAAACAAAAATAACAAAAATAAACTTCACCCCTAAACTCACTTTACAATTTAGTCGGCGTCTAACAAAATGAAAGAATCATCAAAAAATACTTACTGCCGTGAATGAACCTAACCATAACCTAACAAACACGGAACGAATATCAACACCAACACCACACACTTTGCCCATGAACACAGGACCACACAGGATGGTCAATCTTCTCAAAGTGAATTTCCTACCACATTTACGAAAATTTTCGGTTTGCCCAACTCAAGTTAAAAAATAACTTGAATATTATCATTTCATTTTCGATTCGATTTCGTAAAAAATAAAATCGATTCAACAAGATCGAGCTGAAAAAAAGATCGAGAAAATAATCGATATTTTTAACAGAAAAAATCGATCTCTTGAAAAATCTATTTCTGAATCGGCATCCCTATCTCACATTCGACTGGGTTGTTCTAGTGGAGTGCATCCTCAAACCTGCATTCGGCTGGCTTGTATGACGTGAATGTAATGTAAGATTTGCATTCGACTGGCGAGTGTGCTCGCTCGAAATTCGCAATTTTTAGAACTGTACTTTTTCACAGTACAGTGCACTGTGAAAAAGTACAGTTCTAAAAATTCTACATATCAATGTATGTAATTAATAAACGTAAAATAATTTCTAATCACTAATAAATTGTTTTAATAATATATAATTTTATGTGCCGCCCATGGTAAAACAGAATAGTATGCAGTACCAACTTTTACAAATAATCTAATGGGCGGGAAATTCAAACACCCTTCAATCATTAATGTACACTCTGTACTTATTAGCAAATAACGTTAAACATAACACATAACTAATTTTGGAAAATTTCTTATTGTCTTGCAGACAAATTCAAGTAGACAGTAAAAGTTGTTTGGTTTATTTTTCTCATTTATTATTGCTTACGGTGCGGCCACATTAACGTTTAACGTCACGCCTAACGTGATTTTCAAAGTCTAATTTGACTAGTTTGGTGTAGTTTTTACTTGTGATATGATAATATGGAAAAGAAAACAAATTTATAACGAGTAATTTGATATTAAACTTAAGTGTAACTGCAGATTTATGTCAAATTAGATGTTAAAAATCACGTTAGACGTTACATTAAATGCATATGTGCCCGCGACATCAGACGGTAACTTTGAGGTTATCGCGTTGTGAAATGAACGTAGTTACTGGACGCACGGAGTGTTTCTTTTTCTCACTCTTACATGCACTGAAACGCAGTCACTCTCCCTCACACTTCTGCTCATTACGTGCATCGAACATTATGTCGAATGCGCCCTTCAATTGCACGAATACGATCAGTGGTGTCTCGTGTAATTAGCAGCATAATAGGTGCTTTCGATTATGCATGCTGGGGTAAACTTAAACTCTAGGCTTTCAAATAGTGATCGGATAATTCAAATTAAAAATAATCTGTCATCCGATTAACAAAATAACGTAAATATTTCGATTATCAACAATATTTTTATTGCGGCACTGGTGGATCCATTCGCAAAATGGCGCCAACGACAAAAAATCTTGCCCCGCCAGATCAAAGGTGCCGACAAACAGTTTCCATGCTGGTTATGCTGTGCCTATAGGCAGAAATTGTGACGTCACGATAAAGGGGTTTTAACGTTTCTCAAAATGCGTTATTTTATCATTTTTATCAGTGTTTGTAAAGAAAAAGTAAATAAAATTGTCCCGTAAAGAATGGGGTAAGTCTTTTTAATAGTTTTTGCCACAGAACGAAGTCGTAGAAGATTAATAATTAACCGAATTCAAAATCACTACCAGAATTGACAGATATTTGGATTTTAAAGTCTTATACGGTCTCATATTGTTCAAATTATATTATAAAACATCACTAAACTTATTGTTAAAGCTTTTTAAAGCGAAAATCAGCAAAACAACGTAAAGCTCGTTGGTTTAAGTAGTTGCATCGATGTTTTTCGATACATCGCAAAAAAACATCGATGTTTATCGATACATCGATTTTTCAAAGGATGTTTTTTAAAATAAATAAAAACAACAATTACGGTAAATTTTGTCATAAAACTTCCAGACAATACTTTTTGTCGATATCATTGTGAATCAATTGGAGCTAAAAATCAAATTGATTAAAAACAATAATTCAATAAAAGTCAATAAAAGGGATTCATTACTCTGTTGTAAAAAAATTCAACAGTTAACAAAATAAAACCTAACACACATAACATAACGTTGACGCAAAAATGTGTTGGTATCTACCACTGGTTAAAAGGTAGTTATAATCTTATTAGAGCCGGTTTATCAATCACAAGTTAACTCTAACTTTTTGGTTTGTTCCCATAGTAACCACTACGAAGACAATTATTGTTGTTAAGGTTAACTTTAACTTAAAGTTAACTTGTGTTTGATAAACCAGGCCTTAATTGCTTGTTTAAATACTGAATTCGCGTTCTTTTAACTAAATAAATACATAATAATTTACGTTTCCTGTTTTCGATGTATCGCTTGAAAAACATCGATGTATCGAATAAATATAAACCCCTACGATGCATCGGATTGATTCGATATATCGAACCTCAAATATCGATGTTTTCGATGCATCGATGTATATTGAATATCCCTATTGCTGCCTAAAGGCCTGGACTAGTAATGACAGTGACATCCGAATCCGAAATTTTCTGTCCGCAACTGTAGCGCGTGCCAGCCGAACAAAATCAGCATGCGACCCGAAAGGATACAAGTATCTGAAATGTACGAAACTGTGCGATTTCTTCCTTATATCAGAGCAAATCCAGTGCATACAAACATCCATCACGGGCGGCTCAGTCGAATTCACTGAGATTGAGATTTTCCTTTGGATTTTCCATTTTATTCTGTTGGCATTGTTGGAAACACTGATGCAGTGCTGCCAATGGCCGGGAAATTTCCCGAATTTCGGGAAAAATGAGGTGATGGTGGGAATTTTGCGGGATATAACAAAGTTGCGGGAAAAACCGGGAATTTCAGAAATTAAGACAACTTTTTCTTTCTGCGTATATACTTTCGGAAAGGTGGCGACGTTTTATGAAACTACTGGTTCCGTAGGGATTATACTGTGGTGAACTTGAACCATCTATCGCTGAACGCGCCCGTGCTCATGCCATGTGATTCCAGCAACCAGCAATATAACGTAACCTAATTAATCCTTTTCGTGTTTTTATAATTTTGCGCAACATTGTTGATAGGTTTGCAATACCCTAACGAAATACTGTGGGAAAGTGCAATAATAGCGCAAAAAAATGGATAAATGGTTTATAAAAACACCGTTGTAGATACTTAAAACTGATCCTTGAATTGTACTTGATAAAAGTGGTACAATTAAATAATTTTGTTTCGTAGAAACAACAGATGGATTGTTGTGAATTACTTTGTTACATTAAAGTATATATTAAACTTTCATTGCTTTAAGAATTAAAATATATTAAAAAAATATATACACCGTGATTCAAAAGGACCGCACCACCACTTAGGTGGTTTTTAGACCCACTTATTTGTTCTCAAAAGTGTAAATAAAAATTTTCTAGATGATTTTTTACGAAGATATAGGCTTTCAAAGTTACGAAACTGATGTTGATTTTATAGTAATTAGATAATGTAACTTTATGTTTTTATTAATGAAAGGTGTAGATAAACGCCTGTAAAATTATCCTTGCTAATAAAACATAATATTTATTAAGTAATAAAGCAGAAAAGTCTTTGGAAATGTTAACATTATTTTAGAAGTCAAGCCGGCAACGGTGCACCGAAAATTCGGTTTTACAATGGTTACCATAGAGTGACCTGACAAATAAAATTTATCAATGACGTTCACATTTTGAAAGTCAAATTTTTTGATTGATTTGAAGAATTTATTCAAATTCAAAATATTTACTTTAAATGAATACTGTGATATGTATCTTCTTCTGGGAGAGAGTGGAGGAAACTTTCGACGGGCTGCAGCAGCTTATGCTGAACGATACGGTGAACGTAGACGTCCAGACAAAAATGTTTTTCAACGGCTTGATCAGCTGTGAGGGAAAGAGGTCGATTGGATGTAATCCATGAAGTAATAGGTAGGCCACACTGATAAAAATTATTCTGTAAAATTACTAAGAAAAACATTGGTTTTTTGTTACCTATGATTTTCCTAGTAAATTTACAATTGTTAGAAATGATGTGTAAAATTCCATTTCATATGTTTTATTCAGTACTTTTACACATTCTTGGTAATTTTCCGTGGTGTTCACCAGGGGAACTACGTAAATTTACAGAATGCATTTTATTTTACCTATATTTTCTAGTAATTTCTAGTAATTTTACCACAACACTTATAATCATTAAGAAAATTTACACGCGTTTTCTGTAAATACACATACTTCAATAGTTTAGTGTAAATAATTCAATATTTTCAAATTAAAATTACATATTATTGTAATTTTGAGTTACAGTTTACTATTAATACATAAAGTGTACAATATTTTACAAGAATTAAAGAAAAATAAATGTAATTTTATGTAAAATTCAAATCGTTAGTCAATCTATATAAAATCACATCAATATTCTATGTAAAAATATGTGTAATTTTACTACCATTTTTATCAGTGCACGCTCCGGCAGAACTTCCCAAGTCGAGGAAGCTGTTCTACAAGTCGTTGAAGACAATCCTAACGTCAGCATTCGAGATATTGGACGAAATTTAAACGTAGATTACAATGTTGTTCAGCGTCTATTAAAAATTCTTTCCGCTATACAAAAGTGCAAGCTCTGTGTGAAGCTGATTTTCCTCTTCGTATTAACTTTTGTCATTGGATGCTGGATCAAATCAATTTGAATCCAAATTTTCAAAATCTGATTTTGTGGACGGATGAATGTACCTTCACTCTTGACAGTCTGTTTAACATGCACAATCATCATTATTGGGCAATATAAAACCCTTATCTAATACATCGACGAGCATTTCAACAACGTTTTTCCGTCAATGACATTTATTATTATGTCAAATTTTATTTCCAAAGGTTTTGACAAACCAGCGCATATGCAGTTGTCAACAAAAAAGAGGGTACCCATGATCTATGATTTCAAATTTGTAAGTGCATCTACAAAGTGCAGCGTTGCCTATTTGCGTTATTTTTAAACATTCATATCTTAAAAACTATTCATGGCAAAAAAATTCTGAAAACATATTTTGCTCCTGTTAATGGTCTGTATTTACACCAAAGCGATGGTGCGACCCTTTTGAATCACGCTGTATAAAAAAAGTAAATAAATATATAAAATAATTATTTTTTGTATCTATCTCACTCTCACCTAAATTTATTTTCTTCTGATGTTCATTTTACTTTTAAATTGGCGGGAAAAAGCGGGAATTCTTGTTGTAAATTTCGGGATTTTAGAGTTTATGCTATTGGCAGCACTGCACTGATGATTCCAGGTGCATTCGACATCACGCTCGGGGCGCTCAGGGTCCTCCTTTGTCTCACTCTTACATACACTGAAGCTCATTCGCTCTCCCTCACACTTCTGCTCAGAGCGTGCCCCGAGCGTAATGTCGAACGCACCCTCCATGGATTTCGTGAATTATTGTGCACGTGCATTCAACGATATGTTATCAACTCTTTCTAAATATTAAACACAAGTAAAGTTTTATACAAAGTGTTTGCAAAACTCTGAAACTAATAGTGCTATAATTTTTTGGCAAAGGCAAAACAATTGAAATTTAAATAAGTTTGACGTATAACATAACCTACATTTTATAATAACATTTACAATTTTTAAAAATATGCGTACTTGTACTGCGTCATGTGGTCGTCACGCCGTTTTAAAGGTAAAAATCACAATAGGTAGTTGTTTATATAAAATATTCTACAATTTTTTTCAGAGACCTAAAACAGGTGATGCTCTTTGCAAAGAGTGTTTCTTCGAAATATTTGAAAATGAAATTCATTTTACCATAACAAGGGCAAATTTGTTTAAGCCAGGAAGTACTGTAGCAATAGCAGCATCAGGTGGAAAGGATTCCACAGTCTTAGCATACGTATTAAAGCTATTAAATGAGAAGTATCAATATGGATTAAAATTGTTTCTTTTATCAATCGACGAAGGTATAACTGGCTATCGGGATGATAGTTTAGAAACTGTAAAAAGAAACCGTGATGATTATGAAATGAAACTTAAAATATTATCTTATAAAGACTTATATGGATGGACAATGGATGAAATTGTTCAGCAAGTAAAGTTTTACATATTGTTTTGTATTTATTATGTATTAGGTTCATTTTTAGATTGGTCGAAAAAATAATTGTACTTTTTGTGGTGTTTTTCGAAGGCAGGCTCTCGATAGGGGTGCAACATTACTGAAAGTGGATTGCTTAGCCACGGGCCATAATGCTGATGATATTGCCGAAACTGTTCTTATGAATATTCTCAGAGGTGATCTGGCTAGATTGAAAAGGTGTACATCGATTATTACGGTAAAGCTTTCAGTATTTCTGTCAAATTGTCTAGAACTGTTATTACTCATTTCTACTATTGGCAATGGTAAACATCGGGGGTGCCAGCCCTAACCTAGTATAAAGTGGTCCCAGTTTGTTATCGGTTTTATGGTCTTGCTATAAAAAAGCGACAGAGATGGCTTTTAAAGATCATAGAACCGATACAAAACTTGGACGACTGTACATCATTTACGTGCAGTGTTCCCAGATGAGGCCTCATTTCCCCAAAATGGGAAAATTTCAGGCGGCTGGGGAAAATGTCTGGGAAAATTTTGGAGAAAAAGTAAACTGAACAATTGTTTTGATTGTAAATTAACCCTGCATTTAGTAGATGGACTAAACATCAAAGTTTAACGAGTTTAGTTCGACTGTCTTCTAAACGGAACTGACACCATCGTGGTTAACTAATGGTCGCGTTTCAAATCATGACCACTGTGACCACTCAGCTGACTAGTCAGACAACGTAAAATAACTATGGACTGAACCAAAATCGACAACGTCGCCCACGAACTAAACGCAGGGTAAATATTCTAAAAAAACAATAGTTCAAATGGCTGCAATTTAATCATTTTTAGTGCTTGTGCATTGAACTCCATTGTGTTATAATAATTATAAATATTTATTTATATTTATACAAATTTCTTATTAGATACTTACACTTAACAGCTAAAGGCAGATATTTCTTGTACTTGTGACAACAATATTTACTGAATTTTTTTAATGTTAAGCATTGTTAAAATAGAATAGAACTGAAAGACGTCAAGGCAGCACATGTCTTTTGATTTTTGCTAACATGAAAGAATAAAAGAAGCCCTGCTTTGGATTTTTCCAAGCTTCATAGTTTATTACTATCTGTTTCTTTCAACACTTGAAAAAAGATGCTCGATTTAAAATTCGGTTTCACTTTATCTAATTGTGTCTGTCCTGACAAGAAATCTCAAATACATGCTACCAACTAATCTAATTTAGAATCTCTATCGCTGTATTTTAATACATACGTAACATTAAAGTTAAAGTGTTAAGTTTTATTCATTGCTAGGCGTTTTGCGTTGGCTTTAAAATTCTACACGATTCTATTGGCTCACTTTCAAAGTATACAGGGTGAGTCGGGAGGAATGAACCAAACTGCAGGAGTATGTTCTACCCGTCAATATAAGAGAAAAAACCCAAAAGTTGTAATCCGATTTTCATTTGTTTTCGAGTTGGAACGTTTTAACAAAATACCTTACATAAACGCGTAGCAATAAATATAGCTTAAGCCTAACAAAAAAATTTGGGCATGTAATATGTTCTATTGTAAATACGACGAATTAACGGTGTTTTTTTGGCGCTAAATTATTTCAAAACATTTCAGTATACAGAATGTCCACCGAATGCCGCGGTCTTTTCTACCGCCTATAGTATATAAAATAGAAGAAAAATTCAAACGAGCTAAGATGTAACTCAGTCAGCTCTATTTTAAAATATTATTTTTGGCTACACAGTGTTCAGTAACTGAGAGCCATACCAAAGTTATATTTTTTTAAACGAAATACCCAGTATATTTTTACATATTCGAAAATACGCATAACGAATAGTTAATAGCCAAAAATTTCGGAAGTTTTATGTTAGACTTTGTAAGATATTGATGTTTAAACGTTTAAGTATAAAAAATTGCAGTATTATGAGCGCTTATAGCTTTGTTTGAATTGGCTTCCGGTTGGAACCGCGTCACGTTGACTTCTTCTACTGCCGACGTTTCGTTCTCCATTGCAGAAGAACTTTCTCAGGGCTGCTGCTGCTGCTGGTGGTGTTGTTGCTGCTGCTCGTTAGTCGTTGAGACCGCAGCAGCAGCAGCCCTGAGGAAGTTCTTCTGCAATGGAGAACGAAACGTCGGCAATAGAAGTCAACGCGACGCGGTTCCAACCGGAAGCCAATTCAAGCATGGACGACGGCCGCGGAAACCTTCAAGTTAGCTTATAGCTTTGTTATTTATTTACATTTCGTCGTGAATTTTTGTAGGTAGTCAATACAATATCTTTTCTATAGAAATTTCAGAACAGCTTCGGTTTATCTGTTATTATGTGACAGGGTATTGAGTTTTGCAAAAGATAATTTTTCTCAAAATTTTCTAATGGAACACCCAGTATATCTAGACTCTCGTGAAACACTGTTTTAGTAAGCTTTCATAAAACGCCAAATGTATTTGTCTAAACTGAAGAAGTCGTGAGACAAGAATTAATAATTTTTCTTTCATTCAATATTGACGCTATTTAGCCTTTCCGACCGGTTCTTCTGTTTTGATTTGCGGATAAATTAATGAATATGTTCTATTTTTGTAATTGAATATGTTCCTATTAAACTAATTCCTATTTTTCTTTATTTTGAAAATATTTACATAACGTTATTTTAATAACATTTTTACTGTATTTAATAGTGAGTTATCGCAATCATCACGTTAACTGACCGTAAACGTTAAAATTACATGGTCCCATTCATTTTCCATTGGATCACATGATCTTAACGTTTACGGTAAGTTAACGTGATGGTTGCGATAACTCACTAATATTTCCTGGCGTTTAGAATCTTTCTTTCAATCTTTGAAAAACTCTATAATCCGAATGTCTTCTCATAGGATAATACTGCAAATATAATCTTGATGCCAAGAGACAGTTTTGGTTGCCTTTTCCTAGTAGGTATGTCATGTCACGTAACTCTTCATTATTAAAATGCATTTTGTTATCATAAAAAAATACAAAACTGTAAAAGTAGTGTTATCTACTAATTGAATCATTTTTTAATTTGGAAAAAAAAAGGGTGGAGATTCAGTGGAAATTTCATTTTTAATTTCCAAAAACTATCAATTCCGTTGAGTGCCCACTCAACGTAATCTCCGGCCTAATTTTCTCAAAATCCGAAAATTTGAAAATTTCGAAAAATTTTTGTTCTGTCAAAACCCTTTCAGGCCTGAATTAATTTTTTAAGAAATTAAATACATACAATTTTGTTAAACAAAGATTAATATAGCCGAAAATTCAAAATATATTTAAAAACTTATAATTGCAAACCATTTGTAGACATTCTAAGAAATGTTTTCCAGACACACTTACCAGCCATGTTCATTATTAACAAATTATCTTAACAATAAACAATACAGAACGTAATATAACGGATAAACATCATCTACGTGCCCATTTATTAGTAAACTGCAACTATTTCAAATATGATCACAGAATTCACTAGACTTGTTCGAGATCTCGCCAGAACAATCCTGGAACCGTCCTTGAACCGCCCTAGAACCATCGAAAAACCGCACGCTTTTTTGTTGTGCGCATGCCCCTGACGGTTGTAGGACTGTCCTTGTGAGAACCCTAACAAGCATACTACTTTCTACTTCTAGGAATTATAGGCAAATCGCAAAACACTATGGTTACTCAGCAAAACCACTAGGAATTTAGAAAAAAAATTATTTTATTTGTGGTTAGACCAGGGAACCACTTGGCCTGAAAGGGTTAAAAATTTATAGCAACTGTTTTCCTATTTTCTAGCAAACGGCAACGTAATTCTAAATTTTATTTTTTTAAATTGTTATAACGTTATTTAGATATTTTCAAAGTAAAGAAAAATAGGAATTATTTTAACAGGAACATATTCAATTACTTTGAACAAAAAATAAAATATATTCATTGATTTATCAGCAAATCAAAACAAAAGAACCGGATAGATGGGCTAAATAACGTCAAATTGAAAGAGAGAAAAATTATTAATTTTTGTCTCACGACTTCTTCAGTTTAGGCAAATACATTTGGCGTTTTATGAAAGCTTATTAAAACAGTGTTTCACGAGAGTCTAGATATAATGGGTGTTCCATTTGAAAATTTTAAGAAAAATTACCTTTCGCAAAACTCAACACCCTGTACACATAATAACTGATAGACCGAAGCTGTTCAGATATTTCTGTAGATAAGATATTGGTATTGAGTACCTACAAAAATTCAAGACGAAATGTAAATAAATAACAAAAATATAAGCACTCACATTATGGCATTTTTTTACACAATCAATATCTTACAAACTCTTAAGTAAAACTTCCTACATTTTTTGTTATTACCTATTCGTTATGCGTACTTTCGAAATATGTAAAAATATACTGGGTGTTCCATTTAAAAAAATATAACTTTGGTATGACTCTCAGTTACTGAACACTCTGTATAGCCAAAAATAATTTTATGAAGTAGAGCTGACTGAGTTACATCTTAGCTCGTTTGAATTTTTTTTCTATCCTATACAGGCTGTTACAAATTCCAGGCTCACCATTGGGATCTCGGAAACGGTAAGAGATACGAAGTCAGTTAAATTGGGGCAAAGTTGCGTATTTTGGTGCTGAATAATATTCTGTTCTGAAAAATCTTCTACGATTTATAGTTTTTGAAATATTTCCAAAAAACCGAAAAACGAAATTTTCTTTTTTATTTTTTTCTGAAGTTATTATTGCAGGGATCTTAACAAAATTAACACATTCTACACGCACTTTTTTAAGCTCTTTACGATGATATTATTAGATTTTACTTAAAACGTTTCGTCTCGTTCTGATCATCATCAACTTCATTTTTTCTTATGGGCGCTACATTGGGTTTTAATACCAATGAATAGATCTATTTTTTCTGATGCTTTTCCATATATCACACATCCCTATTTAATAATTTGAAACAGCTGGAAATGCAAAAATTCTTGAAAATAACACTGCAACGAAAAACATGGTATGCAATGAAAACAAAAACCAAAAAAAGTTTGATACACCTTCGGAGTTTTATTTCGTTTATCATAAAAACAGATTTTTGAAAAAATTTTAGATATAAAAATGAAGGATGTGAATCCAAGAAAGACGTAGACTTTTAAAACGTATTGTGCTGACAGCAAAAATTTAGTAATAGCAAGAGAAATTTACTTCCAACAATGACGATGACGCCTTACTTTCGTAATTACTTTCGATTACTTTCGTAAAAATGTATAATTTAATATACATTTTTATGATTAAAGCAAGAAAGCATTACAAGAAATTATGTCTTTAAAAATCTCTCATTCTTGTAAATTTAAAAATGTATTGTGCTAACAACAATTTAGTAATAGCAAGATAAATTTGCTTCCAATAATACCCAGAAAGATGCCATCCACACAGAACAATATTATTAAGTTAGATAGAAACATTGCACTTTATAGATATTTTCATAAAACTCGAAGGACTTATCGAGATCGCCTTAATGATGATGATAATGAAGAATTATTAGAAGAGGTAATTCATAGTTATTTATAAAATGTTTAAAAATATGACACTACAAGAAAGAATGTTTCCTCGAGCAGTAACATCTTTTAAGATACGAGTTTTCTAAAGACATGCGCATAATTTAATTTGATATTTTCTAGCTTTTTAATAATAATAATAATGTATAATTTAATTACAAATCTAATCAACTATTGTTTTGTAGTTGTCTTTCTGGATATTGTTGGAAGGAAATTTCGCTCGTTATTACTGAATTGTTGTTGTTAAGACCACAATAAATTTTTAAATTTACGTCTTTCTTGGATTCATAACATTCATTTTTAGATCTAAAATTTTTTCAAAAATCTGTTTTTATGATAAACGAAATAAAACTCCGAAGGTGTATCAAACTTTTTTTGGTTTTTGTTTTCATTGCATACCATGTTTTTCGTTGCAGTGTTATTTTCAACAATTTCTTGCATTTCCAGCTGTTTCAAATTATTAAATAGGGATGTGTGATATATGGAAAAGCAACAGAAAAAATAGATCTATTCAATGGTATTAAAACCCAATGTAGCGCCCATAAGAAAAAATGAAGTTGATGATGATCAGAACGAGACGAAACGTTTTAAGTAAAATCTAATAATATCATCGTAAAGAGCTTAAAAAAGTGCCTGTAGAATGTGTTAATTTTGTTAAGATCCCTGCAATAATAACTTCAGAAAAAAATAAAAAAGAAAATTTCGTTTTTCGGTTTTTTGGGAATATTTCAAAAACTACAAATCATAGAAGATTTTCCAGAACGGATTATTACTGAGCACCAAAATACGCAACTTTGCCCCAATTTAACCGACTTCGTATCTCTTACCGTTTCCGAGATCCCAATGGTGAGCCTCGAATTTGTAACAGCCTGTATACTATAGACGGTAGAGAAGACCGCGGCACTCGGTGGACACGCTGTATATGCGGTAATAAACAAAGAAAAAAGAAAAAGATGTCACTGGGTGCATCCATTAAATATAATGCGTCTGACGGTAGGAGAATTTCAGTGTTTGTACAATTACCTACGAAATTACCCAGAAAAATTTTCCAATTGCTATCGAAGATCTATTCAAAGTTTTGATGAATTGGTTCATTTGGTCCGTAACATTCTCAAAAAAGAAAATACGAAATTCCGTGAATTTATTAGTTTTGAGGAACGTCTAACTGTAACATTAAGATAAGATTTTTTTAAAATTTATTGATTATAATTATTATACAGAGTAATTTTTTTATTTTGCAACCATCTGGAGGCAATATTTTAGGAGCTAGAGACAATCTATAAATGCAAAAGTTGTAGGATTTTATATTTACGTACATATTATTATTAAGAGATATTACAAAAAAAAACGTATCTCAAAGTGGAGAAAAAAAAATGTAAATTGTGTTATTTTAAATGGAAGATTCTGTATATTGTTTCCTAAAATGAAAGATCGTTTTCTCCTGATTTCAAAAATATATAATATGTTGATATTTGAATGAGCCGTTTGTGACATATTCAATTTTAAAACACCAAAACACTAACACAGTAAAACTTAATCACTATATACAGGTGTCTCTGAAAATCTATTCCTAACTTTCAAAAGTAGTAGAGATCATATAATTAAGCAATTTTTATTACTAAAGTTGTGACCGGAAATGTTTCCGCGTCAAGTTAGAACGAAATAAAGAAAATGCGGAAGGGCCACTATTTTGGATGCATAAGTTATGACGACGTATAATAGAACGATGAATTCTTCAAAATATCTGAGGATGATTACGAATGGTATCAAAAGTAATAATAATTCGAGACACTAATTCCTCTTGTGTGTTGACAGGTGGTGCATTTAATATGACCCCAAATGTAAAAATGAATTGGAATCATAACTCGGGGTAGTACAGTCAAAGGAAAGGACAATCGCTGGTTTGGGAGATGTAGTCCTTTTCATTGGCCCACACGATCGCCAGATATGACTCCAATTCAGTTTTACATTTGGGATCATATTAAATCGAACGTCTAAGTCAACACAGAAGTGGAATTAGTGGCTCGAATCATACATCATTGGTTCAATCATACATCATTATAGCTTATGCATCTAAAATGGTAGCCTTAATTTTGAACATTTCTTATAATTTTTCAAATTTTCTTAATAAATTGAAATAAATTATAATTGTATAGCTACCTGAAATAAACAGAAGAATTACTTTTTACATCGAAATTATTTCTAGTCCTTCTAGTCTTTATTTTGTTTTAGCTTGACGTGGAAACATTTCCGGGCACAACTTTACTAATAAAAGTTGCTTAATTACATGCCATCTACTACTTCTGAAAGTTAGAAACATTTTTTCTGAGACATCCTGTATATATATAGTCAAGAACTAAAAAAATAGAACGAAGAAATTAATTGCGGCCGCGCCGCAAGTCTGAACTTGTCCGTAAGTCGGCTTTCACACTAAAGTAGCAAGCTGCATGCTACTTGCATCCTGGATGCACGCTGCATGCCACTAATTTTAGAACCTATGTAAACAATTGACACAGTATAAAGATTACACAGTAGCGCGACTCTCATGAAAATATTCAGTTCGCGCATAACATCCCGCGCAAGGTCTGAGTCACAATCTCGGGATGCAGAGCTCATTCATTCACGGCTCCGGTACCGAATGGATCTTTATAATTATGTTAATACACATTATTTATGCCTTGTTTTTTTTTACCACGTCCACTAAACACTACAATCCGGCCCTGGTGTGTGGGCATGTGTAAATTTACAATTTACAACAAAATCGCTCACACGTAAAGCAGAACAAACAGCTCGACACGCCCCTTTAATCTACTCGAGGTCAATGAAAATCCTGTAAAGAGATCAAAGTGCCGACAAGCGAGTTGCGCTACTGTATTCTTTATACTGTGCAATTGATAATATTCACACCGGTGTAGCGTAGCATTCATGCGACCTGCCACTTGCGATGTGCAGCTTAGCTTATAGGACAAGTTCTATATTTTGCTACGCTGCTTCTCAGAAGAGAAAGCGGTTTCGTCTTAAATTAAAACATTGTCAAGCTAAATAAGGGTTCTTGACAACATGTTGACACCAAACCATCAGGAACCACAATGTTGTGGTTCTTAATACTTTTTCATCATTTCATATACGTGCTACAAACAGCATGGAGGTCTTTAACAATTACACCTTCTTTTTCTTTTTCTCCTCCTAACAACCACCGCTGCAATTAACGCCATAGCTTCATCTTTGGATGACATCTTGATTATAATAACTCGCAAGACACTGCCAATTCGCGAATCGCACAGCTCGCTATGCTACCTTGATGTGAACGCAAAATTCTAAGATGCGCTGCGCGGCACGCTACTTCTCAAAAAATGTAAGTAGCATGCAGCTTGCTAGTTCGGTGTGAAAGCCGACTAAGAAATAACGTATCACATTGGATGCGACGAAGCCGCGTACCACGGCAGGGACGTCTGTTGCGTCTGCACAGTGGACAGGTGCGGTTGCGCCGTTGGTGTGACATCTCACATAAGAGAACATAGAAAACAAAATTTGCGGCGTGGCCGCGGCGGCCAAGCCGCAGGTGTGTCGCCAGCCTAAAGCTCTTTGAATTCTCTATCCAAGATGTTTTATTAGAAAAATTTTGAGAAAAAAAAATATTGACCTTTATCAAGAAATTTTCATTAGGTGGGTGTCCAACTTGTCGATCGCTTAATAACTTTGACAGTTGAAAAAAATAATAATAAATAACATTTGTTATCGATATTAATATTAGAGAAAGCAGAGATAAAAGGACTTTCACTTTTCGGTAAAAAAAAACTCTATAAATTGCCCAGAACACATAGCAATGCGAAATTTTTGACTTAATGCGAAATTATTCTTATTATAGCGAGATGAGACACACAGACACGCGTCATGTGTTTCGATAGTGATAATGAGCTATCAGAATTAACAAAAAAAAATGTAGTGGAAAAAGAATGGTTATAAAAAAATATCGATGACGTCATTATTCGAAAACAAATGGCTGCCAAAAATTAATTTTTACATAAAAGTATGAATCTATTTTTTTTAAATAAAATTTAACTGTCCGAGCATTTTCTTGAAATATCAAAAATGAATAATTTACGAATTTTATTCCACACTTTTGAAACTCATAACGATTATATGGAAATTAATAGCGTTTTTGACTGACTAGTCTAGAGCTCCGAGAGTATCTCTATCTTCTGTTTTTACATGAAGTTAAAACAAAATGAAAATATCCAGAGAGGAGAGCGCTCTAGAGCGGTCAGTTGAAAACGCTATAATTTTTTTCAATAAACGTACACTTGATGTATTTTGATTTTAGATGCATCTTACATAACTTATTCAGTCTTTTTTAAACACAACACTTTTATGTTTAGAAAATAGCGCGTGTTGTATTATTTGGCCACGCCCCCACGCGCGTCGCTCGGAGTTATTCCCTAAACTGTGTTCTAAATCTCTCGACGATCGGCGGGGAAAGACCGAGCGCGACTGCGGTCTAGGGATGCTCAAAACTAGAGCTGGCAATGGTTAACCGATTTTGGATATTCGCGGTGTACAGCATGTCACACTCATGCAAATAGAGTTGCACGAAAAAAGATTTTTCACTTAAATTCACATTCAAGTTATGCAACTCTATTTGCACGAGTGACATGCTGTACACCGCGAATATCCAAAACATCCAAAATCGGTTAACCGTTGCCAGCTCTACTCAAAACAGTTAAATGAATCGATTGTGTGGAATCGATTCAATTTAAACACGTAGAATCGATTCGATTCAATAAATATATTACCAATTTCTATTCTTGAAATTAAAACTTATGTCGCAGCATCATATTTTATGGTTCCTTTGCAGTGTTTATAACGAACAGATTTGCCGTTATCGGTAATAAAATGCTTCCATACTTCACTTGTTTTAGGAGGTATTGTTCTACACTCACACTCAAATGCAAAATACGCATATTACTGTTCAAGTGTGCAACGAAAATTTTTGCTCGTTAATGGTCTAAGAAATTTCTGTAATTAGAAATATTGTGTTTTATGCCGCGGATTTTCCCTACACACAATTTATCATTTTGAGTTATTGGTTGTCAGTAACATATAGATGGCGTGGTGATAAAAAATTGGTTGTATATCCACACCTTTCCGATTCGATTCTTGAATCGATTCGATTCTTTCGATGCATCGCTTGCAAAGAATCGATTCAACTATAAATCAATTCGATTCTGAACATCCCTACTGCGGTCGCGAACGAGGGACGACAGAACAAGAGAACTGCTTGCGTGTAGTGGCGCCTTATTGTACACGCTATTCTTTTGCAATACAAATTTTGTAATTTTATTCGGGCTCGTTATTTTGCCATAACAATGAAACACTACAATATTAAAATGTGTAAAATATTTTTTGGTTGGTTAAAGATTAAACTAACCTGACAGCGAGGTTATTACTGAAACCACAAAATACAACCAAAGTATTTTAGCGAGACTTTCGGTAACACTCTGGAAATCAGTGGTGTGATGTCAAAAATTGACACTAATGACAAACCAATCACGACCAAAATTTATAACACGGTTTTGATTGGTTTTTCGCTAAAAAAAATCGTTAAAATAGCACTGATGATTACTTGAAGTTAGCAACAAATATTGTTTCTACCAACGTTAACATCGTAAATTATTATTTATTGTAAATCATATTTATTTTAAATATTGAAAGGCGTATTGTGCAAATTCTTACATCAAATTCTATAATCATTTTATCATGTATTTTACATGTAATTATTGAATCCTATTTTAGTAAATTGCTGATTAGAAACATAAAAGTTTCACATGAGAAAACGAATTACAGTGCACTCGCGCTAACGTGTACTAATTAAAACCAGCTGTGTTGATGTTTGCGCGATTGTTCATGTTTCCGAAATGCAGTCTTCATCTCTTAAAAACAATTAAAACATGAAGCATCACTTTCAACCTTTATTTATGTCCTACATATTATGTATTTTTGGAAGAAAATGAAGTAAGAAGTGATTCTTTGGACTTTACGCGATTGTTCATGTTTCCGAAATGCAGTCTTCATCTCTTAAAAACAATTAAAAACATGACACATCACTTTCAACCTTTATTTATGTACTACATATTATGTATTTTTGGAAAAAAATGAAGTAAAAAGTGATTCTTTGGACTTATGTTCTAAATTTCTATAGTACATAAAGTAGCAGTTCATGTTAGCGAAGTGTACTGTTCATGTTAGACGGTGGCCAATGCTAAAATTTATGTGTTCACGTTATACAGGAGTTCATGTTAAGCAGTGTTCACGTTAGCGCCAGTGCACTGTAATTTTTTTATTTATAATTTGTGATGGACATTCCATTAAAATGCTTACCATCTTGTATTTTCTAAATTTTCTTCTTTAGAGAAGTTACTTTTAGAATTACAACAGAAACAATTTTAATTAACGTTAATGTTGGATTTTTATTTTACAGGATAGTGGGGATGGCATTCCTAGAGTCAAACCATTAAAATATACATATGAAAAAGAAATAGTGATGTATGCTTACTTTAAAAAACTGGTTTATTTTTCCACTGAATGTGTATTTGCTCCAAATGCATATCGAGGACATGCAAGAGTGTTGCTCAAAGATTTAGAAAAGATTGATCCTGCAGTTATCATGAATATTATTTACTCTGGTAACACAAGTTTATATTTTTTTATTTTATTTTTTTATTGATCTTCCGGTCTTTTTAGGTGAATCATTGGTTGTTAACGAAGACAAAAAATTACCAACTTTAAGTAAATGTGAACGGTGCAGTTATGTTTCTTCACAAAAAATATGTAAAGCATGTATACTTTTAGAAGGATTAAATAGAGGCCTACCAAGATTAGGTATTGGAAAAACAAGTCGGATTAATAAGTATTTAGCTGAAAGTAATGGTTGTTCAAATAATAAGAATTGTAATAAAAATAAATGTTGTCGACAGAAACATGTAGCAAAAGAATTGTGACATTTAAAAATATAGATTAATTAATTAATACTCATCACATGTATATGTTTATAATTATTTTACTTAATTAAATTACAAATTAATTTATTATATATTAAATTTTTATTTGGCCTCTTATTTACAAACAAACGTTATGATATATATGCTGCTGCTGTTTTATCAATTGTGCTTCTGCAAATTGGACAAAATTCCAATATATCTGTACAGCAATCTTCACATAAGCACACGTGTCCACAAGGTAATATTATAATCTGAAATAAAATAGAGTACATTTAGAGAAAATGAAGTATTCTGGAAAAGTACTTCACGTGGGTTAGTCCTACAGACAACACAAATTTGATTCTCAGGTAAATTATCATCTCTAACGTTTCGTCTTCGTTCACGTCTCGAAGTTTCAAGTTCTTGTTTTTTCTTTGCTATTTCTTGTTTTTCACATCTATTCTTCCAATATCTTCTAACCATTAAACCACCAATTACTATGCCTATAGCTCCAAATATCACACACAGCAATCTAAAATTAAATTAAATACCATAAGTACCTACTTTATGTTTTCGATAAATTTAGAGTAAAGTCAGTCGAGTTGGCACACCTTTTCTTAAGTGAATAAAAACAACAGAAAACCAATTCGAAAGAATGTGTAATTCTTACAGAACTAACGGTAGATTATTGATAACTGGAAGTATACATTAAATATTTTAAAGCATGTAACATTCAAGAAAATAAATAAAAAAATCTCTCCGTACATGTGCCAGTATTATGGCGCATGTACAAAAACTATATGCGGGTGATGTGGCACACACTCAAGATTAGATTTCGCAAATGTTTTATTAAGAAAGTTAGCTTTCACTTTCAGTATTCGAATCACAAAAACAACTATATTATTAACAAATACAGATTGAAAATTTTCACATCTGAAGAAATAATACATACAAGGTTAGTTTTATTAATGTTAACCTCCCTTTATTGTTTTAATTATTAACCGATTCAAAAAATTTAAAAATTGCTCTTATATGGGTTTTTATGTAGATGTCACTTATACTATCAGTTTCGCGGTAGCGTTTTATATATACCGGGTGGACAAAAAAAAATAACTTTTTTAAATGGAACACCCTGTATATTTTTACAAATTTTTAATCCTTGAGTCACCCTTATAACAAACGTATATAAATATCGTGTAATTGGTTTACTAGTTTTTGTGTTATTCGTCAATTTATTGAAAACTTCATTGTCTTTATCTTGTGTACAAATTTAGTAACAACTTATCACTACATTCTTACAGCGTCTAAATCGATTATAATCCAGAACAAAGATGGATTTCTATACAATCTTTTAAATCACTGTCTACATCCACCACAGCAAAATGCTGAATAAAACAACATGCCCTTTGTCCTCATTTGAAGCGAGGTCTAGTTACTATCAATAACTGCAGCTTGCCTTTAAAGTTTCAATTTGTTTTGCATTGGAGCTGTTTTCACTTTGTTTTAAATAATACATTTTTTTACTTTAAAATATTGCCATTGTGACAAACAGAATTCCCTAAAACTGTTGTCTTTCTTGTTGCAATTGCAGCAATTGTATTTGTTACCTTTGTTTCTCAATGTTCTCACGAGGAGAATGGAATTGTTACCTGAACAGACTGTTGATTTAGTTAGTACCTTAAGCGAGCGGTGCGCCATCTATTGATACAAAGACTAAATCAACCAGTGTTGCCAGTTTGGGCGATAAATCGCCAAATGGGCGAGTTTAAACTTCAAATTGCGACCAATTTTCAGCTTTGACGACTGGCGACTAATTTGGGCGAACAGTAATATTTTGTTAATCTTAGGGCCGGTACTTTCATCACTGATTAACCTTAACCTTTGATTTATTCCCAAGCCTACAATTGTAAAGACAATTGTTTCAATATGAATAAACCAAAGATTAAAGTTAATCACTGATGAAAGTACCGGCCGTTAGATATTCTACAATAATTGATTGCCTTTTATTCCTTTAGTTTTATGTGTAGATTTTGTTGGTTGGTGATAATGGATATTGATGCCGGTTCATTGGTCCTCTAGTAAGTGTTCTGTGACTGGTCCATAGATGCATTGGACGTGTGTTCTATGATTGGACGTTGTAAAGCGTAAAGTTGTCATCTGTCAATAGAGTCTCTTCCAATTTATAGTTTATAATATTATATGATAAACAGACAAAAATATTATGTTCATTTTTTAATAAAAGTACGTTTCACAAAATTCACGTTCTCTACTTAATTTACCTCTTGATTTTCAACAAACCGAATAGGATGTGAACAGTGTTATAACAGATACATTTTTCAAAGTATCTAGATTTAGATACAGATACTTATCCTAATTTGTAACTCGATACAGTTACATACTTCTTTTTTAAAAGTAACTAGATCCAGATACAGATATAGTATAAATGTATCTAGATACCTTTTAGATACATACATAAATGTGTTACATAATAATAAAAATAATAATTTCAATAAAAAAAACTGACAAAGCATCAAAGTTTGAAATTGAAAAATGTCAAACAGAAAGAACAATTATCATTTTATGACATTAACAAAATTACACTGAAAAGTAATACAAGACATCAAATCAAACATCAGACAAATTCACAAGTTCAAAGTAGATTACTTTGCATATATTATTCTACTAAATATGGCTCCAAAGTTAATAGTAGTCAATATAATACGTATTTCCATGCGAAACTTCTACTGCTGGTTAAGCTACGTACTCATCAAGCAGATAGTGTTTTGCGGCTCTCGTGCAGCATTTGGATTGGATTGGCTTATTCAAAATTATAGCCAATCACAAATGCTGCACGAGAACCATAAAACACTATCCGTTTAGCTGAGTACGTTATTGATTTATCCTTTGTGGAAGTTCATTATAAAAAGACATTGCATAATATAAAGGAGGTTTTTGCGTTAACGTTTAGCCTGGAAAACTGTACTTTTAATTTTTTGTAACATAGTGTGAGATGGCATTTTTATTTTTATTTAAAAATGTATCTGTGTATCTAAATGCTCAGATACATATATAAATGTAACTAAATACAGTTACAGATATCAAGTACTACAATGTAACTATTTACAGATACAGATACATTGAAAGTATCTAGATACTGTATCTAAATACTTGTAACTAGATATGTTACAACACTGGATGTGAATTTTAGTCGTGCAATGGAATTTGGCGATTTTGGGCGACCAATTCTGATGTAATAGGCGATTTCGGGCAAACAAAAACTGGCAATACTGAAATCAACTGACTATGCCATGCCGTCTCATCTAACTTTACCTTGGTAATTATTTACCTACTACAGCTACAAGTGGACCAAAAATTATAATTTTTGGAGGATATGCACTATAATTACATCTGATTCAAATGCACAAATTGGGGCAAACACGCCGTTTTTAATTTAAAAAAAAATTAAAATTGTTGTGTTGTCCTTCTCTAACCAATGGTTATAGGCAAATGACAGACACCGCAAGTTTTCTGTCGTTCTCTAATCATTGGTTATGCCACCTGTTATATGCGTGAAACGTCAATGCAAAACAAACATGGCCATTTAGATATATGCTTTTTTAAATATTTTTTTTCTGCTAAGCTAGTAGTGATGTAGTGGTAAAAATGCACCTCTGGCATGTTGCAACTAACCCATATAATATAAGCTGAGCGTAAGGTAATATATAGCAGAGTAAGTGTAATCGCGAACAGGTAAATACCGATCGCGGATCGATAAGATGTAATACAAAGTAATTAATAAACGATAAGTGTAGTTCTTACATCCTGAGTATCATTTTGCCGTATCTCTGGTAACTCAAAACATTACATGGCGACCGTGACATTAATCTAAAAAACCATTATGGTCAAGTGTATGTGATTAGTGCCTTGTGAAGATCCCTAGTTTTATTGGAAGATGGGCTCAACAAAAAGTAAAGAAGCTACGACGACTCAAGATTTGGCAGAGAATGGAGTGGTAAATTCCAACTTTATAGTCCAAGAACCCCAAGTGCGTTTCTCACCCGATGTAACCATCATGTTTTATGTCATATTCGGAATTATGGTAGTGTCTTTTGCTTTCAAGCTGATAAAGGTGTACACGCGCCACATAAGGAAAAGAGCAATCAGAAGGGCTGTGTCAACAGCGACGGTTTAGTAGGCTTCATCTCCAAAAGTTTAGTGACCTGTTAGTTTTAGTGAGGTGCGAATTGCGCAAAAGTGCCAAGTATCGCGGAAGTGACCCGAAAGTGGAGCAACATCGCCTAGTGCTAATGTGCAGTTTTGGACAGCTAGTGTTGAAAAACCAACTCAGCAATTTCCTAATCGAGTGCGGTTACGAAAATCGCAAGGGACGATGACCACCAGAGAAAAGGGAACATCATCCGGAGCACTGCGAAGTCAGCGGTATTGTTGCGAAAATTAGTTCTATCGTTGCAATTATTATTTTTTAAATAGATCCTTTATTTGTAATATTTGTGTACATTTTGCAAATTCATGTCGGTTATATGGGACGAAATTCAAAAATTATTTTTGCAAATCAAAGCGGATCATAGTAGTCAAGCGAAGAGAGCTATTAAAGCGCAGCCGCCCAAACAAGCGAATGTTAGAATAGAAATCGCTGACAATTTAATTAAAACGTTTAACGACTTTGTAAACGTTGCAAATACTTATTGGCAAAGGCTTACTCCCGAGCATAAAGAGTGGGTTTGCACGTTGTTTGACAAATTAAGGTATAAGACCGTTAGGGCGTTTGCCATTTGGAAATCAAGTGTGCGGTACCTTGTACTCAATTGAACCGATAAACTTAACTCAAAATTTAACTGTAACACAGACACAGATTAACGACTCAGACTCTGATACTGACGAACGAGAGCAAAACTCCGAAAAAATGGTTTTGACGGCAATTGAATTTTTCAATCTTGCGGATAAGTTGTTACCCAAGTCATTTAACGGTGAAGCGTCGGCTCTTGCCTCTTTCATCGATGCGTTAACGCTTATGAAATCGAATTGCGAGGGTCATGACGAAAACGCATTAAATTTTGTCAAAACAAGACTGACCGGTAAGGCTCGATGGGCAGTAACAGATGACGTTAGAGATTTAAATGGTGTCATTAGAGTTCTCCAAGATAAGTGTAAAGGGAAAAATCACATGTAATAGAAGCAAAACTTTTAAATTTGAAACAAAACGGGAAAGATGCGGTGTCATTCACAAATCAAGTAAATGAACTCGCGGCCAGTTTATTGACGGCGTACATATCGGAAGGTGTACGAGCTGATACGGCTGAAACTTTTGTTAAAAACCGAGCAGTTCGGACTATGGCCACACATGCTACATCTGAAAAACACGCTTGGTAATAGAGGCTGGAACATTTGAGAATTTACAAGATGCCATTTCAAAATTCATGACGGTAGATTCTGAAACAAATTCATCTTCAAATGTATTTTATGCAAATTCTTGGCGTAAAAACTCATTTACTAATAAACGCGGAAATTTCTCGAACAGTAACAATTACGGCAACCAAAGATACGGAAACCGGAATAATCAAAACAACACCAATCAAGGCAATTATAGGCCAAATAATCACAACAATTATAGGCCAAATAATGGCAACAATTATAATAGGAATCGGCGTAATTATGAAAATCGCAATAACTCAGGAAATAACCAAAATTACAGGAATTCTTCAGCTAACGTTAGGGCGTATCTGACGGAAAACTCAGATCGCCCCCACCCTACACGGATGGGGGCGATCACGATCACAATCACGATCACAATCATCAAAATTAGTAAATTATGTTAGTAAATTTAAATTATCATATTCAAATTTTGTTTTTCTAAGTACTGAAGCGACAGCAGGTACTTGTAGTTTCTTAGTAGACAGTGGAGCTGATATTTCGCTCATTAAACGAAGCAAAATTAGACCAAATTTTCCAATATATTCAAAAAAGTGTATCATTCATGGTGTTACCACCCTAGCTGTAGAATCCACTTTAGCTACTACAACAAATATTTTCTTAAATCTCGATGATGATCAAATAGAACAGCAGTTTCAAATAGTTAATGACGATTTTCCCATACCAACAGATGCCATTCTAGGCAGGGACTTTCTCACACAGTATAAATGCACAATCAGCTATGATGATTGGACGTTAACAATAAAATCGGGACGGAAAAGAGAAGCAATTCATATGCAAGGTGGTCCTGAACCAAATTCTTTTGTATTCCCAGCTTGGTCTGAAGTTACCCGCGAAATTAATTTAAAAAGTGCTTATGGGAGTTCACTAATTCCAAATCAGCAGGTTGCAGAAGGCGTAATGGCGCAACGAACAATATCTTCGGGATCCCGAGTGTTAGTCACTTTTATTAATACAAATTTAAGGAACGTAGTAGTACAAAATCTGAAACTAAAAACCGAAAATTTGGATAATTATCACGTCTATTCAGTGGAAAACGAAATTAAAAACAGAGAGAGTGAACTTTCGAAACAACTTAATTCTAATTTTCCTCCTTTCGTGTCGAAAGAACTGATTAGTTTATGCCATGAATTTTCAGATATATTTGCCATCAATTCAGACAAACTGACTCACAACAATTTTTATCAACAAACACTAAGAACAACAGATAACAACCCAGTCTACGTAAAAAACTATAGAATTCCTCAAAGCCAAAAAGCGGAAATTAACAAACAAGTAGCAAAAATGTGTGATATAATTGAACCTTCAGTTAGTGATTACAACTCTCCAGTCCTACTTGTCCCCAAAAAATCGCTCAACGGTGAGAAAAAATGGCGATTAGTTGTTGATTTTAGGCAAGTCAATAAAAAACTTATTGCAGATCGTTTCCCACTACCTAGAATCGAAGATATTCTCGATCAGTTAGGTAGAGCTAAATGGTTTTCAGTGTTAGATTTAATGTCGGGATTTCATCAAATTCCGTTAGAAGAAAATTCGCGAAATATTACAAGTTTTACCGTCGATTTAGGAACATTTCGTTTCAAAAGATTACCATTTGGTCTTTTAGTCAGTCCCAATAGTTTTCAAAGGATGATGAACATCGTTTTGCAGCATTATCTCCAGAAAAAGCATTCATGTACATGGACGATTTGATCGTTACAGGATGCTCCGAAAAACATCACTTGAAAAACTTAAGATCAGTTTTCGAAATTTGTAGGAAATATTGTTTAAAACTAAATCCAGAAAAATGTCAATTTTTCAGACACGAAGTAACTTATTTAGGTCATCTTATAACAGATAAAGGAATTTTACCGGACGAATCAAAATTCGATACAATCAAAAATTACCCCAAACCAAATAATGCAGACGCAGTTAAAAGATTTGTCGCGTTTTGTAACTACTATCGGAGATTTATTCCAAATTTCGCTTCATTTTCGTTTTGTTTAAACAAGTTGACACGCAAAAATGCACAATTTATTTGGACTGATGAATGCGAAAATTCATTTCAAACTTTAAAAAATGCATTAATCTCCCCACCTATTTTACAATACCCTCAGTTTGATCAAACTTTCATTATAACCACGGATGCATCAAAATATACATGCGGCGCGATTTTGAGTCAAGTTCAAGGCGATAAGGAATTATCAATCGCGTATGCGTCACGTACTTTCACCAAAGGTGAACTCAATAAATCAACGATTGAGAAAGAATTAGCGGCAATACATTGGGCGATTTTGCATTTTCGACCTTACGTCTACGGGCGGAAATTTATTGTAAAATCCGATCATCGACCTTTAGTTTATCTTTTTTCTATGAAAAACCCTAGTTCTAAACTTACACGCATGAGATTAGATTTGGAAGAGTTCGATTTCCACATTGAGTATATTACAGGTAAACAAAACGTCGGGGCAGACGCTCTGTCGCGACTTGACATTGAACGATTAAAAGAATTGCAAGCTTGTCAAACTCAGGTTATGGCTGTGCAAACAAGGACAATGACGAAGACGATTAATGCTGAGAATGCGGCATTAAAATCAAAACAATTAGTGCCGAATGATCCTCCAAATGTTTACGAAGTAATTGAAAATTTTGAAGCTTTTCATTTGCCAAAACTGATTTTTAACATGGATATACAGTATCCTAAAATTCAAATTAAAATGAATGGTGAAAAACGCGCGCGTGTGAATATAGAATTGGACAGTTGTATCGCTACGGAAAAACTAGCTCTAGCGCAAGTTATTTCCAGGCTTGAAAAAGCAGCCGGCGATCAAGGGATAAATAAAGTACAGCTCGAGCTCAATAGTAAAATATTTAATTATATTCCCCTGTCAGAATTTAAAGCAGTTGCAAATGACACGCTCCAAACCTTGAAAATTTTGCTTACTACATCAATTCGAAAAATCGTTGACTTAAATGAGAAACAATCTCTAATCACAAAATTTCATAAAGATCCAATACTAGGAGGACATTGCGGACAAAAGAGATTATTAGCCAAATTACGTTCCTACTATTACTGGAAGGATATGCAAAAAGACATCAGTAAATTTTTAAAATTGTGTCATGAGTGTCAAATCAACAAAGCCAAGGCAAAAAACTTGGAACCATTATATATTACTCCCAGTCCCCAACACGCTTTTGATATTGTCATTATTGACACAATAGGTCCTTTTCTTAAAACCTCATCGGGTAATGCCTACGCAGTCACTCTAGAATGCGAATTAACTAAATATGTTGTAACGGTAGCTATTCCAAATAAAGAAGCCAAAACAATAGCCCGAGCAATTTTTGAAAACTTTATTTTAATTTACGGACCGATGAAAGAAATACGTACCGACATGGGCACGGAGTATGTTAACGAAACCTTTAAGGAATTAAATTCACTACTAGACATAAACCACATGATGTCGACACCTTACAGACCACAGACGGTTGGTACAGTCGAACGTAATCACAGAGTTCTAAATGAATATATTAGAATGTACATGAAGGAGTGTAATACCGATTGGGATGAGTGGTTGAAATATTTTACATATTGTTTCAACACGACACCATCAACAGTTCATAAATATTGTCCTTTCGAATTAGTCTTTGCTAAAAAACCCACATTACCAAATGACTTTTTGAGTGCACACATAGAACCACTCTATAATATTGATTCTTATGCGAAGGAAGTTAAATACCGGTTACAAACGGCCCTCGCCAGAGCCAATCAGTATTTGCAAAGAGTTAAATGCAACAGGAAAAATAATTATGATGTAAAATCAAAAAGTATAAATGTAAATCCGAATGACTTAGTTTTAGTGAAAGATGAAACGCGAAGCAAGTTTGATCCAGTTTACAAGGGACCTTTTACAGTAAAGTTAACAAGTGATTCAAATTGCACGCTAATAGACAATTTTGGGAAGAATTTCATAGTTCATAAGGATAGGTTAATTAAATATTTCAGTTGAATAGTTTTAATAAGATCATGTCACTACCCTGGCCAGGATGACAATTAAATTACATTAGGTTAGATGAAAAGTAAATTAATAAGGCAGGATGACAATTAAATTACATTAGGTTAGATGAAAAGTAAATTAATAAGGCAGGATGACAATTAAATTAATTAGGTTAGATTAAAATTAAATTAGATTAAGTTAGATGTCAAATTATAATTGGTTAGGCTAGCATGGTAACAATAATTAGCTTAGCAGAATTACAATAATAATAATAATGATAATTATTTATCATTACTACTAGCATAGCGGAATGAACATTTTTTAGTTAAGCATAATTACGATGATTTAATTAATAACGTATTACATTTTATTAGCTCATTTTTGCCTTGTCTTTGTTTGTCATTTTATAGTTTAATTATAAAATGCCTTTTCTCTTGTTTTAATAAATTCTTTTGTATCTTCAATCCTTGATCTCAAGAGAAAAGACATTCTTTTAAAAGGGGAAGGTGTAGTGGTAAAAATGCACCTCTGGCATGTTGCAACTAACCCATATAATATAAGCTGAGCGTAAGGTAATATATAGCAGAGTAAGTGTAATCGCGAACAGGTAAATACCGATCGCGGATCGATAAGATGTAATACAAAGTAATTAATAAACGATAAGTGTAGTTCTTACATCCTGAGTATCATTTTGCCGTATCTCTGGTAACTCAAAACATTACAGTGAACCCCAAATAAAAATAGTGCTGCGGGACAACATTGTGTAGAGATATTGTGTGAAAAATTTCAGCTTCATGCAATCACTTGTAGCTCTTGTAAATAATTACCAACAGTTTGATTAATAAAAAAACATTGCTTTAAAATACAACCTGTAAGTCCTCTTACTGTCATCTAATTTTCTTATCAATGACGAAACTTGCATGTTTGTTAAATAAAATGGTGCTCCATTACTAGGGGGTTGTAATTTTACAGACTGACCATCCTCAGAAGAAATTAACTCGCCAATGCCTGTAATAACTGTCCCTTTCCGTAACATTTTCTCAGTTGTCTGTACTCCTCTCTGTCGTACACCCGAAAAGAAACCCCAAATGTGATCCATTACACTCGGTACCGTAGGATTAAAATTATCTGAGATGACATCCATATCTGCAATCACCAGTTTAAATAACACTGATAGTAATATAAAATTAACTATTTTTAAACCTAATACATCGGCAGCTAATGGATCTACAATTTCAACTTCACACCCATTTGATTGTAAAACAAATGGCATAATATTATGTACTTCCTGTATAACCCTCTCCTGTTCCGACCAGAAACCGGTTGTGCTGCGCTGTATAACATGTTCCTTTATGCTTAAAGACTGAACAACACCCGAAACTTTGGGATTGTTATTACTGATAATCGGATTTCCTATTGGCTTAACACTGCCTCTAATTGACACGTAAGATAGTTTCTTATCTGGATGAGTGATGACGATGTTTTTTAAACTTTTGTCTATGTCTAAATAGGGGGCTCCCTAGAAATATGGTATTTGGTTTGCATATTAAAACTACATCCAACTTTGAAGTATCTTACCTGTATCATTGATATAGCCTTTCTGTTTTTCATGTATTCCTTGAGACATGCTGCCAATATTATTGTGTCAATTCCCAGTGCTATAATTTCTCCTAAATAATCCATTTTAAGTTTTTCATTTCATCATTCCACTTGCACATTACATTCAATGTATTTATGGTGGCCAACATAATTTTGACTTAAGATGGCGCTACTGCATGATTGCCAGCGTTGCCAATCTCCTTACACTAATTTATCATACCTACCAATAGAGAAAAAATTATCGAATTTTTGGCAAAATTATCGTACGGTAGTGATGGACAAAGTATGTAGTTATTTTCAAATAACAGGTACAACCTGTTACTGTTATTTACAAATAACAGTTATTTTCAACAGGTTACAAATAACAGTTCCGGAAATCATATTTCTGGCAGCATAAACACAACCACCTGTAATTCGTGGTCACAGTTTTCTTTGCAGATTTTTAATTTTGTTGAAGAATTTTAATATTAATATTTTTTTAATATACAGGGTGTTAATAAAAAAACTGTACACCGTTTGGCAGGTGATAGTAGAGGTCAAAATAAGAAAGAAGTTCTAATAAACCCATATCCAATTCTCAATACAGAGTGTCCATGCCACGTGTTCACTCTTTTAGAATTTTTATTTTTCACATAAAATTAGAGAGCGATAAATTACATAAAAAGCTGAATTTTCCGACATACCACTCGCCACCGCAGGACTTCCGGTTTCGCCGGAAGTGATATCAACTTTCTTATTTTAAATGGAATGCCCTGTATATTTTTACATATTTGGAATCTACAGATCATTGTGAGTCCGAATATGTATCACTTGGTAATTTTGGTTTCCATGACAACGGAAAATTCTTTTTTTTTGTTTTTCAGTATGCAAAGCTATGTATGGTGTATTTTCGTTCTAATGCGATAAAGTAATTCGAGAAAGCAACTTCTTTGGTTGCACTTTGGTTTATTAACTAAATTCTTTTTTTTAACGGGACTTCTTGCGTTTTTTAGCGCAGTTTAATAAAACATTTTTTTTATACGCTGATACCAAATAGAGGGTTATTTTTTTAAACTCTTTAACAACTCTTGCAATGAAATTTGGGATGGCATGTGGCAGCTTAACTGAAAAAATAAGCCATTGCCGGTATACAAGTGTAACGAAGTAGCATCTCCGTTACGATTTATTTAGAGTTTTCTTTGTTTTATTAGTTAAGTTATTTAGTCTGTATATTTAGGATGCCTCGCGCAGATTCATAAAAATACAAATCAGAGTGGGAGTACTGAAAGGAGTAGGGCTCCCCCTCCACGCGCTCGCCTATAAAGGCGCGCTGCGAGCACGCAGGAGTTAGTCGCTCACCGGCTCATCTTCCCGACGGTGTTCCGACTCTAACACGCTGGGTAACCTGTGCTACGATCGTGTTATTTCCAACCGCTCCTCCTGTTTATCCTGACCTTTCCTTTACCGAGTGCGGGCGTCTCGCACTTCCTGATCTTAGAGCGGGTGTCTCGCTCTCTCTCTTACCTAGTGTGGGTGTCTCACACTTCCTTATCCTAGAGTGGGTGTCTCACTCTCTCTTACCTAGTGTGGGTGTCTCACACTTCCTTATCCTAGAGTGGGTGTCTCACTCTCTCTTCCCGAGTGCGGGCGTCTCGCACTTCCTGATCCTAGAGCGGGAGTCTCGCTCTCTCTCTTACCTAGTGTGGGTGTCTCACACTTCCTTATCCTAGAGTGGGTGTCTCACTCTCTCTTCCCGAGTGCGGGCGTCTCGCACTTCCTGATCCTGGAGCGGGAGTCTCGCTTTCTCTTACCTAGAGTGGGTGTCTCACTCTTTCTTACCTGTTCCGACCCTAGGAGCGGAAACCAGAACGTATGCACAGTTTGCATGGTGTTTAGTAGTCGTTTTATGTCCTTAAGACACACCGTATATTACCGTTACCGAAATACCGTCCGAGAGTTTAACATTTCGTTTACCAGTCCGTGAGTTTTACCTGAGTTAAAACATTCCAATTTGTGGATACGTGTATATATGAACTATTTTGTAAATAAAACTGTATTTGCTAAGTGATCGACGCTTTTATTTCTGAACCTGGACTCCGACGAGCAAACCCGAACCGCCGTCAAGCAGAGCAACGATCAGCAACCGCAGACCAACCCGAAGATTGACGGACCGTTACATGGCGCCCGAGCAGGGACCGTTAAAAAAACCGAATCCAGTGACCAGAGTGTACATCAATCCCAGCAACCGATGACACATCGATTCCAGTGACCAGAATACACACCGACCCCAGTGATTAGTTCGCGAACTAGATACCCGTTAATTGTAAACA
Organism: Dorcus hopei; assembly: GCA_033060865.1. Taxonomy (NCBI): domain Eukaryota; kingdom Metazoa; phylum Arthropoda; class Insecta; order Coleoptera; family Lucanidae; genus Dorcus; species Dorcus hopei. The sequence goes on from CM065424.1 coordinate 36,617,590, forward strand.
CCAGTGCATTTTTAAAAACAGAAGACATAAAATTTCAGTGTTTTAAAATACGTGACTAATCTAGTATGAAACGGTGGATACACAGTCTAAAAAGAGAACAATTGATAGAAGAACTAAAATCTAATAATTTAGACACATCCGGACCAGTTGAAGAATTGCGGAAAAGACTAGGAAAAATGGCACAAAGAAACCCGGAAGTCTATACGGCCCGACAAACCGAAATGGAAACCGAAGCAACCGAAGAACCAACACCGACTATGTCTAGACATAATCAAGAAAATACCGATTACTTAAAAACCATCAACCAGATCCGAAAATGGGGTTGCCATTTCGATGGGAAGGATCCGCTATCATTCCTGGAAAGAGTTGAGGAGCTACGAGAAAGCTACCAGCTCACCGAAAAACACGTCTTACGCGGACTACCGGAACTTCTTCGCGGTGAGCCTCTGTTGTGGTACCGGAATAACAAAGCTTCTTGGTCCAATTGGCAAGATTTTGTTAAGTGCCTAAAGCGTTACTACGTACCTAGACTCCAACAGGAACAACTCGAGCAGCAGATACGTGACCGAGTACAGAAAGAGAACGAACCATTTTTGAGATACGCTACAGACATTCTCACACTGATGCGAAGATCCGAAAACTTTTCAACAGAGGAAGAAATCAGTCGTACTTATAAGAATATGCTTCCGAAATACATGTTATATATACGCCGCAGCGAAATATCAACTACAAATGATTTGATCGACCGTGCCCGCGAGTATGAAGATATTCTTAAGCTGACGCAAAAAACCGAAACTCCTGCTGTAAAAACTGAACGTAGGGTCAACAACCCAAACGTGTCATCTGTGGCCTCATCCTATAACCGCAATACGCACTGTTGGCGGTGTAAACAGAGGGGACATCTTCGCGGCAACTGCAGTCGACCGTTCAAGAGATTTTGCTCCTTTTGTGGTCAAGACGGAACACTCACAAAAGACTGTAGATGTCAAAGACATTCGGGAAACGCCAGAGGTGGTCAGACAGCAACAAAACCAGGACCGGCCCCGAGAATAAAAATATTCTATAAACCCCGTCCATATACTAGGATCAAGATTGCCAACAAAATGTTCTCCGTATTGATCGATACCGGATCCGAAAGGTCTTATTTGAACGAGGAAGTGTTTAAGCTGTGCCAACAAAATGGACAAAACCAACAACTTACGGAATCCTTAGCGTGCCTTGCAGACGGAAGGGAAATCACTTTACAAGGAAGTATACCTGTGAAATTCAAAATTGAGAATAGAATAATTCGACATAGATTCTCCGTAATGGCCTGTTTGCAAGTACCGCTACTTTTTGGCATGGACCTGATCAGCAAACTTCAGCTTACTATACCTCCGCCGCCTCCGGAACTTCTCAAAAATAATACCTGCTATGTGATATCTGACCACACAGATTTCAGCAGCCCGAACCAGAAGCAAATGTTCCAGAATTTTATAAGTAAAGAAGTAAAAAAATTTGATAACGTCACCGGTCCGACACATCTCATACGTCACCACGTAAAACTTATCGATCCGACTCCGATAAAACAACGTTATCGACCTCGTAACCCAGCCATGCAAGCCATTATAAACACCGAAGTGGAGAAGATGGAAAAGGAAGGCGTAATTGAAGTAGCCCATGGTCCGTGGAGCTCACCGATAGTTATCGTCCCTAAAAAGGATGGTAAACCCCGTTTCTGCGTCGACTTCAGAAAAGTCAATACAAAGACAGAAAAAGATGCGTATCCACTTCCACAGGTCCAAGCCACTTTAGACAAATTAAGAGGCGCCCGATTCCTTTCCACTTTAGACTTAAAAAATGGCTACTGGCAAGTTCCTCTCTCTCCCGAAAGCAAACCAATAACAGCATTTACCGTACCCGGAAAAGGCCTTATGCAATTCAAGGTGATGCCTTTTGGATTACACTCCGCGGCCGCCACTTTCCAAAGATTACTTGATTACGTCATAGGACCGGAACTTGAACCAAACGCATTTGTCTACCTGGATGATATAATTGTAGTCAGTAAGACACTGGACGAACACAAACTACATTTAAAGGAAGTTTTTCGCCGTCTCCGGGAAGCTAATCTAAAAATTAACCCGGAAAAATGCAAGTTCTGTGTTGACAGTTTGCGTTACCTTGGCCATATCGTTGACCGTGACGGAATCAGGACCGACCCAGAAAAAGTGACCGCTATATCCGCTATGTCCGCCCCGAAGAACGTTAAAGAAATTCGTCGGTTCCACGGCATGGCCTCATGGTACAGACGTTTCATTCCGGATTTTGCCACCATCGTAAAACCGTTGACAAAACTAACCCGAAAACATTCTAAATGGACTTGGGGATCAGAAGAAGAAAATGCTTTCCAGACTATTAAGAAGAAACTAACCGAATCGCCAGTATTAGCCTGCCCAGATTTCTCCCAGAGATTCTTCTTACAAACCGATGCCAGTGACATTGGAATAGGCGTTGTCCTATCACAAAACCTCGAGCACGAAGAGCGTGTAATTGCTTACGCCAGCCACACGTTTAGTAAAACTGAACGCAACTATAGTGCTACCGAAAAGGAGTGCCTAGCCGTATTATGGGGCATACGCAAAATGAAAGCCTATCTAGAAGGGTACACCTTTACCGTAATCACAGACCATCAGTCTTTAAAATGGCTACAGACCATTGACAATCCGACCGGAAGACTTGCGAGATGGGCCCTTGAACTCCAGCAATTCGATTTTAATGTGAAATATCGTCGTGGCGTTTTAAACACGGTACCCGATGCACTCTCCAGACAACCTTTGCCTGCCGAAAACGACAAAGATATTTGCGTTATTCAACGCCCACCGAGATGCTCCTGGTATTCCAAGACTTTGAAGAAAGTAAGAACAAACCCCGCCGATCACCCGGACTACTGCATCCGCAACGGAAAAATGTACCGACATGTTACAAGCGCACTTAATTATAACGAAAACATACCAGGTGACGATTGGAAACAGTGCATACCCACCAGCGAACGTAAAGACATACTTGTCCAATACCACGATGATCCGACCGCAGGCCATCTCGGAATCGCTAAAACTATAGTCCGTTTGGCACAGAAGTTCTACTGGCCAGGAATGTTTAAAGAAGCCGCTACCTATGTGCGAAGCTGTGATGTGTGTAACCGTTACAAAGTGTCGCAACAACGAACCGGAGGTTTCCTACATTCCAACGCATCTAACGACCCATGGCATACGGTGTCGGTAGACTTAGTAGGCCCGCTACCCCGTTCCCACAAAGGTCACATCTGGCTTCTTGTAATGCAGGACCTATTTACAAAGTGGATAGAGCTGAAACCCCTCCGAAAGGCTACCGGACCAGCAGTTACTAAAGCTATAAAGGAAGAAATTATATTGAGACACGGATGTCCAGATTCGGTAATCTCTGACAACGGCAAACAATTCGTCAGCCGACAGTTCGTACACATGTTAGCCGATTACGGAATTAATCATCGCCGTGCCCCGCCGTACACACCTCAGTGCAACCCAGTCGAAAGAGCCAACAGAGTGGTCAAAACCATGATTGCGCAATTTACCCAGAAAAACCAGCGCACTTGGGATGAACACATATACGAAATACGTTTCGCTTATAACACCGCCAGACATGAAGCAATCGGATATACTCCCGCTTACCTAAATAACGGCCGCGAATTACAAACGCCCCGGTTTAACATACGTAACAAGGATACCCGTAACCCAGAAAGAAGACAACAAGATTTGGATGACGCCTATGAACTCGTACGCGTCAATCTCGCTAGAGCTTTCCAACGTCAGGAAACTCATTATAACCTACGTCGTCGCGACTGGAGACCTAGAATAGGCGAACAAGTATGGAAAAGAGAGCACATTTTATCAAACAAAAGCGCCCAAGTAAATGCCAAGTTAGCTCCGAAGTTTACTGGGCCCTATGTCGTAGGAAAAATTGTCTCACCCGTGATTTTCGATTTGAAAGACAAAAATAACCGATGGTACCGTCACATTCATATCCAACATCTAAAACCATCCCCTCTCAACCTAATTTCGCACGCACATCAAACCCTTCCAGAACAATCCCTCGTTTTACCTATAAAAGCACTAATTAAAATTTCAGACAGCAGTCGACCAGCCAGGATGGAGCGACTACAAAACAAACCATCGACCAGCCTGGAAATAGACTGCATAATGGCCTGTGCAAGAAAACCGACGCGACCCCAGACCGTCACCAGCGCGAAACGTCAGGCAATTCTCCTCAACCAGCCGCCTGACCCCCCGAAGAGGAAGAGTCATCCTCCATCGCGACTCACGGCCTCAGCAAGGAGGGAGGCCATTAATCGTCGAAAGGCGTTCCAGTCCGCTCCACCCACCAAAGCGCGTCGGACAGCCGTTCTCCCTCCAAGCAGCCATCCGGGGTATTGGACTGTGCCCAGTGTCCCCATAGACGAAACACGCCCAGCGGTCACCCCACCACCACCCGACCGTACTGGCTACACCTCCACATCGGCACCGGAGTCAGTACGCTTCAAACGACCAGCCCGTGTGGCACGTCAGCCAACGCCCCGAGCGAACACCACCGTTTCGCCTCCTCCAGACAGCGTTCCTGCAACGTGGTTCGAGATGGATGACTGGGTAACGGACTTCGAAGAAGCTCTTCGCCTAAAAACGGACGACCGTCACACCGTTGCAACCGGTTTCGTCGAAGGACACACCACCCGGACCGAACAACCCCTGTGCGCAGCCATCTCGACCCCCAGTGCTCCACCTGGCCTCTCTCCGTTATATTTAACGCAACGGAGACCGGACAAATCAACCGTTTGGATAAAAATTCCCACCGGACCATTGGTGGAAATTCCGGAAGAAGATGTTATACGGTACCGAAAGTATAAAATCAGATCAGGGGAAGAACACTGGCTTCTCCGCTTCGACGACAGAGGGAAGTTGCGATCCAGTCGAGACCTCAACAGTCCGAAGAAAGGGGGGGATGTAACGAAGTAGCATCTCCGTTACGATTTATTTAGAGTTTTCTTTGTTTTATTAGTTAAGTTATTTAGTCTGTATATTTAGGATGCCTCGCGCAGATTCATAAAAATACAAATCAGAGTGGGAGTACTGAAAGGAGTAGGGCTCCCCCTCCACGCGCTCGCCTATAAAGGCGCGCTGCGAGCACGCAGGAGTTAGTCGCTCACCGGCTCATCTTCCCGACGGTGTTCCGACTCTAACACGCTGGGTAACCTGTGCTACGATCGTGTTATTTCCAACCGCTCCTCCTGTTTATCCTGACCTTTCCTTTACCGAGTGCGGGCGTCTCGCACTTCCTGATCTTAGAGCGGGTGTCTCGCTCTCTCTCTTACCTAGTGTGGGTGTCTCACACTTCCTTATCCTAGAGTGGGTGTCTCACTCTCTCTTACCTAGTGTGGGTGTCTCACACTTCCTTATCCTAGAGTGGGTGTCTCACTCTCTCTTCCCGAGTGCGGGCGTCTCGCACTTCCTGATCCTAGAGCGGGAGTCTCGCTCTCTCTCTCTTACCTAGTGTGGGTGTCTCACACTTCCTTATCCTAGAGTGGGTGTCTCACTCTCTCTTCCCGAGTGCGGGCGTCTCGCACTTCCTGATCCTGGAGCGGGAGTCTCGCTTTCTCTTACCTAGAGTGGGTGTCTCACTCTTTCTTACCTGTTCCGACCCTAGGAGCGGAAACCAGAACGTATGCACAGTTTGCATGGTGTTTAGTAGTCGTTTTATGTCCTTAAGACACACCGTATATTACCGTTACCGAAATACCGTCCGAGAGTTTAACATTTCGTTTACCAGTCCGTGAGTTTTACCTGAGTTAAAACATTCCAATTTGTGGATACGTGTATATATGAACTATTTTGTAAATAAAACTGTATTTGCTAAGTGATCGACGCTTTTATTTCTGAACCTGGACTCCGACGAGCAAACCCGAACCGCCGTCAAGCAGAGCAACGATCAGCAACCGCAGACCAACCCGAAGATTGACGGACCGTTACACAAGTGTTAATATAAAAACTTTACACATTTTAGCACGTGATAGCAGAGAACAAAACAAAAAAAATTGTAATAAACCCAGGTTCAATATTCAATGGCATTTGAAGTATGGTTTAATTAAAAAAGAATCGAACTATCAATAACGAATTTAACACACTAAAATTATCACAGAAGATGTTCGAACTGTCGTCCTTGCTGTTGTAAACAAAGTTGTAGTAGCCGTCGAAGAGACTCACGCACTTGATTGAAAGCAACTTGATTTTTCAGTTGCTGACAAGCGTTTACAGCTCTCTGCCAAAGTTCACCTTCTGTATTAATTTCTCTGGCATAAAAAGTGTCTTTTAAATAAGTTCCGTTAAAAAAAAATAATTTACGACCTAATGAAAATTTCACATGCTGTAAAAATGTTAATAAACCAAAATGCAACCAAAGAAGTTGCTTTCTCGAATTACTTAGTCGCATTAGAACGAAAGTACACCATACATAGCTTTGCATACTGAAAAACAAAAAAAATGTTGTTCGTTGTCATGGAAACCAAAATTACTAAGTTATACATATTCCGACTCACAATGATCTGTAGATTCCAAATATGTAAAAATTTACAGGGCGTTTCATTTAAAATAAGAAAGTTGATATCACTTCCGGCGAAACCGGAAGTCCTATGGTGGCCAGTGTATGTCGGAAAATTCAGCTTTTTATTTAATTTATCGCTCCCGAAGTTTACGTAAAAAATAAAAATTCTAGAAGAGTGAACACATGGCGCGGACACACTGTATTGAGAATTGGATATGGGTTTATTAGAACTTTTTTCTTGTTTTGTCCTCTACTATCACCTCCCAAGCGGTGTACAGTTTTTTTATTAACACCCTGTATATTTTATATTTTATTTACGCTTATTTTAAATATATTTTTATTTATGAATTTTAAGTTTATATTATATTCATACATACATCACATAATATTCATTTGAATTTTTTATTTTACCCTAAGCATTACCCGGGGTGCAAAAGGAACACTCCGAGCGCTCCGAGCCTCATGTGGAATGCACCCCAGATAACTGCTTAGCGCGCGTACCATTTATTGTAGCTGTTCTTGCAACACTCTGTTGCTTAAATAACGAAACAGTTATTTTCAGCAACTGATATTTCCAACAATACATTTATCGGTATATCAGACGCGTACTGCTGCGACACGTTATTTATAACCTGTTATTTTTGAAAGAAAATAACAGGTTATAGGGCGTATTCTGTAACTTATTAACAGGCTGTTAAAATTTAAGAATACGTTAAAATTCAAAATAGAGTCTTATGATTGGCTGTTACTATGGTAACAAAATCTAACAGCCCTTTAAATTTAACGTATTCGATGCAGAATACGTCCTTATAACTGTTACGATTGAATAACTGTTATAAAATAACAGATTGCTTAATAACAACACATCCCTATCGTACACTGAGAAAACAAAATGCATTGATATAACAGTTTTCTTTTTGTTGTGAATAAAAATGTTGATTACACTAAAATTTTTGTTAAATAGGTATACATACACATGTTACTGTAACAAAAATATCATTTTAATTTTGTGTGGTTACTTTAAATAAAATTTATTATTACAGAAATTTACAACTAAATATTTGGTTTATTGTAAACAAAGTATTTGTGTAACATAACAGTAAGCTATTTGATTTATTTGTTTTGACATGGTAATCTGATTAGTACAAAATAAAATTAATGACATTTATATAAATGTTAAATTATAAAAAAAAATTGTTTGAACGTATTGAAACGAAATCTTTTGTTGGACAAACAGTTTTTTGGTTGGATTAACACATCTTGTTTTCTCAGTGTACGGTGCTACAGCTACTTGATTATCATAACTGACTCGTCGTCCCTCTTGGAACTCAATCAATTATTCAATTGGTGTTGTGTAATATCCATTTACGATCTTTTTAGACTCTAGAGGGCCATGCTCTTTTTTCGTTAAATTACGTAGAACTCAAAGGCCCGGTTGTATAAAGCCATGTTAAGTTCTATGTCAGCTAACAATACGTTAATTCTAACAATAAGTTAACATTGAATTAAATTTTAAGCCGTTTTATAAACCGTTCTAAATCCTTAGTTAGCTGACATGCGTCGGACAACGATTTGACACATGAGTTTAGCAAGTTTTTCGTATACCGATCAGTGTTGCCAGACGAATAAGAAGAGATTGCGCCAAGTATTCTAACTCGAAGCGCCACTTGGCGCCAAATTTAAAGTAACTAGCTAAAATGCTACCTGGCGCCAAATAAAGCAAAATAATGATTAAATAAATAAAAACAAAATTCATTCACTTATTTGTATGTATATTTATTTGTTACATTTTTCATTAACTACTTCCTCATAAATTTCTATTAGTTCTTCATATTCTTTGTTACTGTTACTTTCTTCAGTTTGGTTATTATACATTTGCTTACTATAAATTTAGCTAACATGTTTGCGTTTCTCTGGTGTTCTCTTAATTTATTGGCGCAGTGTATTATACATACATATATTATATTATAATTTCAACAGAAAATCATATGTATCTTTTGCCCAGTCCTCTTCAAGCCACTTTTTATTAAATTCGTCCCTTGTTACTTCAACAATTTTACAACTGGTTACGGTGTTTCAGATAAATTGTTGAGTTGGTGTGTAACTTGACGTTTGTTATTTTTGACGAACAGGAATATCAACACATATCAACAAAATGAAATCACCAACTGCCAACAAGCGCCGTAATTTTTATGTTTTAAAATAGGATAGCGCCATTTTTGCGCCAAGCGCCAAACCGAATTTGTATGACGCCAATTCTGAAATGATAGCGCCACTTTGGCGCTAAAGCGTCACATCTGGCAACACTGATACCGATTAGCAGTTGGTATGATTGGTCCATCAACTGCCGCTCTTTGAATCATCTTTGAATTTATAACCTATAATTTGATGATTTATGTTTGCTTGTGCTTGCTGTTTGAATTAATAATTTATAGTTATTTGTCATAAAAAATGGATCAAAAAAGAACACCAAATTTCACAATAAAGGAAAAACATTTGTTGGTGGATATTGTTGCAAGGTAAGTATGGATACTTTTAATTTAAACACAAAATTAGAAACTCTTGCTAAAGAATTATCTGAAACTTCTGGTTTTATGATGTATGGTTGACGTTTAATATTTGCTGTTTAGGTACAAGGAAACTGTGGAAAATAAAGGTACCTCAACAAACATTAATAACAAAAAAACCGAAGCATGGGAGAAAATAGCTGCAGAGTTTAATTCTGAGGTGGAAGTAGCTAGAACAGTGAAACATTTGCGGCTTCTGTATGCTAATCTAAAAAGAAAAACCAGAAAAGATGTTGCAGAAGAGCATGTAAGATAGTTTGAAATTGTTACACACTGATTTTGATATACAGTGAGCTTCTAAAGTATGGAATAAAATTCGTAATTTCTTTATTTTTGACATTTCGAAAAAACGCTCGGACAGGTAAATTTTGTTTTTAAAAAACACACATTTTTAAGTGAAAATCAATTTTTGACAGTCATTTGTTTTCGAGTAATGACGTCATCGACATTTTTTTTTAATAGTAACCCCCAATTTTTTTTCTTGATTCTGATAGCTCATTGAATTCTCTATCCAACCACATCAAAAATTTATTGTTTTATGGGAAAAATTTTGAGAAAAAATTATTGCAAATGAATGAAACATCTACTACCTACAAATGAAGTAGGCGTGACATTTTCAACAAAACCAAAATGATACTACAATAAAAGAATACTTGTCATTCTTGTCATTTAAACAAAGTCTTTTCAAGTCGAGTAATCATGGTTCGTCATTTAACCGAAAATTAAATTATTATTATTATTTCATTTCATTTTCAATAATTTTTTTCTCAAAGTTTTTCCCGTAAAACATAATACATTTTTGATGTGGTTAGATAGAGAATTCAATGAGCTATCAGAATCAAGAAAAAAATTGGGGGTTGCTATTTTAAAAAAATGTGGATGACGTCATTACTCGAAAACAAATGACAGTCAAAAATTGATTTTCACTTAAAAATGTATGCTTTTTAAAAACAAAATTTACCTGTCCGAGCGTTTTTTCGAAATATCAAAAATAAAGAAATTACGAATTTTATTCCATACTTTAGAGGCTCACTGTGTGTATTGTTAATTAATAGAAAGACCAGTACTTGAAAGCCAGGATCACTGACGAAGAAGATCGACAGGAAATAAACAAAACTGGCGGAGGAAGTTATAAACCCCAGTTAGACGATATGGGAGCTCAAATATTAGCAATTGTATGAGATCAAATGCAACCCCTCACAAATGCATTTGATGATGCAGCAAACTATTTTGCTGATGGTAATATTTCCGTTTTAATTTTTTTTAATATTTATTTTTGTTTATTTTAGTGCCTATTGAGCTTGACACCAAACCTGCAGTCGACCGTGTAGCAGGACCTGTGCTTGAGCTTCAACCAGAACCTCCACTCGAATTTGAAGCAGAGTCTGCATTTGAACGACAGGGACCTGATCTTCAGCCTCACTCTTCTTCAAAGAAGCAAATCAAAAGAAAAAAAAAACCTTTAGATTATAGGAAACTGTATTTCAAGAAAAAGTATGAAATAGCTTGTTTCGAATTAAAATCAAAAAAGCAATTACATAATCTAGAAGTTAGAATTAAGAAAAAACAGTTAGGGTAAGAGTGACAGTGCTACCCACTGTTAGAGTGGTTGGCATAGAGTTTTGAAAATTTGAAAATTAAGTGTTTATGGTAGTAGTGAATTTCATTATCAGAAGTTTTGATAGTATCATTGAATTTAAACCTACTCTAGAACGGCAACGCAATGCTTAAAACTGGCAGCCTGAAATTGGAGGTTCACGCGGTCAGCTGATGGAGGTTGACGCTAAATAATCTGATTGTTCACAGAGGGCAGGATAATTTCCAAAGACGGTGACTATAATTGGTTTGCATATTAGATAACGCCAATGAGATTCGTCTTCCACTATTATTTAGTTCTATTGTCTCTGGTTCTATAAAACAGATGTATTACATTTTCATTAGCTACTTGTCCGCCACTAGTAATTAAATAAACGAAATTAGGTATGGCTGGAAATCGTTGCGAATATTTCAATTGTGAAAAAACTGCAAGAAATTTCCCTGGAATAAATATGTATTTGTTTCCAAAAGACGAGGAGCGACAAAAAAAGTGGATTTTAAATTCTGGTACAAAAATTTAGAAAAAATAGTTTTACTTTTAAAGAGCCGTTTTACACTTGTTAAATTTGATAACATTTTTGTTATAAAGTGAGGGAGATGAGCTACCACAGTGAATTATGATTGGTTGAATTGGCACTTCTCGCTCACTTCGTAACAAATTTTGCACAAAAAATATCATAGTGTAATACGGCTCTAAAGCAGCAGTTTTTTTTTAACTGAATTAAAGGAAGTGCCTTCATAGCCGGCACCGGTTTCAAAAGTTATTGAGCCTTATGAATAAAGTTTAAGCAATTGCTTTTTCTTGAAATTTACTAGTAAATGCTTAATATCTAATGAATAAAATCTTTAGCAATTGCTTGACCTTGTAGCAATTGCTACGACACCAAGGAAAAGCTTATAGCAAAAGCTTGTCCTTAAAAATTTCTAGTATTTGCTTAATATTGTATGAATAAAGGTAGCAATTGCTTTTTCTATTTAAGCATTTGCTTAAAAATTATTAAGGTTCCTCTGCCCCATCCTTGCATTTGCTTAAATCAGTTATAATTTCTTTTTCATCGCATTCGCACGATAATAACGGCGCAGTTCTTTATATTTGTATACATAAATACTATAAAATACGTAACGAATGCCTAGAAGAAGATTATAGAAAATTACATCGGTTTAACAGCGAAAACGTTTGGTTACTTGCAAACTATTTTTTAGAAGATAGTGGCGAGAAAAGTGGTGGTGCATTGTCAATTATAGAAAAAATGAAAATATTTCTTTGTGACCCTATCTGACTCAATCAACTGTTTCTAAACCTACAACTGTTTCTAAAAACTATACGTTTGTTATGAACAAAATTTCTTTTTGCTAGTTTTGTTTAAATCAAACTTTCCTTTTTCACTTTTCCTTTATATTGCTTATTTTCCTTGCAACTTGTTTAGTTGTAAGGGAAATATTAAAAATTTCCTTGTAATTATCAGTTATTAGGTACTTGTGCGAGGGACGGGTGATTAAAAATTATGATAACAGAAAAAGGATGAATTATCCTTTACTTTCAACTTTATCAATTTTTACAAGGCCTCGTCTTCTAATGTCTAAATTTAAATTAGAACTAAGACAGTTCCTGCTGGAACGCTGTTTTTACGAATTTAAAGAGTTTTTATGATCCTCTTTTCTATGATGATACCAATATCTCTTCTGAGATCTATGGTTGGAATGATAATAAATAAATATGTATAATTTTCGGGATTGACGAAAAGTTACGTTCTTTCTTTTAAGAATGACATTGACTTCAAAATAAAGAGAAAATTTGTATAAATACCTGTATTAAGAATAAGTAAACAATTATAAATTGATTAAGACAATTTTAAAACTGATTACGTACATACAAGACTCTAGTCAAATTACTAGAGATCACAAAATTAGACAAATGTAAAATTTAAATCCAATTTATTAAAAATGATTTTATTTTCTATTAATTTTTTTAACAAAAATAATTTTTTTGTCTAACTCGGTCTCATTATCACTATTAACTATCTCGATCATTAGTATCCGACATTTTATTAAAAATGAGCATTGCTTCGATAACGAATCTAACGTACCTACCTACTTTAGCTATGTAGATAAGCAAATCTGCACAAGTCATACTAGCAATTGCTTCAACGAATCCGGAAAGCTAGCAAATGCTTAGGATTTTTATTCATATAATAATTCAGCAATTGCTTTTTCTTAAAGCATTTGCTTTTATAGCTTTTGCTTTTGCTAATCAGTCAATGCTTAAAGCAATTGCTTAGTTTTTATTCATCAGGCTCATTGTCGGCGCCACTTTCAAATACTGTTGCCGGCACTAGTCTTTTTATTTTTTAACTTTATCCTAAAGAAATTAGGATTAGAATGTAACTAAATAAAATGTAAGTTAAAAATTCTTATTTATTTAAATATGTACAGGGTTAGTTTTATTAATGTTAACCCCCCGTTATTTTTTTAATTATTAACCGATTCAAAAAATTTAAAAATTGCTCTTACACAGATAAAAATCTGGAGTTCCCTCGCGTCCATCCGTTTTGGTGTTAAAATAAACGGAGTTAGGACGTTTAACTTTAGAAAGTGTTAACGTGGTCTACAAAAGTAGCATTTTAATCCTTGCGGTAGTTATTTCTATACCGGGTGTTCCACGCCATATGCTCACCCATCTAGAAGTTTTATTTTTTAATCGATTTCAATGAAATTTGGAAAATGAAAATTATCAATGATTATTCATTTTATTCTGTTAATTAAAGGAATGAATGCACTTATTCGTAGCAAGCTTTGAAAAAAAAGCAGATATTGAAGTGTTACTTTTTAAGAAATAAATAATTGCTAACCATAACATTATTTTGACGTACATCATAGAATAAAGCTGTTAGGTAAATACCTACCGTAAGTTTACCATTTTCATAAACGAGCATCTTTAAAAATTAAGCATCCTTTGAAAAGCAATTTTTTGTCAATTTAACGTTTTTATTAAACAACAACAGCAATACTTACAATTGGTAAAATGGTAAAAGTAATAATGAATAATTTTATTTATTCTAATAAATAGTTTATTTTACATTAAGGAGAGTGCAATAAAATGGTTACGAGAGCGAGCAGAAAATTCAATGAAAAGTATCCGCAGTTACCGCCAATGACAGAAAAAAAAATATAGAAGATTTGAACGTATTTTTTAAGAAGTGGCACCGTCTGACCAAAGAAAACTTCATCTGCTCCTGTAACTGGCAATGAAGCAAATGAAATTTCTGTATTAGCATTCGTCGAAACTTATTTATTGATTTCTACTTATCTGTTAATGGTAAAACTCAATAAATATAATTTTGTCGACACTTACTGTAAAATATGCCGTTATAATAAACTATTATTGATAACAAGGAAACTAAAAGAAATAGGTATAGGTAATGCTAATATCAATCGATCTAGAATTTGATTCTGTATCTCATAATGTAAAAATATACAGGGTGTTCCATTTACGAAAATTGAGTTTTGGGCAGTTAAACATAATGACTTTCGACACCATATTGTGACCACTCTATGAATTTTTCAGGGATAATTAGGATATGATTAGAAAGTCTGAACATTATACTTTTAAACGACATGTCACTTCAATCTTTAAATTTGAAATTGGCGTAAATATATTGTCTTAAATGAAAGGTCACCAAAACAATTTTTTAAATAAATTTGGAGATATCTCAAAATTGGTTACATTTGGGTATATGATAGCCTCAACATTTTTTATTTAGAATAATATGTAGAATCAGAATTTGTAATAAAAAGTATCGCATTCCATTTAAAATAAGAAAGTTAACATCGACTTCCGATATAACCGGAAGTGATATAAAAGTAAAAATATTTTAATCCGAAAGATCGCTTTCCCTTAGGACAGTGTACTAATTTTCAGAATTTTTGTATATTCCCTTCCCCGAAAACTTTTAATAGGCCACTCTATTTGGGAGACCCTGTATATAAATATCGTGTAATTGGTTTACTAGTTTTTGTGTTATTTGTCAATTATTGAAAACTTGATTGTCGTTTTTTTAAATACTTTTCAGCTTACCTAGAAATATTATTTTAAGAGATAGAGAAAAACTTTAAATACAATAGTTGTGGGATTTTGTATGTAATATCTTTTAGAGCTCTCACAAAAACAAAAGCGCATCGCAAAGTGGAGAAAAAATTAAATTTTTGTTTTTTTGTGAACAAGAAAGAAGGATGGAATTATGCTTCTTATGACTGATTATGCAACGCCAGACGCGTTCTATTTATGGCGCAGAGCTCTTCTGTTATGAAAAATACTCGAAAAATACTTTACCTACTAAATTTTCTGTGTTTAGTTTGATTCGATCAGACTGAGCAAAAGAAAAGCTTCTTACCATGACCACCCTGTAGCGATAAAAGTACATTTAATAATCGCTTATAATAAGATTAAATATTAACTACATCTGTACCAGAAATCTTTTTCTTAGAGTTAAAAATAAATAAAATAGCTTTATGTATCTATAAAGATAAACAATGATATACAGAAAATGTGTAGAATTTTATGAGCAATCGAAATTTGGCAGGAGGTGCCTTTTGAAATAAAAGCACCACTGTTTTGATTCACTCTGTATAGATGAAAATAATTTTATGTTGTAGGCCTCTAAAATTAAATTTGCGATCAAAATTTTTTTTTATATCTTCAGTAGTTATCGAGATATGGCCCGAGAACACACTGTTGGGGCACCTATACATATATGTTATTAAAAAGGAAAAGCAGTTAAAATACTTCGTGACTTAATGAGATCACTTTTGGATTACACGACATTATAGAGTCAATGGAAAACACTTATGTTAATAGCAAACACATTAAAAGTAATATATAATAATATCAGAAATTTATTTTTGCTTTTATAAAGTGTTGTTTTTAATTCGGTTTAAATTTTTAACCCAACTGAATGAAATATATTTTAAAAAATCGCGTCTGCGCAGTGTTCGCAGCCGTCTGAAGGTCTGAATAATATGCCGCTCGTGTTAACTAATGTTTCAGGACTTCAAAATCAAATCTACCTAATTTTCATATGCAATTTGGTTGTAATCCGCATTTATTTTGATTTTTGCTCCATAGGTGGATACCACATAAATAATAATACATTTCTAGATTTCTTATTATAAAGTGTAATAGACAATTCAAGTCAAGAGATGGCAGCAGTGCCCAACAGAAAGTAGGGGCTGCCAGTTTATTCATTTACGTTGCCGTTCTAGAATAGGTTTAAATTCAATGATAGTATCAATTCTTGCAATTAAATTCACTACTGTCGTAAACTCTTTAGAAAATTTAAAATCAAAATTTTCAAACTTTATGCCAACCACTGTATGCAAAGCAGTGTCACTCTTACCCTATCAAATTTAAATTAAACATTAAACATTATTAAAATTGAGCTGTTGTATTTAATTAATTGCAAAAACTGTAGTAATTAATGCTGTGCGAACTGCAGTATTTTCAATATTGTTTGCAATTTGCAGTTCAGGTTCTTCTTCGTATACATCTTCACGTAGACCATTGTCATTAATTTCATCATTTTTCAAGATGCATATATTGTGTAACACTGCACAGGCAATGATAACATGTAGTGTTGTTTGTAATTTTATGTCTAAAACCTTTGGATAGGCAAGGAAAGCGTCGCTTTAAAACTCCAAAGCAACGCTCAACAGAATTTCTCGTAGATCTATGTGCTGCATTATAAGCTCTTTCACTGTGATTAACTGGATTCAGAAGTGGTGTTAACAAGTAGCTTTTACAAGGATAACCATTGTCACCTAGTATATAATCTGTTCTAAAATTTCCTGCAGTTAAATCGGCACACAGTGGAGAGTCATTAAAGATGGTAGCATCGTGAACAGAGCCTGGCCAACGAGCAATAATATTTCTTACTTTTAACTTAGCATCACACACAATTTGAACATTTATAGAGAAGTATCCCTTTCTATTTTGAAAGCGTTCTGCATGTTCACCACCTGGAGAACGTATTTTGATGTGTGTGCAATCTATCGCACCTATTACTTTAGGAAATCCTTGGATGTTATGGAAGCAAGTTTTAATTTCATGTCTTTCTCGTTCATTTTTTGGCATAGGGTAACAGGTACAATGATTAACACTTTAAGTGCATTGACTATTTTAATAGGTGAATACGTTTTGCACGTATGTTTTAACGAGTTGTTGATTATTACATAGTGATGGTTACATGTTATTTAATCTGAAAAACGTATAAATCGGCCAAAACACGTTAATTAAAAATTTCAATAAAAACATTTTCTCTAAAACTTCAAATATGACAGTCATTGTCATAGTTTGATAGTAATTGACACCGACCCTACCAATTATTGACATACTTTCATCTCACTCATTCCAGCAGTTATCATCATAGTAACCTCTTGCTTACATACGCATGTATTTCTTGTAACACGAGCTGGGTACAAAAAAAATAATGAAAAAATGAACTTGTAAAGAAAATTTTTATTTCACATGGCTCATGAATACATAGGAACATTAAAATTTATTGCATATACCTATGTTTTTTAATTTTCTTTCTTCTTACATGGGTCGCAAATAAATTTTTTCTCTTTTGGGTATTTCTTCAAAAGACATCTTCGATGATATTGTCTCTTACAGGAAATACATCGTATGCCAACATTCGTTTTTGTAATATTATTGCAGCAAATAAAACATAATCCCACAAATACAGAGATGTTTTCCATGAATGCTTCTTCAGAAATCTCCATATTTACATCATAATTGTCTACATTTGCGTTAGATATACTCGGTTTGATAGTAACTGAAGAAATAATGTTAATTTTAGCAGGGACCGGTTTGTTTACAGTTTTTAATTTTGTCACTTTAGACGTGTTTGCCTTTGGCTTCTTTTTCTTTTCTTCTGTCTTGGTTTTAGCTTCGAGCCTTCGCCTTTTCCTTTTCTCAACCGCTTGTTCTCTTTCTTTTTTTTCCATAATTTTTTTATTCTTCATTTTTTTCCAGGATGCTGATGTAATCACGAATGGCAGTCTCTCCGAGTTGGTTTTTCCTTTTCTCTCGGGAGTGACCGGCCATTGCAATGTTTCATTAAGTGACTGAAGTTCTTCCTGATTATTGAAGATTGTATTATCATTGCTGCTTGAGCACGTTTCATGCACAGCTGGTACATTTTCTACATCTTTAGGGATAATATTTTCATTGTCATTAGAATAAGTTTCGAACACCACTGGTATATTTTCAATATCGAAAATTTCAACCAGGACATCTTCGCGTTCATCACGTTTTTCTGTGACAGGTATATTTACATTTACTTCTCTTAGTATCTCTTCACTCTTATCTGTATTTATGACCTCTTTTCTGATACTGAATATGCTTTCTTCGAAATTATGTTCAGTTTCTTGGGCCAACTCATACTCTATCCACTCAGTTTCAGAATCTTCTACTTCTTTTTCCAGATCTATTTTATCTATAGTTTGTTCTTTTTGTGGTAAAGCATCTTCCACAGTTAACTCTTTCCATATGCTACTAAGGCATTTGAAGTACTTGTCTGCTGTACCTTTTTCCCGACAGTTATTTCTTTTAAGATATCATCACCAACAATTTTCTTAAAGGTATTTAAGTCTAGCGTTTTATCAGCTTCAGAAGTTTTTTCAATATTTGCCACAATTTGATTTTCAACTTTAGGTAATCCACATTTGCCCAAACATTTCGAGTAATCTATACCATCGGGGTTCCACGGAAATAACCCACAAGCTCTAAAGCCATTACGAATGGTATTTTTAGTGAGACAGTTATCAATCGTGAGTTTCAGAATGGGTGCGAATTGATCTTTTGTTAAAGCTTCTGTAGGATGTGACCGTTTCCATTCCATAACACCTCTTTTCCATGCGTTCTTTATTGGCTTAAATGCAGCAACATCTGCTGGTTGTAAAATTCGGGTGGAATTTGGATATAAAGAAATTAAAATTATACCTAAATCAGAACATAACTGACTTAGTTGATAAGTGAGATGAGTAGCGTGTCCATCCACAAAATATATAATTGGAAAAACGGTGCCTTTCTTTTTTAAATGTGAATATAAAATGTTTGCCACATACTCATAAAAACATTCAGCCTTCATCCAGCCGTTGTCTGATATTCCATAGCCCCAGTCATCAGGCAAACTTTTGGCAATTTCAGCAGACCGTCTTTTATTGGGGTAAATAATCATTGGCGGTATGATGTCTCCGTTTGCCCCAAAAGTAAACATTACTGTTAAACTAAATTTTGCCTGTCCAATATCCACTTCGTATACATTTCTTGCACCTTTAGGTGCAAGGACTTTACTTCCTTTAGGACACAGCATAAAACATGTCTCATCTCCGTTGAAGACTCTGGAGGAGTCTTGTAGTATCTCCAAATAGTCTTCTTCTTTAAGATAACTTTCAATATTTTTGAACCACTTTCTTAAATCATTTTCACTTACAGTGGCACTTGCTGTGGTCACTGCTTCAGATGTTCTTGAAGTTATTATTGGGTGACGCCTTAAGAATGCTTTGAACCAACCATCGCCAGGAACATTACCTCGGAAGGGATTTGGCCGTGGATTTTTATCCAGAAATTGTTTTACACTCTCTTGAACATCTTCCTTCCGCCGAGGAAAGCCTTTTTTATGGTTACATATAATCCACTCAACCAAAGTAGCCTCTTCTTCTGCACTCAGGACTGGAGAAGGTCCAGGATCTATTTTCGTGAAATTTTCGCTCAAACGAAAAATTAAAGTTGTACGAGGTACTCCAAATTTTTTCGATGCGGCTTTTTTAGACATTCCCTCCTTTATTGCTCTCAGGGCTTCCTCTATATTAACCTCAGAATATATCTTTTTATACGGTTCGCCAGTACGTTTCACTTTCGGCATGGCAGCTGTAAGAGTTTTTACATTACTTACTGGAAATTATTTAAACTTACTTGGTATTATTAAATATATTATTTATTTATAAATTTTATTTATTTATGCATATTTATTTGTTTATTTCATTTTTTGTTTATTCATTTATTTACTTATTTATTTTTTCTTTCCTAGGTAGGTAATTTTACTATTCGACAGTGATTGACATTCCCATGCACAGTGATTGACATGGT
The DNA here is from genome assembly GCA_033060865.1 of Dorcus hopei. NCBI lineage: Eukaryota > Metazoa > Arthropoda > Insecta > Coleoptera > Lucanidae > Dorcus > Dorcus hopei. Next base: position 36,637,507 of record CM065424.1, read on the forward strand.
GTCAACAAATATTTGCTTGATTCGGAAAAAGGAGAAAACAATATTCAAATACTGATTTTAATGTTATTTTGTAATAGGTGCAACAAGGACAAAGTTCAAAAAATGATAGCACCCGATATTGATTGTCACCCCATGTCAATTACTGTCCGATGTAATGAAAATCGATATAGTTACTGACACGTATCTTAACCTAAAAACTAATCATATTGAAGATTTTACTTACATTAATATCAACCCTTTGATGCTTTGTAACTTCCGAAAACTTTTTTTAGCAATGAAATTCTCTTAAAACATAAAAAATTAGCAAATGTTTTCAGTCGCTCTCTTTAGCAAAACTTGATCATTTACACCAATTGACACCTCTGGGGAAACTCCCGCCACTTCACTAATAATGATGTCGGCATGTTACCAACTGAAATTACTTGAAATTTACATCAAATAAGATTGGATTCTCCTAGACGATGTAAAACAATTAGAAAATCCCTAGTACTAACCATAGCCTTATTATATTGGTTTTTATGTATATAGTGTCAATCACTATCAGGGTGTCAGCAACTGTACCTCTTACCCTATATATGTAATGAAGTTTCAGTGCTGCCACTTGATAACACACCTTAGCAATGATTCTACTTACAGAAGATTTATGTATGCCGATGTTATCTGCAAGTACTTGCTGAAAGGATCCTGTTGGTAGAAAACGTAGGGTAATCAAAAGCTGTAATTTAGCTGAAATGTATTGATTTCTTTGTGTAAGTGGCTCTAACTGAACACCAATTAATAAATATAATTCTTTGAAGGTAATTTTATTGATCCTGAATCTTGATTTAAATTCTTCATCGTCATATATGTCAAAGGGGTCTCGTCTGGTGAGAAAACGCCTTGAACGACGAAAAAGTCTTGGCCGACGAACTACTGCTGCTGCTACTAAAACTTCTTCAACATCACTAGCATCACTTAAAGAAGATAAGCTCGAGATAGACATTTTCTATAACATAACTACCAAATCATTAAAATCAAGTTTTATAATTTTTTTCTACTTATCTACCTTTTAATTGGCACTTGTATGCTTCCACTGATTAGTTAATATGTGAACCAGAAAAAAATGTTCTTTTATTAGCTCATGCAAACACTTAACAATACATTAATTGAAGGCTGGTCTTTGATTAGCGAATCGAGGACTTATAAGGCGTTTAACTCAGAGTTAACTTTAACATTGGTTTTATACAACACAAATATTTAATTAGCATGCGTTTGACATAAAGTCAACTAACAATGCGTTAAATTTTGGTAAATGTTTTTTATGCAACACTTGACAGTCATATTTAACATTAACTTAATTCGTTGTTAAAGTTGACAAAGGCTTTATAAAAAGTGAGCAAATAAAAATCAGATTAGAGTAAGCGGTGCAAAGAAACTGTATGTCTGTGATTAACTGAATTAATTAATGTAATACATTCATGAACTGTCAAATTTATTGACTTTTCATTTAATCACAGACATACATTTTCTTTGCACCGCCTGCTCTAATCTGATTTTTATTTGCTCACGGGTTACAACCGGGCCAAAATGTGACAAATATAAACTTCTGATACTTTAACCCCTTCATACCTGGCGTACATGGATATGTACAGGGTTTTTGTTTATATTTTGAACGGCACCTACGCATTTTATTAATAGACATCAAAAAATGTTAAATACAAAAGTTTTAGGAATTTACCTAAACCGCCAGAATTTACTTCAAAAAGAAACAAATGACAGTCAGAAACCTAACAAATGAGTATCAACTTTGTTATTTTAAATGGAATACTCAGTATATTTTCTAGAATTAAGAAAGATATTTTTCTCCTAATTTCAAAAATATGTAGTTTGTCTATATTTGGTTTCATACTTTTTACGATATTTAAGTTTGAAATTATTTTTGTTTTGGTATATTTTTGTTGATTTATTTCATGTAATATGTTAATTTCTCTTAGATGTTAGCGTTTTGACTTATAAAGTGACTTTTAATTAGTTTAACACTTGTCACCCGTAATAAACTCCTTATTAATCCAAATAAATGCATTTTTTTTTATTTTAAATTTAAATATCGCAAGAAGTATGAAATCAAATATAGATAAACTACATATTTTTGGAATTAGGAAATAAATGTCTTTCTTAATTCGAGAAAATATACATAGTGTTCCATTTAAAATAAAAATGATCCAAAATTTACTAAATTTGTTTTAGGTGAAAGAAAATGTTATTAAAGGGTTGCCATCATTTTTAGGCCGAAGAAAATGTCTGTGAAGGATTACTTTCTTTCAAGGCATCGTTCCTGATAGAAATTATAAGCTGCATCTACATTTTCACCTACTTCTATAAATCATTTTAACATATCGTACTTCTCACATTTTGCATTAATTTTTAGGAAGATAATTTAAGAAATCTCGCAATCGCTTTAAAGTATACGTTAAACGTTGACAGTAGTCTACTCTGCCAATGCAAAAGAACGTCAATTGTTTCAATAATAAGTCATAGCCTACTGAAATATTGGAAAAATCTTGAAAAGCTTATATCTCGCAAATGCTTCGATTAATATATCAAGTATATTATATTTTTGTAAAGGTAATTTTATGCTCTTTTTGAAAATGTAAAATATACAGTCTGTTCCATATAAAAATTCGGAAGTCTTGCTTATATCTCGAAAACTATGCGCTTCAGAAAATTGTAATTCTACGCAAAAAGTGTCTTAAGAAAGTTTTTACAGAAATCAGACATTTTCATAAATAAAAGAGCTACGATGGTTTGTAAAAATTGCAGAATTTTGAAAAACACCTTGTAGCTCCAAAACGGTGCAAGATATCAAAATGCGGTCTTCACCATTGAGTTTCTAATAAAAATCGAGCTCCAGGCACCGAGGTCAGTTTTTGTCTAACTCTCTTCTAAAAAGAGGTGTTTCCTATTAAAAGTGTCAAATTTGGCCCACCCTGTACATGAGTGGTACAAGCGGTCTTAGTTGTTGTGTATGCTTGTACACTGTATCTGTCATGTACAAATGGTATGGAATGATGTTGTAAATGTTATGATTCAAGCAGAAAAAATACCCTTTTTAATGATGTCAAAGCCAACCATGACTTCCATTAAAAAAAAACATTAGTTGTGGTTATATCTCGGTTATTATGAACTTTTGGTGCGATTTGATTAAAGAATCATGATCTACGTTGAAAGTCGAATAAAAAATGCTTTTATCATTTTTCGATATCTTTAAAAATAAAAAAAATATGCGCGTTTGAAAATTTGATGAATTTTTCGTTTTTCAACTGTACCGTGAAAACGGCAAGGAACAGCAAATTTTTAAGTTGGCCATTCAAATTAGCATAAAAAGTTGACCCAATATTGCGTGCTCGGCTTTTTTCTATTTCCATTATTAACGAAGATACCATCGAAAATGGGACACCTGTACAACGTCCACCCGTCGCTATGCTAGAAAATGATAGCGACCGACGCGTGTAGCGTGTGATTTCCGCCGTCAACGCTGGCCGCCCCGTGCGACGTTTCAGAGAACCCGTGTCCATATAGGTATTTATATACACATAATTCGGCCGTCGCTGACGACCGACCCGCGTCCGTCGCACGCCGAACGCGACGTGTGTTCAGAGAAACCACGGCCTAACATTTATGTAAACCGTAATTACATCAAATTTACCGAGTCTTAATAATGTACGATAAATAATTAACGCTTGTAACGGGTTTTTATTTATTCCTGTATCCAACGTGTACATAATATGATGTACACAACTAAGTAATTGAACAGTTGACTAAAATCGGTACAATTATTAAAATTGGGAAAATTAGTAACTAGAATTAGTGCTTCCGCCGGTCTGCCAAATTATTTGCCTAACTATCAGACTGAACTTGGTCCACAGAACATACTTAAAAAAGAAGCGACATCCAATGTTATGAAAATGCAAGTGAATTAATTTCGCCGTCTTATGAATGGTTGCATAAACTAATCGATTAAACGCGCCAGGTTTGAATTTATTTACAGTTTACTAGGGTAATGTTAAATGAACGAAAGATATAATTATTAACGGACTTTACATTTCTCAGCTTATTTGGTAGTTTTATGAGTAAGTGAACGATAAAATAGCCAAACAAACTGTGAAATGCCAAGCATGTTAAAATTATATAGACTCATGTATTCTTAATTAGAAAATTTTTTAATTGTGGATTATTTATAATTTCCAACCACAATGCACCCTTTTTTATATTTCTTGGAAATAAGAACTACTGCACATTTGAATTGTTTGTATCATGGTCTTCTAAATCAAAAGCGAGTTCTAACTGGCCTGGACGCTTTGAAAAATTTACATTGAATTTTTGTGCTCGAGAAAACGCCAAAAGTCGACACTTTGGCGCTGGTTACGGGGCACTGACGGCAATGAGTGAAGTGCACTGTCATTACTGTCAATCAAAATAAGTTCACGCAAAATTAATTAATATTGTAATTACCGTAATACAAAATAACTTATGTGGTATAAACTTTATAGATTCATGCACAAATAATTTGATCTAGTTGGAGTGAAGTACGCTTGCGCAATAAAGAAAGACTGGCACTTTGAAAAGCTTTCGTGTTATGAATAATTACAAGTTACATAAAAGAGTTTCGATTTTTGATCATGTAAAACGCGTTAAATAGGGCGTTGATAATTACACACAATGAGAAAAGAAGCTTTATTATACATGTTGTAACTTACCATAGAAATTCTGAGTATATGCAGGTGAGATTTTCATCTAATAGTTTAATGCTAAACTAAGTTGTCGAAATTGGATATAAATACTACACCTTATTCCAACGTAAATAATATCCAGTATGCTCAAATTTTTACAACAATAACGTTAATTAATTTTACACGAACTCATCCACCATTCACATGTGACAGAACTGTCAAGATTTTAGGTTAAGAAAGCGCCCTGTAAGCGGAGCACACTTGAACTGCACTTTTGCTCAGGCCAGATAGAACCATGGCCAGCAACATTAACATTCACTGACGTGTATGTATGGCCGTGTCAATTCGCCTAAAATTCAGTTCCGGAAAGCATGCCGTGGAGTACTCCCCTCAGCGCTCCCTATTAAAGATACTACAGAACTACTCATAGTAACGTAATGGCAACTGCAATTAGTTAAAAACTCACAAGAGGCGCTGAGGGGAGTACTGTCAAAATTTTTAAAAGTCGAATTGAAACGGCCATACATACACGTCAGTGAATGTTAATGGAGTTGGCCATGATAGAACTCGCTTTTTATTTAGAAGGCCATGGTTTGTATATTTGTTGGGAGAAAATCGTAGTGCACATTTTTTTATACAGGGTGAGTATAAAGTTCCGCAACAAATTCATTATTCTGTAATTAATTTTTTTTGTAAAAAATCCTGAAACAGGTCGATTTTGTTTTCAAAAAAGATACTTTTTGACATAAAATATTTATTTCTAACGTCATTGGTTTTCAAGTGATGACATCATCAAACATATTTTTTAATGACAACCTACTTTTTTCTTAATCAATTTTGATACATTGGCTCACAAGCTAAATGACAGTGCAAAAATATTAATACCTTACATAACAATTTTTTTGATAAAATACACATTAAGTTCAAAAAGTCCAAATTATATTGTTAAAAAAATTAATCTATAATTATGAAATCAAAACAACAAATAAACACTAAAAGCTTTCTTAAAGAATAACAAAACTTTTTTAAAATAAATTTAACGTAAACTGGTTCCCATTCTGTGTTTGACACATTCCTAAACGTACATAAACACTCTCTACTGCACTGCTAATTGTGTCCGGGCTGATATTCCGCATTTCTTCTTGAATTCGCTCCTTTAGCTCTTCCAAATTTTGGGGTCTGTTAAAGTAAACCCGTGACTTAAGATGACCCCAGAGAAAAAAATCTAAAGGTGTTAAGTCGGGTGACCGCGGGGACCATTCCAACGGTCCTCTTCTCCCTATCCATGTGTCAGTAAATGTATTATTTAAAAAATTACGAACTTCTATGTCGAAATGTGGTGGAGCCCCATCTTGTTGAAACCAAATTGTTTCAAGGAGTATGTCGTTATCTTCGGGGTTAGGAAATAGTACGGCCAAAGCAGGAAGCAAATCAAATCTAGAAAAAATCTAGATACCTGGCGCCCGTTAAATTTCCATCAAAAAAGAAAGGACCACACATTAACTTTGTCTTGACGTTGGCTATGGGATTCTTGCGTCCAGTGAGGATTTTCCCGAGACCAATATCTACAGATCATCTTTATTTAGCTCGTGAATTAATTGAACCTTGAAATTTTATGGTTGATGTTTGATAAATGTTATGGTTCCAGGCAATATTTCTTGTGGAATCATGAGGATTTTCTTCAGCTTGAAGCAAAACATTTAATTTACTTCCCCGTTTATTTTAGGTCGACTACTACGCGGTAAATCTTTAACACTTCCAGTCTCTTCGAATTTGGCAACTGTTCTACTGACTGACTATTCTACAGGACGTGTTTCATTAAACAACACGCTAACTTCTTCATAACTCCTTCGTCTATTTCCATAACCAACCATTATTAAAACTTCAATTCGTTCTTTTTCATTTAAACGAGCCATTTTACCAAATTGAAGAACTTAGTTTTGATCATAGAAAATTTTTAACAAACTGTCACAATTGAACCAATTGTCATATTTATTTGTTGTCTTGGTTTTATAAATTATGCATTAATTTGCTTAAGAATATAATCTGGACTTTTTTCAAAAAAATTGTTATGTAAGGTATTAATATTTTTGCACTGTCATTTAGCTCGTGAGCCAATGTATCAGAATTGATTAAGAAAAAAGTAGGTTGTCATTAGAATAAATGTTCGATGACGTCATCACTTGAAAACCAATGACATTAGAAATAAACATTTTATGTCAAAAAGTATCTTTTTTGAAAACAAAATCGACCTGTTTCAGGATTTTTCACAAAAAAATTTAATTACGGAATAATGAATTTGTTGCGGAACTTTATAGTCACTCTGTATAAGCCCTTAGTGAAAAAGTTTTATCCCGTAATTTATGAAGTCCTCAGTTATTACAACTAATTAACGCTGCATTTAAGTGATAATGCATTAAATAATAAAAAAATTCCTTACCATTATTAAGATATCGAATTATTTAACTTATTCAGTCAGAAATGCACGTCAATAAAATACAATTTATGATATCTTAAGCCGGCTACTCACTACGCAGTACTTGGCAAGTACTTGCCAATATTTACCAAGTGCCGAGTAGTGTGTATTAAAACGCGGCGTGCAACTCGGCACTACTTGCCACGTTACTTGTACTTCCCGTGCGTTGTCGGTAAACTACCCAAAGTCAAACGGACGAGTCTTTACTTGCAAAGTGTTTTTAAAACCGCGCTACACTACTCGTCTGACTTGCCACGTTATTTGAGTTTATTTTAGCGCAATGGCAACCACGTGTTGTGAAGAAATTGATGCTTCAACAATAGTAGACTGGAATAACGACACTGTGACGAAATTTCTGAACTGTTATATGATTCATGTTCGACACTTTATCGCCACAGTTGAGTAGTCACTACTTGCCGAACATCTACTTGTACTTCCCAGCCAGATTGGCTACGCGGAAGTAGCTGAGTAATGTGTACAGTTTGACTTTTACTTGCATAAGTACTCGCCGAGTACTTGTCACGTCAAGTCACTTGCCAAGTACCGCATAATGAGTAGCCGCCTTCAGATATCGATTTACACAGCTTGACATCAGAATAACCTTTACAACATGCTGAGGAGGTCTTAGAGCTTAGTTCAGATGCACCTGGACACGCAAAATATTTATTGCGGATCGTTTCCTGATTGATTCGTTATTAATAACATAATAACCAACTAATCTGGAAAATATTCGCAATAAATATTTTGTGCATCCGGATACATTTCCCGCTTTACAGTTTGCTTTGAACTGCGGACAACAGTGACATCTATGAATGGTTGCGGTATTTGCTAAAGGCAATGCCATGGCCAGGCTACATTAACATTCACTGACGTGTATGTATGGGCGTTTCAATTCGACTTTTCAAAATTTTGACAGTACTCCCCTCAGCGCCTCTTGTGAGTTTTTAAGTAATTGCAGTTGTCATTACGTTACTGTCAGTAGTTTTGTAGTGTCTTTAATAGGGAGCGCTGAGGGGAGTACTCCACGGCATGCTTTCTCGCAACCGAATTTTAGGCGAATTGAAACGGCCATACATACACGTCAGTGAATGTTAATGGAGCTGGCCCTGGGCAATGCAAAACGGTGGCAGCATTTAAGCGAGGTAGCGAACCGTTACGTCATCGCATACCCGCTTCTCACTCTAATACAACTGTCAACCGTGACAGTTAATATTGGTTAATAATTGTATAAAAGGAGAAGCGAGTATGCGGTGACGTAACGGCTCGCTACCTTGATTGTCGAAATGCTGCCATCGTTATGCAAATCGCCCATAAGGTGTCATGGTACTGACTTGGTCACATGAGGTAGAAACAAATTCGAAAGCGGACGAATTTACATAGGTACTTACATACACTAATGAACTTAAAAATGAAAAGTATAAACTATACCAATTAATTACTCCTTACTACAACGCTAACCAAAAGGGACTAAATGTGTTTCGTCATATCATCTGAGGCGCGACAGTTTATGGGGTAATAAAGCAATAATCCGAAGGTTAAGGCAGGTTAAGAATTCTGGCCGCTCTCATCTATGGTACGTTTTAAAAATATACGATTTTCCTTTCCCTTCGATTTTCTCAAAACTTATTCATTAAAAAAAAAAATTATAGAAAACTTTTATTTCTTTTCACCATATCTACCGACGCGACATACCGAGTTTGGTGCATCTTCACTGAAACAGCCTGCATATAGAAATATGTTTTTTTTTATATCCCAATACTAACGATTTTTTTTTCATTTGATACTATACAGGCTGTTACAAATTCGAGGCTCACCATTGGGATCTCGGAAACGGTAAGAGATACGAAGTCGGTTAAATTGGGGCAAAGTTGCGTATTTTGTTGCTGAATAATAATCCGTTCTGAAAAATCTTCTACGATTTGTAGTTTCTGAAATATTTCCAAGAAACAAGAAAACTTAATTTTCCTTTTTATTTTTTTCTGAAGTTATTATTGCAGGGATCATAACAAAATTAATACACTTTTTTAAGCTCTTTACAATGATATCATTAGATTTTACTTAAAACGTTTCGTCTCGTTCTGACCATCATCGACTTCATTTTTTCTTATGGGCGCTACATTGGGTTTTAATACCAATGAATAGATCTATTTTTTCTGATGCTTTTCCACATATCACAGTCACACATCCCTATTTAATAATTTGAAACAGCTGGAAATGCAAGTAATTGTTGAAAATGACACTGCAAAGAAAGACTAGGTATGCAGTGAAAACAAAAACCAAAAAAGTTTGATATACCTTCGAAGTTTAATTTCGTTTATCACAAAAGCAGATTTTTGAAAAATTTTTAGATATAAAAATGAATGGATGTGAATCCAAGAAAGACGTAAATTTTTAAAACGTATTGTGCTAACAACAATTTAGTAATCGCGACGATGACGCAGCATTTAATTTGTTTCGTAATTAAATTGTATATTTTTATGGTTAAAGCAAGAAAGTATCACAAGAAATTATGTCTTTAAAAGTCTCTCTTCCTTGTAAATTTAAAAATGTATCGTGCTAATAACAATTTAGTAATAGCAAGAGAAATTTACTTCCAATAATACCTAGAAAGATGCCATCCACACAGAACAACGTTATTAAGTTAGATAGAAACATTGCACTTTATGGATATTTTCATAAAACTCGAAGGACGTATCGAGATCGCCTTAATGATGATGAGAATGAAGAATTATTAGAAGAGGTAATTAATAGTTATTTATAAAATGTATAAAATTATAAGACTACGAGAAAGAATGTTTCCTCGAGCCGTAATATCTTCTAAGCTACAAGTTTTCTAAAGACATACATAATTTAATTTGATATTTTCTTGCTTTAATAATAATAAAGTACAGTTCTTTCGCTCGATCTTTGCAGTTACGTCAGAAAATTATCGACTCAAAATGACAAATTTATAAATTCTATCATTGTTTTAACATACGTATTAGATAAGGATAAAAGAATATGTTCATTTTGTTTCTCGAATTGGGAAAGTGTGACGTAACTGCAAAGATCGAGCGGAAGAACTGTATAATTTAATTACAAATCTAATCAACTATTGTTTTGTAGTAGTCTTTCTGGACATTGTTAGAATGGAATTTCGCTCGTTTTTACTGAATTGTTGTTGTTAACAGCACAATAAATTTTTAAATTTACGTCATTCTTGGATTCATAACGTCCATTTTTAGATCTAAAAATTTTACTAAAATCAGCTTTTGTGATATACGAAATAAAACTCCGAAGGTATATCAAACTTTTTTGGTTTTTGTTTTCATTGCATACCATGTTTTTCTTTGCAGTGTTATTTTCAACAATTTCTTGCATTTCCAGCTGTTTCAAATTATTAAATAGGGATGTTTGATATATGGAAAAGCATCAGAAAAACTAGATCTATTCAATGGTATTAAAATCCAATGTAGCGCCCATAAGAAAAAATGAAGTTGATGATGGTCAGAACGAGACGAAACGTTTTAAGTAAAATCTAATGATATCATCGTAAAGAGCTTAAAAAAGTGCAGTGTAGAATGTATGAATTTTGTTATGATCCCTGCAATAATAACTTCAGAAAAAAATAAAAAAGAAAATTACGTTTTCTTGATTTTTGGAAATATTTCAAAAGCTACAAGTCGTAGATGATTTTTCAGAACAGATTATTATTCTGCACCAAAATACGCAACTTTGCCCCAATTTAACCGACTTCGTATCTCTTACCGTTTCCGAGATCCCAATGGTGAGCCTCGAATTTGTAACAGCCTGTATGTATAGGGTGGATCAATTTCGATGTCTCTTATGGGCATCTCTGTAACTATAAGAGATAGAAAAAAACTAGTGGCCAAGTCTCGATCTCTTTTTTAGAGATAAAGTCAATAGACTATCTTCTTTTGTTTACGAGTTATAAGCCAAAATTGACATTTTTGATTTTTCGTCAATCGCGCATATCTCTTTTGTTTTTACAGATATTAAAAAACTGCTTTGACATTATTAGGACACTTATTTGAATACAATTCAGTGTTGTAGTTGGTTTTTTGATATTTACTTAAATTTTCGAGTTACAACATAAAGTTATATTTTTTTTAAATGGAAATCATAGTAGGCAATGTTATTGTTAAATAGAGATTTTTTTTCTGTTTTCAAAAATATATACTTTGTTGGGTTTATTTCTTACATTTAATACAATAAAACGCCTTGTTTATTACTTTTGGTGCATTCTTTTCTTAGTAGGCTAGTTTCAACAAAAGTCGACAATTTTCTTTTGTTTCTATTAAATATTAACAAAGATTTGATGATTGGGTAGCACAAGAGTGAGAGGTATTGCGATGAACATAAGAAATATAAAGCTAGCGCCGATAAAGCTGGGTTGGATTGCAACATGAGTTGTCTGCGTATATGTATTAGGGCGGCAGTGTTTAAATTGTAATTTTATTTTGATATTATTTTCTAGATTTTAATTTATTTATTGTGATATATCAAAAGATGTGTTTATGATCTACTTACATTTCAATATTCTTTAACTTTTTCTGCAATAAATTTCTTATTTTTAAGATGTTTTTAATTCATACATATAATTTAGTTCATTATCCCATGAAATGAATATTTGATCGAAAAAAGTGTTTTAAACTTAAATATTAAATGAAGTTACATAATTTCGAATTTGACACAAACCACATGGTATCGGTATTGTTGTAATATTTGTGACTCTTGGAGAATGTTCGTTCTATCTTTCTTTCAGTTTACGCGGCTGCAACTGTCAAAATATTTGAACAAGAGTTGATATTTAATAAAAAGAAACAAAAAAATTGTCGGCCTTTGTTGAAACCAGCCTACTAAGAATAGAATGCACCCAAGAATAATAAAAAGGCGTTTTATTCTATTAATTGTAAGAAATAAACCCAACAAAGTATATATTTTTGAAAACAGAAAAAAAATCTCTATTTAATGGTGACATTGCCTACTATGATTTTCATTAAAAAAATATAACTTTATGTTATAACTCGAAAATTTAAGTAAATATCAAAAAACCAACTACACCACTGAATTGTATTCAAAAAAGTGTCCTAATAATGTCAAAACAGTTTTTTAATATCTGTAAAAACAAACGAGATATGCGCGATTGACGAAAAATCAAAAATGTCAATTTTGGCTTATAACTCAAAAACAAAGAAGATAGCCAATTTTTGTTTACTCTACTGACTTTATCTCTAAAAAAGAGATCGAGACTTGGCCACTAGTTTTTTTCTATCTCTTATAGTTGCAGAGATGCCCATAAGAGACATCGAAATTAATCCACCCTGTACATGTTAGAAAAAATAGAAAAAATAAACTGAAACAAAAAAAATTGATTTTAATATGCTATAATAAAACCTAGAAGTACAAAACAGTTAAAAAAAAATTTTTTCTACACAGAAAAAATTCAGGTCTGAAGGGGTTAATGTCAGTCCCATCGACTATACGTATTGCTTCTTATACTCTACGATGGCATGAAGAAAGTAAAATAATAGCATTAAAACAAATAATTATTTGTGACTTTTTAATACTAAGTCAAAATGCTAAAAATCATCAATGTTTTTCGGCGTCAGTTTTAGAAAATATAACCATCAAATTAAAATGGAACATATTCACTTGGAGGCACCAACAAAAATGTCACCCTAACATGGCCTACTCTGAGTCTAAAAAGATCGTGAATGGATTATAAATATAATTAAATTTCTCTAGGATGGCATGAAGAAAGTAAAATAAAAACATTAAAACAAATAATTACTTGTGACTTTGTAATACTAATGCCCGGTTGCACCAATTTTTTAAGCAGAGCGTAAATTTATGTTTAGAATGTGACATTTACTTATGCTCAGTATAATGTCAAATACATTCTGATTGACATTTAAACTTCAACTTAAGTATCAATTAGAACGTGACTAATATTTTGTTAAATCTATAAATAATGTCATAGTCTAAACACCACTTAAATTTAAACTCTGTTTAAAAAGTTGATGCAACCGGGCATAAGTCAAGATGCTAAAAATCATCAATGTTTTTTGGCGTCAGTTTTTAAAAATATAACCATCAAATTAAAATGGAACATATCACTAATGTTAATTCATACACGCAATAAATATAGTATCTACGCCTATGAGCTATGAGTTCTGTTGCGTTACACGACATCCGCCGAAAATTATCGACTGCAATTTGAAAGTAACCAATCACTAAATTAGTCTTAGGCTATGTTCCGTAAGTCCAAAATTTTGACCATGGTTACGGTTACACGTTCCGTAAGTAGCCATCACCTGAAAGATAGTCTACTTACGGAACACATTTACAGGGAAAGCGGTAAATTTTTAGTAACCAAAACAACCATTCTACGAAGCCGGTTGTTGTGGTACATATTTGAATTTAAATCAATAACGACGTTATTTTGAGTTTAGCTTAAAGTTAGGTGTTGAAATTACGAATTTATTATGCAATGTACGTTTCTTGTTCATTGATAGCTTTTACAAAATAACAAAATGATTTTTTTATTTATCTTGAAGAAGCGGTTAAATGAATAGCAAAGCGCAGATATTTGAAACGTCATTAAACGTTGTCCGAAAAACAGTTTTTACAAATTTATTTATTATGTTTTTTGATAATAGGTTATGATCGTTTCGTTCGTAAACCAACGCGTTCCGTAACATACCACTATTTTCAGCTCACCAGAGTAAACCACTGTCAAATTTTTCGGTAAATTTGCGGTTACAATTGGAGACTTACGGTAGATACCCTAAAGCCGGCCATTCACGATCCTGCTTGGCAGTCCGCACCGCAGGACAAAAGTAGCTCACAAACTATCCTGCAAGCTGTCCAACGCCAGTACCTTTTTCACATCGGAAAAATGACAAACCTACTTGCTCTTCCTAAAAAGAAGAAAATAGCAATTTTGCTATGTTATTGCAGAAAAATCAAAAGACAATATGGGAGAAGAAATTATTAAAGTTACATAATTTGCTGTAATTTGGAGATTTAACATCTCACAAACACCTTTTTCCTTTATACATATCTATAAATTCGATTGTGCCTACGTTATCCACCTTCAACAATATGGCGGGTGACAATCTAACACCACTAAAATCACTAGTTGCACACGCAACGGCAGGACGCCGCGTCATTCACATTGCTGCGCAGCAGACTGCAGCCGGTAGGCGGAGCTTGCCGGTCTGAGCAGGACGTATCGAACATCCTGCGTTGTGTTGCCGGACGCAATGCAGCCTGTTGCAGCATTCACTATCCGATGTCATTCGGCGGACAGCAAGGCGGACTGCCATGCAGGATCGGGAATGGCCGGCTTTAGTAAACAGATCCCCTTTCACCGCTGTGAACATGTTAAGCCGGCCATTCACGATCCTGCATGGCAGTCCGCCTTGCTGTCCGCCGAATGACATCGGATAGTGAATGCTGCAACAGGCTGCATTGCGTCCGGCAACACAACGCAGGATGCTCGATGCGTCCTGCTCAGACCGGCAAGCTCCGCCTACCGGCTGCAGTCTGCTGCGCAGCAGTGTGAATGGCGCGGCGTCCTGCCGTTGCGTGTGCAGTTAGTGATTTTAGTGGTGTTAGATTGTCACCCGCCAAATTATTGAAGATGGATAACGCGGGCACAATCGAATTTATAGATATGTATAAAGAAAAAAGATGTTTGTGGGATGTTAAATCTCCAAATTACAGCAAATTACGTAACTTTAATAATTTCTTCTCTTATATTGTCTTTTGATTTTTCTGCAATAACAGTAAGAAACATAGCAAAATAGCTATTTTCTTCTTTTTAGGAAGAGCACGTAGGTTTGTCATTTTTCCAATGTGAAAAAAGTACTGGCGCTGGACAGCTTGCAGGATAGTTTGTGAGCTACTTTTGTCCTGCGGTGCGGACTGCCATGCAGGATCGTGAATGGCTTGCTTTAGTTACCATTTTAAAGCTCGCTTGCCCAGTCTATCTTGATTAGTCGTCGGAACAAATTTCATTACATTTCCATAAAGGTTCGGCCAGACCTACGCCTAATGTGCTGCCTAACGTCATTTTTAACGTCTAATTTGCCATTAATCAGTCGCTACACATACATACAATTATTGTCAAGTTAGACGTGAAAAATCACGTTAGGCAGCACATTAGACGCAGCGTGGCTCCAACAACGATAGTATAGCGACGGATTATTGGAATATGTGGCACTAATTTTGTAACGGCATTGAGAGTGGCATTGCGCGCTAGACGATAGCTCGGCTGGCGGTTTTTGATACACATCAAACGCACTGCCGGCGAACGTATCGCATAGTTGTTGCCATTTGTTGCCTAGTTGTTGCCAGAAAGATATATGTGAGGAAGACAGAACATACATTTTTTGCACGAAAACAGCGACATCTCGTGTTTTTAGTCACGTACTCTCTTAGTTTTGATTGCAGGTTTCTATCATTATTTCAAGTACTAATTTAAAATATAATTTTTGAATGTTAGGAAACGGAAAATGCTAAAATATTTTAACAAAACTCCTGTGATATGTGACATTTAAGATAAAGTTGCCAATATTCAAGTAAAATACCACCGCTGCAGCCGCTTCAGAACGAAATATTGGACAAATAATGACGTTAACCACCAATGTAATGGTTCAGCCACACTAACGGCAAATGTGCTGCCTAACGTCATTTTTAACGTCTAATTTGCCATTAATCAGTCGCTACACATACAATTATTGTCAAGTTAGACGTGAAAAATCACGTTAGGCAGCACATTAGACGCAGCGTGGCTCCGACAACGATAGTGTAGCGACGGATTATTGGCATATGCGGCACTAATTTTGTAACGGCATTGAGAATGGCATTGCGCGCTAGACGATAGCTCGGCTGGCGGTTTTTGATACACATCAAACGAATTGCCGGCGAACGTATCGCATAGTTGTTGCCATAGATAAAGAAAGATATATGTGAGGAAGACAGAACATACATTTTTTGCACGAAAACAGCGACATCTCGTGTTTTTAGTCACGTACTATCTTAGTTTTGATTGCAGGTTTCTTTCATTATTTCAAGTACTAATTTAAAACATAATTTTTGAATGTTAGGAAATGGAAAATGCTAAAATATTTTAATAGAACTCCTGTGATATTTGACATTTAATATAAAGTTGCCAATATTCAAGTAAAATACCACTGCTGCAGCCGCTTCGGAGCGAAATTTGGGACAAATAATGACCTTAACCACCAATGTAAAATTTAGCGCATTAATTTTCTCGCGTTAATTGTCGGGTTCTTGTCCGTTAGACGTTAACGCAGATGTGCCCGAAGCATAAAACTTAGCGCATTAATTTTTCTCGCGTTAATTGTCGCGTTCTTGTCCGTTAGGCCGGGCGCAGACTGATCAAGCAAAAACGTCTTTAGACAAAACGTTTTTGTTTGAACTTGCCGTAACCTGTTTTTTACATGCATTAAATAGGTACCATCGCACACTGATGAAACAATACTTGCCAACAAAACACAACGTTGTTAAACAAATTGTTGTGTGAAGAGACAAATTTGCTTAATCAGTGTGCAGCGATATCTAACAAAACGTTGTTCGACAAAACGAATTGCTTTGTATAAAAACGTTTTCTGTATAATCAGTGTGCGCATACCAGCAGACACCATCCAACAGATTACAACAAAATGCAGCGTGTTGGGAGTGCAAATATAAATTTTTGTTTGACGTTCGTTCAGCCGACTGTTTTGACTAAAGTCGTTTTGCATCATCAATGTGCATTTCACTCAAACAAAGCGTTATGGAACAAAACGAAACAGTTTTGTTGTAAAACGTTTATGCATGCAGCATTGTTGCAAGATAAAACAAAATGTTTTTCAGTGCCACAAAACGTTTTGTCTGAAGACGTTTTTGCTTGATCAGTCTGCGCCCGGCCTTAGAATGCCGTTAGACGTTAACGCAGATGTGCCCGAAGCATAAGAGTATCAAACAAAATGGCCGCTTTCTTGACACTGACGCTTAAGTGACGCTACTGGGTAATTACTTATACTGGGCTGCGTTCAGATTTACAGAGTGTAAGCTAGGTAAACGTCTGGACAAAAACCGTTAAAAAGTTCGTCCTTATTCTTTAAAAACGAACGCATATACTTGTCATTGTAAACATCCGTAAATAGTAGTAGATATTAATAATAGCAGATATTAGCGATTTTAATTAGTAGACAGGTACCTTTTACCTAAACTGTAAATATTCAAATATTTAAATTAGTCATGTCGGGTAAACTTTAAATCTACGGCTAGAGGTAGGTAAAATTTTTCTACCCGGACGTCCGCATCTTAAATTTCTGAACGACTTGGACGTACAGTTGTGTTCAAAAAGGTGTTGTACAGCTACGTTTTAAATATCCTTGCTTTTGAGCGGCAGTTGGTTTTTCTATTTTTGTGTTCAATGATATTATTATTGCCAGAAACCGTATATGTAACAAAACAACTTGTACAACTGTTTTTTTGACTTCATGAATGCACATACAAGTTTACACAGTACAAATTCTGTACAACACTTTTTTGAACACGACTGTACATCCATTATCGAACGTCTTAAAAATGTGAACGCTTGAGTACACAAAATCTAACGTCCGGGCGCATCTATCCTCTAAATCTGAACGCAGTCCTGTGGTGACGTGCACCATGGATAGCCATTTATTCATGCCAGTACAGCTGAATTTAAAAAAAAAAAAACGAGAAACGAATTTTTTCCTTTTGTAAATTTGGTTCTATTTGTCAATTAATTGTGTACTTGACAGTACCTTTCATGTCATTAAATTTTCAATGTCATTAAATTAACTTTTTAAACAACTTTTGCAATGCCTCATTTAAGCGAGATAGATAAAGCAAGAATAGTCTCCCACCTAGAAAATGGTAAGACAATTATTATGAGTTTAGCGGCAGAATTTCAAGTGGGAAAAAGTACTATAATATGGAGGATTAAAAAAAAATGGGAAAATGAGAGGACTGTAAAACGAAAGCAGGGTTCGGGTCGGCCTAAATCTTCAAATGAACGAGAGGATGAGGAATTGATAAACTTTTTAAGAGAAAGGCCTATGTCTAATGCTGTAGAAGCAATCAGTGAAACCAACTTTCCAGCATCACGAAGCACTGCACGTCGTCGAATTCGTTCTTCTGAATTGGGCTGCTATTATGCAGCTAAGAAACCATTCCTTACCAATTTTCATAAAGAGCAAAGGGTAGGGTTTGCTCTTGAATTCCTTCAAAGAGAAAATTTCTGGAATACCGTAGTATTTTCAGATGATAAAACCTTCCAATCTAATAGAGGCGGCAGATTAAAAGTGTATAGACCCAGAAGTACACGTTTTGATGAAAATTATACTCAATCGTGTACCTCTAACCGTTTTGCAGTTAATGTTTGGGGTTGGATCAGTGAGCAAGGTCCAGGAGTACTATTTATTGTGGAAGAAAGACTTAATGCAAACATTTATGTTAACATTTTTCAAGAAGTTATGCTACCATCAGTTGTTCCAGTATTTCCGGACAATAATTTTACATTCCAACAGGACAATTGTCCGATACATACTTCAGCTCGTGCACAAAACTGGCTCAGAGCGAACAATATTAATGTTTTGCCGTGGCCCTCTAGAAGCCCAGATATTAACCCAATAGAAAATGTATGGAGGTTAATGGCGAATAGGATGCGCCGGGCAAATTTTCGGCCACAAAACAGGCAAGAGCTTATACACTGTGAACGTTTAGAGTGGAATAATCCATGTAAGTGAGTGCCAGATCATCTGCGACCAAAATCCTCGGACAGGTAAGCCTATTTTCTTTAGCGCGAATATTTTTTTGAAGTCATCTTTTCTTTGCACCCCCACCCCTTTCCGCAATGACGTCATCGTCATTTTTTTTTAATGGCACGCCCCCAATTTTCTAGCAGTTTTGGATAGATTTGAGAATTCTGATTTCATCAATATGCATATTTTGACATTCGCACTGACAGTACCCGAGATATTAATTACGAAAGATAAAAACAAAAAACGGAAAATTTTCTGCGATTTATGTGAGACAAATGAATAACTGTCAACTAATGCACGAACCGACAAATAATAGGCGCTAGTTACCAAAACAAGAATTACCATAAGTAACGAAAGAGAAAATCAAAAGGAAACTATTTGAGAAAGAAACTGCAACTGTACTTGATATAAACCGCGTGAACTTGACATTACTTAAAAATGACGTTCCGGATATAATCTGCTTCCGATTTTTTGGGTAAGTGGCGCCAGCGGAGAAACACTTGAACTAGTAAACTGCACAGGCCGGATAAAGACACACTGAGCCATGAAATCTAGTAGGTCGTGGTTGAAATAAATGATAAAAAGTTTCATCAAGTAAATTTGACAGTTCTTGATTATTGTTCTTCCTTGCAATTTCCATTTTTTGTTTTTATCTTTCGTAATTAATATCTCGGGTACTGTCAGTGCGAATGTCAAAATATGCATATTGATGAAATCAGAATTCTCAAATCTATCCAAAACTGCTAGAAAATTGTGGGTGTGCCATTAAAAAAAAATGACGATGACATTGCGGAAAGGGGTGGGGGTGCAAAGAAAAGATGACTTCAAAAAAATATTCGCGCTAAAGAAAATAGGTTTACCTGTCCGAGGATTTTGGTCGCAGATGATCTGGCACTCATTTACATGGATTATTCCACTCTAAACGTTCACAGTGTAGATGCCATAAATATAAAATGGCAAAACGTAACACAAGAGTATTGCCAACACTTAATTTCGTCTATGCCTAGACGATTAAATTCCGTGTTAGAGAAGAACGGTGCTATGAGCTATGATTAAGTATTAAGAATTAAGATTAAGTATTAAGTTGTTATGTTTTTTAAATAGATATTGATCTATAAACTGACTTACCGTCAAATAATTGTAACCTATTTCTAATAAAATCATTTTCACACAAAAAAAAACTGATATTTCCCTTTTTTTTTAATTCAGCTGTATGCATAGACAAATCTCAAGAGGCGCTTTCGTTTCTGAAATGATCCTGATCCGATCTGAACGTATTTAGAGAATCATGATTTGTTTGTTCTTGTTATGCTGGATCCACACGCTGGGCGAAGTCTGGCAAGCCTTGGCCAACGCGAACGTGTAGCCCTTAACTTTGTCTTAATTGGCTTCGGCTGGGCCAAGTTTGCCTGCGTTCGCCTGGGTGTCGGGCCGGATCCACACGCTGGGCGAAGTCTGGCAAACCTTGGCCAACGCGAACGTGTAGCCGTTACTTTGCCTTAATTGGCTTCGACTGGGCCAAGTTTGCCTGCGTTCGCCTAGGTGTCGGTAAAAAGCGACAAATCAAAGGGATTCCGAGCGTCGTTGGCCAATGAACACACTTGTGCCGTCCACACGTTTGTGCGTGTTTGTCGCATAACTACTCAACTCGGTACTCGGTACAGTGCAGTGCATTAAACTGTTGCTTGCTAGAGACTGTACTAGAGGTAGAGGTTAGGTATATTTTTAGTAGGTAAATAACGTAAATAATGACGACCTGGAATTAATGAAATTACGTTCATGTTCCTAGAACTGTATCAGGGTGAACCAACGATATGGGACCCGAAAAATAAATATCATAAGGATAAGACCAAGGTAAGTTATATAAAAACTGTTTACCTAAAATGAGTAAATTCCTTATTACTTAATTAATATTTTCAGGTTAACGACGCTTGGTTCCGAATTTGCAGCAAATTAGATATTGCAGTGGCGGAACTTAAAAAGAAAAAGGAGTCACTGATGGCCTGTTTTAGAAGTCATTTAAAGAAAAAAAAGGCATCAATAAAATCAGGTGCCGGTGAAGAAGATGTTTACAAACCCATATGGCGTTTTACGATGTAATGGAAGGATTCCTTGGAGATATTTACGACTGTACACCCACAATAAACACAGAAGACAATGTAAGTAAATACAATACATTTTCATGTCTGATTTTGAATTTGTAAAGCCACTTTACATTATCTGATTTTCTATTTGATTTTGAATTTGACTTCAGAAATAAACCGTGATTTTATTTTAATAGTTATGAAATATTACAAAAATTATAAATATAAATTATAAAATATTATAAAATAAACTCACAGTGGTGAATTATTATTAAAATATGAGATTAGACAGGTTCTATTGTAAAAGTCACGTGAAATGAAGAATATACAGGCTGAGTCCAAAAAAACGCCTTTGCGAATAGCATTGGTGTTTATTGTCGTATTTGAGCGGTCAAAAAGTCAAATGAAATGGCAAAAAAAAAACTCTACAGTATACCATATCTTTTGTCTTTTATACATTTAAGACAGCTGCATGACAGCTGTCAACTTTTGTTTCTTAAATGCAATGATATAATTACTGTAATAAATTTCGAAAGAACTTTTTGTTCTGCGTTCAATGATATGCTGCAATAAACACTTATTTTTCAAAACAATAGAAAAAATAAAAAGAAATAAATTAATTATTAAAATTAAATGACTTAATAAACAGTTGCTGAATAATAAATGATACCTGTTTTACGGTAAATAGTGTAGTGTCTATAAGCACTTCCTTAGAGAAACAAATGACGATAACTGTCAACATTTTTTTTTATTGTTAGAAAAAACAAAATGTTGACAGTTATCGTCATTTGTTTGCCTATGATGATATATTATCTTCACAGCATTTAATGGTGGCTTTCTAGCTACTTGACGTATACTCGGCATAGCGTGATGACCTTCTTCATCGTGCCTCCATGATCCCGGCCGAAGTAGCTTTCCATTGTCATCGTAACTATCAAACGTTCCCGGAGGGGTATAAAACTGCGAAGAAGTTTTGCTCCTTCTTAGGAAATTATGCAGTAAAACGCAAGTCATAGTTAGTTTCGACACTGTATTTGGTTGAAGCAGCATTGGTTTCTTGAATACTCTGAATACCGAAGACATGATTCCGAAAACGTTTTCTACCACTACACGAGAGCTCGATAATCGTTGGTTAAATATACGTTTTGGTGTATTTATTTCATGGTTTCCTGAATAAGGTTTCATCACGTATTCGCTTAACGCAAATGCCCCATCCCCTATGAACACATAAGGTACATTTTCATCATCAGATTCTGGGCAAGAATGGGGCAAATTGATACGGCCCGAGCATATGTTTTCCCACAAGGAACTGTTTCTAAATATGCCTCCGTCGCTAATTCTTCCCTGACTTCCAATGTCCGCAAACATAAAGCAATAGTCACTGTCAACTAACGCCAAAAGAACTATACCAAAGCTTCTCTTGTAGTTATAGTATTCTGAGCCACTATGTACTGGAGATTCAATGACTACATGCTTCCCGTCAATAGCTCTAACACAGTGTGGAAACTTTCTGGCAAATCCTTTTTCTTTAACCAACCATTCTTCTGCAGATGACGGCATCTGTAAAAACAAAATGATTTCATTAATTAAAATATAACATTTTTGTTAGTAGGTATTATTATTTATTACTGATTTTCTAAATTTTTTTAAATATAAAATATATAATTATTTTGGTGCAAATTCAGATTTAATTATGTCGACATTTTGCTGTATGTTTAATAGCTGTCGACTTGTTACCAATCTTGTTACTCAATTTCTTCAAGTGTCCGCACTAAAATAATTATATATTTTATAATAATTTTCATGGGACAAGATATGCTTCATTATTTTTTTTAGGTAAAAAACACTCAGGTTGAGGAGGATGAAGGCTCCAGAAGTGATACTGCGTTAACGTCAATTTCTGTTCGTTCTACTCTAACGACACAAACATCTTCTATCTCAATTACTCCAACACCACAGAAGCCCTCATCATCAATACTAGATGTGCAAGGACAACGACGCCGTATGTCCAATCCCGAGCTTCAGGAAGCAGGGAAGCAGATGAAAGAAGCCTTCAGTACTTTAAGCAATGTTCTAAGCAAGAGATCACATGAAATGTTGGAAAATAATGACGATGATTGCGATCTATTTGGTAAACTTCTGGCAAAAAAATTAAGAAAGCTAGCTGACGATGAACGAGAAGAAGCAATGTACGAGATAGATGGCATATTACTGCAAAAGATGCGTCGCAGAAATACCAATAATTTGTGGTATACTGGTCCACCATCCAAGTCACTTAATTCATCGAACCAATCCACAGTATCTTCCCCTATGGCAAGTCCCCTGCCTGCAGCGTCACCAGTTCCAAACCCTGTATTGACCACTTTGAATACATACTCTGCGTCAACAAGAGGTATCCACGAATCTACTTCCGATATTTATACTGAACAGGCATATGATCAACCTACTTCACATATAAGAGTCCTTTCAAATGAAGTTGTACCGCAAAACAAAACGTTTCTTGAATATGTCTACACCAAGGCGTTACAAGACTAAGAAAACTCACCAAAGTTATACATTTTGAAGTAATAATATAACATATAATGTGTATATACAGGGTGTTGCATTGATGAACGCAACATAGGAAATCCCATGTTAATTAAAAGTACTGGCTTCCCTAATTGAAGACTGCTGCAACAAAGGGGCTAATTTTAGCTAAATTAAAAGAAACGCTTTAATAATTTACTATTAAAGATAAGTGAAATAGTGAGATAAGTCCTAACAGTCAATTTAGGCAACACGTTATACAAAAATTCTCCTGTTGTTGCACCAAACGATGAAGCAATATCGATATTAGTTTAAAAACTGGTGACATCCCAGTTTGAAGACAATTGGACTTGTTGCAGCAAGGTCTTCAATTTTTTTACAGGAAAATTTCATTTGGGTCTTTTAAAGTACTCTTCAAGATGAATCTGTCTATTTCAAAATATTTTAAAAAGATTCTGTAAGTGAATTCAATTTGTAACTAAATTCAATTTGGTTACTGAATCTTTTAAAAATATTTTGAAACTGAGCAAATAAAAAATTCTTAAACTGCACAGACAGATTCATCTTGAAGAGTACTTTAAAAAATCTAAATAGAATTTTGCTGTAAAATAATTAGGGAAGCCAATATTTGAACGCCTTTAAAGTAACATGGGATTTCCTATGTTGTGTTCATCAACGCAGCACCTAGTATATTTCTGTGAATAAAAATAAATAATTAAAAACGAACTGTTAGTTACCTTTACTTGATCCTTCAGAGCTTCATTGATGGCCTCACATACTTCAGGTACAATTTTGCAAATAATTTGGCTTGAGATTTTGAATAGGTAGTGTAGACTTCTATAACTGTCACCAGTGGCTAGAAATCTCAAAGTGATAGCCAAACGAATTTTGATTGGTATAGCTTTTCTCCAATCAGTATCCTTCTTTGCTATATGTGGTCCTATTTTATGCAGCAGAAATTCAAAATCAGCCAATGACATCCTACTAAAATTCTCGAATTCACCTGATGGTTCATGTAGCATCTCGGTAAACATTTTCTCCATGCATTGCCTACATTTAAAGACATATTCTTTATTAAATAAATGAAAAAGTATTGAAAAACTAAAATTAACTGATAATATCTTATTGACAACATACTTACTCTGTTCTGTTTCGGTGCATTGTTGTCATCCACCATCTTCTTTTCCGTCGAGATTTGTTGTTTTTATTATTACTTGTAGCAATTGCTACCGATAAATAATAAAATACACTAAGAGCGGCACCTGCCGTTGCAGCAGCAATTTCCAGGTCCATCTTATGCACGTTTGCCGTACAACGAATTCGCCTAGAATGTTCGAGTAAACCTACTTTGCCTTTGGCAATAAATTATTGGCCACCGTGTGGATAGCATATTTGTACGCAAATGATAGGGCAAATGTTCGGACAAATGTTTCGGCAAATATATGGGCCAACGTGTAGATCCGCAGTTAGAAAAGAACACTCCTATGAAACGTGTTTGGAACATTCCTTCGTAAACTGTAAAAACGAAGTGCCAAATGTATCAAACATGTTATAGCGTCTTCCACTGGCCGCACTAATACACACTCGTTATTAAGGTACTAAATCAACACTCCGTAAGGTAACGCAATCCCATTCCTCTCGTGAGAGGATTGAGAAACAAAGATAACAAATACATACAATTGTCGCAAGTGCAATAAAGAAAACAACAGTTTTAGGGAATTCTGTTTACCGCAATGTCACTGGTTTCAATTTAAAAGTGTATTAGGTTATGTCTAGTTAAGTCTGTCAAGTTATTTACCAATCAAAAAGTTGTTATTTTAAGAAGTGCAGAATTTTTCCTTTACGAAAAAGGCGGAATCATTAAATGTCATGCGATAAAAGTTTGGAATGCGATATTTAAACTCAATTTTCTTAACCACTGACAGTAACTTTGACAAACGTCATTTCAAATAATATTTCCAACTGTTTTTTATCCCTAGATGAGAGGAATGTGCGACAAGAATAGATATAAAAAATATCTAAATGCGTTACCTCTAAACGAAGTATGTTGATTTAGTACCTTACTCGTTATATTTTCATCTCATTTTAACCTCGTGTAATAATAAGAGATGAAGATACCCTGAGTGCACACTAGTGCAGCCAGTGGAAAACGCTATTAGATTGCAGTTGAATGTAATTTCTATTTACTTACCCCAATTCTGTAACCAGTGTTGCCACCTGTCTAGCGTATCCTGCCGCTACCGTGATCCGATAATTCCGCTACATTAAAAAAAAAACCGCTACGCTAAGAGTTTTCTGTAATGGTAAACACAATGCAAGTTGCTGTATGTTAAATTCTAGTTTCCTATTTATGATTTAAAGTGTAGTACAGTGAAGACGCTGATACGATTTTTCGATAGTTCTAATTTACGTTATTTCGTCGACTAATGCCCGATTTCTTCATCGCCTTATCTTGAGGTTAAATTTATCTGTCAGTTAGAATGTGAAACATAGGATGTGTACGGCCAACTGTACGTCATATTCCAACTGTTAGATAAATTAACCCCAGGTTTAAATATGGTGAAGAAATCGGCCATTAGGCTGCCTTGTATAAAAGGTTTAAGCCAGGGTTAAAGTTAATCCTAAGTTAGAATGTGACACACAAAATGCTATACGTCATAACAAGTATCACATTCTAACTTAGGATTAAAGATAATCCTGGCTCAAACCTTTTATACAATGCAGCCTTAGAGTATAGATTATAGATTTTTGGTCTACACTGAACGTGAAATGAAGTGACATAAGCGAAATAATTTTATTTTATAATTTATTAGAACAATCGTTCGTTGTTAGCTTTCTAGAAACATACATATATGGAGTCTTTATCCGATTTTTTATATACTACAAAATGTTTTGTTTTTAATTGAATTCTTAGAACGTTAATATAAATTAAAGTAGACCGATAGTGGTCTCCCAATCAGATTCCGCTACTTAAAAAAAAATGGTGTTTACGCCGCTACAAGGGGTAAAAACCGCTACAGTAGCGGAATTCCGCTACGGGTGGCAACACTGTCTGTAACTCATAACAACAATGCTAAGTTAACAATATTGTTAAGTGAGATATTTTGACCAATCAGTACATAGAAATCCGTTGTATCTAAGCCCTGATTGGTCAAAATATCTCACTTAACAATATTGTTAACTTAGCAATATTGTTATGAGTTACAGAATTGGGGTGAATGTTCTGTAATCTCCAAACTAAATCCGCACAAGCAAAACATAAACATTTTATGTTTCCGAAAATCGAATCATGATCCAAAATTATTAGTGGGGGGAATGAATCATTTTCAGAAAAGAACAAGATTCGCTGATTCAAACGCGTTATGTTTCTGTGATCCGTCAGAAACGAAAGCGCCTAAGGTAGACTTAAGGAAAAAGTGATACTTATGCCCGGTTGCACCAACTTTTTAAGCAGAGCTTACATTTAAGTTATGTTTAGAATGTGACATTTCCGTATGGTCAGTATAATGTCAAATACATTCTGATTGACATTTAAACTTCAACTTTAGTATCAATTAGAATATGACTAACTTTTTGTTAAATCTATAAATAATGTCATAGTCTAAACACCACTTAAATTTAAGCTCTGCTTAAAAAGTTGGTGCAACCGGGCATTAAAGCTAACTTCATATCAAATTCTGCGTAGTATAGTTACATTGTTCAAAGTAAAGGTTACTTTGGCTTAAGTCTTATAGCGTTTTCCACTGGCTGCACCGGTGTGCACTCAGGATACCTCTATCTCGTTTTATTATATAAAGCTGAACCGAGATGAAAATACACTCAGTGCATATACGTTGTTCACAAATTAAAAAACCACCACCTTCTGCATTATGTTGGTATAAAACATAAGTCCTCTATAAAACATTATCAAAATAGCAAGGTTGGCAAGGTATTTGAAGTTTCATGTCAAAGTAATTTGTCAAATCAATTTTAAGGTGTTTTCGGAAATTCGGTCGGAGCACTCAGGTTCTTGGAAAAGCGTTCGTTTATTAAACCTGGTTACTTGTTCTGCATTCGAAATTTAGTACAGGTACGCGACCCAAGGTTACTAAAGAGACAAGGTTGCCTGGTAACTTTCAACGTCACTAGAACGTCACTCAGTAGGCCCATTTAATGCATTTACACAAATAGATCGCCTACTGGTTGACGCGTCACTCCACGAGTTACCAGGCAACCTTCTCTCTTTAGTAACCTTGTACGCGACCCAAGTAACCCTAGTCATTAAGTAGAGTTACATAGGTTCTGTTATGAGGTTATGTTCATCTGCTTCCTTTTTTGAAGTTTGGGTAATTTGAAATGTGTGACATGTACTAACGAATAATTCGATCTGTTCTAATTAAAGTGTTTAATTATTTTGCACAAAATGATGTGTTTGCCAAATTTGACCAGATGTGGTTATTGTTATACTGACCTGACAACCACATTCGCGTTCGAAAATTCACCAACCTGACTACTAACCTGCTAGGGTTAATCTTTGCAATCTGAGTTATTTTCCGAAAACGCCTTTATTATTATACTGTTTACATTTATATTCATTTTAACAAGCCATTTCAATGCCTCGAAAGCAGAAAAATATTTTAAATGCCAAAATGAAAGAACTCGTCAAATGTTATGTTGAAATAAAAAATTTGGCACCAGATTTAAGTAACCGGCATTACTATGAAAAATACGTACCTTCTTGACATAATGGATAATTACAGTTTGTCTGCTATAAAATTGTTTACGAACGATAAGGTAAAAACCATGAATCTATCACAATTATTAAATTTAGCACCACGCATAACCTTGACATTTATTTCAAACACTACTTGTCGATTTTGTTACCAAATTTCTAACTAGGACAATGTTGCCGGTTGTACTTTTCACAAGACAACATCGCCAATGGTTTTTTAATTTGTGAACAGAGAATACTAGTGCAGCCAGTGGAAAACGCCATAGGAACCATGCACATGCGAAGCCAGCGCCACCAATGACCATATTGTGCATTAGTATGAAAATACGAGTTGTTTCAAATTATTAATGTACATTTGAACTTGAATATTGTAATGTATTTCAATACCAGGAAGCTCAAGTACCACGCGATCATTTAAATTTATAATTAGAGTAGGCTATGAATTTTGAATTAGATTGGCAACATTAACTGTTGACAGCTTAATTTGACTTTGAATTGTCAAATTGACGCTTCAAAATGTTTAATTAATTGCCAGGGGCGAAAACTTTGAACATTAGCTATGGTTGGCACTAAAACTATTTCACTTCCTTTAAATTAAAACGATTGAACCCGATGAGAATCCCATAAACGTCAAAATATTTACATAACCTCTAATCTACACAGCGAGACAATTGGCAAAGTGTACAACCGTATAAAAAAAAAATCCCGCCTACTTTAATTATAAATTTAAATGATCGCGTGATATTATGTACTACAATCGTAAATTGTCATAAGAGTGATATTATTCCCATGCAATGAGTTTCAAGAAATATTTTCATATCACTAATTCACAAATCACCACGCCAGGCGGCGCTGAACGCAGAGATGTGCATGGCGCCTATAAGATTAATGGAACAAATCTATTGGGCTGATTTAGCAGAACATATCAGTAACAGTTCCCGCTCCAACAGTTGAGACTGAGCACTCATTTCTGCTGCATGAAGTTCACTTTTCATAACATGTTCCAGTCAGGTAGCGGAGAAGTTACGCTACAAAAAATGGCGACTACTCCAACTCATCAACGCCTCCGTTCCGCCAAAGATAGCGCTTACATTTCGTTACTGCTACATAGCAGAGCGCTAATTTGCAGCGTATTAGCTAATTGAGAACTGGCTGAACGGATTATTTGTTTTACTTCGTAAAGCGATTTAAGACATGGCGGCCTCTAGGTTTATCGCTCTCCCTTAGCAGAAGTTTAACTTTGGCTTGAACACGTATAATATAATATAAATATATTGCGCTTGCTTCTTCGACTGCGTGGACAAACTAAAGGATGGAAGACTATTATATTTTGATCTCTTTCATGCCGCATGAGTAATAACGTTGTTTGGCGGAAAGCACGGGAGGGCGGATACTTTGCCGTTTGGCACAACTCGCGTCTACTAACACGAATATCACTTTGGCTCCATGGCTCCCGCATGCGCAGTTACGTCAAAATTGTTTTTTAATATGTATAATAAGTTAAATGTTTAATGATATTCATTTTTTCCGAAGCAGCTTTACGCAGTTTTCACATTTTCTACTTTTTCTTTTCGTCAAAAATAAACGTCGCTGTTTATCAATTATATTGTTATGTACTTTTGCTGCTTGTGCACAGAGAAAAATGATTAAGAGTATTTACTACAACCCAGCAGACAAGGTCACGTGATATTAACGTCACATTTTAGTAAACTTTTGTGACCTTATCACGTCAGACATCACGTTAACATGACGTAAAAATAACGGCAAAAAGTCACAGACCAAAGACGTCAAAATACGACGAATAAATAACGTTTATAGATCACGTACTTGGAACGGCATACTTTTGTGCTTTGATGACGTAGGAAGAGTGACAATGCTGAGCACTGGATCCGTGATTGGCATGAACTTTGAAAATGTTTGATTTAAAATCGATACTATCGGAACTTCTTACAGTTAAATTCTTTACTGTTATAAGCACTTTAGAAAACTTTAAATCAAAAATTTAAAGTGCTTATAACAGTAGAGAATTTAACTGAAAGAAGTTCCGATAGTATCGATTTTAAATCAAACATTTTCAAACTTCATGCCAATCACAGATCCAGTGGCAAGCACTGTCACTCTTACCCTGCCTATTTGAATTTGTGGGAAAAATTTTAAAAAAACACAAATACATAAATACAATATATTCTATAAAAACATAAACATAACAACTTCTAGTATAATACATATAACATTTGCTCCGAAGAGCCTATAAAACAAGTATTAGGTTAGACCTCAAGCAAGATGTAACCATAGATAACCTAACTTTATGCAACACAGTCAATAAGAAAACGAAAATAATAGAAATTACTTACTTAATAATAAATTTAGGATAAGTTGCTCTTGCACCAACACATCTACCCCAATTTAGACGGAACGATTACTTAACAATTCGTTCAGATTCCATTCGCAAAACGGAAGATGAACATAAACAACAGAATGGCAGAATCTGCAGGTTAGGTCGTTGGGCGGGAAATTGACGCAAGCGCAGAAAAGTAACACGTACTTGCAGTGAGTTCCAAATGAAAGGTCTGTTCCATTCGATAGAATTTCAAGTTCTGAACCGTTCAAATCATGCGCAATATGAAATTTATATCCAATTTTGTGCACTGCTCATGCTCAGTACGATTTTGAACGGTTCAGAACTCAAAATCCTGACGAATGGAACGGACCTAATAACAAGTTTGTGACAATGTGACAAAAACAATTCACAGAACGAATATTTTTGTCACCTATGACAATATGCATTTCAATTATGAGAAACCTGCTTTCAAATGATAATCATGTGCATTCGTACAATTAAAAAAGTAAATAACACGTCGAGAGTACGTTTAGAAATGACGTCACTGGTTGGTCATTAGATATGACGTAAACAAAACGTGACTTGTGGAACAATTGACGTCCAGGACCAATAATGACCAGATATTGACGTGAAAAATACGTGACTCTGTTTGCTGGGAATTGTAGAACAATATGCTACAATTTGCGTCTAAAATAGCTCCAGTGATAATTTATAGAAAAAAATTCTTCACATTTGTGCAGAACTATTAAGTTGTACATTTTCATATCCTCTTCTACACTTTTTGACAGTACAGTAATTCAAAATGCGACAATAATGTTAATATGTTACCCATAACTTAATAATAATAATAACAATAATAATAATAATAATCAGTTTATTAAGCACGAAGCTGTCGAACGACTGCGAAACGTTAAGTGTATAGTGTGCGATTTAGTGTCCGCTTAAAAGATTTTGTGATACAAATTTCATCGGACAAGAACCAACTGTAAATATAATAGAGAACTTAAAAATATTTTTATGACTGACATACAAAGTACATATTACAAATTTGTAACTAAATTAAAAAAATTTGTAACATATGCAACAAATTGTAAATAATACTACTATAGCCTATAGCCTAATAACACAAGATTTTGTTAATTTTTAAGAAATTATTTCTCTTAGTATGGGTACTGTGTTTTCATTCTTGTTACTTTACTTTAGGAGCAGTGTTGGTTTTAACGGGACGGTAATCTTTTTAAACGCTTGTAGTTGTTCAAACGTTGTCATTTTTTCTATCAGCTGAAGGTGAATTATTTTTAATTTTTCTTTTTCAATGTTTAGCTGTTCCTTGCTCTTGTCTGTCATGTCAGGTTAAAATTTGAATAAGTCGTTCGCGATGCAAGAAAATTACATTACTGATTCTGGATTCACTTAAGTGAAAGCAACACGAGGGGGAAAAATGGGAAGAAAAATTCAAAAAATCATTTTCTTGAGTATTGTCGTTCTTGTTTCCATCTATTATTAAAACATTTTCTTCATCTGTACAAATATAAAAGTTAAGTCAATAATTAAATAAATTAAATAAATAACTTACTAAATACGGTAATAAAACAACCATTGCAATAACACTTATGCCCGGTTGCACCAACTTTTTAAGCAGCGCTTAAATTTAAGTTATGTTTAGAATGTAACATTTCGTATAGTCAGTGTAATGTCAAATACATTCTGACTGACATTTAAACTTCAACTTAAGTATCAATTAGATTGTGACTAACATTTTGTTAAATCTATAGATAGTGTCATAGTCTAAACACCACTTAAATTTAAGCTCTGCTTAAAAAGTTGGTGCAAACGGGCATTAGGTACTACGATTAGGAAATACAATCCCCGTTATTTATTTAATTATTGACTTAACTTTTTCATTAGGATTAGGAAATACAATCCCCGAGATTGTATTACATAGCAAAATAATTGATAAACAGTGACGTTTATTTTCGACGAAACGAAAGAGTAGAAAATGTGAAAAACTGTGTAAACCTACTTCGGAAGAATGAATATCATTGGAATTAAATTCTTAAACATTTAACTTATTATACATATTAAAAAACAATTTTGACGTATTAAATTATTTTTCTAAAATAAGATGTCTTTTGATTTATTGATCGTTTTCATTTTAAATTTCCCGCTTTCGCTTACCTAACTGCGCATGCGGGAGCCATGAAGCCAAAGTGATATTCGTGTCAGCAGACGCGAGTTTTGGCACACGCATAGTTTTCAGTATTCGGAGATTGCGTTTTCTGACTCGCTCTGTTGTCCACGCGTTCAGCTTATAGGAGAGGTGGACAATGCGCGATATATTTACATTATATATATGCTTGAACACATATATGATGTCACGCTACGTGGCGCACGCGAAGCGCTACGTAGCTTTCTGCGAGGCTGAACGCAGGCAACTTGTGAGATGTCGCATTCAGCAGAAATTTGGTCAACAGTTGCACAACTTTCGGGTCTGCTGAATGCGCCCATTGATCGCCTGTACGGTCCTGTGATAGAAAATACGGTCCATTTTCGGTTGTTGTGCGGTCATCACGTCGACGGCTAATCAAGATAGACTGGTAATGCCACTGCAAAATAGGACGGTTTTTTGAAAGCAACATCAATAGATCTTGCGACGGGAAGGAAAGATGGGGCACTGTTTACTCGTCCCTAGTGCACATAGGCGGCGTTCATTAAATGGAGATAAAAATCGAATATTACAAAAAGTATATTTGTTAATTGAAATAATAATAGATTACTCACTATGAAACAGAATTTTTAAATTAATCAATCAGTTAATTATATTGAATTAATTCATTAAATACAGATACACACGATAGAATTAATAGCGAGTTATCGCAACCATCACGTTAACTTACGGTAAACGTTAAAATTACGTGGCCCCATTCATTTTCCATTGGATCACATGATCTTAACGTTTACCGTAAGTTAACGTGATGGTTGCGATAACTCGCTAGTATCTACGCCTACACTGAGAAAACAAAATGTGTTAATTCAACCAAAAATTTTGTTTGAACGTATTGAACCGAAACTTTTTGTTGGGTGAACATTTTTTTGGTAAAATTAACACATTTGTTTTATAAGTGTAAACAAAATGTGTTAATTCAACCAAAAAAAGTGTTTAACCAACAAAAAGTTTCGGTTCAATACGTTCAAACAAATTTTTTGGTTGAATTAACACATTTTGTTTTCTCAGTGTATGCTTTCTGTTGCGTTAAGCTGCGTTCACAGCACTTCGTACACTGAGAAAAGAAAATGCATTGAATTAACCACAAAAGGCAAATTCAACAAAATAATTTTAGTTAAATACAGTCAATTACAATTTTTACTTAAATGAAACAATTCAAAATTGTTAAAAAAATAGAGTTTCGTTCAAAAGATTTCAGGTATTAAACCAAGAAAACCAATTATTTTAATACAACGCAAATATTCGTCAGTATTAATCATAATTAAATTTTAAAATGACAATAAAACCATCTTAACCAACTGAAATATTCAAATTACCTCTTATTTTATTACAGTCAACAATGTCTAATGATTAATTTGACTGTTTACGAATTTCCTTTTAAATAACAGGAGATTCTTATTTTAACAAAGCGGTATTGATTAATTTCAATATAAAAATTAGTTGAATTTCAATGCAATGAATGTCTCATTGTTCATTTAACTATAAAGAAATAACAAATATTTTTATTTAAATTGAAAGGATGTTTTGATTCGATTAAAACGAATATTTATTCCATCAACAATTCTGTAGTTAACCATATCATTGTTGTTAAATTAATGCATTTTCTTTTCTCAGATAGAGTCGCGAGCGACAATACTCCCACCAAATAAATTTTATCCTGAAAATCTGTCGCTGGGTCGCCGCGGCAGTATTCTTGATATGCGCGGCAGTATTTTTTAAAAACATAATATGATGAAGGTGCGAACGTATTAACAATTTATTGTCTTGTATTTTTAATATTATTGTATTGAAGTAAAAGTGGTGGAGATTATTTTATATTTAGCATCATATTGGTGGTGGAGAAACAAACAGGTTGCAAGTAAATCACGGAAAAAAGGTTTGCTTAATTTTTTAAATAAATAATATTTCGTTCTATAAAAACATTTTCGTTAATATAACAGTAAGCACCCATGAATAATATACATAATCTCACTTAATTCACGCGACACTACGCCGTAGTTGGAAAAATCTAACTTCGCGGCGACAGTAAACAAAATACGAGGCGACAGAGGGGAATACAATGACGTACATTTACGCAGGCACGCGATTGGTCGAAACCGTGTCCCTCGCGACACTACGAAGTACTGTGAACGCGTCTTTACACGACATCCGCCGAAAATTATCGACTGCAGTTTGAAAGTAACCAATCAATAAATTAGTCTTAGGCCCGGTTTTTTCATCTCTGAGTAAGTGCCAAGTTACTACTTGACGATTAGCGCAATGCGTTTCCCTATCTTTAATCATCAAGTATTTTACTGGCCACTTACTCAGAGATGAAAAAACCAGGCCTTAGTAAACAGATCCCCTTTCACTCCTGTGAACTTGCTAGCTACATTTTAAAGCTCGCTTGCCCATGGCCGTATGCACAGACAAATCTCAAGGTGGACTTGATACTTAAAGCTAACTTCATATCAAATTGTGCGCCGTATAGTTAAATTGTTCAAAATAAAGGTTTACTTTAGCTTAAGTCTAAAGGCCCGTACAGAACATACGCGCATTAGACGCGTAGGAAGCTTCTCGACGACAAATAGAAGGTGATCCTACGCCAAGTAGGTATGCATTTATGCAGTATGCACAGAATAAACGCTCGCTTGACGCGCGGCAGACGCGGAAAAGTTGCAACAGTTTCTACTTTTACGTCGGTGACGCGCTGGAGGACTTCGTTCGCGTATAATGCGCGTATGTTCTGTGCGGTCCTTTTTAAGCTGGATTTACATGGAGCGTTGAGCGCGTCAAAACGCCGGGCGTATTGTACTCTCATTGGCTATTGCTCTTTACGTAACGACCATTAACCAATGGGAGGACAGTACGCCCGGCGTTTTGACGCGCTCAACGCTCCATGTAAATCCAGCTTAAAGATTTGTCTGTGCATACGGCCACCAGTCTATCTATAAAAAAAAAGTCCATTTTTCCTGCAGAGAATAATACAGGTTCACACAGCTAAAATATCTACTAACGCAGCAGGAATTAAGTTAGGAAACTGTAACACATTTTGTCTAAATTCGTGAGATGTACCCGATTGCGAAGTATGCTATGAGTATGCATTTGAATGCCTGCGAAAATTAAAATGTAAACGGTAAAAGCAGGATGAGAATTTCATTTCTAAAAATTCGGTGTTCTAACGACAGTAAACATTATCCTTTTATTTATTTGGTTTTATTCATAAAAAAGTTCACTATTACCTGAAAATTTTAAGAAGCACAATCTAAAATTTTTAAATGATTTATTGGCATATAATAAATAGTAATTGGAAATTATTTGTGTATCTACATGATGTAGTTTTAGTTTCAAAAATCATTGAGTGGTATGAATGAAAACGAAGAACCTACTAATATTGCAACTTTTGGTATCTTTTCCATAGTACTTACTATTTTAGGATGTATTCTATAGCGAAGCAGATATTTTGATTTTTCTGAAGATATTACAATAGTATTCTTGCAGAAACTATTGAAGTGCTTACTACAGTTTGAAGAATTCACTTCGACTGACATATTCTTCGATTTTAACATCAAATTATTGTAGTATTCACTTCAATATTAGCAAAGCTGGTCTGGGTAGAATGGAAGTGGGGGAAAATACTAGATAATTGAAGAATATACTAAACAACAAAAGCATATACTTGACATGTTGAAGTATTTACTCATGTTAAGAATTTTTTATATAAAATCAAGTACGTACTACCGGAAATTAATATAGCCTAGATTAGTCGTCGGAGGGTCATCACATGTTTTAGGAGGTGCATTCGACATAACGTTTGGAGCGCTCGGAGTGTTTCTTTATCTCATTTTTACATGCACTGGGACGCATTCGCTCTCCCTCACACTTCTGCTCAGAGCGTACCCCGAGCGCAAAAGGGTAAACAGAACTAACGATGCCAAGCGTTGCTCAGCGCCGAGAAATGTCAAACCGTATAAGAGTGAATTGAACAAGCGTTGACTAGCGCCGAGAAATGTCAAATTGAAGTTACGTGTTGAAAATAGTGAAAACCTAAAAATGGATACATATGAAATATTTGCGGCTTTTTACATATATTACTTATAGTTTTTACATTTAGTAACTTTACATAAGAAGAAAAAGAAAAGATGTCTTTAGCATCACATTTTTATAATTACTGTTCTGCTTATTGTATAAACATTCATACTTCCGCACTTCCTCGATTAATCGCTCCAAGTTTACTGTATTTATAACATCCATCAATCACGAAAAGGTTTGTGATTTTCCGAGGGTACCTATACACGTGTATTTTAGGGCTGTGTTTTAGGTTCAGTTCGTAAGGATGCAAAAGTTAAAAGTTGGCCAATCTCCAACGCAATCCGACGTTAGTCGCGCTTATTACCGTTCGTTCTGGTTCGTTAAAGGTAAAGTTGCTTTTTTCAATTTTCATTTGACATTTGTCAGCGCTACGCAACGCTTGGCAGCGTTTATTCTGTTTACCCCTTATGTCGAACGCACCCAGGATTGGCAACACTGCGTTTAATGAATGATATAACATATAACCTTAACTTTTCAAAGTTTTTGAAATTGTACGTAATTGAATGTCAACATCAGCAAACGAATTATAAATTGTTGTTTAAGTGGTTTTATTAAATGATCCTAACGGATTAATTTTATTTTATATAATTGGAGATTTTACGCCACATTAAATATCATTCTCTTCAGAAAAGAATGACTTTCATTCAAGTACGATATTTAAATTCCTTATCGGCAGCAATTACAAGACCCCACAGATTATACTACATGCGATTATACCCAACAGTCATTGTTAACCCTGACGGATCCTCTTTTAACATAAGATACCAAGAACCGAGGCAAATTATTAAGGTAAGGTCTTTTGTATTAATTATTACTGAGATATTCAGGTTTCAGTTTTCCATTTTAGCTACCAGTCAATATATGGACTTTAAGCGAAGCTGAGCGTAAATTTCGTTTGGAACAGCGCAAACCAAAGAAGAAGGTTAAAATTGAAGAAGATTTCGAAGATAATTATGACTCTAAGAAATACCTAAAATATTTAAAGAAATAGTTTTATATTAATTTTATAAGCGGAGTAATTTTTCATGTTCTTTAAAAATGTTACATTGATGACTTATGCATTGCCGTAACATGTGTTTAAAAAATAATATTTAAAAATGAATTAGGTATGCACAATATCTGGTTTTTTGTGATGTATACACTCTACTGTATACAAGCTGTTTCAAATTCGACCCTTACCATTGGGATCACGTTTATTTGAAGAGATAGACGGTAGGTTTAAATTTGGCAAAGTTGCTAAATTTTATGAGCATTAATAATCCGCAGAGAAGTAATTTGTATATTAACTCTTATTCGAAATAATTGTAAAAAAATGAAAAGTTTTTTTCAGTCATTTTCTTATTTTTCCTCTATCTTTTTTATTTATAGAGATATCAAAAAATGAAAGTATTTTCTTTAAAACACTTCTGAATTCTCTATATACTGATGAATACCATTTTGCTATAACACGTTTCGTCAAATTGATATCATCATCAAGTTCATTTTTTCTTATTGGCGCCATATTGAAATTTAGTCGCAGAGGAATCTCCGATTACGCCAATATGGCACATATCAAAATTTTTTAAAATAAGGCCAAAATTAAAATTTATTTTTGTGAGACAAGACAATTGGCAATTAATGAAAGGTGGCTTTGGATTCAAATCAAAAACAGTATAATCTGTCGTATTAATACGTAGGTACTTGTTGCTAAATATTAACATAATAACAATAGCATAATGTTTAGCAATGAAGAAAAACGAGATGCTACGTGCATTATATTCGTGCCACACAAACACGGCAAGTGAATTGTATTTTGAACATTCGAAGAGCTGCATTAAGTTTAAGCAAACGAGCGCAATTTTGTATAAATCAAATGGAAATTTGTTTTAACATTTAATGTAAATATCTTATTTTGAATGCCTTTATTCAGTGCTCGCCAAAAAGTCGGCATCAAATGGGAAACATTTTTATTTTTGATTTTTCGAAAAAACTTTACGGCAATAATTTGTGCTTGTTTGAAAACCTGTTTAGCTCCTATTAGATATACCGAACAAAAAATAAAACATATTCATTGATTTATCAGCAAATCAAAACAGAAGAACCGGACAGAAAGGCTAAATAACGTCAATATTGAAAGAAAGAAAAATTATTAATTTTTTTCTCAGGACTTCTTCAGTTTAGACAAATACATTTGGCGTTTTATGAAAGCTTATTAGAACAGTGTTTCACAAGAGTCTAGATATACTGGGTGTTCCATTTGAAAATTTTGAGAAAAATTATCTTTTGCAATACCTACTCAACCTCTGCACATATAATATCTGATAGACCGAAGCTGTTTTGAAATTTCCCTAGAAAAGATATTGTATTGAGTACCTACAAAAATTCAAGACGAAATGTAAATAAATAACAAAGATATAAGCACTTATATTGTGGCAATTTTTTACACTTAAGAGTTTGTAAGGTATTGATGTTTAAGTAAAACTTCCTATTCATTATGCGTACTTTCGAAATATGTAAAAATATACTGGGTGTTCCATTTAAAAAAATATAACTTTGGTATGGCTCTTAGTTACTGAACACTCTGTATAGCCAAAAATTATGAAGTAGAGCTGACTGAGTTACATCTTAGCTCGTTTGAATTTTTTTTCTATCTTGTATACTATCGACGGTAGAGAAGACCGCGGCACTCGGTGGACACGCTGTATAGGGTGTAAATGAAAAATGGAACAAAAAGGTACACCAGAGTGACTACTGGCACGTGAAAATGCCAAACTTGTGTACAATCAGCTTTATTTTTGAAGCATCAGAATGTTGAATTAGCAACTGATACCTACTAAAAAATGTAATATGGAAAAGAAAAGCTCTTAAAATGTGATTAAATTACGTTAAATAGGTACCTAAAACACACAAATGTAAAAAAATCTCTAGATGTAGGGAAGGTTCCTAATTTGTTAATTCTGAGTATGTACCGCTGCATATAGAGGCTGTCCCAAAACCCTCGTTTGAGACTGAAACAGTATATAGAGAGGCGCAAAAGAAACAACTTTTTTCAATACTTTTTTTTTCCAAAAGTCAATAATAAGGGAGTTATAATTCCCTGAAAGAGGGATGAAACGTATTTTTCTTTTGGCAACATCTTCTGAATCCTTTAAGTTATCAAACTAATATTTGAAACTCAGATATAAGGCACCTAACTGAACATTTACAACGCATTTGTCAGATCCTTCCTCCATTTTAATTGGTAGTTTAAGGGTATTACTTTCAGTATTTTATGATAACAAAATGCTATGGACGTATGTTAACTTTTAAACCTCAATTACTCGAAAACGGTTCGGTTTATCGAAATGCAACAAGAGAGCCTTATTGTGCCAAATAATCTAAAGAATATTCTCTTCGCAAATTTTTGATGAAATATGTAAAAATAAAAAGTTAGGAATAAAATACTAAAATGTCACCTCCTAAAACTACTCTTTAAAAAGGAGGGAGGATCTAACAAATACGTACAGTTTGTTAAATGGATCTTTTTACGCACGTCATTGACAAACGGCACTATTAAAACCAATTTTTATAAGTAACTATTGTACCTATGTAGGTACAGCCTCAATCAAAAGTAATGAAACGTTCAAAACCAAAACGCTGTAGTCAGAGTGCAACGGTGCCGAGTCAGAGAGAGCGCAATGTGTTGTGGGGTTCCGAAGGACTTCGGAAACATTCGTTCGCCATAAGGCTTCATCTCACTCGGTATCTTCTCTCTCTGACTAAAGCGTTTCAGTTTTGAACGTTTCATTACTTTTGATTGAGATTGTACATCACTCGTTAGGACTGAAAAAAGAACGTCTTTATACAAATGTTTGTAAAGTAAAACTTACGACTTATTACTTGGCTTGAGAGTATTGAAGTGTTTCTCACGGAAAAAATCAATGACGTGCGTAAAAAGATCCATTTAAGAAACTTGTAGTTAGGTGCCTTATACCTGAATTTAAAATGTTAGTTTCATAATTTAAAGGATCCAGAATATATTGCCAAAAGAACAATATTTTCCAACCCTCTTTCAGAGCTTATAATTCCTTTATTATTGACTTTTGGAAAAAAAAGTATTGAAAAAAGTTGTTCCTTTTACGCCTCTCTATGTACTGTTTCAGTCTCAAACGAGGGTTTTAGGACACCCGGTATGTATGAAACCCTGTTATAGTCGTCCCAGTTTGGTAGCGGTTTTATTGCCCTGCCAAAAAAAGCGACAGAAAGGCGACTGCAGGCCGGTCTCTTTGAAGTTGTTTTTTATAGCAAGATCATAAAACCGATAGAAAACTTGGACGACTATACATTTTGTATTTTGTGTAGTACATATTGCCAACTATTAACGTCTTTCTCTCACATTGGGACAAGAATTCCCTTTTATGTTTGTTTTTTCCCTCAGATTGCAATTTTAAGCTATTTTTATGCATTTTTGTCAAGATTTGCTTTAAAATTTAAGTAATTTTGTCTTCAAAAATTCCCTTTCTCTCTTAAAAAGTTTCCCTTTATGCAATTTTAAAGCATAAAAATTACTACAAATAGGGAAAATTCCCACGAATTGGCAACACTGTGCGGATGTTTCGATTTTAAATTTTTCTGCTTACGGCCGCCCCGTTTTTGACCGCCTATGTGCACGATAGATCCAAAAAATCGAAAAACGTAATTTTCTTTTTTATTTGATTTTTTTCTGATAGAACGGTGCGGTAGTTTTATCGCGCTGCCGTTGTAAAGAACTTAAGAAAGTGCCCTTAGAATGTATTAATTTTGCTGTGGTCCCTACAATAATATGAGAAAAAAATAAAAGAAAGAATATTAGATTTTTCGGTTTTTTGGAAATATTTCAAAAACTTCAAATCGTAGAAGCTTTTTCAAAACGAATTATTGTTTAGCACTAAAATACGCAAGTATCTACTGCTTAAAATAACGGATCAGTCTTCAACAACAAAAAAAAATATAATAGATGCTGCTGAATACAATATTGAATCATTAAAAGCACATGCTTTCCTTTTGATAATTGAAAAAACAATCGTGTGATTTTTCTGAACGAAAGTGTGTAGATTGTTTCTGTGAGAAAATTTCACTTTTTTAACTGACTGTTCACCAGTATAAGCTATTAATAATATTTCGTGATTTTGAGAATGATTTCGGAACACGTCTTAATTATTTACTTTCGTCGTGAATTTCGTTTCGTTCTCTGGTGTACATGTGTCTATCTATCTTATCTCAATTTGAAGAGCGCGCTGTCTTAAATGTGCGCGCTCATTGTGAATGGAATGAGCAGTATTACCACTTATCGTTTGTCTTTCTCAGGTGCTCGTTCTTTGACGATAAAACGTAAGTCGTGGCTTAATTATTTTTAAAATGGTAGCTAGAGATTTGAGTGAAAGCTTCGCTGTCATATACTTTTTATTTACTCGCGATGCCTGAAATTAAAAAGGTGTATTTTTATTAGTTTAACTGGTAACGCGTGCCTAATTAAACAGTGAAGTACGGTTAATAATCGGGAGGATGTGGAACGCTTAAATCCAGTGCAGTGTGTATTTTGTGAGTACGACTGTATGTCATATTAGCAGTTATTCGAAAAATCCAAATTTAATTGTGCCGATAAATCAACTTTCACGCTTTACCTAAATGAGTTGTTCACGCCGAAATTCGAACCCGAACTGCAGCGAAAAATCAAACATCAATTAACAAAATTAAAGAAAAAAGACCTGACAGCGGTTAGTAATAAAAACATCAACTTAACCCTGACACAATTATTATTTTGTCGTTCAATTTGATATTCCTCCTCCCGCGAATATGTACGAAATTGGTTAACGTGATATAATCCTCTATTATTTTTATGTTTATGATGTATGCGAATAGCAAAAACAATGAAACCATTTCAAAAAATTCGTGCATCTACGACATTCCCTGTGATCCCTCAGACTGCGATTACGATAAATTATTTTGCCCCAACAATGAACTATCTGAACCACCGAAAACTAGAAGTGATACCCTGAAAACTGGATCTTCTTGTCAGGCACTCAAACATGCTGTGGCTTCTTTAAATCGTCTTGATGACTTCCATCAAGAAAAAATCGGAGATGGATTCTTCTCTGAAGTTTTTAAGGTAAAAATTTTATCTTCAATTTTCTTAGGAATGCAATAAGTACTTAAGATAACAAAGATAAGCAACAATAATCACATTGTCTTGATGAATTTTTCCTCGCGAAAGGGCAAAAAAGTATGTACAGTGGCGAGCACAGAAAATGCCACACTGTTTTTTCCTAGAAAGTATTCATCTTTAGATAACAGTTCTAATGCTATGTATCTTACAGCTTAGGTTATGTCAATAACTAACAATTTCAGTAAATATTTTAAAAAAGTGACAACGTACTATCAATATCATAAAAAATCTAGATCGAGTTCTAAATTCAGTAGACATGAATTTCCATTATTTCATTTCCATTATTCTACGGCCACATTTGCGTTTAACATAATGCCTAACTGTGGCCTAACGTGATTTTCAAAGTCTAATTTGGCTAGTTTGGTGTAGTTTTTACTCGTGATATGATAATACAGAAAAGAAAACAAATTTATAACGACTCATTTGAAATTAAGCTTAAGTATAACCGCAGATTAATGTCAAATTAGATGTTAAAAATCACGTTAGGCGTCACATTAAATGCAAATGTGGCCGCGGAATAACTACCTATTGACTTTTT
This sequence comes from Dorcus hopei, assembly GCA_033060865.1. Taxonomy (NCBI): domain Eukaryota; kingdom Metazoa; phylum Arthropoda; class Insecta; order Coleoptera; family Lucanidae; genus Dorcus; species Dorcus hopei. The sequence continues at coordinate 36,681,163 of CM065424.1, forward strand.
GTTAACGCCGAAAATCTGAGCAATTTCTGTCACTGTGACACCCTCTTCTATGCAACCAATAATTATCCTAGCTTTAAAAACATTTGCTTTAGGCATGACTGACACCGTGACAATTTCAAATAATTTTTAAATTCATGGTCGGTAGCAGTTTTACACAGCTTAAAAAGTCGTCCTAGTTTTTGTGATAGCAATAACATGATGCAACTATACTTTAATAGATCAATTAACTTCAATAAAAATGTAAAAAACAAATATACTGTAGATATATTGCATTTATAGTTGGTTTTGTACTAATATTTGATTATAGTTCTCATTCCATTCCCATAACTATAGTTTCTTGAAATCGAAAAGTACGCCGATATCACGATATAGTAAAATTTTGGACATTTTAGCTTCAAGACATGGCCCATTCTCCATGCTCGCCGCTGTGCAATCGCGAGCAAAAAAAATTCGTCGTTAATGCCATTAAAAAATTTGACAGAATCGTTAAAAATTAGAAATCTTGTCTTCTTGTGAAATACGTTAGATTTTAATTAATTTCATAAATAGAACACAGACGGCACATGTCGTTGTACAAAGCTATGAATGACAATCACAACCATTTTACAGTAGAACATTTGTCACTGTCAAAGAATGACATCAACGACCATTTGTTTTGTTTGCAACTGTACATGTCATATGCTCGAAAATGTTAGTAGATTACTTATAATTAGTATTTTTTTCGGAAATCATAAAGAGAAACTGAAGATATTTTGAAGTTTGTTATACCTATGTTTCTGTTAAGAAAAATGGTAGGTAATCTTGTTTTTCAATGATGGGAACAGTTTTCTGTTATCCATCTGATTAAAAAATAGTTACACCACAGAAGTCGTTGGGAAAAACCGAGGGAAAAACTTTAAAAGATATAATTTGGAAAAAAGATATAATTGAAAAACAAAACGTCTTTTTATAGTGTACGATCTTTAGTTTTTAAAAAATATTTTTAAAATCTTTTTGTTTATGTTATTTCTTGTTTATTTGTGAAATACATCCTTAAACAAGTACAGTTGGGAATCAATACAGTTCACACTTTAAATTGTGTAGTGTAAAAGTGTAAATTCATAAAAAGTCAGTAGTGTAGCAATAAAAATATGAGAAAATTTATTTGACATTTAGTCCTTAGTCCTACTTGAACAAAACTGACAAAGTCTTAGGCCCAGTTGTACAATTCCAGCTTAACTTTAAGCCAAAACTTAAACCCTTAACAACAATTGTTGATATAATTGTTATGGGTTTAAGCTTTAGCTTAAATTTAAACCGGCATTGCACAATTGGGCCTAAGTGTCAGAAACTTTAAGTCGAGAGTATCTACGAATGATGAAGATGAAGCATATATGACATATAAGACAAAATCCTTTTGCTACAGCCATGGAGGCCCGTGAGGCGACTAATTTTCCGGGACATGTGCGGACTGCTAGAAAAAGGATTAGTCAAGCAGATCTAAAAAGTTTCGTGACAACTAGAACAGACATTTTAAGTAAAATATTTTTTTACGTCTTATTAGTAAATGTTTTAAAAATATTTGTTATTGCATTCTTTCTCGGTTGTGACGCGACTGATACGATGGTCTGAAAACCCAAATGGACAGCATAAGTGCTGACGTCACAACTTTTCCAAATAGCAACGGTTGCTAGGGTAAACAGTAAACATCGAAGCATATGACTACGATTTTTGACGTTTGAGGTTAGGTTTGTGTGGGCATGGTGGTTTAGCACGCCTAAAGTAAATTAAAAGTCATACCTAATCCATTCATACTAGATTAATATTTCAATTAGAGTCTTAACATGATCAAAGTCAATTACCGTTTTCGATTGACTGCACTAGTGCGCACTCAGTGTATCTTCATCTCGTTTTATTACATGAGGTTAAATGAAGATGCAAATACACTGAGTGCAACCGGTGCAGGTGAATCGAAAACCCTAAATAACATTTCTGCTTTATTTTATTGTTACTTGGAATGAAAAGAAAGTGAAATCCGTGTGTTTTATTTGTTTGGAAAAGTTCCCCACTCCAAATACGTGACACTTATACAGTTTGTGGCATTTAACCGGGTTTCTTCATTAACGCCGTTCCTATTGAATATATGGAAAAATGTTTTATGCAAAAGTATCTTCCTTTCAAGCTCCACATATTTTAAAATTATTTTCAAATCTACAGGCTGTCCTAATTTGGCTGTACGATATATAATTTCGTTATTTTAAATGTAACAAAATTTAAATGTATGTTTTATAACGAATTTGAGCTTGTCAGGTTATTTTAGGGTAAGTTTGATAAGAGTTCCCTATACCTAAGTCCTATGGTTTTTAAGATATTAGGCTTTGTTTACGGTTTTCGGAAAATACAGATGTAACTTTTATAATTAATATCTCATTAACGAAGAAAGTTAGAATGCAAATATTGTGGTACTGTTACAAGCTAAGTGGAAGGTATCTACCGCAGTAACAAAGTTTACTTTTCTTTAAACAGGGATTCAGTAAAACTATTTCCATTTCGACAACAATTGAAGGGCAATAACTTTTGTTTTTTAAATGGAACGGTGTTATTTTTATATCGGCGTTAGATACTCCATAAAATTATCTTTCAATTAGCTATACACTTCCCTATACCAATTACTGACGGTTGAGGAGATATTTAATATTATTTCATAATTTTTGCGATCGACTTTCTAATCAGTAAATAAAATAAAAATACTTCCAAGAAGCTTTTCAATTGTCCATATTGCTAAACAATTTGTGATCTAATCACTCGACCTGTAGATATCAGCCGCAGCGCATTGAAAGACCTTAAAAATTTTCACATTTCAGTTACGTGCAATACCCTACAACCCTTAGGCAATAGCCTACCCTTACTTAGGTAAGGGTAGGCTATGAAAAATAAAATCGTAGTCTTAACTTAATTGATACAATTAACCTATTGACTAAGCTATTGACCATCTGTCAAAACTGAAACAATACATTTGACGACATGAGAAAAAAACTACCTAAATCTTCTAACTGAAAAAAAAAGGTTTCTTAAAACATAAGGGTTTGTTAAAACTCTTTAATATGATAACGGTCAATTTCAAATGCCGCGGGATTGGTTTCTGATCAATAGCTAACCATAACATGTGCATTGATTCCCGCCGGAAAATACAATCGTGAAGGAAAGAATGTGTGTTAGTGAAGTACGAGATGATTAGCCAACATTCTTACTTCCTTCGGGAATGATGTTAGGGATGTTCCGACGTTCCTGACCGACACGATAAATACTTAGTTTCGTGTAGACTTGTTTATACTTCCACTATTCCATGATTAGTAATACTAACAACTAATTCAGTTGCAGTTGCTCGAATACTGATTCCGTCTTACAATCGCGTTTGAATTATTGCCTTCTGAATTGCTTTTAATTGGGTTATTTTTATTTGATTTATCAAAATAATATTAATTTCAAAATGATAGAAGTTGAAGCACGCTTCAATTATCTAAAATTTAGAGTGTAGTCGGTTATTCTGATCACGATAGTACTTTTCAATACAAGTTTTCTATGTTCGGGTTTGAAACTTTTCACCCGATATAATTATTGTATTTTGTGTTTTCTAGTTTCCTCATTTTTACTTTTACTATTTACTTTGGTTTTGACCAAAAATAATCAAATTATCTTAGAACCTATTATGGACTCCCAACAGTGGGCATTTGAATCATTATTATAAAATGTTTCTAATTGAGAAAAAAAGTTAATGCAGGGATGAATTATTGTCAAGAGAGCAATTATTTTGTGTGGCGGTAAATTCAATAATAAAACATTTCTATTCTAAAGCCACTCTTAAAAAGACCATTTTTCATGTTAATGCAAGAAAAAAGAAACTGTCAAGTTTAATTTTAATTCAATACGGAATTTTTGATTATTTTTATGACTCTTTTTCTGCTCTGTACTTTAATATTTTTGCAATTTAACCTGCTAAATTTATAAAAGTTTGTTTGCAATATAATAATTTAATAGCGGAAATTTACAGTAGGACTTGTTTACATTCTGGCAAATTTATTCGGATGCAATGGATTCGGTTGTTTTTACCTTGGTATTTACTCTATTTTGGGGTGCGTGGGTTGATACGCATCGAGGTACGATCTCTCGAATGGTGAAAGTACCCACTACGTTTCTAGTCTTTCGATACAATATCTAGACCGTGGATTGTCTTCAATTAAATACTTAAAATTAATCGCAGTCTTTGAACTGTATCAGTTTTAGGATTGCGATATACCAAATAAAAAGGAGGCTGCACAAATTTACTTTATTTTTTTAAGAATTAGGTGATTTTCTAAAGAATTTAAATTCGGAGAATAAAAAATATTCAAGATTTTAAGAAAGGAAAAGTAATCGAAAAAAGTATTTGTTATTGGCGTTTTCTGCACGTGACGTATCAACTCAACACGTGACAAAACTTAGTGCATATGCACTGGAAAACAAGTAATTTATTTTTGAAATTATTTTTTGTTATGTCACCATAATACGCTCCAAGCAAGGTAATGCTAACAAGTTTTTACAAAATCGTAATAATTATTGTAGTTCGTTACGAAAGCAGAGTTGTTTGTGTTTTATGTGCCGACTCTTTTGATAACACTCGTAATTACTTAGCACGTTTTGCTGTTCTGTTACCTAAGCACAGTATTTTCATATAAGTAGAATAATCATTGTAATCAGAAACAAAAAAGTTCAAGAATTAAGCTTTAAAATGTTATCAAAGTATCAAAATCAGAAAGGCCATCATATGTTCAATCTATTTAATGCATACAATATTTCGATGAACAAGAAAACAAACTTATAATGAAGCTTAGTATACTGACAAATCATTTATTTATGTCATTACTTTTTATTATTTCTCTAGTTTGAATTTTAGCAGTTGCATATATAGGTAATTGTTTGAAAGTGAGAACATAGACAATATGACAGATAGAAAACAGTCCGAGCACGTAAAAGAAATGAAGGTCTCTCCCTGTGGATGCGTGGCGTCTTCCCTTCTAGGAACTCATTGTACAAAGATTCAACAACAGGCGTTTATATCTGTATATACAGGGCATGTATTGTTCTTTATAATGTCGCGCGCACATATGCATTTAATGTAACGCCTAACGTGATTTTTAACATCTAATTTGACATAAATCTGCGGTTACACTTAAGCTTGATATCAAATTACTCGTTATAAATTTGTTTTCTTTTCCATATTATCATATTACAAGTAAAACTACACCAAACTAGTCAAATTAGACTTTGAAAATCACGTTAGGCGTGACGTTAAACGTTAATGTGGCCGCACCGTAAGCAATAATAAATGAGAAAAATAAACCAAACAACTTTTACTGTCTACTTGAATTTGTCTGCAAGACAATAAGAAATTTTCCAAAATTAGTTATGTGTTATGTTTAACGTTATTTGCTAATAAGTATAATTATAGTTTAATCCACAGATTGAATTGTTTGTTGCTGAATTTCTACAAATAGAAAATGCCCGCTGCTTGTTCGGTTATAAATTGCAGCAAAAGGAGAAAAAAAGACGGGAATATATCATTTTACAAGTTAGGATTGTACTAATATGTGTCCAACAATTATTGTAGTCCTGGGTGGCTGTGGAGTCAAACATGAATGTCGATTCTTACTTCGCATCGTTGAATTAAAGGCCGTTTTACACTACCCTAGAAATTGTGCAAGAAGTTGAACAATTTCTAGGCCAAGAAATATTGTCTAGTGTAATGCAAGAAACTGCCTCGAAAATGTAAATTGTATGAAAAAATAGAACCTGTTCTAATTTCTACACAATCTTGCCTGTGAGCATGCGCATTTACTATTGTCAACAGTGTCGACTTTCTGCGCCAATTTCTTATGAGAATGTTGCGTTGACTGTGTTATTCTTGTACTCTTTTTAATACCAACAGGGCCAACACTGCACATACGACCCCAATAACATTTTTTAATTTCAACATTTTTGCGGTTTCCGCACAAATCAGCTGTTTGAAACTAACAACTGGCAGCGCTTCATTATTTGTGCGCATGCTCTTGCACAAAATATCTACTGCAGTCTGCAGTGTAAAACACAAATTTTATGTGCCAACTTAACTAGACAATATTTCTTGGCCTAGAAGTTGTTCAACTTTTTCCGCAATTTATAGGGTAGTGTAAAACGGCCTTAACGCCTCAAATATTGACAATCAAACAACAAATAAATTCTTATTTACGTATTTAATGTTTTATTGCAATTTGAAACAATAATTAGTTAAAAATGTTTGATTGCACAGCCACCCAGGACTACAATAATTGTTGGACACCCGTTAGTTCGAGTGGAAAACACAAATTAACGATAAGAGTGTTTCATTTTTGTTTTCTGTATAATAAACTGCAATTTAAAAAGTAAATAGGGTAATAATTAAATAACATTCGGTTTATTGTAAATTTTTGATAAGTTTAACAAAATTAGTTTGTTTATATTAAATACCTATACTTTGCGTTGCGAGTTGACCTCAATTGTGTTTGAAGAAGTTCCGACTCTAGGCTGGATTCTGTTTAGACACAAGCAGTAAGACAAATTGTCACTTTTGCCCTTATTAAGTATGTCAGTTACATAAAAAAATATTCCTATGTACAGGGTTAGTTTTATTAATGTTAACCCCCCTTTATTTTTTTAATTATTAACCGATTCCAAAAATTTAGAAGTTGGCCTTATACAGGCTGTTACAAATTCGGCTCACCATTGGGATCTCGGAAACGGTAAGAGATACGAAGTTGGTTAAATTGGGGCAAAGTTGCGTATTTTGGTGCTCAATAATAATCCGTTCTGAAAAATCTTCTACGATTTGTAGTTTTTGAAATATTTCCAAAAAACAAGAAAACGTAATTTTCTTTTTTCTTCTTTTCTGAAGTTATTATTGCAGGGATCATAACAAAATTAATACATTCTACAGGCACTTTGTTAAGCTCTTTACGATGATATTATTAGATTTTACTTAAAACGTTTCGTCTCGTTCTGACCATCATCAACTTCATTTTTTCTTATGGGCGCTACATTGGGTTTTAATACCATTGAATAGATCTATTTTTTCTGATGCTTTTCCATATATCACACATCCCTATTTAATAATTTGAAACAGCTGGAAATGCAAGAAATTGTTGAAAATAACACTGCAAAGAAAACATGGTATGCAGTGAAAACAAAAACCAAAAAAAGTTTGATATACCTTCGGAGTTTTATTTATTTATTTTTGTGGGAGCTCTAAAAGATATTACATACAAAATCCCATAACTATTGTATTTCTCTATCTCTTAAAATAATACCACGCGATCATTTAATTTATAATTAAAGTAGGCGGGATTTTTTATACGGTTGCGCACCTTGCCAATCGACTCGCTGTGTAGATTAGAGGTTATGTAAATATCCTGACGTTTATAGGACTCTCATCGGGTTCAATCGTTTTAATTTAAAGGATGTGAAACAGTTTTAGTGACAACCATAGCATATGTTGAAAGTCTTCGCCCCCGGCAATTAATTAAACATTTTGAAGCGTCACTTTGACAATTCAAACTCAAGTTAAATTATAAATTTAAATGATCGCGTGGTACTTCTAGGTAAGCTGAAAAGTATTTAAAAAACGACAATCAAGTTTTTAATAATTGACGAATAACACAAAAACTAGTAAACCAATTACACGATATTTATACATGTTTGTTATCAGGGTGACTCAAGGATTAAAAATTTGTAAAAATATACAGGGTATTGCATTTAAAAAAAAATTTTTTTTTTGTCTACCCGGTATATATAAAACGCTACCGCAAAACTGATAGTATAAGTGAAATCTACATAAAAATCCATATATCCATATATCCAATTTTTAAATTTTTTGAATCGGTTAACAATTAAAAAAATAAAGAGGGGTTTACTTTAATAAAATTAACCCTGTACATATTATAATTTAATTTTAAGTTAAAACCAGTTACGACGTCATGTTACTTCTATTTTTTTTTCTAAGTTTAGTGTAATTCTGCTCGAGTTTCGAATTTGGGGAATTAAAATTCCTATTTCCAGTTAAGTCCCTGCCATAGCATACGAACACGTTGCGTATATTTAGATGTTTTAAGCTGGATTTGCTGCCGAAAATGTTGCTTTAATCCTGCGTCAATTGTTTGTTAATCCTAGTTATTAGATAAGAAATTCTTGGACACTTAAATTACATCTATTGCATCTGTTCAGATACGTCACTTTAAAAAAATATGTTTATAATGACAACATGTGAAAGTAAAAAAAAGCTATTATCAAACATTAAGTTCAAATTTATTTGTTAAATAAATTCAAATTTATTTGTTATCTTTAAAAGTGAAACTTATTAGTTAGTTTTGAAAGAAAATATCTGTCATATAGTAAACAAAAGTTTATTACTCATTTTCCGGTATTCTTTAAGTGAACTTACTACACACTCTTAATTTACTCTTGTGCAATTTACCAGTTTTTATTTTCGTTTTAATAAAGAGGATTTCTACTCATTCGTTTATCAACCTAAAATAATGTATTTGATAAGAAAGCCTTTTTAGTAGTTGCAGTAATAATGAGCTGAGTAACAATGTGTATTTATTAAAAATTATCATTTACATATTATAATTACGAAGGTATCATCATTTGCAAAGTATCAACAAATGATAAAATAATTGGTTCGTGCTAAAATTCAGATTAGTCATGAAACTTAGGATTTAATTTAAATTGTAAAAAATTAGTAATTTATTACACTTATTTATTTATTAAGTTACACTTATTTTATGTATATATTAAATTCAAAAAGAAATATAAAATGTGAGAATGAAAATATAAAATTGTAATAAATTCACAAATGACTGAAGACTTTACATAGAAAATTAAAACATTAAAGAGATTAAAAGAAGAACGTTCTTAATAGAAAACAAAATAACTAGATCATAAATAAACATAAATAATAAATATTTAAAGCTCTTGAACGACGGCGAAACGTTAAGTGTATTGTGCGCTATTTAGTGTCCGGTTAAACGATTATGTGATATACATAATAAAGTTGTAAACCTAGCTGTCATCTAGTGGCTGATTGCTTAATCTGGGCGATCTCACTTTAGTCTAGGGGGAGTACAAAAAATAACTAGCCCAGTATAATTCATACTGTTATGTTGTGTTTTGTTTTGTGAATATTTATTTAAATTTATTTATGCATTTTGAATTATACACACACATAACACTCTTTTTCCTCAGGGCTTATTCCCTTTACCCTCCTCAGATATTTCATATCCATTAATTGGATTCTACTTTTGTTAATACCCACGTCTCGGCGCCAAACGTCAGCACAGGCCTGTAATTTGATTTATATAACTTCATCTTCGTTTTCTGTTACATCTCCGTTTTACTAAAAAAGCTTCTACTTAGACCTCCATATACTTTTACTGCGGCTTTAATCCTTTCCACCCTATTTCCATTCATTTTTATGTCCATATTTCTGCTATCGTTGGATATCAGCATTATCTTAGTTTTCTGTTCGTTAATCCTCATGTCTTTTTACTTCGTAACTCGCTCCAGATATTCAGATTCTATTGTAGATCTTTTTCGTTAGCCGTAAAAATCGCTAGATCGTCTGCGAAAGCACATTCTGAGATCTCTATTCTAGACAAATTCCAGTATCCTACATGCAGTTTTCTCACTATTGGAGCGGCTTCTTTAATTATTTCATTCATCATCATTGTGGGACTTACAGATAACTGCCTTGCTTTGAATGAAATACCTCGAATTCAATAGTCCTCCATCTGACTTTATTTCTGCACGCTCTGTACAGTCCCGCGCACCTAAAATGCACTTCCTGCACGCAAACCTCACCCTTAAAACCTTGTGGTACAAGGCTCACGGAACTGTCAAATTGTAGCACTTAAGCTGCGCGCGACTATACATACCGTTTATGGCATTTGTTAGTTTCATGCATACTCTGTTTCTTTCTAGCATGTCCCACACTCTATGTCTCGGTATTCTGTCGAAGGCTTTCTCCACATCCAAAAAAGCTACCGCTAAACTTCTCAGTTATCTGCCTTATCGAAAATATGTGGTCCTGAATGGTATGTCCCTTTCTGAAGCCTTTTTGCTAATCAACCATGTCTTTTTCTGCTAAGTGGAAGTTATCTACCGCTATAACAAAATTTGCTTTTCATTCTACAATTAAAGGTAAATAACTTTTATTTTTTAAGTGTAGTGGTATTATTTTTATGTCGTCATTAAATGTTCCATAAAATTACCCTTGAATTGACTACCTATACACTTTCCTACATCAGTTATTAACGGTTGAGGAGATATATAATATTATTTCATAATTTCTACGTTTTAACGTATTAATTACAATCAGGAGTAAACATTTTGAATACGCTGTGAAATTACGGGACATCTTAGAATTATTTTGTTGTTCTTATAGTTTTCGAAGGTTTAGTTTTTAGTTTAGTAAATCAGTATTTAATTTTGTTGTTTATTATGTTCAAATATGAGTAATAAATATTTCGTCAATAATGTGTATAGCGTACTTTTATTAAGTGACATAAAAGAAGAGCTTTAGAAACTGAAGTATAAGACGTCTTAGGGCCAATTGTACAGAGTGTACATTAATGATTGAAAGGCGTTTGAACTTCCCGCCCATTAAATTATTTGTAAAAGTTGGTACTGCATACTATTCTGTTTTACCATGGGCGGCACATATAATTATATATTATTAAAACAATTTATTAGTGATTAAAAATTATTTTACGTTTGTTAATTACGTACATTGATATGGTGAATATAAAAAGTAAAACAGATATAAAATAAAATTATAACATCTGTTCAAAATGTCCCCCATTTGAATCCAAATCTATCCCCAAAGAACTGTTGCAAATGATTCAACGATTTTAGTGCACTATGGGCTATATCTCCATCCTGTTGAAAGTAACCCCGTTGTAATTCATCGTCATGAAGTTCATGAAAGGATTTAAAATTGCTTCTTGATATGCGAGTGCATTAATATTGTGTTAAAAAAAAATAGGTCCAATGATCCTCCTTCTTGACATTGCCAACCACACACCGATCTTCTGAGTATGTAATGTAGTCTCTTCAAAAATATGAAGGTTTTCTGCAGACCATATTCTACGGTTTTGCGAATTTACATAACCGCTGAGATGAGACCATGCTTCATCACTGAAGAAAGTTACGTCTAACATATCGTCATTATTTAAAAACTCATTAAACCGTAGGCAATATTGCACTCGACGAGGCAAATCAAGAGGCAGCAACTCATGAGTTTCAGTTATCTTGTATGGATGTAAATGTAGAACCTTCTTGAAAGCCTTTTGGCATGTACCAAGTGATAAATTTGTTTGAGCCGATAAACACCGTAAAGACTTCTTTGGACTTACATCCATTTTTTGATGAATATCTGCGATAACTTCTTCGGTGAGAACAGTGGGGCAGCCTGTAGATTTTCCTTTAGAAACACGAAATCTCTGAATTATATGGCGGACGTGTTGCATAAAATAATCATATGTGAATACCACTTCAACTTTGATAAGAATAATTCCACTCGTCTTGTTCATTGCGTATCCCCGACCGAAAATACGCCTCAACAATAAATTTATTTCACAAAATCTTCTAAGCGGACACTAAATCGCGCAACTATACACTTTACGTTTCGCAGTCGTTCGACTGCTTCGTCAGAAGTGAAAATTATGTTGTCAAAATAAACAAGGTTGTCAACGGAAACTGAAAAAGTAACTTGATTTTTTTTTTATTATGTATATTATATTTATTTTTTAATCTAAAAATAATTTGAACATTACAAATGTTAAAAAATTGACATTTGTAATGTTCAAATTATTTTTAGATTAAAAAATAAATATAATATACATAATAAAAAAAAAAATCAAGTTACTTTTTCAGTTTCCGTTGACAACCTTGTTTATTTTGACAACATAATTTTCACTTCTGACGAAGCAGTCGAACGACTGCGAAACGTAAAGTGTATAGTTGCGCGATTTAGTGTCCGCTTAGAAGATTTTGTGATACAAATTTCATCGGACAAGAACCAACTGTAAATAAATTTATTGTGCAGATTCGTGAAAACCATCGCTAACCTAAAAACATTTGTGTGTACTTTTATTTCCTGTTATACGGCTGTACTTACCAATGAAAAATGTCTGACAGCAAAAGTGGAAATAATTTAATACTAACTCAATAATAATAAAATAAGGAAATCAAAATGTAAACAATACACCACACGCACGCTACTGACGAAATTCAACATATCTAGTATGAATACCAATCTTGGAAGACGAAAATTACTAATTCGACAACGCGCCAAATTCAAACGCCTTTCAATCATTAATGTACACTCTGTATAAAACGTAGTTAACCACACGATCAAGTTAATTGTATGGTGAAGCAATATCATTGGAGGAAGTTTAACAGTACACTTAAAAATACCAATCACTTGTTACTGTTTAACCTATCACAAATCTTAACAATGGACTATTGTCTTAATTTTATTAACAAATAAATCGTCTCAAGTCTCTATAAACCGCACAAGTTAAACACAACTTAGTATATATTATGTAATTTATGTACTTCTAAATTCCAAGCCAGTTTTTGATAATTGGTTTGACATCGTCGCTTTTTGGTTTCGTGGCTAGGTAGAAAACATAAAAATACGGCCTCGTATACATATAAAATTGAAAATAAATTGGCGGTTTTCTGAGTTTATATACTTTTATAAAGAAAAGCTGTTAACCACTGTATAATAAACATTTTATTAGCACTATTCATAATTTGCTGTAATTTTACACACCGATTAAGTATTCCCAAAGAGAATCGGTGGATATGTAAAGACCCGAAATTCCAATACCTACATATTGACCAGGCTATTTCGTCAAAAGCGAATTTATTTACTCATTTATAATTATTACATATCCTGAAGAATCTGAAAACATACAGCAAAACATTTAAATTTATTTTAAAATTTTGCCCGACGAATAATAATTCCAAATAATTTTATAAATTTCAATAGGTCGGGGAAGAATTCAAGCCAAAGAAGATTGATAAAAACACAAGATTCAACACAAGTTCATAATTTTCACAAAATTTTCTTCCAATTTACTGGCGGCAACAAATTCTTCTTTTTTTCCCACAAGTTTTCTTAATTTTGAACAAAAACGTTTCTGCTTTAAATGCGATTCGACTTACCTACAACTAACTTCCAGTTATAGTACCGCAACGCAGCATTCCTAGTTTTTTCATCGATGTTGATCAAAATATCATTTCTGGGCGATGGAAAATCATAAAGTAAACTAGACCATTGATCGACCCCATCCAGTTCAGGATCGAGGACTGTTACATCACCTTCCGCTGCAGAAATCAGGGTTGGCAGCCAATCCGAAACGTGAAACAAATCGTTGGTCACCCTACGGCTTTGCGTGAGCGTAGGGCTCCACATGCAAGCCACACTTCGAACACCACCCTCCCACAATGTATTTTTCAGACCTCGCAGTGGATAGTTTGAATTCCAGTTGTTAAATTCGCCGATTGTAGGCGCTCCATTATCAGAAACGAATACTATAATTGAGTTTTGGATCATGTTCTTTTGCTCCAAAGCTGATACTATTGCGCCAACGCTGTCATCAATTTTTGAGACCATTCCTATTACAGTAACAGTAAAACAAATGTATCTTAAGGTATGCTTTTTACTAACCAGCATACGTTCTTCTGCCGGAATCAATGATGTGTTTGAATTTATTTATGGATTCTTGGGGTGCTTCCAGAAATTTCGAAGGATTGGCTGCGTGCGGAGCTAAATGCGAGAGCATTATGAACAAAGGTGTATTCAGGTCGTGTTCTTGTATTATATTGACTGCATAATCAGTAAATACATCTGTGGCATGTTGGCCGACTAAATCCCATGCTGGTTGAGTATCTCGTCTTAAATCAAAACCATTGTACAGTATGAGCATAAATGATTGAGGACAAGTTGAATTTCCCGCGTCTCTATCTAGTAATTTTTACTCTTTGTGTGTGGCCGTCCTGAGAAATTAATTTTTGTTCAGTGTCGCCTGTGTAAATTTTCCAGCTGGCTCCAAGAATTCATAAGACAAAATGGGGCGCGTTTGCCTAATGTACCTGTCAGTAGTTATTGCCGCTTCTTGTATTTAAAATAAACAAATTACTTGCCTATTTTTTTTGTAACCTATGCATTTGACCAACTTAAGAAAAATATTGAAAGGCGGGAAATTCAACTTGTCCTCAAACATTTATGCTCATACTGTATGTTTTGTCGTTAATCTGAAAGAAAACATTTTTTTTTTTAACTTTTAGAAGTGAAACTTTATAATGGTTGTTAATAATGACTGTACACATACATATACCAAGGTAGGTATGCTTTATGTAAAATGGACTTCATGAACTTGATTGTCAGATCTTGTACCTACATTAAAAGGAGAAAGCTAAGTGAATATAAAACCTGACTTACTGTAATGGTTGTCAAATAATCATAGTAACTAGTCCATCCATTATAATATCCAAGAAAATGGTCAAAACCTCTGAAAGTGGGAGTATGTAATTTGGGGAATTTGGGCGCCAAATTATAACACTTATTTTTATATGTAAATTTATTAAAATAAAAGTATATTATCTACACATCAAACTAATAATAATTAAAAAAAAAAATTTAACCGAATTAGTTTTACTTCATATTTATCAGAAATACGTTAATAAATTGATTTAAATAAAAGTTACAAACGAAAATGTACAAATTTGTTAAACTTTCTGGACGGTTACCTTCCTCGGCTCTGCCATCCTTCTGTAAAATATACAAATTTATTAGTTTTGCACGCTGCGAAAGATTAAATAATCTTTACAGATATTCTAGAATAATAACATAAAATACATAAATTGTTTAAATGGGCTTGTAAACAAAAGAGGTTAATTAGTAAGAATGTTTCGTCCACATTCTATAACTGTAAAGAAATATTTTATTAGTTTCTGAAAGAAATAAAATAATTAGTTTAGAATTTGATCATTCCTCAGCTGTAAAGTAAAGTTTTTATTAGTTTCTGAAAAATAAAATAATTAGTTTGAGAAAGTACCCACCATTTAGAGTTTTAGATACTCTTGTGGCTTTTACAGCTCTCTCGAATTCGGTTTGAATCCGCGCTTATAAAGGATTTCTCCTCGTCGCCCGACCTGAGTTTATCCAATGACAAATCGGTATTTTGAATATTTCGCCTTTTAATTATAAATTACTATTTAATTGATTTCCTTAGGTGGTGTTGTTTGTCATTTTATTCAACATCGTTTATTCTTTCATTTTGACTGAATAGAATTTTCAAATTTTCACGGGTTCGAGAGTATCACGAAATGCCGGTTACCGTTGGCGTTTTGATCACCCAATCAGAGAATTTTTTCATTCTTTGCATAAAATTTAATATTTACAAAACTTTTCTTAGACTTTTCTGTGAGAAATTTTATTAATAAACAGTTGTTGAATAATTTTGGTTGAATGTTTTCTCAATTTGTATTTTAAAACACATTTTATTGCAATTTTTATCATATGACGAGGTTATTTGCAAGAACCAATCAGATCACAGCATTCGGCGTCGAGATTTATGCCTGATTGCACCGAGTTTTTAATCATTGATTAACTTTAAGACGTGTTTAGAATATGACAATCGTGAATACATGACAACATAATGTCAATCACCATCTAATTGACCGTTAAACTTCAACTTAAGTGTCAGTTAGAATGCGCCTGACATTATGCTGGATCTACGTCAAATATTACATTCTAAACACGACTTAAATTTAATTTCTGCTTAAAAATGCGGTGCAATTGGCCATAATTCGCTTTGTTTTGTTTATACCCAGTGACAGATGGCTAACCTACAAATGTACGGTCATGCACGTAAGTACGCTTTTTTCTGTTTTCCTTTGGTTTTTACAAATGTATTTGATTATTTAAACAACGACATAATCATTTACCTATGCTAACAGTCCCATTCTTATCGCGTCTTCCTTCTTTATCCTTATTTTTTTGTCGGAGTTTGGTAACTTTACCAAAATCTTCTTTTTCCTCCCATATTTGTTTCGCATTGCCATGTTTTTAATAGCCGGTTTTCGTGCTGCAGAAGGTACTGCATTTGAAGCTGCTGGCGAGACAGGTGATGCCGGACGGTTTGTCACTCGTACCGGTATGGCAAATTGTGGCGCAGGACCCATTGATGGCAAATTGATTCTCTTAAGGTGCCCCTGCTTGAGTTCTTCATTGTCGGAGTCGTCGCCGAATAGCTCCTTGAATTTGTTGATCATCCAAGACTCGGTTCTAGGCGAGTACAAGGTGTATTCTTTCGATCTGAACGAAGTGAATGCATTCAACTGAACAAACTGAAAGTGAATAAATATTCAGTTCACTTTCAGTACGAACTGATCGGCAAAATTATTTGTGCAGTAAAAACTGAATGTAATGACTTATTTCACAAGAGTGGGGGAACTGAACATCAACGAGAAAATACGATCAAATCGAATATTTTCACTTTTGCCGATCACATTCACTTTGTTCTTCCGTTCTTCGTTCAGATCGAAAGAATACAGCTCTAATGTCAGATGTAATAGCCCGTGGTGGAGTTGAGATTCGCGATGTAAGCAGAAGTAAGCCAGGAGCTCGCCACCTGGTGATAAAATTTGGAAGCCGATTACCAGCAATTACCAGGTATTCTGTCAAAGTTATGTACATGTTTCTTGTGAAATAATTATTTTACTGTTTCTATTTTTCTCTCATATTAAAAAATATGAGTAACATTTATTGCTGCGTTCCGGGATGCAAATCTTGGGCTAAGAGAAAACCCGAAATTCGTTTCATTAATCCCCTAAGCCTGGGAAAAGAAAAGTGTCTCTGATCAACAAAATGGGGTTAAAAGAACTCGTTGATCAACACAAGGCTTGAGTAAATAAATTACGTATTGGGAAGAGAATAACAAGTCAATACATGTATGTTTTCCCAACATTTTGAAGAATCTGATATTAAAAGAAAATGCTGCTCATCCACAGCTCATCAATCGTTTATGATAACAGGACAATATTTTGTAAAGTTACTTTCGTTCGTGCCAATGATTACTAATAATAAAAATTGGATTAACTTTGTGTACATTTATTCGTAACTTTTATGTTATAAAAAAACGAAGGAATGAAACTCGCATTTCATAAAATGAACGGAAGAAAGTTACGAATAAATATGCACAAAGTGAATCCAGTATTTATGATTAGTAATCATTGATACGAACGAAAGCAGCTTAAATAAACCGTTTTACATGAATTGTTCTGTTTTGTCACATAGGGCGAGGTGCATAAAAAATATTAAACTGAGTTCAATTACTATGGCATCATATACCTTTAACATTGTCTTCAATAGCAATTGAATTAAGTTCAAGCTGTAATAAGTAATGTAATAAGGTTAGAAGTATTGTATTTTAACCTGAACTTTAAACACATTTATCACTTCACTAATAAGTTTCTCTGCCATTTAATGATAAAATAAAATACATTTCACCCACTAGTGACTTTATATTAGCCCCAGTACAGTTGTAAGACATTAACACTGTCAGGTGCTAATATGGACGAAGTGTTATTTGAATAATCATATTTTATTTGTTTTTAGTCAATAAATATGTAGATGGCGTTAACATTTTACAACTTTACTGAAATATTTATAATTTAATTTGTAATTTTCCGTAATTCATTCTAGGATGTTGAAATTTGGTATATCTCGCTAATTTGAAATGGGAATCATTTTATCTTACTAAATTTTTCACCTAAATACAAAAGGAAGACCACTTTACCTACACAGATTTTACTTCTTCTTGTGTTAATTCCGCCACCTTGAAGACTTTCGGCGTCAAATTTGACACAAATTCATTTCACGCCAAGCAGGCCTGAACTGCAGAACATGAAATCTTAATTCAAAAATTTTAGCTCCATTATACGTATTGTAAACTCAATCCGGGGACATACTGTATAACAAAGGAATAATACAAAAAGCTTAAATGTAATAGAAAATTACGTCTCTGTGAAGTTGGTATCTCATTTCTGAAATATAATTTTTTATTGGAGTTCCGATAGCACCAGGAAGAGTTTTGAAGTTCTATGTAAAAATAGTTCTGGCGAATCAAATATAAAAAGAATGACTTTGAAAAGTTGGAGTGCTAAGTTTACAAAAAAGGGTTTTGAAAATTGACTATAACTTTTTGATCGTTGGAAATAATTAATTTCACCATAAAGACTTTCTTTAGAACTCTTGAGGTGCTATCCAGAACTCTCAGCAGAATCAAGAAATTTTGAAAAATCATATTCAAACAAAAAATCAAAACACGAAAAACATTTTATTTTTGGGTTCATAGTCTCAGAAACAGGGCCTGGACACGTGAAAAGTAAAAATCCAAGTAAAGGTATCTATCTATTCACGTTGAGTCAGTCAGTTCCGGCCGGACGGTCATTTATTGTTGCCCGAAATACACGTAGAGTTTAATTCACTAGTACATAACGAGTGATTTTTTAAATTTTTTATCAACTCTTGCCTTGAAATCTGGACGGTATGTCTTAGCTTAAGTGAAAAGTACATCATTGCACTCCTTGATGCTGTTTTACAGTAAAGCTAAAACATGCCGCCAAAATTCCAAGGCAAGAGTTGATAAAAAAAATTTAAAAATCACTTGGTATTACAGCCTATGTTTGATTTTAAAAAACTCCTTTTAGGCTACGTTCATTGCTCAGCGATTTTTCACCGCCGCGTTACGCGATAGAGATTTGATTGGTTCATTTAATGAAACGAATTATTTACTTTGAAACTGAGCCAATAGAATCGTGTAAAATTTTAAAGCCTATTAATGAATAAAAACGCCTAGCAATCGTGCCTAAATATTGTACTGTGCGATCCACGACCTACTAGATTTCACGAGACGGTATCTCTTATCTGGCCTGGGCTAATCACTAGTTTAAGTGTTTCTCCGCTGGCGCCACTTACCTAAAAGACCGGAAACGGATATATCGGATGTTCAATTTGAAACGTTCACCATTGTTAACTTTTTATTTTTGAAGATAGAAATTCGGTTAAATGGGCAAAGATTCTCTAATTTTCATGCTGATTATGAATTTCTTTTCAAAAAAACAATTGCACTGGTAGTTGTCAAAATATTTGTACGACCGTACTTTTTTAAATAGCAATGTTGCAATTTTTGTAATTCATTCGGTAGAGCTTTTCTTTCTCTTTACAGCGACATCAAAATTTCTTAAAACTGCTTAGAAAATAACGAAATAATTCGAGAAAATCATTTTCCAACGAGTAGGCCATGTTTACGTATAAAATCAACTTGCCTAGATAACTGACAAATGATATCTATCAAATGTGTATGTAAACAACAAGTAAATAAAAGAAAGCATCACGGTTAGCAATTTCCTTTGAATTTATATTAATTTATTACAATGAACAATGTTCCATCTCATGGTTTACGCTATTTTCATTGAAAGTCCCAAATCGTATTCTACCAAATAACTATTATTAGGAAATTAGTTTAATTGGTTATATTCAATCCGCCATAAACATAGTCTATTCAAAATTGAAAATATACCTATTTTTTAATCTGCATCATTTTCTTTAATAAAATTATTCATTTTAATGAATATAAATAATTTGAAAAGAAAATTGCTAGCAACAATGCATGTTTTCATTTATTTGTTGCTTACGTGCATAGGCAGATATCACTTGTCAATTATTTGGACTTTAGACAACTAGATTTTATACATGAACATGGCCTATGTAGAAATGATTTTTTTAAATATTGTTCTTATTTTGTAAACAAATCAAGAAATGTTCGTTTAAGATGCGGAAAATTATTTATTTTAATTAATGTAAATTCAAAAGAACATAATAATGACGATGTTTTCTTTCATTTATTTATTGTTTATGTACACATTAGCTAGATATGATTAGTCAATTACTTAGGCAACTTGATTTCATACAAGAACATGGCCTACTTATTCGAAACTGATTTTCTTGAATTATCTTATTATTTTGTAAGCAGATTTCGTCGCTTTTCCGGAATACTATTACATTCAAAAACCCTGTTTTTTTTTTACAGGAGAGCGTTTTGAACTTTTCTCACAACTTCATTTGCTTCCCATCAATCGTCGGTAACTAATATTGCTATCAATTTATGTCAAAAAATAAATTCTGTCTCTTAGTTACTTATTTATCAAAATGGGTTTTCTTAAATGCTGAATTTTTGTGTAATTTGGAAAAAATTAAATTTTTGTGTTACAACAGTATTCCAGAAAAGCGACGATTTAAGAAATTTTACCATATTGTTATTTTAAAAAATACGGTTGCACAAATATTTTGAAAACTAGCAGTGCAATTGTTTTCTTGATTAGATATTCAGAATCGGCAGGAAAATTAGAGAATCTTTGCTAATTTAACCGAATTTCTATTTTTTAAAATAAGAAAGTTAGCAATGGTGATCGGTTCAAATTGAACAGACAGTATATTCGAAATGTCATTTTCAATTGATGTTAAACTCGCAGTTTTGTGTATATAGTAAGTAGAGTTGTATTTTTCTTTCGTTATTTATGCTTTTCTTGTTTGTGTCATTTGAATTTTGTTTAATTTAATTTTAGGATATTTTAGTTACTTAATTTTTATTAATATGTAATAGTAAATAGCAAACACCTGCAAAAAATATACACGGTGATGATAAAGTTCCGCAACAAGCTCATAATTTGTTTATTTAAAGTTTTTTCGCAAAATCCTGAAACAGGTAAATTTTTAATTTTAAAAAGACACCTTTTAGTTCAAAAATCTTTTCTCGATAGAAAAATTCCTTCTTAATCGAACAGGCTTATTTTTCGGTCAATGTTCTGAAATTTGTGACGCAAATCATAGATTCATGCCTAATAATGATTTTTTTTCCAATTAAAGAAGTGGAATATTTGGTTCTGAGCTTCGACCCGTTGAAGATCCCTACATTTCTGTATTTTTACATTTGTTTTTCCGCTGTGACGTGATCTTAAATTTTTTAAAATGGCAACCCTAACTTTTTCATGTAGATTTTAATCATATATCGAACTTTTTCTGATATTTCCACCGAGACAGTTTAAAATCTCTTAATGCGAACCCGTAAGTAACATTTTTAAATGCGGCAATTTAAAAAATTTAATTCTACATCGCAATTATGAGAATACTAAAATAATCTCGTATTGATTTTTCTACGTGATTGCTAAAATTAATTTGAATTGTCTAACTGGAGATCAAAATTTAATTTTAATAATAGTTATATAATGGTTAAAAAATGTATTGCTTGTGGCAACGAAAATAAGCCACTTTTGAATTTCTTAATGCAATTCCGCTTCGAACTAAGTAGCTTGAAGCAATGGAAAAATTTTCTAGTACCTAATTGAAAATAGCAAATCTAGTGTACTTTATTAATTCTTTATTATTTATAGACATTTCTAAGATTACAGATTATTCTGTTATTTGTAAAAATAATTTTCACGAGTCTTTAAAAACTATGAAAGAAAACTGGACTTACTAAAGAGTCTGTACGATCTATTTGTAAGAATTTTTTTCTAAATTTTACTTCACTATTGGTGGATTTCACAAACGTTACTTAAATTTAATCATGCGTTAAAAGTAAACATTGCTTTTATGAAATCCAGCATTACAGAATTAGAGGAACAATTGGATAAACAATCTATTAAATTAAATTTTACAAATAAAATGTTTGAAGATGCAGAAACTACAACTAAAAAAGCTGGCAGTGATCAGAAACATTATCCGTATGTGGATAGTGTGGAGATTTTCATCACCAAAGGGTTATGATTTATGATCATTGCCAAGAGTATATATACTGAAATTACCATCAAAAGCCACTCTCTTGAGATATCATGTTAAACACTGCGGTACCAATGCATTATGTAAATAACGATTGCTTACAGAAGTTTCCCTATTTACCGATTGTACCGATTGAAAGAGTCTGCTCTTTAATGATTGATGACATGTCGATTAAAGAAAAAATACATTACAGTAGGTCCGAAGATCAGATTTATGGTTTAGATACTGCCAAATTTACAACTATAGGTGAAACACAACAGGCAGCCAATAAATTGCTTTGCTACGTTATCCACGTTAGGAGATGAGCATTATTTCCCTTAAATAATGATATTTTTATTTAAAATCATATTAAAAACATCAAAAAATAAATTCAAATATTAATTTAACTTTTAAAAATTTAATTAATTTAATTTCAAGTATTGATTTCTTTATTATTCTTAAGATGGAAAAATACTTAAAATGAAATTAGTTAATTAAATTTTTTAATTTAAATGAATATTTGAATTTATTTTTTGATGTTTTTAATATGATTTTAATCAAATATATCATTACTCATTACCAAGGGTAGTCGTGCTAACTTCCTATGTTCCGGATTGAAAATATTCTCTCGATAGGTATGTAAAGCAGCTTGAAGTGTACAATTAATTAGACAACATAGAATATACATCTTTATATCTATTATAAATGTATCACGAACACATCATAAAAGTGATATGAGTAACCTCATTTTCCACAATATTAAATGCAATTTAATGTTTGGAAGAATTGTTTTTAAATATCTCTCTACATACAGGAAATTATGTCGGTCTTATTTTAGATGCAAGAGGTAACATTCTTTTGGAATTAGAGAGTTATTTGAATTCATTGCGGAACTATTAGTTCGAACTCTGGCACACAACTTCTTTATTGGAAATCCATAATCCATTAGCCTCGTAAACTAAAATCCTGCAGAAAGGAGTAAAGAAGTTGGACGTCATTGTTTTAAACTTCTTCTTTGATAAATTATTCTAGTCAACTTTGTAGTGTACTTATTTATTTTTTCAAAAAACGCTTTTTACATCAACACAAAGCAGACTGTACCTTCAATACAGGGTTATTCACGTGGACCGTTTATTAAAAGTTTTCTAAGAAGTTTAGATAGAAATTTGAAATTTACGGAAGGTCAATCCATACCAAGTGGTCCAATGCATTTTCTTGATCATTTAAAAATGTATATATTTTTCGTCGAGAGTTAACATTACATGTTGGCAGTTCGAAATTACTGTTATTTTATTTTTCCTTGCGTTTATTTCAAAATGGCGACCATTTTTATATCTCGGCGCATGCCATTTTCACTATATGTTAGAGTTAGCGGTAACTTTATTATCTCGACTCTGGTTACTCCTAGGACAAATTCTCAAAAACCATTTTGTTAAATACATTATAAAGTACTATTCTGTCAAATATTGTGTGTTCGATATGGAAATTGGTAAAGAAGCCATTTTCGAAGCGATTTTTAAATGGGAAGGTTATTTAATTTAAGGTTTGAAATTTTTTTAGAAGATACACAAATATCAATAGTCTATGATAAAAATTATTAGAAGTTTGAGAGTTGCATACTTTTTTTTCTACAGCGTGCTAAAAATGTAATTTTAGTAAAAAATACGAAATTCAGAGGGTAATATCTCTGGTGGGCAGTTATTTAAAAACTTAAAATTTACACGTATCAAAGTACTCGACTATAGCTAGCTCTGTATAAAATTTCAAGTTTGAGACTCAAGTGATTTTAGAGATATAGCGTTTCAAATGTTATAAAAAATTTCATGATTTACATTTGTTAGTATGAACGAACTACTGGTACCAGCACTACCAGCAGTCAGTAGGTATAGCTCCCAACTGATACATTATTACCTAATTTCATGTAGCAATTACATTTACGAATTTGTGATATTAATGCCACACATATCTTAAACTAACTACATATTTTAATTACGGTTAGGCTACATCTAACTACAATACTTTTATGAAAATGTCTGATTTTTAAATAATTATCCGGAGATTATTAAACTCTAAATTTGGCAATTTTTTCCAAAAGTACATTTTTAAAAATTCAGTAGAAAAAAGATTGTAATTCTCAAACTTTAAATTATTTCAATCTGATACTGGTGTGTGTCGTCACATACCTACTTTGAAAGAAAAATTCAAACCCTAACGAAATTGCCTCCCTTCCTTAAAAATTACCCCGATCATAGCTCTTGTACCAAGTTCTATAAAAGAATCGACTTAAAAATTTACGTTGAACAAATTATCATTATTATCAGTATTTGTGTTTAACAAAATAGGTTATGAAAATCTCCTAGAAGTTACCAGAGCTTAGATCTTAGATAATAGTGAGAATGGATGTGCTTAGGTATGTACAAAAATTGACGCCACTTTGTGTAAGTATAACTAGCTGTGTAACTAACGTTAACTTATTTTACATTCCAATGCTTAATTTACACCATAACTAGCAAAATATATTCAAAAATATACCAGTAGTTCGCTCATACTGACAAATATAAATCATGAAATTTTTTATAACATTTGAAAGTCTATATTTCTAAAATCACTTGAGTCTCAAACTTGAAATTTTACACAGAGCTAGCTATAGTCGAGTACTTTGATATTTGTAAATGTAAGTTTTTAAATAACTGCCCACCAGAGATATTACCCTCTGAATTTCGTATTTTTTACTAAAATTACATTTTTAGCACTCTGTAGAAAAGAAAGTATGCAACTCTCAAATTTCTAATAACTTTTATCATAGACTATTGATATTTGTGTATCTTCTAAAAGAAATTTCAAACCTTGAATTAAATAGCCTTCCTCTTTAAAAATCGCTTCGAAAATGGCTTTTTTACCAATTTCCATATCGAACTTTGACTTAAAATATTACTTTGAAGAAATATTTTTCAAGTCACAATATTTGACAGAATAGTACCTTGTAATGTACTTAACAAAATGGTTTTTCAAAATTTGTCCTAGGTCTAACCAGAGACGAGATAATAAAGTTACCGCTAACTCTAACATACCGGGTGTCCCATGCCATATGCTCACCCATCTAGAAGTTTTATTTTTTAATCGATTTCAATGAAATTTGGAAAATGAAAATTAAGCAAAAAAGCGCATTTTCCGACATACTATTGAGCACCGTAGGACTTCCGGTGTCACCGGAAGTGACGTCAACTTTCACATTTTAAATGGAACATCCTGTATATTTTTACATATTTCGAATCTGCAGATCATTGCGAGTCCGAATATGTATCATTTGGTACTTTGGGTTTCCATGACAACGAAAAAAAAAACTTTTTTGTTTTTCAATCTAGGAAGCTTTGAATCGTGTATTTTCCTTCTAATGCGATCAAGCAATTCGAGAAAATCACTATTTTGATTGTATTCTGATTTTTAATATTTTTACGGCATTTCAAATTTTCATTAGGTCGTAACTCATTTTTTTTTAATGGAACCTCATGTGCTCCTTAGCTTAGTTCGACAGAATATTTTTTTCTGAGTACGTTGATACCAAATACTTCATACTTTCTTTGAAAGGTCATTTAAAAGAGAACATGATTTATCGAAGTTTTATGCCAGTTCTGTTTTAAATGACTTTCAAAGAAAGTATGAAGTATTTCGTACTCAGCGTACTCAGAAAAAAATATTCTGTCGAATTAAGCTAAGAGCACATGAGGTTACATTAAAAAAAATGAGTTACGACCTAATGAAAATTTGAAATGCCGTAAAAATGATAAAAATCAAAATACAATCAAAATAGTGATTTTCTCGAATTGCTTGATCGCATTAGAAAGAAAATACACGATTCAAAGCTTCTTAGATTGAAAAACAAAGAAGTTTTCTTTCGTTGTCATGGAAACCAAAATTACCAAATGATACATATTCGGATTCGCAATAATCTGCAGATTCCAAATATGTAAATATATACAGGGTATTTCATTTAAAATATGAAAGTTGACGTCACTTCCGGTGACACCGGAAGTCCTACGGTGCTCAATAGTATGTCGGAAAATGCGTTTTTTTTTTGCTTAATTTTCATTTTCCAAATTTCATTGAAATCGATAAACCTTCTAGAAAGGTGAGCATATGGCGTGGGACACCCGGTATAGTGAAAATGGCATGTGCCGAGATATAAAAATGGTCGCCATTTTGAAATAAATGCAAGTAAAAATAAAATAATAGTAATTTCGAACTGTCAACATGTAAAGTTAACTCTCGACGAAAAATATATATTTTTTTAAATGGTCAAGAAAATGCATTGGACCACTTGGTATGGATTGACTCGGAAGAAAGATACTTCGAAAGGATCTTTTCAAGTAAAATAAAATTGACTTCCAGTCAATTCCGGTTATACCGGAAGTCGCCATCAACTCGCTTATTTTAAATGGAATGCTATATTTTTTATCACGTTTTTGAATTCTACGTGTAAAAATATGTTAAATTGCAATACATTTCCATACCTATAAACTGCATCATTTTTGAGATATTTTGGATTTTCTTAAAAATTTGGATTCTGCAATATGATTTTCAAAAAATTATAACACAGCTATGATTGAAGCAATTTTATTTGTAATAACTGATATTGTAGTTGAGGCTTTAAGGTTCTTAAAAATTCCATAAGCATGATCTATTAAGCTACAGGGTGTCTAAAACGCACCGCTACACTCGAAGATATTCAAACACAGAGAAATACTTTTTTTCAAATGGAATGACCAATATTTGAATACACCATCATATGTGGAATTAATTGCTGCGTCGAACTGTGTTAGCATTCCCTATACCTAACTTTGACAGTTTTTGAGTTATGAAACATTTTCGATTTAATTCATTAAAATTTATCATTTATTAGGTTAAATATTTATAATTTTGTTGATATAGCCATTAGGGTGGGTAATTTTTGTATTAAAAAAAAACGAATATTGCGCTTTTGATTTCTAATAGCAAAATTATGTTGCCTTTACATGAAAACAGTGTAGTACTAGAATTTAAAGTAAATAGCACATCATCTTTGTCTTGGAAATATGAACAACTTGAATATATTCTGGTAGTCATATAACATAAATGTCTCAAAAAAGATAGGGTTTTTGGAATAAAATAATCACTTATTAATAATTAATAAAAGTTTACTTTTGGCTTAATTTCTAAGGTTGTAGCTATCTTATGACATAAATCAAAATTTGACATAAATTGAAAAATTAAGATGGATTATTTGGAAGACTTTTTTGAATTTGGTGATTATTTTGAAAATGTAGAAAATAATAGAATATCTCGACATCGACGGTATATTCGTAAAAGCCAAAATCCTTTGGAGTTTTATTCAGAAAGTGAATTTAAACGAAGATTTCGGTTTTATAAGGAACAAATTACAGATATTTTCTTACCTCTCGTTAGAGATAGATTAATTAAAATAAATCAAGGTGGACTGCCCATTATAACCTTAGAAATTAAGGTAAATGTGAACCTTTCCTTTGAATAATGTCTGTGCAACGCACAATTTGATATGAAGTTAGCTTTAAGTATCACTTTTTCTTTAAGTCCACTTTGAGATTTGTCTGTGCATACGGGCCTTATGTGTTGAATAAATTATACAGGGTTATTCACGTAGACTGTTCATTAAAAGTTTTAAAAGAAGTTTATTAAGTAAATTCCCACACGCGTGCGCAAGCATTTGTACACAAAGTATGTGCAAGCTTTTAGAGATGGGCGATATATCGTTACCGGTGACTTTGTCGCTGTTACTCGCTGGTCGCTGGAACTACCGACGACTTGTGTAACATAAAACCAGCGACCGGTGACTAAATAAAACTATATTGATGCTTCTAACTCTCCCGGTTAAGCCTAGAACACAATGGATTTGCATTAAATATAAGACATAAGCCGTAAGAAACACATTTGCTTTGTTCTCGTTACGGAGCTATTGTGTTACAGCGCACTTCTTTAGATAGGTCGAATTACTGTTACGGCTTATGCCTTATGTCTTATGTTTTATGCAAATTCATTGTGTACTGGCCTTTACACTTGACGCTCGTATGGCATTCATTGGCGATCGCCATTGCTACGTCGCCGTTAGGCCTATGGAAACTGATCACTTCTTTATTGAGAGCAGATTATTGTGTTTCCGACAAGGGTATTAGTTGTTACTCCTATTTATTTGCAGTATCACCGAAATATTGTTGGTGTCAAGTAAATAGGGAGTTTTTGCAATCACGATTCACGTGCCCGTCATCCTTTAAAGGGCCCCACACACCTCGTTCTTTTTCGACAGTTTTACCCGACGGGTAAAATTGCTGGGACGAACGGACGATAAAACCGAGGTGTATGGACATAAACCGACGTGTTTCCCCGTCGGCGTCGTGTCAAAACATCAATCGGTTTGGATATTTTCATCGGTTCACGCCATCCGTTCGGGTAAACACGAGGTGTGTGGACAGGAACCGACGTGTTTTTGCAGTGTCAGCGCAGACGGGTCGGCGGTGTTTTGCATTTTCATGTGTGGTTAGAGGTAAAGAGGCGCAATGGCAGATTTTAGGCCGCCACTGCCAACAAACACGTTTTGTTCATTGCGCTAAGCTGTTTGGTGACACGGCTTCGAACAGAACGAAGTGTAGGGATTTTAATCGGTTTCGTTCATCGTTCCAGCAATTTTACCCGTCGAGTAAAACTGTCGAAAAAGAACGAGGTGTGTGGGGCCCTTAACGTTAACTTTATTAACCCCGGTGTAGGAATTTACGTAATTTACACTTTGAAAGTTTTTGCATCATATTACATCGACGTAAACGTGAATGTGTATTTAAATTTTAAAAAAATCAATCTTTTAATGTTAGGTACAATCGATCTAAGTAGATGAATTTCTAGAAGTTTTTTTCCGACTATTTATTGGATCAAATAAAAATGAAACAAACAAAAAAAAATTGCATATCAAAAACCGTAAAATAATCACCGTAATTTATAACAAAACGCAACTCTTCATTTTATTCTTTACGTTCCTTACATATTTTCGCCTAAAATAAAATTCTTTCTGGATGGCATTATACGAGCTTGTAAATTTATTTTTGTTTTAATAAGAAATCAATGAAACACACGGTTTCTGCCGTCATTATGGTAGCCGAGGAAAAATTTTAAAAAGTAGCACATTAAAACATATGTGCCGTGTGTGCGCACTTTCTTTCGGCGTAACACTTCAAGCGAAGCAGTATTTATACATAAGTAATTGTTTATACTTTTTCATATAATTGTGTTCTAGTTATCATATATCGGAAGTAACGTTCTAATAATTATACTACAGAAGTTATGCATATGTTACTTGAGTTATAAACTTTGATAAGTAAGAATAAAATATAAGTTAGTATAATTTTATTAGAATTAAAACATTAATTTGACAATGAAGTTAAATGACATTAGTTAATGTATGAAATTTGATAGCCTATTCACAAGAGTCTTTAAACAGAAATTTTCAATTTGAATTCAAGGTTAATTTTTATAACTTATTGTTAGATTTCTTAGTTGTAATACGTAATTTAATACATACTTAATAGAAGTTTAACCAACTTTAGAAACTCAAAAAAATAAGTTATCCGAATGTATTTTACTTGAGTATATGTTAAAAAATATTTTATCTAATCTAAATATTTTCTCATTTTAAGGAAAATCTTTAAAATGTAGTGATCTTTAATAATCCCTTCGAAATAATACCAGTAAGAGAAGCGGTAATCACACATTACGGAATTGTATTGTTCTCAATAAATGCAGATCAAAGAATAAGAAGTAGGATGGGTCGAAAAACTAGACTTTGAGATAATCTTACCTAATAGCAAAATTATGTTGTCTTTTAGTGATATTATGACACCTACGAAATATTTTTGAATTTAATTAATATTTAGAGAGTGCGCCTTATGTTTGAATTTTTGAAATTATACAAGAAAGGCCATATAGTATGCCATGAAAAGTTCGTATTTGCAATAATAATAATAACAGAGTTATGATCAAAACTGTTTACTAAAAGGGCAAGAGAAGGTGGATAAAATTAAAACTTGAGACATTTATGTTATATGACTACCAGAATATATTCAAGTTATTCGTATTTCCAAGGCAAAGCGCAACCTGAAGATGAGGTGCTATTTACTTTAAATTTTAGCATTACACTGTTTTCATGTAAAGGCAATATAATTTTGCTGTTAAAAATCAAAAGCGTAATATTCATTTTTTCCATACAAAAATGACCCACCCTAATAAGTAGTGTATTTGTTTTTCAAGGATTTTTAAAACCACTTATGAAAAAAATTGAGATTTTCGGATATTTTTTTAATAAAATATATGTATTTAGATACTGTAGATACTTAATTTTGTCTGACTGCAGTTCTACAAGAATAAATTTGACAGTTTTTCTTTGCACTGTTATTTTCAACAATTTCTTGCATTTATAGCTGTTTCAATTTATTAAATAGGGATATGTGATATATGGAAAAGCATCAGAAAAAGTAGATCTATTTAATGATATTAAAATCCAATGTGGCGCCCATAAGAAAAAATTAAGTTGATGATGGTCAGAACGTTTTAAGAAAAATCTAATGATATCATCGTAAAGAGCTCAAAAAGTGCCTGTAGAATGTATTAATTTTGTTATGGTGCCTACGATAATACCTTCAGAAAAAAAAATAAATATACTGAAGGTACAAAAAAATTTCCACACAATTTCTTAATTTTAGAGGTCTACTACATAAAATTATTTTCATCTATACAAAGTGAATCAAAACTGTGATACCGGACACAACTTTTTTATTTCAAATGGCACACTCTGTATATGATACCAGATTTAGATTGCTCATATAATTTACATTGTATACCATATTGTATACCATTGTCTATTTGATTTGAATTGTCACAATGTGATGTATGTTCTAATAACATGAAATTAAATGTGTCCAATTTAACATGATAGCCAACTTACTAGCTTAAAATCACGGTTTACAGCGATTACAAGTAGATAAGGAATGGATAATATGTTCAATTAAAAAAAAACATGTCAATGCATTGCAGGATATGGAAGCAATCTTCAACAGAATAAATGGACTGTCAGTGTCAATTATGAAATGTCATGATTTGAATCCCGAAATCTTAAGAAAATCTTTGTAAGTATAAGATAACTGCTTAGCACGTTGTTTAAAACGTGAAGGAGAACATTTCGAATATTTATTACAGTGTTTTTGTTAACAAAATAAATCTTAAAATTATCATACTGACACTCGTCTTGTTTCATCATAGGTAGCTGGTATACCTTTACAATGCATTGACTCGTTTTTTTTCTAAACTGAACATAGGAATATTTACATTATACAGTATGTCCCCGGATTGAGTTTACAATACGTATAATGGACCAAAAATTTTTGAATTAAGATTTCATGTTCTGCAGTTCAGGTCTGCTTGGCGTGAAATGAATTTGTGTCAAATTTGACGCCGAAAGTCTTCAAGGTGGCGGAATTAACACAAGAAGAAGTAAAATCTGTGTAGGTAAAGTGGTCTTCCTTTTGAATTTAGGAGAAAAATTTAGTAAGATAAAATGATTCTAATTTTAAATTAGGGAGATATACCAAATTCCAAGATCCTAGAAAAAAAAATTGAATTACGGAATATGAGGATTTCAGTACAGTTGTAAGACATTAACACTGTCAGGTGCTAATATGGACGGAGTGTTATTTGAATAATCATATTTTATTTGCTTTTAGTCAATAAATATGTAGATGGCGTTAACATTTTACAACTTTACTGAAATATTTATAATTTAATTAGTAATTTTCCGTAATTCATTTTTTTTTTCTAAGATGTTGAAATTTGGTATATCTCCCTAATTTGAAATGAGAATCATTTTATCTTACTAAATTTTTCTCCTAAATTCAAAAGGAAGACCACTTTACTTACACAGATTTTACATCTTCTTGTGTTAATTCCGCCACCTTGAAGACATTCGGCGTCAAATTTGGCACAAATTCATTTCACGCCAAGCAGGCCTGAACTGCAGAACATGAAATCTTAATTCAAAAATTTTTGCTCCATTATACGTATTGTAAACTCAATCCGGGGACATACTGTATGTTCAAAGTTAAAAAAAACTGATGGTATATGCATTTCAAACAAAAATTGCAGTTAGGGTTTTGTTATTGTAAGCCGACGATATGTATCCAACTTTCTGCCGGTCACTGTATAAATTTACAAAAAAAATGTGTTAATATTTTTTTCGATTACGATATTTTCATTAAAATTATTAACGTAAACACGTACCTAGTGCAAAAATTCTGTGATAAGTGATTTTAATAGTATCGTTTACCACTTTCCTATGAGTTGTTGTTGAAAATGGAAAGTAGATTATCAGGAAATCGGTGTGTACCGAGTACCGAATGTTGTATCTGCATAAATATTTTCGTGCAATTTTGGGTGTGTCAATGCAGTGAAAAGTTCCTGGTGATGCGTCACATATGTAAGTATTTGTAAAGTTCTA
Source organism: Dorcus hopei (assembly GCA_033060865.1). NCBI lineage: Eukaryota > Metazoa > Arthropoda > Insecta > Coleoptera > Lucanidae > Dorcus > Dorcus hopei. Next base: position 36,713,625 of record CM065424.1, read on the forward strand.
CGCGGATATGTTGATTTATCGGTAGTATACATATTTACGAAAGTGCAATTAATAATGAGGTAATACGACTTAAATTTTTTGATAATAAACTAAAAAAAAAAGATTCTGTGTGTTTCCATTTCCTTAGTTTTATAATCTCTTTGCTTCTCTAAAATTGTACATTTTTATCTACCGAGGTATTCCCCAAGAGGGGGGGGGGGCAAATTAATTGACCCGTTTTAGAGGACATAAGAACAAGTAAAAGCATCGAAATAAAGTTTATCAAAATTTAAATAAACTTATTAAGATATCAATGAATAAGAAAAAAGAAAATGCCCAAGAATTCAGTTAACCACTCTTGCCATTTATTTTTAAATGAATGGCCGTATAGGATATAGGGGTGGAATATGTTCCTCTTCAAATCGAAATTGACAGGTTCTAATGATGTTTCAAAAAATGATTGGTTTCAAAGTTATTGAGAGTGAAGAGCTTTAGCTTGGGACACCGTATATGTATGTACAGGGTGGATCAATTTCGATGTCTCTTATGGGCATCTCTGTATCTATAAGAGTTAGAAAAAAACTAGTGGTCAAGTCTCGATCTCTTTTTTAGAGATAAAGTCAATAGACTAAACAAAAATTGGCTATCTTCTTTTGTTTTCGAGTTATAGGCAAAAATTGACATTTTCGACTTTTCGTCAATCGCGCATATCTCGTTTATTTTTACAGATATTAAAAAACTGTTTTGACATTATTAGGACACTTTTTTGAATACAATTCAGTGGTGTAGTTGATTTTTTGATATTTACTTAAATTTTCGAGTTATAACATAAAGTTATATTTTTTTTAATGAAAATCATAGTAGGCAATGTCATCATTAAATAGAGATTTTTTTTCTGTTTTCAAAAATATATACTTTGTTGGGTTTATTTCTTACAATTAATAGAATAAAACGCCTTTTTTATTATTCTTGGGTGTATTCTATTCTTAGTAGGCTGGTTTGAACAAAGCCGACAATTTTTTTGTTTGTTTTTATTAAATATTAAATTTATTAAATTGTTCAAATATTTTGATAGTTGCAAGCGCATAAAGAGAAAGAAAGATAGAACGAGCATCCCCTAAGAGTCACAAAGACTACAACAATACCGATACCATGTGGTTTGGGTGAAATTCGAAATTATGTAACTTCATTTAATATTTAAGTTTAAAACGCATTTTTTTCAATCAAATATGCATTTCATGGGATAATGAACTAAATTATATGTATAAATTAAAAACATCTTAAAAATAAGAAATTATTGCAGAAAAAGTTAAAGAATATTGAAATGTAAGCAGATAATAAACACAACTCTTGATATATCACAATAAATAACTTAAAACCCAGAAAATAATACCAAAATAAATCACAATTTCAACACTGCCGCGCAAAAATACACAGCCAACTCATGTTGCAACCCAATCCACCCCTATCGGTGCTAGCTTTCTATCTCTTATGTTTATCGCAATACCTCTCACTCTTGTGCTACCCAATCTTCAAATCTTTGTTAATATTTAATAAAAACAAAAGAAAATTGTCGGCTTTTGTTGAAACTAGCTTCCTAAGAAAAGAATGCACCCAAAAATAATAAAAAAGGCGTTTTATTCTATTAACTGTAAGAAATAAACCCAACAAAGTATATATTTTTGAAAACAGAAAAGAAATCTCTATTTAATGATGACATTGCCAACTATGATTTCCATTTAAAAAAATATAACTTTATGCTATAACTCTAAAATTTAATTAAATATCAAAAAACCAACTACACCACTGAATTGTATTCCAAAAAGTGTCCTAATAATGTCAAAACAGTTTTTTAATATCTGCAAAAATAAACGAGATATGACTGATTGACGAAAAGTCGAAAATCTCAATTTTGGCTTATAACTCGAAAACAAAAGAAGATAGCCAATTTTTGTTTACACTATTGACTTTATCTCTAAAAAAGAGATCGAGACTTGGCCATTAGTTTTTTTCTATCTCTTATAGTTACAGAGTTGTCCATAAGAGACATCGAAATTGATCCACCCTGTACACCTTTTATGCCAAGTTGTAACTCAGCGTAAAAAATCTTTTCTTAAATAGATGTTTACATGTTGTTGAAATTATAGAGTTGTTTTAAAAATAGACGTGTACGAAATCCATGTACTATGAATAACACTTATTTTTCAATTTGTTTAATGACTAATCCCAGTTACGAACAAATAGATTCGTTAGGTATTATTGTAGCATGCTTTTTATTTATTGTTTTAATGGTCAATGACCCTAATAGTATATTATTTTACAAGTTTCACAAGAAGGCTTATTGTAACACGAGCGGTAACAGAACGAGTGTTATAATGCCTCTTGTGAAACGTGTAAAATATAGTATTTTTTCTACTTTGCGTCACTTATTGAACAAAAATATGAAAAATACTGTTAAAAATCGGATCTCCTTAGTATATGGGGAATTTTAGTTATAATGCGTGGCAACACTGACAACCCTTCGTTTTAAACAAAAATCGCATTGACAAGTTATTAATTTTTCTTATCCAGCTTCATTGTGAGTACTGTGTTAAATAACAAATAAATAATGAATTATTTTGTAAAATCTGTTAAATATTTTCAATTAAAAATTGACTAAAATTTCCCCAAAAACAGTTTCACAATGAGCTTCATTGTGAAACTGTTTTTAGTGTCACAATGAGTTCATTGTGAACGCAAAATAGAAAAATTAATTTTTTCTAGTCTTTTTGTAGTCTTAACGACTACATTATGAAACCCATTTGGGTGACATAGCTCATTAAAGCATTCAAAATTTTATTTTATTAGTTTAGCGACAGCATATACAAAGACATTTGTTGACATTTCAAATTACAAAAATAACCTCCAAATTGATATTTGTTTGACAATACATGTAACCGTCACAAAACAAAACATAAGGTACTTTTCCTATATTTAAATTATAGTCTGTCCCAAAATCAAAACACCACCAACCTCGCAATTTACCTCGTAAATAAAACCGGGAACGATGTCGCATGCACACTGAGAAAAATGGTACCAAAGAGTACGTTTATATTAAGAAGAATTCCGAACATTTTATTCGGATTCGCGTTAAAAAGCGACCCAGCGTACTTCTGCAAAATTAACACTATGTGGTTTGTTGTTTAGAGTATCATTTCCTGTCATGATAAAATTACCGGAGTAATTAACAAAAAGTCAGACATGATATTTTATTACTAATTTATTTCATTATGGTTTATTATATTTTAACACTACGTATTATGTAGAATGATAATTTTGCATTCTTAAATTTAAACAGTTTCATTGTGCTAAGAATCATGATTAATTTAGAGTAAGATGGATCTTATAACATGACAGCATTATACTTTTATTTTATCGATAGCAGTGATGTTTTATCAAAATCGCAAAATTCCATTTTTCTCAGTGCACCTACTAGTGACAAATTTTTAGGGGGAAGAAAATTTTAAGATTTAAGATTTTATGCAAATGTAGTGTTAATGTGACATATTCAATTTTGACGCTAAATTACTAATGCGCATAAATTACAGTGACAACTTGAAGTGCCAACCAAAATATACAGCTGAAATTAAAAAAATCGGGAAATGTCAAAATAAATCGACACGTTATTTTCAATATTTTCATAGTGTGAAAATGGATTTATTAGAAATAGGTTAGAATTATTCGTCGGTATGTCAGTTTATACTAAGGCTGGGACTTTTCTCAGATTTGGTATTCGAATATTCAATTGAAATTTTATTCGAATATTCGAATAAATCGAATTAATTCGAATAATTGAAATAAATCAAATGAATCGAATAAAAATTCGAATATTTAAATAGGTATTCGAATAATGAAATGGAAATTGCCCTGTACGGGCAAAATTTACATTGTATTTTGTCACTTTCGTTTTAAAATTAATTTAAAATATTTCCAAACACTTCTGGACAATATTTTGCGAATAAATGATGTGAGAAATACTATAACGTGTAGCTGCCGACCAGACTTCGTAAAAAAAGGGTCTACATTCTTGTGTCAAAGATTGCAGGGATACCTTCTTCCGAGTGGCGCAAAACGATGCCATTAACTTTGTTTGTCGATAATGAAGGCAACTAGAAAAGTAGTTACAAAACATATTCGAAAAGTCGGATTAAGTTAATATTCGAATAATTTAAAAATTCGAATTATTTGAATTATTCGAATAATTTAAAAATTCGAATAACTTAAAAATTCGAAATATTTAAATTATTCGAATAATTTGAATATTCGAATTATTAAATTTGAACGTATTCGAATAGAGAGTGCACATGTATTCGAATATGATTCCCAGCCTTAGTTTATACGTAAATGGGTAAATTTTTTTTGAAAGGTATGTATGTATTGTAAGTAGACAATTAATTGATAAATGGAGCCAAATTTACAATTGGAAAAATTGCATTTCCCATTTTTTTTTTTAATTCAGCTGTATCTGGGAATTTGCTTTTTGGCAACATAGTTCAACAGATGGTGGTTTTTTGATTTTGAGACAGACAATACATAATAACACAGATTTTTTTTACATTTAAGCAACTAAAACAGAAAAAATAGTATAAAATACACGTTTCAAAAAGCTTTTCAGCGCCTTCGTCGGCTCACTTTCTAAACCTGGACGCGTGCGCTAAAATACTGTCTTATAACGTTATGAAACCTGTTTTTTAATATACTAATTTCTTATTGAAAAAGCAAATTTTCTAATCAAGTTGATTGAACTAAAACATTAATTTTTAGAATGTATTGCAGGTATTTCACATTTAGAAGTTTATATCTAATGAATTGCCATTTTATAAAGATAATTAATGCGAAAATATCTAATAAATTAATTTGATTGGTTCGTTTGCAATATGCATGTTGTACCTAAACTTTCCTGTTGTGTGGTAATGTTAATATCACACTATTTTGATGCGTACGTTGCATCATAATTGCATTTCAAGTTTTCTTTGTAGCTACGTAAACACGATAAGCAATTATTTAGTTACAAAATGTCCGGTGATAATCTTTTAAATTACTTAACCTCAAATTTCTTAAGTGATTTAAACATGAATTTTTTTGTACTGCTATTTCTTCGCAGATTTTTTTAATATAGAGTTCACTTAAACATTGGTAATCTAATGGTTCGATTCTGCCGAAATCTGTAAGGACCTTAAGATCTGTAAGCCTGTAACTCACTTTTTAAAAAGTAGAATTCTGAAGTTCTCAGTGTGATACGATTTCTTGTAAGTCTTAAGATAATATCGCAGAGATTTCCATTTCTCTCCAGAGAAGTTCAAAATTCAATATTTTAATAATTGAGTTACAGGCTTACAGATCTTATACCCGTTTTAGAAGGTCATATTTTTGTATCAAATTTATTACGAAGTGAGTGAGAAGTGCCAATTCAACCAATCAACATTCACTGTGGTAGCTTATCTCCCTCACTTCGTAATAAATTTGATACAAAAATATGACCTTCTAAAACAGGCATTACCTTCCTTACAGATATGAGCACAATCGACGCATTAATCATATTGTACCTAGTCAAAATCTAACCTGTGCATATTGTGCTTTTTATACTTTCAGTGAATTTATTATCGATTCGATTTTTTTATGGTTCTGTTCTAGTAATTTCATTTTACCTAGCAGTTTTGCAATGCTTTCTCATGTGCCAAAAAATGGATAATAAAGCAACATCTGCATGACGACGGTCAATTTAACTAATGAAGTTTTCTTCAGCACATAAAATAAATCGCCCGTTAATTTTATACTTTCATGGGCGAGACTAGAGATATTTCAAATTTCTGCTTTCTGCCACACAGGTGAAATTATTTCGGACCGCGTTATTTTTAATTTGGGACTTTTTTAAAGCGGATTGCGTAAATCGTTTGCTCTTACGTGTTGCATTCTGAAATTCTGACGCTAGCAATTTTTGTTCTGTCGTAATTGTAACTCATATTAATTTAATTAACAAAGCGTATTCGCAGACACAATGAAAGTTTGTTGTATTAACGACTATTACTACTAGAATTCTGATCACTGCCAAACGTCTAAATTTAAATATCAAATCTGCTATCTGGAAAGATAATGTGAGCTTAGGAACACAAATGTTGTGAGTCATACTAAAATTCCCGCCATGACTTTTTTCTTTTGGCACGGAAACAGTTTTGCAACTTGTGTTTATTTAACATTAAGTTTTTTAAAAAACACATTCGATAAGTTGTCTTCTGGGAAAGAAAAAAATCGTCGAACCAATTAACATGAATTGAGATGTCTATTAACGAATAAGCAATCTGGTAGATTTGTTTGGACATACTACATTTGGCTAGTTTTTTAATTTCAACAAATTTTAAATACATAATTTAATTTTTATGCAATGTTTTTAGAAATATCAAGTGCTTCCTTTGGCGACAAGAAAGAAAAGTAACCAATGGTGGGCCAACAGTGGGTGAACGGAAGATTGTGGCATTATTATTAAACATTTATAAAATCTGTGTAACATACATATCGGTTAGATCACAATCTAAAATTATTTAGACGTATACGGGCTATCCCGTAAGAGTGTGGCATCACTAGCTTGTATTTTTTTTTAAAGGAACACCCTATACAGACAGCCTGTCCATTTTTCGAGTGCCACTATGGGGATCTCGCTTATCTTAAGAGATACGAAGTTGGTTAAATTAGGGCAAAGTTGTGCATTTTCGTGCTGAATAATCGAAAAGAAATTTGAAATATCTTCAATAGTTTTGAAAATATCGCAAAAAAACGAAAACTTCTGGTTTTCGTTTTAATTTTTTTCACGATAAACTAATTGTACTTGACATTTCTAACCAAGACATTACTCAAACACTTTTTTATGGAGAATTCAAATATGGCATCCCCTTTTCAATAATTTTCAAGATGACGGAGAAATACCTGGCAACTTCATTTTTTCTTATGGACGCCATTTTGGATTTTAACATTTTGAGATAAAGTTTTTTTTTTTTCTTTACAAAGATGTATCACACATGGTGGTCCAATATCACATTTTTGCCACATTTCAAGTCTTGTCATTTACGTTTGTGCTAAACTAATCGTACTAGACATTTCTAACCAATACATTATTCAGATACTTTTTTATTGAGAATTTGAATATGGCATCCCCGAAATACATAATAAGAATAGATAATAATTAAAGAATGTAACATCACAACATATGTTCAAATTGACCACCTCCTAATTCTAAGCACAGTGCCACTCTCTTCCTAAGATTTGCTATAGCTCTTGACAGATCCCTTCTTCTAATCTTGTACCTGAGAATGGTGACAATTCTTTGACGAAGTTCATCAAGATCGGCTGGCAATGTCTAGTACGATTAGTTTAGCACAAACGTAAATGACAAGACTTGAAATAGGATCAAACTGTCAAACTTTTGTTCACAACAAAAGAACGTTTTGTTTTTCCAAAGCACTCTTCGCAAAAAATGAAAAATTGGATTTTTGGCAAAAATGTGATATTGGACCACCATGTGTAATACATCTTTGTAAAGAGAAAAAAAACGTAATCTCAAAATGTTAAAATCCAAAATGGCGTCCATAAGAAAAAATGAAGTTGCCAGGTGTTTCTCCGTCATCTTGAAAATTATTGAAAAGGGGATGCCATATTTGAATTCTCCATAAAAAAGTGTCTGAATAATGTCTTGGTTAGAAATGTCTAGTACGATTAGTTTATCGTGAAAAAGATTAAAACGAAAACCAGAAGTTTTGAACTATTGAAGATATTTCAAATTTCTTTTCAGGTTATTATTCAGGACGAAAATGCACAACTTTGCCCTAATTTAACCAACTTCGTTTCTCTTAAGATAAGCGAGATCCCCATAGTGGTATTCGAAAAATGGACAGGCTGTATATTGTTGCACGATTAGGTAGCTCATTATGAATAGATGAAAATAATATAAATTTTTATTGATCTAAAGTTTATGGTTCTCGAGATATTGACAATTTATCGCTAAAAAATGGCAAAATTTGTTACTCTGTAAATTAGTTACTTTTAAATATTTGACTCTGAATTTTAGTAAATACATTATTTAACTGTTGAGAAACAGAAGGGCATTCTCAGATCGAAATTTCTTTTAAAAATTTTTACCAAGTGGTAAACAATGCAAAAGACCATTTTTCTAAAAAGATTTAAATGGAACGCTCTGCATATAATAGCACGGTTTCTAACGGCATAAGTTTTCTTATGTTTGGCCCTTAAACTTTAGATCTAGGAATTTTTAAACTTATTAATTTGAAAAACGAAGCTATTATTGTAATTTAATAAAGAAAATTCAAAGCTTCATTGATTTATATTCGTATGTAGTAACTTTAGCTATATTTTAGCATTTAAATCAACATTTAAAGTTCAGAAATTTATTTTCTTGGATTAAAAAAAGCACTAAACTAAAGTAAATGAAATTTCCTTACATACAGTCAAAAAGTAAAAACTATTCTTTTTCCAATGTTTTTATAATACTATATTACATGAAATTCATGAAAAACAACAATAACAACAAACTAAAACTTCAACAACAAAATAATTAACTTAATTAAAACGCTTTCTTGAAAAATACTACAGAATTTGTAAATATCAATTTAAAGTCCTGAACGGTCCAGTGGCAAGAGGACCGGCCTTTCAATCCCATGGTCGTCGGTTCGAACCGCACTCACGATTTTTCTCGGGGTGGTCGGTATCGACTTCAGGCACCCTTCAGTATTGGGGATAAAATTCGACACTGCATCCCCTTAAACGGCGAGAAGGTTGGAAGTAACAAAGCCATGGAATACTTTACACACTCAAATACACTCCCGCTCCTGAGGTCCTGACAAGTCTTTGACCTAGGACCCCGTTGGACAACCACCACAGATAAAAAAAAAGTCGACAACTTCTTCAAAAAGAGACTGTCAATGTACAGCAAAACGTCGACTACTAAATTAATTTTATAGTCTGTCGAACAAACATAATTACTAATTTTGATAACCCTTTGAAAAACCATCTCCAATTCCATTTTATCGAACGGACACTCCTCATAAGCGGACACCTCTCTTAGCCGGACAGTTATTAATTCCCCCATTTATGTAATTTATATGTATTTGCACCTCTATTAGTCGGATACCTCTAATAAGCGAACAGTTTTCTGGTCACGGTAGGTATCCGCTACTACAATTGTCTTACGCCAACAAAGATTCTTTAATTTCCTTTAACGAATTCTTAGTTTCCATATCATTTTTATTCACGTTTAAAAAATGATCATTGATTTTTCTTTCTTTGTATTGTGTTTTCTCAAAAAATAATGAACACAATACATATTTGCAGAAATTATTACCTGTATTATTAAAGTATTAATATTCTCTTTCATTTGATATTGTCAGGAACAAGAGACTTTTTAACGTTTTAAATTTATGAAAAAAGTACTTTTAATTTGTAAGCAAAATCCATCAAAGTGCCATAAAATTGGATAATGATACGTGAAATAAGATAATCAGAGTGTGATAAGCGATAAGCGATTGGCAACAAGAAAATATTTCCATTTCACTCATATCACTTGACTACTCATATTTTTGTTAATTATATTAAAAATTGAAACCTGGTTTCAATGTAGTAGCTATATTTTCAAGTGTTGTTATTTTTTTTAAGTCGTTTTGCAATGATTAAAATTGCAAAAGGTTAAGCACACAAGTAAAATTCTTACATTATTAATAATTTAAAAATAAGTTATGTTTTATCAAATCCTTCTCCTTTCCTAATCTCGCAAAAATTTTATGAATACCAAATCAATTTATTTTGTATTTTATCTAGTTTCGCAGAAAGGTTTACAGGATTTTCAACATCTGTTGTGAATTCATGTTCAACGTTATTTTCAATGTTTTATTTTGTTTGGTTTTAAATACGTAATAAATCGTAATTATTGGTCATGATTTTCTGTTGACGTTATGTCAAAGTTAAATGTCAATTTGGCGTGTACTGATCAAGTAAGGAACATACATGAACATGCGAAAAAAAGAGAGCAACACACTAGATGGGAAAACTGTTTGTACACTTGTTATAATTTTTAAAATGTCGATATAATTATACGAAGTGAAGTATTATACATAACGAACTTTTCTAAAGCGTTCCAATACGACACTGAGTTTGTCTGCGCATTTCAGCTTCGCTCAGCTCATATAAGTTGGCAAAAGGAAAGCACCTAGTGTTTAAATTATCATAAAAAAATTCAGATAAATTGTAATAGACCTTCTCCAGACAATGCTATGTAAGAGAATAATAATTTTATTGTTGGAAAAGGAAGTAAGTGGAAGTTTGTTATACACTTCCACAACGCTGTATGTAGGCTCGTTCGGGTTCCCTTGAGGACAGGTCCAGAACCGTCAGGAGCATGCGCATAACAAAAAACCGCACGGTTTTTTGTTGTGCATGCTTGTGGATGTTCTAGAACGATTCTAGGGCTGCCCTGGGGAGAAACCGAACAAGCCTTATAACCAGGCTTACGATTTCGGCCCACGTCGCATTTAAACATACTTTGCTATGGGCCACGCTATTGCAGTAAATAATTAAAGTTTAACATATATCAAACAAGTATGTAGGGGAAGTCCGTGTAATTCGGACACCCTAAGAAACCATACCTGTAACTTTCTTCAGATGTTGTTAAAAGGAACCTATTTTTGTCACGTGGAGTGCTTACTGAAGTGAATTGATAATGAACCCCAAAAAGAAGTTCCTAAGAATAGTTATTTTGTAAAAAAATAAAAATGATGTTTTATTGTTGCGTGTAATTTGGACTTTTGGCGTGTAATTTGGACCCAATCAAAAACTAAACAAATAATAGAAAAAAAAATTTAATTATGTAGTTTTAGGGTTTATTAAAGATAAACAAAAGCTAAACAAGTCAAGTAAATATTAAAAGAAACAATGTAATTTAATTTTATAATTGCTGACACTGCCTTCATTATATTGTTAGCTTGCCACATTCTATATTTCCCTTTACTTCTTCGCTCCGCTCGAATGATCATCTTTTTAAAATTTGAGACAATCGTCTAAAAAGGGCACTTTGCCCAGGTGCAAATTACACATTCGAAAGTGAACTAAATTACACTGGGGTAACGACCACACTAAATTGCTTTATTTTAAATATCTGATTAACTTATAGAGGATATTTTATATGAACAATGTACGCTAGATAATTACTGAATGATATAGTACACTTGGATTTGTAAAATATTTACTTACTTGGACTATGTTTTAGTTTTAATTTCCACTTTTCTCACATCAGTAGTACACGTTTCAATGTCAGTTAGGTTATTTTAATTATTGACGGAAGAAATCTACACTTCATCCACATTAGTTTTTTGGTAGTCCTATCCAAATGACACTTTGCAGATAACGCTCCCTATTCTATGATTTGAAATATTCAAACAAGTCCAAATTACACACTGGTCCAAATTACACGGACTTCCCCTAAGACAATATCTTTCTAATCAGATTACCTGCAGTGCTGTGCGAAGCCGGGAAATTTACAATCTAATATGTTCGAAGTGGGCCGAAATCGTAAGCCTGTTTATGATATTTGATTTTAGGTATACAGCGTGGAAACTAAGTAGCGGATAAAATCCATAACTCCGCTAATGATTACGACAGAACAAAAATCTAAAAGAGGTATAGCGATTCAAATTATAGCGCATATGAGGAAGTCATCTTCAGACATTTTCATCAATTTTTTTTTAAGTTATGACGTCATCAAGATTTTTTTTAATGACAATCTATATTTTTTATTTTTGATTTCGTTGGGATTTTTTAACTAGTATTCAACGGTTTAAATTTTGTATAGATTACATAACAAAAATTCAAGAAAAACAGTCTCAAAGTTTTAATAGTAAAGTTGAAGAAATGAACAGAATATCTAGTTAGCCAGGTGCAAAACAAAAAAACTAAGGTGTAAAATTTATTTTATATTCTACTGACAGTGAACTGACTTATTTGCTGATCAGGATATTTATCTGTGAAAAGTCGATATACTTCTTCATGACTTCTAAATCGATCGCCATATCCAATCATCATTAAAATTTCAATTCTTTGTTTCTCTGTCAACAATGTCATTTTGGTAAAAGAAGATTGTTAATAAACGTTTAATTCGTACTATCCACAGAGAATAATAATACGCACTTACTTTATTGTGATAGGTTCTTGTTTATTATGACAAGTCCTTCTTTAGTATGACAAGTCCTTGTCAATCAAATCAATTTTGTTTGTTTTACACCTGGCCTACTAGATATTCTGTTCATTTCATTCAACTTTACTATCAAAACTTTGAGACTGTTTTTCTTGAATTTTTTGTTATGTAATCGATCCAAAATTTAAACCGTTGAATACTAGTTAAAAAATCCCAACGAAATCAAAAATAAAAAATATAGATTGTCATTAAAAAAAATCTTGATGACGTCATAACTTAAAAAAAATGATGAAAATATCTGAAGATGACTTCCTCATATGCGCTATAATTTGAATCGCTATACCCCTTTTAGATTTTTGTTCTGTCGTAATCATTAACGGAGTTATGGATTTTATCCGCTACTTACAATTAGTTTCCACGGTGTATGTTTTGGTGTAGATATGTATATTTAAGTTGTCTTTATCCCTGGTTTTATATTTACGGAGTTTTTCATGCTCAATAAATAAATCATAATTATTTTTAATAAAGGCACTGTTGCTAAGATGTAAATAGAATAGAAAGTAGGCAATTTATTTTCACAGGCTTTTTTTTACAAGTGTGTTATCTACATGTTTTAAAAACTTGCCTAATACGAAGTTTTTGAGCTACAAATAGTCTGTTGACATTTACACAGGTTCCCAGAATGTAATGCCATATTGTAGCTTAGATACTACAAATCCGTGGGATGTTATTATGCTATTAATATCTCATATTGGAAATATTCTGCTTTACATGGATTCATAATCATTCTTGGAAGTTGAAATGGAAATACATATTTTATTTTTTTCAAATAGAAGCACCCTACATCTAACAATGCCATTTAACGTAGAATTAAATTTGGCACCTTTTTTGTATAGTCGTCTAAGCTTGATGGTTAAAGAGGGAACTAAAATGGTTTAAATTTAAATGATGTAAAGTTGTGTTATACAAGTTTTCAAATGCGAATAATACAACTTTACATTATTTTAACCATGGTCAAAATGATTTAAAGTTGTATATACATGTTTTAAAATGCGAATAATGCAACTTTACATCATTTTAACCATTTTAAAACCTGTATAATACAAATTTACATTACTGTGTACTAAGTTCATTACTACTGTTGACTAAGTTAGGTTAGGTTAAAAATACGGTATAATGCACGTAGGGCTGTACAAAATAACTTAAAATACCGCATTTTTACCTTATTAGAGGTGGGCAATGAATCGAATCTTTATTATTACCGAGTTGTTAATTTAGCGCTTAAATATCTCAGTTATTTGATGTTTCTCAAATATGGTGTTCATGAAGACTTAAGACTAGAATTCAATTTTTTTTTTCATTTACGATGATAATATGCAGGGTGTTCCATAAAAAGAAAACATCTAACAGAAGATATGAATTGTTAATTTGATAATTTGATAACTCTGCAGCTTCAAAAATAAGAAAGTTAGCAATGGTGCCAACTTACTTTGAAACTCGCTGTATACATTCAAGTTGAGGCCTGAGGCCCGATTCTGGAACCGTGCGAAGAGATGCTTATACGAAAATGACGTCAAAATGATGCAATTTTCGAACGATTTGTATAGCTTTGTACGACAGTCTACATCATTTTCGCATACGAATCCTGTTGCATGGTTCGAGAATCGGGTCCCGGGGCATAAATGTCATATTATGCAGAAATTAACAGCTGGGCAACTATCGACTATAGTTTTTTTTTTCCTATAATACCTGTCAGTGTCAAAATTCTAGGGTTTCTGTTTGAACCCTGCTTTTATCAGTAAATGTAGAACAGACATTCAAATAACGGATACCTACGACAGAAACATTTGACAGGTATTATAGGAAAAAAAAACAATAGCAGACTATTTACTGTATGATACCAGAATCAGTAGTAAGCGATCAATTTGACTGTAAAATTGACCGCACGATAGATAGACTTAAATTTTTAAGTCACTTCAGCGTATTTGAATGGAAATTATTATCTTAGCGTGCTGTTACAGTTTGTATTCCTAAAGAAACATCGCTAAATTAGTCAATTTTAATAAGAATAAAAGTGAGAATAAATTTATTTCCATGGGCGATAAGCGAACACAATATCATATTAATTTTTTAGTAGTATATATTTACAATTAAAAACGAAATCATAAACGCCATAAACATATCAGCATATTCTATTCTATAAATGTAACAACAGTGCAAAATATCTAAAGTGTACGATAAAATGTAATGATAACTTTCTTCGCGGATGTTTGCACTTAAAATTTTTGTGGACGGGGTGATAATGTGTGACGCCATTCCCTAGATTGATTTTTGATTTCTGGATCATACGTAGATACCCATGTTTCATCTCCAGTCACTACAATGTCGAAAAAAGATGGCCCTGTTCCTCGAGAGAGTTTATGAGACCAGCGCAAATCTCCATTCTTTTTTCCTTGAGTTCATTTGTGAACTGACGTGGAACCCATCTAGCATATAACTTAAAATATCCAAGATCATGTATAATCTTCGCCACAACATTGTGTCCACATCCTAAAGCATTAACAATATCCTGAAGCTTATAACGCCCTTCATGTATGTTCTACGTTAAAAAATTCTCACTGTATACTAATTTATAACAAGTATATGTTATTTGTGATCAAAAGCAGTCAAATCGGAATTATATAGAAAAATGGAAAATGTGAACCTTCAAGACACTCAAGACATTAACGGGATCTTTGTTCGTTTCATTATAATGACAAAGTGGATCCCTGCTTAAAAGCACGGCTTAATAAAACATTTAAATTGATCGGCCCAGTTTCTTCAAGGTTGCAAATTGTTACTAGCGCCGCAGTAGTAATGCAGTGAAAACATAATCGATCCTGGAAGAAATTTGTTCCACAAAAGGGTCATTCCACATTAAATGGAAAAAAAACAGGGTGTTCCATTGAAAATAATAAAGTTGGTATCATTTTCTGAGAAAGTAGATTGTTGACAACAATGTCGGTATTGTGATTCTGTTCCGCCTTATATGCTAATATCAACCTTGAGGTATCTATCATTTTTGAGATATTTTGATTATTTCATACTTTTGACTCGGTCTGTATAATATGTTCCACTGACGATGCCGTAAAGGTGAAACCGGTCTGGAAAGAAAAAATTTAAAAATTTTGTAGTGAAAGACTTCTCATTCTTCAATTATACAAATTGTTAATTTATATTATTTAAAGTTGTTTTCATAAGAGAAGAGCTCTGCGTCATAAATAAAACGCGTCTGGTGTTGCATCATCAGACTTAGAAGCATAACTCCATCTTTTTTTCTCATTAAACGTAACTTCGGTGATTGATGACGACGCAGAGCTCAAGTTCCGTGATTTTGATATTATTAGGAAATTGTAAGATGTGTTAAAAAATTAATTTCAGTTAATAAAAAGTCTTAATACTTACCTACCTCATTAAAATAACTTAAAAGCGAGAATCATTAAGCAAAATTCGTTTTTGCCATAACACGTATTACGATGAGGTAAGAGGTTATAATCACTTGTGATTAGCGAGTGTAACTATTTTTATTAGATTAATTATGTTTAATTGTATTTTCTCGTTAATTAACTTACGTAAGAGAAAAAAGTTACTCCCCTCTCGGTTTTAACGGTGATCTACATACAATTCTCTCGACGAAACATTTTTTTGGAGAAAGTTTATTGTTCACCGGGACTTACATCACCAAATTCTTTTGTAAAAAAAGAAAGGTTTTGGGAATGCGTACATATCAAATTCCGACAATTTATTTCGCGGAAAATCTAATATTTATTGATTGTAAGTGCGTAATCATGTTTCCACCGAATTTTTAGCATCTGCTAAACATTTAGTAATCGATGGCGTAATTGGTAAATGTATGACAAAATTGGGAGTGTCGATACCGTCCCGTCAGTCATGCATTTCTGAGTTAACAATCTTTGGATGATGTCATGTATTTCAAGACAAAAGTGATTTTGTTGGTCATCGTTTTATTCACATTAAATATTTATGATATTACAATGCCATTGAAATATAGCTAATACGCATTTCGGTTTTGTTACGAGAAACAAATTCCCTGCAAAGAGAAAATAAATGCCATTCTGTTTACTCTTATCGTTGTACAAACGCAAAGTAGGCAGTAATTATATGAGATTTGCAAGCAGCGTTCCTGAAATTTTTTTGGAGCGTCGCCAAAAACAATAACCTGAAATATAGCGCAGTATGCCAAATAAATCTGTAAAACCATTTTTAATTTTCAGATCCACATGAAAATAACATATGTTCATTTAATAATCCGGTAGCATTACCTGTGGAAATATTTTGTTTTGGAAAACGTATGTCGCAGTGCTAAAATTGAACATAACCTGACTTTTAAATGTCAGCATGTCACAAATTAAATTTTGTATAGATTACATAACAAAAAATTCAAGAAAAACAGTCTCAAAGTTTTAATACTAAAGTTGAAGAAATGAACAGAATATTTAGTTAGCCAGGTGCAAAACAAAAAAACTAAGGTGTAAAATTTATTTTATATTCTACTGACAGTGAACTGACTTATTTGCTGATCAGGATATTTATCTGTGAAAAGTCGATATACTTCTTCATGACTTCTAAATCGATCGCCATATCCAATCATCATTAAAATTTCAATTCTTTGTTTCTCTTTCTTTTAATTTTCAGATCCACATGAAAATAACATATGTTCATTTAATAATCCGGTAGCATTACCTGTGGAAATATTTTGTTTTGGAAAACGTATGTCGCAGTGCTAAAATTGAACATAACCTGACTTTTAAATGTCAGCATGTCACAAATTAAGGTACTTTCATTACTAATTAATTTTAATCTTTGGATTATTCCTATAGAAACAATTGTCTTTCCAATTGTAGTCATGGGAATGAAAGTACCGGCCCTCATTAATTTATTATACAGATTCGGAAATTTGTGTACTAGACATAGTAGGTAAGTTTGCTTCGATTCGGTTCGCGGAGAACTAATTGCAACGGCCCGGTTGGTCGGGCGGTGGCTGGCATCGAAAACAAATGGGCGCGATTAGCCAAATTTCTTTATTTTTCTAGTACGTTCCCTGTCGCACGCATTATATCAGGATGTCCAGTTGAATATTTACCGATTCTGCATAAGATTCACGTTCCCACATAAAGCTCAATCTGTTGTGATAATTGGCGGATAAAGGTGTGAGAAGCATTTTTCATTATGTCTTGAAGTGTCGATAACCTCGACAGTACATTTTTGAGGCTGACTGTTGCTTTTTTTTTTCGGAAAAGACCTCCAGTTTCGGGAAACTGTACACACCAATGCAGGTTGTCTTCGAGAGTTTTGTGACCAATCACGACATCAGGAAATTCAACTTTAAGCTCTTCCAAGCAGTTTCATACTTAGTATACCCAAGGCGCTTCGATTTTTGAACTATTACGAAAATAACTTTCAATCACAAATGTTTTCTGCTTTAATGTAAACACCATGGGCATGTTTCATAATAAAATACAAGCTAATAATATTAGTATTGAATAAAACGTTTGATGATCGGATTAAGGACGAAGTAAAAAACTATAGCTGACAGTTTCGGTTTATAAACCGACAGTTTCAGTTTACAAACCGAAACTCTCAGCTGAATGAACGAATAGTTTTTTACTTTGTCCTTAATCCAATCATCAAACGTGTTATTCAATACTAATATTATTAGTTTGTATTTTATTATGAAACAGGCCCCATGTTGTAATGCAATAATTGTAAAGAAAATAAGTGTCCTGAAAATAACTCTTTTTTTGTAAGAAATCAACAAATAGCAAAAACAAACACTGAAACACTTAACTCGACAGTTGACAGGACGAATGACACTAGAGACAATTCTGTTCGCGGCGAGCTTAAGCTACGACATATCTTTACCAAAAAAAAAAAATTTCCATAGCCAATGCTACCGGAATATTAAATGAACACATGATATGTTGAGTTATACAAAATTCCATAAACGTTTTTTGAAATGTAAATCAACATTTAAGATGTAAATATCAGTGTTATATTTTTCAAATAATAAGCATATTATTTGTTCTGTATTGTGTTTTTTAATAAATGTGAGATGTTTGAAATATAGTTTAAAATTCTAAAATAAATCTCTAATACCTTAGTGGAAAATAAAGATTATTATTATCATTTATTGTCGTTGTTAATATAAAGGAGTTTTCTTTCAGAAAACAAAGCCTTCATTTTTAAAAGAAATAATAAATTGTTTTATCTACGTTTGGAATTGAAGAACGCTCACATTGTTTTGAACTCCTTTTTTAGAATTTTCTTTTTCTCCACATTCTCTTATCTGGTACAATTTACTTCGCTTTCTGAACGATTTTGCTCTATCTCCAATAGTTCTATATTTAATTCCAACATAAAAGTTTAATTTTTTACCTTTCTAAGTTTAAACATTTTTATTTTTTAATATATTCTCCATTTAAGTCCACACTCTGGTGTCACTTTTTTCTAGTTGTTCTAGCACTGAAAATAATTCTTTTGGAAGCTCCGCTGTTCGGAACAGAATAAATTCTATATTAAGGGTGCGCTGATCGCAACATGAAAGTCATGCATTTTATAATTTATAAAAGTAGGCTAAAGAAACATATTATTTATTTAGAAACGAGTTTTTCAATACATTGTAAAGCAAACTGTAATTTGTGCCAAAATAAAATATAATTTGAAAAGGAACGAAGTCAAAGTTGTTACTATCGTCTCTGCAGTACATTATACAGTCCACCTAGTTTAAACTTCCGGAGCATCCTAACATTTTGTTCTGGAGCATCCCAACATTTGGTCCCATCGAGACGGATATCCAGTGATTGACTACAATTGCGACGACGAGACGTAGTACATTCTACAGCCATCACGTTCGGCATCGACGTGGCAAGACAACTTTGAAAGAAAATACCAGCACGTTCGGCATCGACGTACTGAAAGGCAGCAGTAGCACACATTGCAGGACCAGCAAGTTCGGCATCGACTTGTGAGAGGCAGCATTGGCACACATTGCAGGACCAGCAAGTTCGGCATCGACTTGTGAGAGGCAGCATTGGCTCAAGGCATAAAACTGACACGTTTGGCATCGACGTGTGAGAGGGCAACATTGGCACAAGGCACAACGTAGCAATAGCGAGGTCTTCAACAAGGCGTAATTGAACATTGTCATCAAGACGCAATTGGCACCGGACGTCGGCACGACAAAGGTGAATTCAGCACAAGACATCAAGACGAATAGAATCGGCGATAAGCGTATCAACAGTACAGTGAGTGATTTAGTAAAAGCGGTTTAGTAGAAGTTTTATCATTAGCAATTTTGCATTTGTCGGAAGTCAATTTAGAATTTAATATTTGTAAATATGGAAGAATCCAATGAACTCCTTACGTCAAAGGGCACTGTCAAAGCTAAGTTGACTAGATTTATAAATTTTCTGAATAAATGTGATACAGATAAAGACAAAATATTCGAAATTCCTTCTCGTTTAGAGAAACTGGAACCCTCTTGGGATGAGTTCGATGAGATTCAGTCGAAAATTGAAAGCATTGATGTTGATGAAATTCAGGAAATAGAACGTGAAGAATTTGAAAATGAATTTCATGCTGCGATTACGAAAGCTAAACGAATACTTAATATTCAAGTGGCAAATATCAGCAATCAACCTCAATCCATACATTCAAATCAGCAGCAACAATCAGTTTTACAAGTCCATTCCAGAATCTTTCAAGGTCTCTAAAGTTACCAATCATTGAGCTTCCTAAATTTAGTGGCAATTGGGAAGATTGGCTACCATTCCGTGATATTTTTGAATCTCTCATTGATAGTAATAAATCATTAGCAGGAGTGCAGAAACTGCACTACTTGCGTTCATCTCTAACTGGCAAGGCAGCCACATTAATTCAAGTCATTGAACTTTGAAGATAATTATCAAATAGCTTGGGATTTGGTCAAAGAGAGATTCGAAAATAAAAGGCAATTGTACAACATCATGTACAAGCATTGCTTAATATTTCAAACATAACAAAAGAATCTCACACTGCTCTTAGACAGCTATATGACACTGTACAACAACACACATAAAAAACATTAGAAAGATTAGGTCAGCCTACATATCAATGGGACACACTTCTATTCAGATTTTACTTCCAAAACTTGACAATGTAACAAAACGCGAATGGGAAGCAGAGAAGAACACAGATAAACTTCCTACATTTGAAGATTTTTGCACATTTCTTAAAACGCGTTGCTCATTTTTTAAGCTTACACGTACAAAATCGCTAACAATAGGCAAAAGCGAAACAATAATTCCCTAAATGTCATTCTTCGAAACAAATGGGGCAAGCACAATCTTACGTTGCGACCGAAGATAAAACGTGCGTTGTTTGTAAGGAAAACATAAAATTTTGAATGTTCTGACTTTCGGCGTTATCAGTTGAAAAGAAATATGAAAGCAAAAGGCATTCAAACTTTGCTTTTAATTGTTTGAAGGCTTATCATGGACGGAACTGCATTGCCGGTTCTTGTAAAAATGCGGACGTCATCACAATACATTATTACATTCAGATAAAAATAAATCAGCCTCTGATATTGGCAATCAACAGACTAATGTGTCAAATGTTTCCATTTTAGATGACAGTCAACATTCAGATAATATATCAAATAAGGTCAATGTTCTTTGTCATACAGCAAAAGGTGAGGTACAAGTTTTATTAGCAACAGCAGTCGTTTTGATCCAGGATAAATTTGGAAAGATGCGCGAATGTAGAGCACTTTTAGACTCTGCGTCTCAAGCAAGCTTTATTACCAAGGAGTTGAGCAACTGCTTGCAACTTCCTCAAAAGGAAATACGAACTAGAATATCAGGAATTGTTCAGACTTCAGCAGCATCAACGAAACAAGTTAAAACAATTATAAAAATCAGATTAAATGACTTTCAAGCAAATATGTCATTTTTGATGGTAGATAAAATAACCGAGTCCTTACCAACAGTGAGAATTGATCCAAGTTCCTTGCAGACTCCACACAACGTGGATTTAGCAGATCCAAGCTTTTACATTGCGGGGCCAGTAGATATTTTATTGGGTGCTACTATCTTTTGGGATTTGTTATGTTTGGGACAAATCAAACTCAAGAAGGGACATCCTGTTTTGCAAAATACACAGCTAGGCTGGATCATTTGTGGGCCTTTGGAAAATCACAACACGAATCGAAATAGTGTAAATTGTTATTTTATTCAAGAAAGGCGGTTACCAGATCAAATGGAGCAGTTTTGGAAAATTGTGGAAATGCAACCAAAACGTTATTACACACAGGAAGAACAATTCTGCATTTCTCATTTTGAGAAAACACATGTTAGAGATTCATCTGGTAGGTTCGTGGTAGAATTACCATTGAAAGACAACTTTCGTGATCTGGGAGATTCAAAGACAGAAGCAACAAGAAGACTGTTGTCTATGGAAAAGAAGCTTTCTCGAAATCCCGAACTGAAGACACAATACCACGATTTTATGAGTGAATATCTTAAGTTAGGTCACATGGAAATCGCAAGGCAAGATGAAAATACCTGTAGTGAAAATGGATATCCATCTTATTACTTACCACACCATTCCGTATTAAAACTCGATAGCACAAGCACAAAACTACGAGTAGTTTTTGATGCTTATTGTAAGACAAGCACTGGTTATTCACTTAATGATGTACTCTGTATAGGGTCCTACGTTACAACAAGATTTATTTCAGATTGTCGTTCGTTTCCGACAGCATGCATAGCGCAATGTCAGCTGACATCGTCAAGATGTATCGGCAAGTATTGATCAAGAGGAACAGCGAAAAATGCAAAGAATATTATGGCGTTGGAATCCAAAAGAAGAAATTCAGACGTATGATTTAAATACTGTAACTTATGGTGAAGCGAGCTCTTCTTTTGGCAATTCAGGCATTACATCAAGCTGCATCAGATATGGAAGGAACAATTTCCAGCAGCTCATGAAGTTATAAATCGCGATTTTTATGTAGACGATTTACTCACCGGTGGTCAAACTAAGAACGAAACAATGCACTTACAAAAGGAAATTATAAGGTTCTTCAATCAGCACAATTTGAATTAAGAAATGGCAAAGCAATTGTGCATCTATTTGGAATCTTCAGGCATTGAAGATTCATGTATCCCAATTGGACAGGGTACCAAAGTACTCGGATTGCATTGAGTCCATTGCATGACACTTTGCGATTCAATGTTAACACTAAAAACATAGCATTCATATTAACCAAAAAGACACATACTGTCAGCTATTTCTCAAATCTTCGATCCACTTGGACTACTAGGACCAATAATCATAATCGCAAAGATTATAATGCAGCAATTATGGCAAGTCAAGTCTGACTGGGACGAAGAATTCCCTCAGGAATACAAAACAAGATGGATGCAGTGGTGGAAACATATTGATGAAAATCAATAATTTGGACATTCCTCGACATGCAGTAGTTGTTGATTATTCTTACGTTGAAATACATGGATTTTGCGACGCCTCAGAAAAGGCTTATGGGGCTTGTATTTATTTGAAGAGTTCGAATAGCACAGTTCAAAAGTATCAAATTTCATTAGTTTGTTCAAAAACGCGTGTAGCTCCTTTAAAGAAACCGACGCTGCCGCGATTGGAATTATGCGCATGTTTATTGCTGGCAAGATTATGTCAACATGTTTTTAAACTCATTAACTATTTTATTTACAGCATACACATCTTTGGTGACTCCAAAGTAGCATTGGCTTGGATATCTGGAGATCCTTCCAAATGGACTACATTCGTGGCCAACAGGGTAGCAGAAATTCGAAACTTGGATAACTTAGTGCAGTGGCATTATGTGCGCTCAAATGAAAACCCTCCTGCTGACGTTTTATCTAGAGGAATCAATCCTGAACACCTAGCTAATTGTCAAATTTGGTGGAAAGGTCCTGAGTTTTTTCTCATGAGTTTATTATTGTTACTGAGAAACAACTTGATTTAAACGAGTTGCCAGAAGTAAAGGTCTTCCACGGTCGTGTCCGTGCCTGCAGTTACAGATTTTGATTTATTGAGCAGATTTTTCTTCACTTAATCGTTTGAAAAGAATCACTTCTTGGATTTTCCGATTCATACACAACTCTACTAAAGCTAATAACAAATTAAAAGGAGCATTATCAGTGGAGGAATTGGAACGTAGTTTGCAGATTCTCATCAAGATTTCTCAAATCCAAGACTTCAGCGAAGAAATTGCCGCTTTAAAATCAAATTTACAATTACCCGTAAGAGTAAAATTATTATCTCTAACACCTTTTTGGATGAACATGGACTACTGAGAGTAAGTGGAAGATTACAAGAATCTCTGTTGAACTATTCGCACAAGCATCCTATTTCTTGGAAGTAATCATCCTTTCACAGTGCTTATAATTCGAGAAGAACATGAAAGAAATCTTCACTCCGGCCTTCAAGCTACTTTATGTTCTGTTCGGACAAGATATTGGCCGATCGCTGGAAGAAAGCACTGTTAAAAGAATCTTGCATAAATGTATAAAATGTTTTAGGGCTCGTCCTCAGCAGTCAGAATATATTATGGAAGTTTGCCTGGTTCGTGTGTCCAACCGTCTCCTCCATTCAGTCACACAGGAGTAGATTAAGCAGTATCTATTTCTATTAAAATAAGTAGAAATAAGACTGGAAAGTATTTTTATTTGTTTTGCGACAAAGGCAACTCATCTCGAACTTGTATCTGATTTGTCAACAAATTCATTTCTTAACACGTTAAAGCGATTTATTGCTAGAAGAGGTAAATGTATTAGTTTATATTCTGACAGAGGTACAAATTTCGTCGGTGCTCGTAAAGCTCTTCGAGATTTGTATGAATTCTTAGAAAAGAATGAAGAAAACATTCACAATTTCTTATCACTGCAATCAATAAAGTGGATTTTTAATCCTCCAGCATCTCCTCACATGGGTGGCTTGTGGGAAGCTGCTGTGAAATCAGCTAAATATCATTTAACACGTGTCATTGGATCATCTCTTTTAACTTTCGAAGAACTTAATACCTTACTCGTACAAATAGAGTCTTGCCTTAATTCCCAGGCCCTTGACTCCTTTATCGACTGATCCATCTGATTTAGAAGTATTAACACCAGGGCATTTTCTTAATTGGCTTCAACCGCACACAGCAATTCCCCAAAGAAATATTGAAAATATACCCAACAATAGACTAGCCAGGTATGAGTTACTGGAGAGAAAATGAGACAAGGATTTTGGCGTCAGTGGTCAATAGAATACCTATCTCAGTTACAGCCTAGAACTAAATGGTGTACTCAGAAAAGTGCGATAGAATTAGGCACAATGGTGATAGTTAAGGAAAATAATATACCTCCTCTTAACTGGAGATTAGGTCGCATTGTGAATGTTCACCCTGGCAAGGATGGAGTTATAAGAGTTGTTAGCGTTAAAACTAAAAATGGCATTTATCAGCGTCCCTTGACTAAAATTTACATTTTACCTATTACTAGTTAAATATATTAACATTTCAATTATTTAAATCATATTTGAAAGATTCATTTTCATTATTACTCTATTTATAATTCTTTTTTGAAAGAGGTCCTTTCAAGGGCGGCGGGTTGTTCGGAACAGAATAAATTCTATATTAAGGGTGCGCTGATCGCAGCATGAAAGTCATGCATTTTATAATTTATAAAAGTAGGCTAAAGAAACATATTATTTATTTAGAAACGAGTTTTTCAATACATTGTAAAGCAAACTGTAATTTGTGCCAAAATAAAATATAATTTGAAAAGGAACGAAGTCAAAGTTGTTACTATCGTCTCTGCAGTACATTATACAGTCCACCTAGTTTAAACTTCCGGAGCATCCTAACATTTTGTTCTGGAGCATCCCAACATCCGCATCTTTAAATCCTGTTCTGTAGGTTATTTTAAGTTGTCGAAATAAATAGATTATAAATTTCTTCATTTTTCTTGCTTCATTTTCTTGGGTCTTGCAATTGTCGTGCAAGAGAAAGATGTCTTTACAGAGCATACGAGTTTTTATTCAAGAGCCTTTTCTAAATTTTGAAGTACACTTTGTGTCTGTGTCCTTTTCGGGGTAGAGAATCTTTATGCATCCATTGCATAAATTCTTGTTTTGTCTCTGGGTTCCAAAAATGTACCCAAGCTTCATCGCCAGTAATAATTTGTGAAAACAGGTTTGGCTTAGGGCCATATGCACCAAACACTTTAATCGAGCTTAAATTTGAGTGACGTTTATATTGTGACACTTGATGTTTCATAACATTATGTAAGTCACATTCTAAGTGACGCTTAAAGTTAAGCTGAGTTCATTCGTTAGATGCATACGGCCATTAGCCTCTAATTAAGGTGCTAAATTTTGCTCTGAAATTATTCTGGCGTCAACTGCCTAAGAACCCAGCGTGCAGACACTTTGCTAAGGCCTAAATCTGTGCGCAATATTCTTAAAACTGAAGGTTCAGATATTCCAACTTCTTTAGCAATTGATGACACTTTCGAACGTAGGTCCTTCATCACTAATCCTCAACTTTTTTTAACATTTCTGCATTCCGAACTTGTAAGGACCTCTTGGATAGTCTTGAATGGATTATCTACCCCAACGAAACTGCTTTGACCAAGATTTGATATGGAAATATGATGGACAATGATTGTTATACACTGCTGCCATTCTCTCAAGGATATTTTTAGGAATATTCCCATCCTTGGTTAAAAATTTTATTACATTTTGATGTTCTAACTTTAAATCGTTCATTTTCCTCTTTTAAAAGTGTAATAACTCCCTAATTTTTTGTTCAAATTAATTCAATTTTTACGTCAAAATGTGTCGAAAACTTGTCAATTCATAACTGTTAAAAATCAACAACGTGGGTCTTTTGTTTCATGACTAGGTAGATCATTTTTGAATTTCGCCTCATAGCAAGTAGCATAGTGTTAAATTACATAAGAGCAGCAGTTTACTTATACCTATGTATGTACTGTGTGTGTACTTGTTTGGATACCATAACGACTAAAGTCACTTTTCTAATTGTATTGACGGATAAGCTTCTTTACACTACACAAAAAAGGCAAGCACTGATTAACACAAGGTAACTGCAAATAATTTGCTTAATTGTTAGAAAATAAACTTCAATGCATTGCAAAATTTCTTATTGTTATTTGTATTTATGATAATTTAATTCCCCGTCTATCACAGTAATTGTAGAACGGAGTTATTTTATTTTTTGCAAGAAATCTATCATAACATTTTTGGACATTATGTTGTGCAGCTCTACTAATGTAACATTCTTGAATTTCATCAAAACTATTAATAATGGAACTGGAAGCTCCGTATTAATAAAATAAAAAGATCGTGAAGTTTGGAGTAAACAGCTAAATTTTTCTTACAGTCGTCATCTGACACCGAGGTTTATTTCTGTTTCTGAGATGCCCCACTTACAATTAATCGCAATGTTTGATTTTTCATCACCATCACTTACTCAATAAAGTATGCATACAAGCGCAGATGGTGCGATTAGATTCACAGCAATAAACATTGTACATAAGGATCGCACTATTTTATGGTTATGGAAAATCTTTTGTTTATTTAAGCACGTCTTGATCGGTGCGCTCGATAGAAATTGTGAATAAATACTGTTTTGATTTGAACAGACGTTAAATAACGGGGTCATTTGGCAGAGGTTGCAACTTTAAAAACTTGATTCTATCTTGCCCCATGAAGCTAATTTTACATTAAAAAAATATTTCTGCCTAAGTAACTAGTAAAGTTATTTTAGAAAATAATTAAAGAATACTATTTCCCGTAACACTGAGGAGATTAGCCGTTGGAAAAGTGCAGGTCTGATGTGCGTTGGTTTATTCTAAATTATTATCTTATAATTTATATCACATCTTACGTAGATCATCACGAGAACTGTCATAAATGAGTTATTAGTTGGGACATATACATATCAACATTGCTTTATTTTAGTTTCTTATTATGTAACTCATCTAATTCAGATTAGTATCGCAAAAGATTTGGACAGTCTTCACCATATTGGAAGAAGGGGTCCAATCAGTTTATCACATTTCTGTTATGTTTGTGAGATTGTGCGACATAGAGTCCCGTTATCTCAACTACAAGACAATTTTTTGACGATGCTTATCAGCTGACGCAAAATGATTATAAATATTTGTATAATAACTACAATAAATATTATGTTATAAAATACCATCACGTATACCTGAACTAAATCAGTTCGATTTTGTCCCCGACCATTTTCTAAAGATGATCCAGGTCACCATCTGCTAATCACATGACGATGGCAATGAGAAACGAGAGAAACGCTCAATTTGTTTTGCACTTCCTTTTACGTTGACTAATTTTTCTTATTATTTGCACGAAATTATCTGTTCGGTAAAAGGACATTGATAAAAGCGTGATTAAAATAAATAAAACAAATTAAAGAAAGCTTATATACTATGCGATCAAATATTTTTTTTGATAAGGGAAAGCTATGAAAAATTAAATCAGAGTCTTAGCTTAATTGTTACAGTTAACCTATTGACCATCTATCAAAACTGATGCGTCAAGATACATCTCCTAAATCTTTTAACTGAACACATAAAGATTAGTTAAACTCTTTAATATGATAACGACCAATTTCAAATGCCGCGTGTGTGTTCGAGAGCGTTTAAACAACTAACAGATTTGACAGAAGTCAGAAAGCAAATGTCAGACTAAAAGTTTTGAATCAAGCTAAGACTCTGATTTCATTTTTCATAGCCTCCCCTTATCTAAAAAATATTGGATCGCACAGTATAATACTTGTAAATGCTTCATTTATAAATGATATTGTCACATTCCGTGATGCAAATTCTATTTTTAGACTGGTCACGCCACCTATGAGCCAGCCAAAGATTCTAGTGCCCTAGATGGTGGTAGAATTTGCTGGAACGTTCGGTATTTGCTTGCCGTAATTCTCGAATGAGTGAGTGAATTACTATACCGTGAATTTATTTTAACATAAAACATTGCTGTTACGTACGAATCTGAGAATCCATAGCAACATTTACAATTTGTAAATTAAACTGTCCTTTTTAAAATAGAACATGAGATGACAGCTGTCATGAATCTGTTCTGTTATTAGTGATTTCGATATACTTGTACTACAAAATAATAGCAACTCTTTCAATTACGTTAGATAAGTTCGTGTTTAAAATAAGTAAACTTAAAATATAAGGAAAACAGAAATTCTTTAATTGAAAACAAACACCACAAGTTTTCAAAAATGTCTTCATTTACCTTCAAGCAATGTCCTAAACGATTATAAAAGTTGTTAATTGCATTAGTTACTTGTCCAGTACTTCCTGATACATTTTCACTAACTTTCTTCACCTGACAAATGTTCCAAATTAAAATGGACAAATTTTATTCGATATAACATTAGAGACCCTAACCACAGTATACTTATCAATCAG
This sequence comes from Dorcus hopei, assembly GCA_033060865.1. Taxonomy (NCBI): domain Eukaryota; kingdom Metazoa; phylum Arthropoda; class Insecta; order Coleoptera; family Lucanidae; genus Dorcus; species Dorcus hopei. Next base: position 36,742,365 of record CM065424.1, read on the forward strand.
TAAGGACAGCTCGTGTCGGCACCTTTGATGTTCATACTACCGTTTTCAGAGCCAATATGGCCGTTACTGGCGGGCTTTCATTTTATTGCTACTAGATGTCACTGGTTGAAAAAATGGCACGGATAGAAATGATTGCAAGCAAATCATAGAATGCGATGTTGTTTTATACAACTTCAGACTTTCTACACAACATAAATTCATTATAATCTAACAAAGATGGTTTTCTGTTCAATCTTTCTCATCTCTCCGTATCCATCACACAAAATGCTGAATTAAAAAACGCCCGCTTAAAAGCAATTGATGAATTCACCGGTGCGCCACATGCGGCCGTTTGTGGAAAGTCCGCCAGTTTTCGCACATGCGCACTCAGAAACTGTAGTGCAAGAAACCCCTAGCTGTCCCTACTGATTGATGAATATACTGTGCCCTAACGACGATGATCATGCAACGACATTTTAAAAAATTGGAATTAGTTTCCATAGTAATATGAACAGCAATGTTTCATATTAAAATAAAATCACGGTATAAGTGAGGAGCGGTGCGCTTTTTAAATCGGTTTTATTTGGAAAGCGATGTATAAATTAGTAGAACAGTTAAGTTATAAAAGTGTTATTTGTTAGACAAGTGTTGCAGCTCCATATTCTTCTGCTTTTATTGTGTTAAACGATTGTGAACATTAAAGTGCTTTTGATAAACGACGATTTATTTTGCGAACCCCGAATTCGTAACAATATAAACAAAAAATCATCGAGGAAAACACACGCCTTGTCATCACCTCTCATAAAATGATAAAATATGATTCGTGAAAATGTGAAACACTTCACTTCTTTGTAAAATTAACTCCAGTAAACAGTTTTCATTAATAAATATTATCATGAATAATTGATAATTTATCCCACGTCTGACAAAATATTTTCTTAAATTAGTCGCATTCAAAGGCCTCGTTATATTCTGATTTGTAGATTCATATGTATTTTACACAGAGGAATCCTCTGCTGAATAAATTGCTTCGTTAATTTTAATTATGTGAATTTTTAGCTTTCTCTTAAAGTGATGGTTTCCAAGATTCTTTCATTCTTTTGAAAGCAGGTTATAAATATGTATGTTCACTGAGAGGGAAAAGTAATGTCTTCCCATTAAACTTTTAAGTCGCGATCTAAAAGGTAAACAAACACAATATGTTGAATTTTATTTCATGTTTCTATTTTGTGTTTGTTTACCTGCTTGCTTGTTCGCTTGTCTGTTTACTTATTATAGTGGTCAGAAAGGATTATGCCGCAATTTAACAATCATAGGGGAGAGATTACTTTCCTTGTTCACTGTACGAGTTTATGACGCTTTAGTAATTTTCTTTTAATTTTTAAAAGTTATTTTGCATGCGTGAATCCTTGCAATCTATCATATAACGTACTAAATTTTCTTGACGTTGATATTCTGTCAAATTAATAAATAACTAAGATTAGTAAATTAAAGAAATAAAAGTATTGATTTGAAACAGTTTTTCTTGAATGTTATTGATCATAACTTCTAGTTGGTAGATGAGCGAAAAACAACTTTGTAATCAGTTCAAATCAAAATATCGCGCTAATTGTCCACCTCACCGGTACAAGTGTTATTCCTCAATTCAGATGTTATTCTAAGGCATCAATGTTAAATCATCACTACTTAGTTTACTTTAAACAAATGTTTTACAAAACAAACTGTGTTACGTCCCGTTTGCAGCAATTTGTAACATATATTTTGACAAATTTACTGGATTCATCTTCCTCCATTTGTTAGACATGTTTGCGTCCTACTTTTAACTTCACTATTTGTAAGTAATTCTTATTTTTGTTATTATGTTGGGTCTTTTTTAAATCAATTACAGCGTCCTGATGCAGGGAATAACCATTCCCGAAAGCTCGACATAAATTAAAGAAGTTATAACATGTGTTTTTTTAAAAATGCCATAAAGGTTGGCCATGAAAATTAAAACTCATGTCGTAGCTTGGCATATAACACACGCCAAATCTGAAAATTTAGAGTAAATGAATGGAGCTAAGACATGAATTTTCTTTTCCACAGCCACTCCTTATGGCATTTTTAAAAAAACACATAGTATTTAACCTTTTCTGACTGCATCCCCAATAAAACCTTCATTCATTGAATTACCAGTCAAGACATCAAAATTTCTTCTATTTATTAAAGTTATTTCTTAAGCTCTTAAGCGCTTGTGGTAATTAATACCATTAGTTAAAGCTATTAGTCATATTGCAGCAGTGGATTTATTTAGTAAAATGTTACGGAATTAGAGAAACTACTACTACTTACGACCATTGATATAGTTAATGTAAAATATCCTGGCATTAATGTTTAAATGTTACAATTGATACGTTACAAAACGGAGTCCAAAAATTTAACGAGAATGGTTCTGTATCGTTAAGCAAAGCGTATAAGGAATTTAAATACAGAGTAGAAAAAGGAATAGTGGTGGTTGAGAATTATATTGAATAATTTTTTTCCATATTTAAAACTAATAAAAATTTTCGTAGTAAAATATGTGTAATGTATAAGGCTAAATTAATTGCGGTTTCAATTTTTTTTATAAAGGAAACACTTAAAACGAAAGAAACAATGAAAAAAATTTCAAAATCATATATCATTCGACTATTGTAGAAAATCCGTGGACACTCTGTATAATTACTGAATAATAAAAGCGCTTTTGGCTTTAGATGATCGGCTTATCTTTCTTTTTCCTCGATGGGCAAGTTTATTTATTTTTTGGGCTTAAAAAATAATTTCTTTGCGGATATTAAAAAGCCGTCCTAAATGTGCCGATTAATATTAGTATAAAAAATGTTTTATGTGCGAGTGAATCGAATTCGTTGCCGTTCAACTAATCTTGGATCTTTATTTGTCGCTGGAAACTTCATTGTGCTGATTTTATACTTTTATTTTGCTTGTCATAATTTGTTATTTGTATTTTATAATTGCCTACACATAAATATTATGCTGTACAAATGATTATTTCGCTTACTTGTTTTGCTTTTAGAAATTTAAATAGCAGTTCAATTAATTACTTCTCATTCATTACACTACATAGAAATAGGTACTTTCAAATTTAAAATATATTTTTGCTTTAGGAAAAAAATGTATCTTATCCTATCATTAACCTATTTTGATAAAGAGACAAATAGATTTTCTAAATATTTTAAGTGGCTTAGAAGTTAGGCATAAACCTTTGTCTATGTTCACGTGCAAAACGTAGTCGCTCAGCACGATGAGCTGGAAGCAAAAGTGGACAAGCAGTAGGTCTTCTTGATGTCAATCCGTATTCCTGTCATCTTCGGCAAACGGTTCGAGTTGAAACTGCAATACACATGTACACACATCTTCCACTTGACGAGATAAAACCGTTGATTGTAAACCACGATCGCATAGTATAAATAACACTAAAAAGCAGTCTTTTCGTCGGTTTGTGATGCGTGGTCTTCCCGATCCTGATCTTCTCGTGTGCTCCGCAGTTTGGCGATATCGCTGGATTATGTCTTCGATGGTACTTCGAGGAACATTCAACACATTGGCGATGTATCTTATGGCTGCATCCATAAAATCATTTAAAGTTACTGCTCTAGCTACATTTTCAGAGCGCATTTTTTCATGTCACTCCATGACTCCAGACAGTTAAAATGCGCAATCAACAAAAGCAGTCCAACTGAATAAACAGTACACTAAGATTTTTTGAGTAAAGATAATTTTGCACAGTTTTGGTTTGTCTTCAGCTTTGTAGATAAATTAAGTATATCTTGTAAATGGGACTTTTATTTTTAGGTTATGTTGGTTTCAATTTTATTCTGTTATTTTGGATCTATAGCTACCATGCTTTTCCAATATTTTATTGAAGCATTATACCTAAATGTGGGTGTTTGTTTCGTTTGAGTCATTTTTGCAAATTGCATTTTGCAATTGACAACTAAATTGTGATAAACGATAAGTTGATTAATAGTATATTGTAGACCGAGGCGGTAAAGTGCTTGTTTTCCAGGTCGAGAGAAGATATGGACAGGCGAGACGAGGAGCCGAGCCTGGCCACTTCTCGAGACCTCTAAAACTGCTTTACCGCCATGGTTTACACATTATTTTTTTTTCCTACATAACATTACAATTAATTTTGTTAATATCACACAAGCGTTCTTTTTCTCGAAGTAAAAATATTAAAATTGAGTTACTATTAAAATTATTATAGATGTTTTAAAACACAGTGTTGTGTGTCAGCGTGGCCGAGCGGTCAAGACGGTGGTTTAATAAATACACCAGTCTCTTCGGGGGCATGGGTTCGAATCACACCGCTGCAGAATTGTTTTTTTTTTTCTTGATAATTTTAATCCTTTTTAAAACCAAATACCAGTGGAACAAAATAAAAAAATCTACGTTTGTTAATATTTTGATGTCGATGAGAATGCATTCCAGAAATTATTATCGCGCCACCTAGTGGTAAAGCCTCGTAAATTATTTTCTCGGCTAGGCATTTATGTTCATTTTGCCGGGCAAGCCGTGGAAACGTTTGCTTTCTCCTCTCTGATGAGCCGGGAAAATTGAATTTTCTACTAGTGTAGGAAAAAAAAACTTAAAATGCAATAGGGACCATGCACATGCGAAGCCACCGCCACCAATGACCATATTCTGCATTAGTGGTATGAAAATACGAGTTGTTTAAAATTATTACTGAACATTTGAACTTGAATATTGTAATGTATTTCAATACCAGGAAGCTCAAGTATTATGTACTACAATCGTAAATTGTCATAAAAGTGATATTATTCCCATGCAATGAGTCTCAAGAAATATTTTCATATCACTAATTCACAAATCACCACGCCAGGCGGCGCTGAACGCAGAGATGTGCATGGCGCCTATACATTCGCTTTTGTAAGACTCCATTTGGCTCCATTTCCTACATTTACAAATAAATAACGCATATAAAACAATTATATAAAACTGTAATAATTATAATTATTAGAAACAAAAAGAAAATTTATAAGCATAATAGTACTCGCCAGAACTTCTAAATAATACATTGGCCCTGGTCGTTTAAAATCCAATGTTCGTTTCCTGTTTTATAATTTATTTGTGACATTTTTTAATTATAGAAATTTATCGTACGCAGATACTCAACGTGAATCGTACTTTAAACCGTCATTTTTCGTTTGGTAGATATCTGATATTTTGATTTGTTTATCTTTACCCCACTACCGAACTGAGCGAAGTACCTACCTGCTGAGTTTGTGCAGTTGGGGTAAAAGGGAGGTAAAAATCTCAGTTTGGCTCACTCTTAACACATTTTTTCTGAGTGGAAGTGAGGCAACTGAGATTAAGTGAGATTTTGCATAAATAGAAAGTATGTATACGATGTACAGTGTACGATGCATAGACAACAGTGGGGGAGCTCGACGCCGGCGCCGCTGCAAATGCTTAGAGACGAACAATGTGCTTATTGCATTAATGGCCACGAAAGAAATATGCCGTCTCCACTTGGTCGACTATTACGCATAAAGAAACTGAGCTAAACGTAGACTCCCTACTGATAACAAAGAAATGCTGAAAACAGAATGAATATTACTACCTTAGTCCTTAGTATTAGAGAATTATGAAATTACTATGTGTTTTTTTAAAAATGCCACAAGGGGTGGCTGTGGAAAAGAAAATTCATGTCTTAGCTCCATTCATTTACTCTAAATTTTCAGATTTGGCTCCAATCATGTACTTTAAATTATCAGTTATCAAGCTACGACATAAGTTTTAATTTTCATGGCCAACCTTTATGGCATTTTTAAAAAAATACACCGTAGATTTACAATATCATTGTAAAAAGTGTTTTTTTAAATCTGGCGTTGAAGTTGGCCATGAAAATTTCGTTGTGAACCATCATCGCCACGACAGCGACAGTAAGTTGTTAATTTGACGTTTGAACTTGCAATTCCTAGGGCCAGTTTACAGAAAATTTAATTGCAATCAAATTTTGATGACGTTGTTAATTTGACAGTTCGCAATGTAATTCTTATGGCAACTTAATCGTGATTAGTTTAATTCGAAATTAAATATTTGATTTGCTTCCTGTAAACCCACACCTAATCTCGCTTTCGAGGTTTCGAACTCAATAGAACGATAGGAAAATACAAGAATGTAATCTATTCTAATAAATAAACGAAAAACGACAATAAGAATATCTGCTGTAACAATGAAAACAGGTAATAAGGAAATAAGATTTACAACAAATAATCAAAATTTTGGTGCGTTCAGAATAAGCACCTTGTCACAGCCAACTTCGACGCCAAATGTAAAAAGAACACTCGTTACCAGGGCGTTAGGAGCAGGGCTTCATTTTTTCTGAGTACGCAGAAAGAAATGAAGTCAGAATATTTACAATAAATCCAATAATTCTCATAGTTCTGTTAGAATTGTATTATTTTACCTGAAAGAAACTTTTCGTTTCGCTTGTGGTCTCTGTTACCAAAAGTAATATAATAATAATTAATTAATTAAGTAATAACCTGTGATTCAAAAAAAGTTTCATCAAGGTATGCTATGATAAATAAAGATAGATATAAGGGCATGTCTGAGATACCAAATGTAGGTGACATTTCTTCGTTAAAAATTACATCTGTCAGTTCAGTCAGATTTAAGTTTTGATTTTCACACATTTCAATGTTATGGCCTTCACTTTCACTGATCACCAAGAAAGCTGTTTGTTAGAAATATATTTCAGATACAGAGAAAAAATTGATGGTTTGTGGATTTATTATTAAAGAAACGTTAGAGTTCCTGTGTAATGTTTTAGATAAGAGTTGAGCCATGTGGATCCAATATCAAAAACCACTTGATTTTTTAAATTATTTTCTCCTGTCATTCTTTATTTATTAATGACAAATAGATTGATTGTATTATTTAAGAAATTATAAAAAGTGAGCAAATAAAAATCAGATTAGAGTAGGCGGTGCAAAGAAAATGTATGTCTGTGATTAACTGAATTAATTAATGTAATACATTCATGGACTGTCAAATTTATTGACTTTTTTATTTAATCACAGACATACATTTTCTTTGCACCGCCTGCTCTAATCTGATTTTTATTTGCTCATAGGTTATTTGTAGTTTATAATCAAGAAGGATACGTAAGAAACATGTAATGCAATATTACAATGTAATTTAAAAAAGTAATTCAAACAATTTTGACGTCAAATTTCACATTGCAACGCTTTTATCACTGCACGTTTTACTGATTCCTTTGCATCCTTTACACTTATTCCTTTCAAAAGATTGTGTGTAACGTTTATACTGTAAAATCTTATTCTGAAAATTGCATGTAATATGTAAAATAACTAGCTCTTTATTATCGTTTCCTACTTGTGGTAATTTGGATTAATTGATGAAATTTGACAGCTTTAAATGAAAAATTATTAACATTTTCAGAAATTTAGTCCTTAAGGAGATTATTTTCAGTATCACTGCAAATAGTGTTGGAATTACGTCTTGTTTAAGAATTCTTCGTTTAAATCGGACAACTGTAATGCCTGATTGCACCGCATTTTTAATCATTGATTAAATTTAAGACGTGTTTAGAATGTGACAATCGTGAATACATGACAGCATAATGTCACTTACCATCTCAATGACACTTATGCCCGGTTGCACCAACTTGTTAAGCAGAGTTTAAATTTAAGTCATGTTTAGAATGTGACATTTACGTATGGTCAGTATAATGTCAAATACAATCTGATTGACATTTAAACTTCAACTTAAGTATCAATTAGATTGTGACTAATATTTTGTTAAATTTATAAATAATTTCACAGTCTAAACACCACTTAAATTTAAGCTCTGCTTAAAATGTTGGTGCAACCGGGCATAGAACTTCAACTCAAGTGTCGTTAGCACGCGCCTAACATTATGCTGGATCTATGTTAAATATCACATTCTAAACACGACTTAAATTTAATGTCTGCTTAAAAATGCAGTGCAATTGGCCATTAGATACTCAAAATGTCAAATACACAATAAATTGGCAACCACCATTATACTCACAAAATTTTACCGTTTGTATTCCAAATACCTTTTCATTTTGAATGTTTTTGAAAATGTACGAAACGAAAAGTCCCGATTTGTTCTTTTCTTACAATTAAATGCTGAAATACTTAAGCCACAGACAATACTAAAGCAGACCCACCACGCATATGAGTTAAAATGCACCTAGCAACTAGGTAATTTCAAGCAACTAAACCAGGTGTCACTACGGTTTGTTGCATATACAATAAGCCAGGGGGGCCTATTCTTGACAAGTGCATTTTTGCATTCGCATATATGCGACTGAAAAAATGCATATATGCGAGTGCAAAAATGCACTTGTCAAGAATAGGCCCTCCTGCCATTTTGTATATGCAACAAACCGTGACACTAGTTTGGTTGAGTACCTAGTTAGCGTGCATTTTAACTCATATGCGTGGTGGGTCTGCTTTAGTATTGTCTGTGCTTAAGCATAATGTCAAAACTAAATTGCCAAATTATATAAAATCATATACTCCTTGAAACTGGTTCCAACCAGTTCCAACCAATTAAAACGTGCATCATACATGGCCTAACTCTTATCTAACTTATACCGGGTGGAAAGTTTCAAACCCGAACATAGGAAACTTGCATTGTTTATGGAGATTGCTGCTAGCCGTTTAAACGTACAAAAATGGTAATAGGCTTAAAAGAGAGAAAATTATGATCAATATTACCTTGCAAAAATTATTGCTAAATGTTAATAATTTCGTGAAAATTAAATATTCAAATTTCATCTGAAAAATTTAGTTTCCTTGGTATGTCAGATTTGAAAACCTTCAATTATTTTTATTAAGCGAAATAATTTACACGTCACTCCGTCCTCAAAATGTATGATGAATAATTTACACATTGAAACTTTATTAAACGTTCTTAATACAATACATTTTACAGTGGTATTCAAATAAGACACCGTTTTGCAATAAACAATATCCTCACCGATAGAGAAAACTTTTCATGTCTTGAATTTCACCGAAAATAAATTTCCTCTATCCGAAGCCCAACACCACTGTAAAAGATTTCTAAAATAAAAGTCCTTCCTTCTGTGTAATTATTTATGATACATTTTGAGTGACGGAGAAACTATTTTCAATCAATAGAAAATAATTAAATCTTTCAAACATGACATACTGGTAACTAGATTTTTCAGATGAAATTTAAAAATTTTATTTTCACGAAATTATTAACATTTAGCAATAATCTTAGCATGGTAATTAATGGTCATAATTTTCTCTTTCCTTTAAGACCATAACCATTTTTGTATCTTTAAATGGCGAGCAGCAATCTCCATAAGCGTACTTGTTAATGCAAGTTTCCTATGTTCGGGTTTGAAACTTTCCACCCGGTATACAGGAACTCTAAGAAACGTTAGAGTGCCTTAAATAAGAGTGAAGACAATGGTGAAGTCAATTTCTATTGGTCGCAAGCGATTTTCAACCTTATTTACCAAGGTCGGTAGCCATTTTCGTGCTAGAAATGGGCATGTTTCAGAATTTGGTCTACCGGTTTAATTTCTCAACCACCGGATCATTCCAGCAGGCAGATTCCGTTCAGAACGTTCCCCAATTCGAGTCGAATAGAGAATTAGACAGTGGCAAGAATAGTGAATTCGACTCGAATTGAGGAACGGAATCTGCCTGCAGACTTCAGTGGTTGTATATTTAATGATGCGTTGGTAGGGGCCCCGGTTTAATATACCGATTACATTCGGTGAATTATGAAATGGCCTACGTGTATGTAGTGCAGACGGATATTTTGAGGTTAGTAATTGTTCTTTGTTTTGAGGTAGGTTAATTAAATTAGTTAAACTTAATTATTCAGTTTGTATGTATATACAGTCCGTCTGCTTTTTATTTCAATACGGCTTTGTAGTTACAGAAAGACAATAGTAACGATAAACAGGTAAAAAAAGATAAACAGGTTGGCACCACCTAATTTTGGACTTCCCTCCTATACCTTCCAATTTAGCCCAAAAATGGCGCCGTATGTCTTCACTTTTATTTAAGGCACTCAAAGGCCGCTCTCACACTGAGGCAACAAGCAATAAGCAACTGGCAATAGGCAACACGCATTATTATCGCTAGCAACTATTTTACATTGAATTAAATTAGAGGTCTCACATTAGAGCAATTCGACATCGGTTGAGCGAAAAATGTTGCTGTTTGCGGCAACATTTATTTCTGGCGATACGCAGTGCATGTTGAAAAGCGACAAATATTGCATCGTATTATCAATATTTGCGAGTAGTAGCAGGGAATGTGAATATACAGGTTTTTTTACTTTTTGAAAAATATGTCGAACGATCCAGTTTTTAATACAAACAGTTTTGAAATTGGGTAGGATGGTCTCTGAGTTGCCTAGCGGTAGATAATATCTGTGGGCGCAAAAGGCAAAACTTTACCTTGCCTTCAGTGTTGAGTGATCCAGAAGAGCTCAATAATTACTTTATTAGTCACTTTTCTCACAGTTCTCCAAATATGGAACTTATTGAATACTATCTAACTCAGGCCAAATTTTATACTACTTTTTCTTTTTCTAATGTTGATGAATTTGAAATTCTGCAGATTTTGGATAAGATTAAGTCTAAAGCAATAGGTCGTGATGGACTAAGTGTCGATATGGTTAAGCTCTGCTGTCCCCAAATCAGTGAATACCTTGCCCATATTATAAACTTATGTATTGATAGCGGATTCTTCCCGGATAGTTGAAAATATGCTCTTATTCTTCCGATACCTAAAGTAAAAAATCCTGCTGCGTTTAAATAAACACAGCTGGTCTAACCAAGACTAGGAATGCGTTTCTTATGAGTAAATGAAGGATGGAATAGTAGAAAGCGCATGAGTAAACGAAATAGCTACATCAATCGACGTTGCCGATTGGTAACACGGGCTACGCTCCGGCCGCTGGCGCCGGTCGAATTCCTAGCTTCTTACGCAACATTGTAATATCGCTATTTCACTTCCACACAAGTTTCAATGAGCCTCTCCTTCATTTACTCACAATTAAGCGTATCCCTAGTCTTAGTCAGGCCAGCTGTGTATACGATCAATTAGTATTCTTCCTATTCTCTCAAAGGTTTTGGAAAGAGTGATAGAGAAGCAATTGCGGGAGCATGTGAGCCGAAATGGAGTTCTGCCAATAAATCAGTCTGGTTTCAGGCAAAATCACAGCTGTGAGACGACTCTGTTGGGTGTTGTGGACGATATTTTGAGAGGGGTTAATAGTAGTTTGATAACAACACTTGTCTTATTAGACTTTTCCAATGCATTTGATACGCTGGATCATGATTTGCTTGTGGTAATCTTGCAGAGCATTGGTCTCGACGCGACGAGACATCTTTAAATTTGATTAGAATTTACCTGAAAGGCAGATTACAGCAAGTACTGATTGATGAAAGAAGCTCTACACCTCTTGAATTGTCTGGGGTACCCCAACTTGATGTAATTAGTTAAGAATGTTGCTATTATTTACTAAACACTGAACTCAGGTTAAGGAAATCAGGATGCATGATGTTTTTTTTGTGCATATCTGCCCTTCACCTTCTTCTCTAAATCTTACGTTACTCTTGTTATGAACCTATATACGAGTTTAAATTTGTATTCAGCACTTGATATTTATGTTTGTTCACAGTGGTTCTATGCTCGGCACACGCAGTTTAATGAAATTAGTTTGTACTACTTTTAGTTCATTTTGATTAATTTACTTTTTCGTGTGTGCTATGCACTCTTTGTATTATCTTTCACGCGTTGTAACAATGTTTGTATAATAAATAAATAAATAAATAAATAAATATTTCCACCATGATTTATTAATTTAGTACCTTAAGAAACGTGAGTTTCAGAGGACATGAAGATAAATGAAAATCATAACTTGCGAATAAATAATAAGTTTACACGAAATATTTTGTAGTTTTTTTCTTTGTCGCCATTATTTATAAAAATTGAATTTCTGTCAAATTTTGCTACAAATATTACGTTTCAGAATTAGAATTATTAGTTTTTATAACATTTTAAACTTTTATTTTCAATATTTTATCTGCAGCTCCGTTCAGAGTATGATTAAAGTTGTAAATAATCTTTAAATCATCGACCGGGTAGTATTTGTAATAATTGTAGTTTATTATAAAACAGAATCTGAAAATTGAAATTACAGACACTTTTATGAAGTGTCCAATGCGCATAACGAAACCGAATGTAACAAAAGAAAATTAAAAACTGAGAAATTGAAATCAGAACGTGGGCCAGACTTCAAAAGCAACACTAAAAACCTCAAATACACATATGTATTTGTTATACATCCTACGGCCTACGCACAAGCAATACATATCTTTAAATAGCAGAAAATTATACAGAAAAAGTCAGCACTTCGAGGTGATATAAACAAACAAAACTTGAAAAATAGAAAACGATTTTGTTTCGATTTTTAGTTTCATCAGATGTGATTCGGTTCAAGCACCTCTTTATCGCCATAGAATGATCGTCTTATAATCGCAATGCAGCAGAGTGATTGTAAAACACAACTTATTAACTTAATAATTAAGACTTCCACTTCACATTCGGCAATCGAAATTGTGTTTGATTCTCCACGCGCCCGAAGTCTCTTTTAGGATCTTCGTTACGAGTGAATGAATACGAATTGGGCGAGAATCAAATTTGAGACTTTCATATGCATGGTAATGCGTCCGTCCGGTGATGAAGTTGGAAGGCAGAAAAACGTTTTCCTGTGAAAGATAGTCCATTTGTATTCGTGCTGGTAACGACTACGTTATCATAACATTTTGAACAAACCGCAACACTATATTAAGAACGATATTACGACGGTAAGGTGATGAATAAAACATTGCTTATTTCGATTGTTTCGTTATGTAAAAATAAAATTAGCACAGCCCAAAACTGATGAATTAAATGTAATTAGCCTGGCAAATTTGACGGTTTTAAATAATAATTTTGAGAATTCATAGATCACGTCCTAATAGACAAAAACTCTTTGAAGGATATCATTAAGAGGGGCTGAAGTTAGTTTTGATCATTACTTAGTTAGAGCAAAACTGAAAATAAGCGAAAATAAAAATAAAAAGCCTGGCATAAATCGGATAAAATATTTCACGAAAAGGTTTAACGAAGATACACAAGTAATTGACAATTTCAAATTGAATAAGTTTGGAGTTGTATACACTTGCACTAGAGAAAATAGCTGATGAAGCTATTGAAAGACGGAAAGGGATGGACAAAGTGTGGCTAACAAGACACACATTAGAACTGATCAATGAGAAAGAGCAAATTAAAGAAAAGATAAATAAAATGAACCACGACAACAAAATTAAAGAAACAAAGAAACATGCAAGAGTTGACCAACGCAAGTACTTAGAGGAAATAATGATTAACACAGAAGAGGCCGCAAAAAAAAACACAATTTAAGGAATCGTACGAAATAACAAAAATCTTAACAGGAAAAAAGTAATAGGAAGTTAAAAGGGAGGTAAGACCGGGTTTCCTGTTATCACCAAGGATATTTTTAATTATAATGGATTGGGTCATGAAACAAACAATAGACAACAGAACATAAATTGGAATGTCTTTGCCCAAATGTAAGACTTAGTTTGCAGACGATGCACACATTGAAACGCATAGAGGCGAAACTAAACGTACTAGAAAATACAGCGACCGAAGCAGGCCTTAAAATAAATACCAGCAAAACCAAATTGATGACAAAGAAAACAATCAAGGGCAACCAATAAGTACTTACATGGAAAATAAATTGAAAAAACAACGGAATTCTGCTACCTAGGAAGCAGAGTTAATGCCTATGGCGACAACAGACAATTTTCCAGAAAAACATTCTTTAAAAAAGAAAGTCATGAGTGTCTTGCTTTACGAGGCTGAAATAAGAATAGAAAACAAACAGAATGTCAGGAAACTTCAAACCTTCTTGAATAAATGTCTCAGATATTAGGATATTTTAACCAGAGAAAAAAAGTAATGAAGAATTATGGCGGAAAACAGGAACGGAATCAATTGAGGTTACAGTGAAACAGCGCAAACGGCAATGAATTCAACATAGCTTGAGAAAACCACAAACAACTTAACGAGACAAGCAAAAAATAAAAAAAGAAAGTTGGAAAATATGGACCGAATTAAATAATGTTTTCTCCTTTTTAAGATAGTCAATCAGTATTATACCATGCGCGTCTCAAAAAAAACAGGGATCAGAGAGTTCAAGATAGGAAACGGCCATAAGAAATACATTGGGAAATACGACCATTAAAAATAATTTAAAATTCTAGTAGTAAACATCTGAAACACCAGATAGCGTGTAAAACGCGTCAAAAAGGAATTAAACACACACTGAAAAATCAAAATCAAAGCTAATTTGCTAAAAGATTATACACGATAAATTTGAAAGACATGTAAATGTATACATGCAATTCAAGAAAGTTGTTAAAATGCGCATTAAAATTGCTGTTTGTGAATATAACCAAAGCTACAGAATCACATCAAAATGACTTTTGATCTAGTCAATTACAACGTGTTCTATATTACCGATAGGCAGCGTCAGTGTTAACATCTGAGACTACAGATGGCGCGACAATACGATGGTCGCTTCGTTTCCTATCTTGAACTCTCTGATCCCTGAAAAAAACTAAGTTGCTAAGGCTGAGTTTCTCAGTCCTAGTTTAACTTTAAACTCCTGTTTACTCCCATGGTAGCAATTTTAGAAACAATTGCTCCTACGGAAATAAACAGGAGTTTAAAGTTAAACTAGGACTGAGAAACCCAGCCTAAGGCCCAGTTGTAACAAGTGATCAATATCTTTTCTAATCAAGTGCCCTATGGAAATAAAATCGTGTGTCTTTGATTAGTTCATTATTCCAAAAGCCATTTGAATTATTATTATTATTAATTCATATGTTTTTGAATTAATTAAATTTAGTGCAATAAAATATATTGGAATAAATGTTACGTTTATAAAGATAACGACATCAAAGGTGTGCAACCAAAAACTGATTCATAGAAGATGCGTAAAATGTTCGCCGTTCTCCTGTAAATACAAGCGAATTCTGAGTTTTAAACTGTTAATAACATTCGCTAGGATTACTGGATTGTTATTTAACCGTTCACAATGCAACAATAAACTCTTATGAACAAAGATTTCTGTTAATAAATTAAACTTACTGACACTGACAGTTATAAATAATTGAAATGTCACTTGAAAAAATGAATTAATCAAAGATATGCAATTTTTTTTCCATAGGTCACTTTATTAGGAAAGATATTGATCACGCGTTATAATGACAGTTTAAATTTAAGCTGAAGCTTAAACCCATAACAAGGATTATTTCAACAATTGTTGTTAAGGGGTTAAGCTTTGGATTAAAGTTAAGCTGGAATTGTACAACTGGCCATAATACTTTGTCAGTTTAAGCTACAGTTTTAGAACAGAAATGGCTATATTATAAAATAAAGATGTGAAACAGAAGCCATGCGCGCCAAATCAACACGTATATTTCCAAAACGTTTTGAAATACGTAGATAGTATGAAACATATCTACAGGGTGAGTTATTAAGCGCCCTTTCTTCTATAGCTCATTTATAGAACGAGATAGAATTTTTTTCTTTTACAAGGACATTCTACCTATTGAGCACTATAACCTAAAATTATTTTGGTACATACAGAGATTTTTTTTAATAGAACCCCCTGTGTATTTTCCTATAGAAAGATATAACACTCGATCTAAACAGCAGCACATAAAATATTTATATTTATTTAACCAATTAAGAGTAAATTAATATTTTATTGAAAACGGTCTGATTTTCAACTTCTCTTAAAATACTAACTGTAAACGTATAGTTTGTCGTACGGGAATAAAAATAGGTAGTGTTATAAAGTAAAGTATAGGGAATAACCCAGATATAAACTGATTTAGTTTCATTTGTTTTTTCAAGTGTTCAAGCCTGTGTAATTGTCAGATTTTCAAATTGCCGTTATTCAATTTTTTTAAATGCAACCCCCCCTATCTCTTTTCACGAATAGATAGTGTTCATGTTCCTCTTCAATTCTGTTATAGGTTTTCTGCATCTAATCCTTACAGTTTTTTTGCTACAAGAAATTTTTTACATTTTTACTCTAAAATCAATATTAAAAAGTTATTTAACGTACCGTATTTTAATTTTTTTAAGACAGCGTCCTCTATTTCATTAAACAGATGGATAATATCAAGTTTACAATTGGTTACAAACTCTTATTACATTATAGTCATCGTATTTTTATTGTAATACAGTTCTTTCACCTTGTTGTAATTAACGTCTTAAAATTGATTCGATGTGGTTTACAACAAAAGAAAACATCAGTGTTTGCAAATAATTACCTTAATGTAAAAATTGTTGTACTTCAAAAAAAATATATAAATAATGAATTAATAATCTAACAAATAAATGAAAATCGATGAATTTCTTTTGTTCAAGTATTCAGATTTTATTAAATCAAATGTTAATGAAGACAACTGAAGCTTAGGAATTACATCGAATCAATTTTAAAGCATTCTTAATTAAAACAAAGTAAAAGAATTGTATTATAACAAAAATACGATTATTATAATGTAATAAGAGTCTGTAATCAATTGTAAACTTGACATTATCCATCTGTTTTATGACGTTGTCTTAAAGAAATTAAAATACGGTACATTAAATAACTTTTTAATATTGATTTCAGAGTAAAAATGTAAAAAGTTTATTATAGCAAAAGAACTGTAAGGATTAGATACAGAACACCTATAACAAAATTGAAGAGGAACATGAACACTATCTATTCGTGAAAAGAGATAGGGGGGGTTGCATTTAAAAAAATTGAATAACGGCAGTTTGAAATTCTGACAATTACACAGGCTTGAACATTTGAAAAAACAAGAAAGACTAAAAGAATTTATATCTAGGTTATTCCTTACACTTTAATTTATAACACTACCGATTTTTATTGCCGTACGACAAACAATACGTTTACAGTTAGTATTTCAAGAGAAGTTGAAAATCAGACTGTTTTCAATAAAATATTAATTTACTCTTAGTTGGTTAATTAAATATAAATATTTTATACGCTACTGTTTAGAGGATCGAGTGTTATGTCTTTCTATAAGAAAATACACAGGGTATTCCATTTAAAAAAATCTTGCTACATGCTGCCATTACTTTACGTAACACTCTGTATGTACCAAAATAATTTTAGGATATAGTGCTCAATAGGTAGAATGTCCTTGTAAAAGAAAAAAATTCTATATCGTTCTATAAATGAGCTATGGAAGAAAGGGCGCTTAATAACTCACCCTGTATACCTAAGCAAAAATGTGACAAATAAAATAGTTCGGAATAATCGCCCATGATAAACATTTGTTGTAAAGAAAATGCGAATATCATTACTTTTAAGTGAATTGTTACGTGTATTACATTTATAAAAACATTTTAAATTATTTTTCAGGTGACACATCGCACAACTGGTCAAGTCATGGTACTCAAGATGAACTTGCTGCGTTCAAACAGGCGCAACATGCTGAAGGAAGTGCAACTGATGAACAAACTTTCGCACCCCAATATTCTTGGATTTATGGGCGTTTGCGTTCATGAAGGACAGTTGCATGCGCTCACGGAGTTCATCAACGGGGGCTCTTTAGAGCAACTCATTCAGAATCGCTCTATCGAACTTCCACAAAAACTACGGGTATCGCTTGCACAAGATATTGCACAGGGCATGGTCTACTTGCATTCGAAAGGCGTATTTCACAGGGATTTGACGAGCAAGGTACTTATTAATATGCAAAGTCTGGAATAAAGTTCATAATTTAGATAGCTCATTATAAGTGGATGAAAATAATGTAGGGTTTTATTGATCTAAAGTTTATGGTTCTTGAGATTTTGACAATTTATCGCTAAAAAATGACAAAATTCGATACGAATACATTATTCAACTGTTGGGAAGCAGAAAGGCATTCTCAGACGGAAATTTCTTTGAAAACTTTATACAGGATGATGCATAACGCTAAATACCATTTTTCTAAAAAAAAATTAAATGGAACGGCCTGTATATGATAACATGGTTTCAAACATACATACACTGAGTTCTACAACTACAAGAAGCGAATCACTGATATTTTTACACATTTTATGGTCTTAAAGACATTTGCTTTTTGTATTTAGGGACTACTGCAAGATAAAAGTTGTTTTTTTTTGAAAAAAGTAAGTATTTAATGAAATTTTAGAAAAAAGTAACAGTTGATTCAGTTCCTTATTCTATAAAATTGAATTGAAGATAATGATGAACGAATAAAAATTAGTAACGGGTACTGCCACCTCGAGTTCGAATAACAGCCTGGGTACGTTGTGGCATCTCTTCTTTCAAATGTTCAATGGCATTTTGATCCAGGTGCTCCCATTCTTGTATCAGGACATTTGACAACTCTTCCAGCGTCTTTGGAGCAGGCACATGAGCTCAAATTCGACGTCCCAGTATGTCCCATTTGTGCTCCAGTTGGTTAAGATCAGGGCTCCTTGCTAGCCAGTCCATCCTTTGAATGTCGACTACATTCAGATATTCCGACACAATCCTAGCGCGGTGCGGTCGTGCATTATCATCCATTAAAATGAAATCATTTCCAATAAACTGTGCAAAAGGCACTACATGTTCTTGCAAAATGTCTCTTATGTACCTATCGCTATTCATTGAACCCCTTGCACCACTACCAAGCCTGTACGAGCTTCGGCAGAGATCCCACCTCATACCATCACAGATCCACCATTATAACTTAGTCGTGGCACTATGTTACACTGAGCGTATCACTCTCCAGCTCTTCTCCATACCCTTTGTCGGTTATCAGGCGATCTGAGACAGAACCGGGATTCATCACTGTAGAGAATCTGGCTCCAGTTCTCGAAATGCCATTCAGAGTGAGTTCGTGCAAACTGAAGTCGCTCTACTCTATGGTGTCGGTGAAGTTCTGGACCATTAGCAGGTCTTCGAGCAAGCAAGCCAACATCCTTTAAACGTCTTCTGACAGTATTCGCAGATACTCTGATTCCCCGAACTTCTTCAAGTCTGCTTTTGGCTTCAACTGATATCATTCTCCTATTCCGGAAAATACTCAGAGTCAAAAATCGATCATCTTGAGCAGATGTCGACCTCGTAAAACCCGTTCCTGGTCGTCTGGAGTAAGATTGGGTCTCGTTGTATCATGTAATGATCCTGTTGATGTTGGCTTGTGACACCTCAAGACGATTTGCTACATAACGCTGACTTCGCCCATCTTGCACAAGAGACAGCTCGTGCGACATCAGTTGGTGAAAGACGCATAACAAGGCCTTTAAAAATTCAGAAACATCAAGCTTGACAGCACAAATCAATTGTCAATGCAAATAAAGTAAAAAATGACTTGATAAAAATTTAAAACGCATTAGCGCAACTTTGCAAAAACAAAAATGTCATTTACAAGCCAAGAAGAAATCGTCAAAAAAATTCATGATAAGCACAAAACCGACGATTATTGTAGTGATTCGCTTTCTGTGTATTTTCTTAAAATTTTTAACGGCATAAGCTTTTTTATGTTTGGCCCCTTAAACTTTAGATGTAGGAATTTTTTTAAACTTGTTAATTTGTAAAACGAAGCTATTATTGTAATTTAATTAAAAAAATCAAGTTTCCTTCATTTATATCCATATACGACAGCTTGTAGAAACGTTGACTATATTTTAGTATTTAAATTAACATTTAGAATTCAGAAATTTATTTTCTTGAATTAAAAAAAAGTACAAAATTAAACCAATTAATGTAATCTCTTTGAATATACAGAATGTCTCGAACCTCTGGAAAGGTTAAAAAATGCCATAATTAAAAAATAATCTCCACCCACAATTATTTTTATATCCGTAGGTACGTATTTCGGCAGCAAAGCTGCCATCTTCAGTACACAAACTAACAATAAAAGCAAAAGTTGCATCGAACAGCCAAATTGAAACACCCTGTACGTTTGAAAATAATTTTAAATTACGCAGAGCTTGAAAGAGTGATACTTTTGTATAAAACATTTTTTCGTATACAGGCTGTTACAAATTCGAGGCTCACCATTGGGATCTCGGAAACGGTAAGAGATACGAAGTCGGTTAAATTGGGGCAAAGTTGCGTATTTTGGTGCTGAATAATAATCCGTTCTGAAAAATCTTCTACGTTTTGTAGTTTTTGAAATATTTCAAAAAAATCAGAAAACGTAATTTTCTTTTTTATTTTTTCCTGAAGTTATTGTTGCAGGGATCATAACAAAATTAAAACATTCTATAGGCACTTTTTTAAGCTCTTTACGATGATATCATTAGATTTTACTTAAAACGTTTCGTCTCGTCCTGACCATCATCAACTTCATTTTTTCTTATGGGCGCTACATTGGGTTTTAATACCAATGAATAGATCTATTTTTTCTGATGCTTTTCCATATATCACACATCCCTATTTATTAATTTGAAACAGCTGGAAATGCAAGAAATTGTTGAAAAATAACACTGCAAAGAAAAACATGGTATGCAGTGAAAACAAAAACCAAAAAAGTTTGATATACTTTCGGAGTTTTATTTCGTCTATCACAAAAACAGATTTTTGAAAGATTTTTAGATATTAAAATGAATGATGTGAATCCAAGAAAGACGTACATTTTTAAAACGTATTGTGCTAACAACAACAATTTAGTAATAGCAAGAGAAATTTACTTCCAATAATACCCAGAAAGATGCCATCCACACAGAACAATGTTATTAAGTTAGATAGAAACATTGCACTTTATGGATATTTTCGTAAAGCTCGAAGGGCGTATCGAGATCGCCTTAATGATGATGAGAATGAAGAATTATTAGTAGAGGTAGTTTGTACTTGACGTTTCAAAATAGTTGTCATTTGTCATTGTTTTCATGGCCAGGTAGATTACATAAAAATAGTTACTTATAAAATGTATAAAATTATGAGACTACAAGAAAGAATGTTTCCTCGAGCAGTAATATCTTTTAAGATACGAGTTTTCTAAAGACATACATAATTTAATTTGATATTTTCTTGCTTTAATAATAATAATGTATAATTTAATTACAAATCTAATCAACTATTGTTTTGTAGTTGTCTTTCTGGATATTGTTGGAAGGAAATTTCGCTCGTTATTACTGAATTGTTGTTGTTAAGACCACAATAAATTTTTATATTTACGTCATTCTTGGATTCAAAAACATTCATTTTCAGATCTAAAAATTTTACTAAAATCAGCTCTTGTGATACACGAAATAAAACTCCGAAGGCATATCAAACTTTTTTGGTTTTTGTTTTCACTGTTTTTCTTTGCAGTGTTATTTTTAACAATTTCTTGCATTTCCAGCTGTTTCAGATTATTAAATAGGGATGTGTGATACATGGAAAAGCATCAGAAAAAATAGTTCTATTCAATGGTATTAAAATCCAATGTAGCGCCCATAAGAAAAAATGAAGTTGATGATGGTCAGAACGAGACGAAACGTTTTAAGTAAAATCTAATGATATGATCATAAAGAGCTTAAAAAAGTGCCTGTAGAATGTATTAATTTTGTTATGATCCCTGCAATAATAACTTCAGGAAAAAATAAAAAAGAAAATTACGTTTTCTGATTTTTTTGAAATATTTCAAAAACTACAAAACGTAGAAGATTTTTCAGAACGGATTATTATTCAGCACCAAAATACGCAACTTTGCCCCAATTTAACCGACTTCGTATCTCTTACCGTTTCCGAGATCCCAATGGTGAGCCTCGAATTTGTAACAGCCTGTATTCAAAAGAAACAGCGTTATTGAAGAAACGCGGTTAAATGCCACAGCCTGTAGAGTTTTAAGTTTATAATATAGTAAAAATAGTTTTTAATTCGATTTAAATGTGCAGTGGAACTTTCAGGTTTGTTGATGCGATAATCAATTTATTCCAACGCCAGCAGTGTGTGCTGCAAGACGTTATACCTACTAGAGTACAAATAAAAAATAATGACAATTTATCGTTCCATCATAGGTTAGTAAACATTTTATTTCATTCTTTTGAATATTTTTTCCTGCATAATTTTTTTAGGGTTCCTCTGAAGAATCCTAAACTGTTGAACAGTGTGGGCTATTAATTGATTTGAATATTCTCTAAAACAAAACATTTTCAATTAAGGTTAGATATCATAATTTATAATGATAGTTTAATAGCGCCCTCCGTTTTTGAAACTATATCTAGAAAACGCAAAAAGTAATTAAAAATCTTCTGTCTATAAAAATGATTTGATTAATTCTAAAAATATTAATTTTAAATTTTTAACCATTAAAATTATTTCATCAGCAAAATGTGTTGAGTAGCTACGAATTTAGCAGCGATGTAAATGATTCACGTTTCAGTACGTTTATCAACAATAATACATAAATTAATTTAACTTATACTTGAAAGTAAATTAATAAGTGAAATGCAAAGAGATGTCAAAATTAGACAAAAATAACCTCTGTGAAGTTGACACCTCCTTTTTGAAAAACGTAATTTTTTATTGGAGTTCTGATGGCATCTCGAAGAGTTCTGGAGTTCTCTGTGAAAATTAAAAATAGTTCTGACGAATTAATTATAAAAAAATGACTGAAAATTTGGAGTGCTAAGTTCACAAAACGAGATTTGAAAATTGGCTATAAGATTTGTACCATTCAAAATAATTAATTTCACCATTCAAATTTTCTTTAGAACTCTTGTGGTGCTGTCCAGAACTCCAAACAGAATGTGAAAATTTCCTGGAAAAAAATTCATTTTAACAAATTTCAAATCGAGACACGAAGAATCGCTAGAACTTTTTTATCTTTGATTTTAACGCTTCAGCTGGGAAGAATAATCGTGAGAACTCGTGAGGTGCTATTCAGAACTCCAAACAGAATGTGAAAATCTCCCGAAAAAAATCCCATTTTGCACTTTGACAAAATTTTCAAATCGAGACACGGGAAATCGCTAGAACTTTTTTACCTTTGATTTTAACGCTCGGCCGTGAAGGATACTCGTGAGAACTCGTGAAGTGCTATCCAGAACTCCAAACAGAATGTGAAAATTTCCTGGAAAAAAATTCATTTTAACAAATTTCAAATCGAGACACGAAGAATTGCTAGAACTTTTTTATCTTTGATTTTAACGCTTCAGCTGGGAAGAATAATCGTGAGAACTCGTGAGGTGCTATTCAGAACTCCAAACAGAATGTGAAAATCTCCCGAAAAAAATTCCATTTTGCACTTTGAGAAAATTTTCAAATCGAAACACGGAAAATCGCTAGAACTTTTTTACCTGTGATTTTAGCGCTTCGGTCGTGAAGGATAAACGTGAGAACTCATGAGGTACTGTCTAAAACTCCAAATAAAAAATGAACATTCCCAGTAAAAAAATCCATTTTGCATTTTGACAAAATTTTCAAATCGAGTTACGAAAAATCGCTAGAACATTTTTACCTTTGATTTTACTGTGTCGGTTGTGAAGGATAGTCGTGAGAACTCTTGAAGTGCTATCCAGAACTCCAATCAGAACGTGAAAATTCTTTAAAAAAATGTCCACTTTGCACTTTGACAAAATTTCAAATCGAGACACGAAAAATCGGTAGAACTTTTTACCTATGATTTTAGCGCTTCAGCCGTGAAGGATAATCGTGAGAATTCGTGAGGTGTTGTCCAGAACTCGAAATAAAAAATGAGGATTCCCCGAAAAAATTTCCATTTTGCACTTTGACAAAATTTTCAAATCGAGACACGGAAAATTGCTAGAACTTTTTTATCTTTGATTTTACTGCGTCGATCGTGAAGGATAGTCGTGAGAACTCCTGAGGTGCTATCCAGAACTCCAATCAGAACGTGAAAATTCTTCAAAAATTTCCATTTCACTCTTTGATAAAATTTCAAATCGACCTACAAAAAATCGCTGGAACTTGTGGGTGGAGTTACTTTTTTTCAAGATTTCGTAATTCTGCTGAGAGTTCTGAATAGCACCTCAAGAGTTCTAAAGAAAGTCTTAAAGTTGAAGTTAATTATTTCCAACCGTTAAAAAGTTATAGCCAATTTTCAAATCTTGTTTTGTGAACTTAGCACCCCAAAATTTCAAAGTCATTTTTTAATATTTAATCCGCCAGAACTATTTTTAATTGTCACACAGAACTCCAGAACTCTTCGGGGCGCTACCAGAACTCCAATAAAAAAATGCTTTTTTCAAGAATGAGGTCACAGAGGTCAAAAATATAATAAACTTGATGGTCAGTAAAGAATTGTTATTAATTTTAACGGATTTTCCATGATGTTTGTGACTAAATAAAATAATTTAGACTCGTAAATGCCAGAAGGTCACAAAAACTACAACGTCGGAAAACGATGTATATTAAACTTGTTGTTACAAAAAACTCGAAGCTGATGACATGTTTCGGTTATAAATAAACCATTCTCAAATCTACAATAAATGAATTTGTGCTAAAAAGTGAAGTAATATTTAAATTTTGAAACAAATCTGTCTTAAAATCACATTAACATGTGGCCATTTTTACTTAAATTGAATGACATAAACTGCAAGAACCTAAAAGTATGGCAGAACGAGAATCCCTAACTAGTACCAACTTAAAGGTAAACACAATGAAAGCTGATGGCGCGTAAATTTAAATACAATTTTAAGTCATTTTAAGTACAAAGATAAAGACAACATTAAAAGCTGAAGGCAAGATAAAACAAAATTTTTGAAAGGCTGAAGGCCGGTAAGTATACAATATCACTTATGGGTAAGAATCGAAATAAAGCAGATGGCGTAAGTACATCAATAATGACAACATTAAAGCTGAAGGCAGGATAAGTAACAAAATTTGAAAGGCTGAAGGCCAGTAAATAAACAATACCACTTAAGGGTAAAAATCGAATTAAAGCAGATGGCGTAAGTTAAAATTAAATTTGAAATTAAGTACAAATGAAAAATTTTGATTTTAAAACAATTATGAAGTGAATTTGACAACAGTAAAGGCACCAAAAAACAAAACATAAAACTATGGATGTATCCAATTTATAGATTCGAAAAAGTTAAAATGAGGAAAAGTAATCTGATCGTTCAAGAGGGTGACATTATTATCTTTTTTAGACATGAAAATTTCAAGAGTTTCGGCAATATTAAGTTTTAAACCTTTTGGTAATTGATGAAGTCATTTTACAGTAAATTTAGGGTCTGGATAATGTCCTGAATCAATAAGGTGTAAAGCAAAATTGGAGTCTGTTTTGCCCAGTCTGACAGACGAGATGTGTTCCTTCACACGGGTAGCTAAATTATTACTATTTTATGTTTGTGAATTTCTTTTCGATTTAAAAGAGAAAAATAATCATCGAATTGTTTCTTTCCGTGGTCAGAGATTTAGAAAAATTTTGGTAGTGAGTTTGAATATAGGAATGAATAAAATTCTTGTGCAGGGTTAGTTACTAAGGCCACAGTATATTCATCAATCAGTAGGGACAGCTAGGGGTTTCTGGCACTACAGTTTCTGAGTGCGCATGTGCGAAAACTGGCGGACTTTCCACAAACGGCCGCGTGTGGCGCACCGGTAAATTCATCAATTGCTTTTAAGCGGGCGTTTTTTAATTCAGCATTTTGTGTGATGGATGCGGAGAGATGAGAAAGATTGAACAGAAAACCATCTTTGTTAGATTATAATGAATTTATGTTGTGTAGAAAGCCTGAACATCGCATTCTCTGATTTGCTTGCAATCATTTCTATCCGTGCCATTTTTTCAACCAGTGACATCTAGTAGCAATAAAATGAAAGCCCGCCAGTAACGCCCATATTGGCTCTGAAAACGGTAGTATGAACATCAAAGGTGCCGACACGAGCTGTCCCTACTGATTGATAAGTATACTGTGCTAAGGCTTTATGTACTAACTATCAATGACGTAAATAAAACAAAACAAAACAAAACAACATAACAAATACTAGACACGCAGAAAAAACTGTAATACAAATGAAATTTTATAATAATATAATATATCAATAGTGACATTGAATATAATTAATTGAAATTAATAAAATTAGTCGATAGGGTCAATTATGATAAAGGTTTTTTTTTTATAAACAAACCAACACTGACGAACAAGAAAAATCTATTATAATGTAATGAATAACACAAGCCGGAAGAGCAAACGGGTAACACAAATGAAAATGAAATAAATATCAATAACTACGTCCTCTACGGGGTCACTTAGTAACATAAATCAAACCATTAGAAAATGTCATAACATAATGAATAATAGAAAAGAAAAAAAAAACAGTAACCGAAATAAAACGAAGTGAATATCAACACAAAAATTAAAATTATCTACAAATAGATATCCTATGCGCTTTGAATGAACAAAGGAAAACAAAAATAAATTTTTGCACGCTATAGAAAACATGTTTGAAATGGCCACCAAATTGCTCAATGCACCTTCCTACACGACTTTCAAACGAGTGGCTTACATATCTAAGAACATTGATATCGATATTTTGAAAGGCTTCTCTGATTCTAACTTTTCTCTTCTTCTCTGATTCTAACTTTCATATTCTCTTTGGAGGTATGCTATAAACGAGTTCTTTCACATAACCTCAAAGAAAAAAAAACAATTTTTGTTAAATCGGGTGATCGAAGAAGCCATCTTATTGGTCCACCTCTACCAATCCATCTTTGAGAGAATTTAGTGTTTAAAAATTGACGGATGTTTGTTGTATTATGAACTGGTGTTCCGTCATGTAAAAACCACATTCTACATGTTGGCGCACATTCAAAGGTACATCTAATAAAATACGAAAATCGTTCATTAAAAAATGAAGATAAGCTTCTCCATTTAAATTACCTTCAAAAAAATGCGGTCCAATGACATGATTTTCAAAAATACCTCCCCATACATTTAATGACTAACGATTTTGACTTTTTGTTTTAGTAAGGAAAGGATTTTATGTGGCATAATAATGAAAGTTATGACGATTGACGTTGCTATTTTTATGTGAAAAGCACAAATTCGAAGAAGTTTCTTTACAATCGTATTTGATCCTGCGCCCAATTACAAAAGGTCAAACAAGTTTCATAATCAGTCGGAATTCGACTCTTGTACTAGTTGACTATGGTACGGATGTTTCTTCAAAATTCTTTGCACAGATCTTCTATTAATTTCTAACTGTTTTGAGATGATTCTTGAACTCCCATGAGGATCTTCAGCCACAGTCAAAAGAATTTCAAGTTCGTTTTCTTCATTTACACTAAACTATATAATAAATGGCTACCGCCCTTTTAAATATCATATTGTACTGCTTTTGACATTGTGATACTTTTCAGAAAGAAAATGCAGCAATAAAGAATATATTAAACGAAACTGTATTTAGTCAGTTCATTATAGGGTGTCGGTAAAAACTATCAAATAATCAATTTTTTTAATAGTTAGCTATCCGGATAATTATACCTACATAAGTATAATGGGCATTCATCTGACTAATTTATTTAATCTAAAGTCTTAAAATCGTAAGGTCGTTTTGTATTATTCGCGCACCCCTAATAAGATTTAGTCATGACAAGCCAAATATAGGTTTTAGTGCATGAGGTGTTATTTTACAAACGAAGTATGGCCCCATTTAAAACCGTTTTGGTTCGTTCATTTTTTTATAAGACACAGACCCAGTTTCGTTAAACCGTTCCATTAAGTTTTCGAAACTTATTTGGTTGTCTTCTATCCGTATATCATTCTTGATAAATTCTTTGTGCAAGTAAACAATTTCTGTCACTTGCGCCTAATACGTAAATCATATTGATCATTTTTTCTTTAGAGAAATTCATTTTCGACGTTAAATAGAGCCAGAAATTTTCGATTAACTTGAAAATTATTGACCGTCACCGTGAAACATGTTTGTTTTTTCACGTCGGCTATAAAATTTCACTTAATAGATGTAAATCGGATAATTTATTTAAAAAAGCCATATATCATCGTAAATAATGATTTTACTTACATAATATCCTTAATAAAAATTAAAGCCTATGAAAAAATAAATCTGTTTCGGTAAAAGAATACAGGGTGTTCCATTTGAAAATTCAAAGAAAAAAGTCCTTGTAAATCATCAAATTTGTTCACCTAGGGAAAACACCCTGTGTAGAATATTCAGACTCTGTGTTCACGGTAATGTATAGGTACTTTTGTACTCTACAACTGTCAAATTTTAATTTCCTAGAAGTAATATTAACGCTACTGTGATCATTTATGTTGTAATGTAATATTTTTAAAATTTATAGATTTTCGTGTATAAGTTGGTAATTCTGCATCAAAGGTCAAATTTCTTTTATTTATTGGAAACCTTATTTGATGTGAAATTTAAAAATAGAAAAATATACAGGCTGTTCCATTAAAAAAAAATTACAACGCTAGAGTCACTCGTTTATGGAACGCCCTGTATAGTTGAAAATAATTTTATAATACAGACTATTTAAAGGCCGTATAACTTTTGTATGAAGCTTTTTTGCATTTTACGTCCGGCAAGGGTGGTAATTAACTTTGTCACACTAATGTGCCACACTGTATGAACTTGAAAAAAATTTCAGAGTCTTTGATTTACTCTACATATATTATGTAAAAAATCAAACTTGCCAAATCAAAAGTAAAGATGTTAATATTAATACTAATAAAAGTTACTTTGTTTTGGTAAATCACAATGATTTTACATTTAAAAATTCCTTCACAGTTGAAGCGTACTTTCTTAATGCACAAGATTAAGAGGAAATTGAAGAATTTTTTGACGATTTTGAAAGTGGTTTAGTATAAATTTCAGGGTTTCTGACTCCACAAATAAAATACTCTTTCCCAAACTTCAAACTCCAACTTTCCCTATCTTCAAATTGGCGAGTGGACCTACTTTATTTTTTGGAAGAGTTTTGGAAAAATTACCTCAATTAATTTTCCAAAATAAGATTCATTAATCATGAGATATTGAAAATGGCTGATATTCCTAAAACTTCCCTGCGTCATGATCACAACAAGTTAATCTTTCCTAGGGAACCTGCAGAAAAATTTAAAAAAATGTCTTAAGGCCGTTTTACACTACCCTACATCTTATATAAGATTTGGTTCAATTTGGTAAACATTTTAAATTTTAACAAAAAATAAATTGAATCAAAAATGTCTGAAAAAATTAGAACGAAAACATATCTGCAACCCATTCTTGTTCCAAATATTTATTATTGAACAAAAAATTGTTTTAGTTCATAGAAGGTTAAAGATTTATGAAAGTCACTAGAAAAATGAACGAAGTTTGGCTCATAACCGAGTTCATATCATTTTAATTATTGTTTTCCAACATGTTTCAGTTATAAAAATAACCATCCTCAGGGGACTTAGTTAATAAAGGGGTTGTGATATGTTAAGACTAGAATTTTTATTTACAGTGAAATATCCAACTTAGGTCAAAGAATGTAATACAGATTAAAAATGACGTAATGACTTGTCTTAGAAACATTTTAAAATGTTAGTGTCGTCCCCTTTTACATAATGTTTAATCTGTATTACATTCTTGATCTAAGTTAGACATTTCATTGCAATTAAAATTTTTTGTCTTAACCTATCACAACCCCTTTATTACTGAGGGGAAACATGTCGGAACACAATTAAAATGTTATGAACCAAACTTCGTTCATATACCTAATGACCTTATGAAAACACGAGTTGTTTCAAATGATCACGGTACATTTGAACTTGAATGTTGTAATGAATTTCAATACCAGAAGATCAAATATTATGTACTACAATCGTAAATTGTCATAAGAGTGATTTCAAGTGATTTATTCTCGTGCAATGAGTTAGGCCCGTGTGACACCATGCAAGATTTGATATAAAATCTTGCACAAGTTTTACACATTTAGAAATTGTACTGACCATCAAACACAATAACAAAACTTGTTGCAAGATTTGAGAAAATTTAGAAAAAGTTGTAAATATTTTTAATACAATTACAAGAACTGACAACAAATCTGCGCACAACCAAAAATTTTATTGACCATCAATGCTATGCAAGATATCTTCCGCAAATACCAAATCTTTGCTTCGCTACTGAAGTTATGCATATGTCATTATTTGTTGAGTTACTGTGACTGATTAACCTGTTTTTTGACGTTAGGTGCAAATATGTGCAAAAGTTATTTCCGCTATCATTTAGAGGACTATTTTCGCTATTATATCGTACCAATAACTCCATACCGGCAAATCCCGATAACCGTTAAATCTTTAAGCTAAGTTTTAAAATGGCAAATTAAACATACCTATGTTTATGTTTTTTTTATTAAACAAAGCAGTAAGCAATTTACATGTTTATGTAGTTATTTTAAAACTAGAAGATGTGCCCTTTCCAATGATGTATAATACTTTACAAATATATTGTGTCTTACGTAAGTAATCGTTCATTTAAAATGAGCTTCAGAGTAGCCGTTATTTGATTCGCATCAAACTCTAAATTTCTCAACCTTCAAACTAATCGCTCTAATTTTGTATTTGACCATAACTTTTAATTCTAAACAACTTTTTCTTATGACATTTTTCTGTATCTTTTAAAATAAGGGCACTTTACTCTTAAGCAATTTTCACTTTTCGGTGTTACAACACATATAATGAAGAAGTAAATAAAAATTTTACAAAAATCACATCACGGCCATAAAGCCTATAGTCTTGTTAATCTATGTACCAAATTTCATTAACGTAAGTCAGTAAATAAAAAAGTTACAGATTTTTGACACGCGAAAGTGCTTTTGGCCCCATAGTGCGCCGCCGTCTACAATTTTATATTTCGCGGGACCAAGCTAGCTGCGATCGACACTCGTTTGACCTATTGCTTAGCGTAGTGGGAGAATACTCCCCCTTTCGCGCCCATGCCTGCCATAAAATATTGAAAGTTGAAAGTAATCCCCTCAAACTATCCATTAGGGGAAGAAGGATCTAACAAATGCGTTGTAAATGTTCAGTTAGGTGCCTTATATCTAAGTTTCATATATTAGTTTGATAACTTAAAGGATTCAGAAGATGTTGCCAAAAGAAAAATACGTTTCATCCCTCTTTCAGGGAATTATGACTCCCTTATTATTGACTTTTGGAAAAAATCTATATGAAAAGGTTACCTTATTTTTTGATGTTCTATTCACGCTTTCAATCTCCTCCGTACATTATGAGACACACACTATAATTAATTCTTTGTATTTATTGGTAAATAGGTAAAAATAAAGCTTTTCATCCTGTAGATATTGCACTCTTCGCAAATTATTCGCTGGTTTGCTGCAATCACTTTTCTAAAGATAATTTTTTCTTCACGTGAAATCGAAAAATGTTAATTGCAGGGGCTGTACCTTCTATATTTAAGGTTTAATAATTTATACACAACTGTAATATTCATTATTAACTGTATCACAAATGATTTTAGCTTTCTAATGGAGATCCAAGTCTTTCTGAAAACGTAATTCCTCAAATTTCTGATGCAAGCGCCACACTTTCGTTATTTAAGGTTTAATTAATACAAATACAATTAAAATATTTATTATTAACTATATTACAATAGTATATTATTATACAAGTTTCACAAGAAGGCTTATTGTAACACGAGTGGGGTTGAGGTAGGACTAGCGAAGCGTAGCGAGCTAGGAGTGCCCCAACGGAACGAGTGTTACAATGCCTCTTGTGAAACGTGTATAATATACTATTTTTTCTACTTTGCGTCACTTATTGAACAAAAATATGAAAAATACTGTCAAAAATTGGATCTCCTTAGTATATGGGGAATTTTAGTTGTAATGCGTGGCAACACTGAAAACCTTTCGTTTTAATCAAAAGTCACATTAACCAGTTATTAATTTGTCTTATCCAGCTTCATTGTGAGTATTCTGTTAAGTAACAAATAAATAATGAGTTATTTTGTAAAATCTATTAAATATTTTCAATTAAAAATTGACTAAAATTTCCCCAAAAACAGTTTCACAATGAGCTTCATTGTGAAACTGTTTTTGGTGTCACAATGAGTTCATTGTGAACGCAAAGTAGAAAAAATATTTTAGCTTGGTAATGAAAACCCGAGTTTTTCTGAAAATTTCTTTCCTCAAATTTCTGATGCTTCTATTCAAACTACAAATATTACAACTGAAATTAAAGATCTAGCTTATACCACAGTATAAAGAATACAGTAGCGCAACTCGCTTGTCGGCACTTTGATCTCTTTACAGGATTTTCATTGACCTCGAGTAGATTAAAGGGGTGTGTCGAACTGTTTGTTCTGCTTTACGTGTGAGCGATTTTGTTGTAAATTGTAAATTTACACGTGCCCACACACCAGGGCCGGATTGTAGTGTTTAGTGGACGTGGTAAAAAAAAACAAGGCATAAATAATGTGTATTAACATAATTATAAAGATCCATTCGGTACCGGAGCCGTGAATGAATGAGCTCTGCATCCCGAGATTGTGACTCAGACCTTGCGTGGGATGTTATGCGCGAACTGAATATTTTCATGAGAGTCGCACTACTGTGTAATCTTTATACTGTGCTTATACTGTAAAGACTGCATTACAGCAGTTACATATATGGAGAATATGTACAAATATTTCCAAATTTATGATGTAAGCAACAGAATCCCTCATATTAATCAGCGAGATACCAATACTGCTCCATATACAGATACTCAAGATGCACGCCTATCATGCTTAATCCTGCAATTTCCTCATTTTATTGCTGATATTCAGTTTAGCTCAGCAAAAACAGGCCTTGCTGAATGAACAAAAGAGACAGCGGAAGCTCTAGTTTTCACTGCTAAAAGCGCATATCTATGCATCCAATATTTAATACGAGACTTATTATATATTAGCAAGAAGTTTTAATTCAGATGCGGTCGAATCAGTTTTTGCAAATATTCGGTTTCGTGGTGGGTCAAATGACTTAGATTGTAGAGCAGCTGAGTATACACTTCGGCAAATTTTGAGAAGTGGTTTCATGAAAAATGTCAACAATAGCAACAGCATGTCTGAAATAAAATATGCCAGCACTGCAAAATTTGTTTACAAAATAATAACATAATTAAAAAATCATTTCTACATGAGTAGGCCATGTACAGGGTGGATTAATTTCGATGTCTCTTATGGACATCTCTGTAATTATAAGAGATAGAAAAAAACTAGTGGCCAAATCTCGATCTCTTTTTTAGAGATAAAGTCAATAGACTAAACAAAAATTGGCTATCTTCTTTTGTTTTCGAGTTATAGACAAAAAATGATATTTTCGACTTTTCGTCAGTTGCGCATATCTCGTTTATTTTTAAAGATATTAAAAAACTGTTTTGACATTATTAGGACACTTTTTTGAATACAATTCAGTGGCGTAGTTGGTTTCTTGATATTTAATAAAATGTTCGAGTTATAACATAAAGTTATATTTTTTTTAATGGAATCATAGTAGGCAATGCCACCTTTAAATAGAGATTTTTTTTCTGTTTTCAAAAATATATACTTTGTTTGGTTTATTTGTTACAATTAATAGAATAAAACGCCTTTTTTATTATTCTTGGGTGCATTCTATTCTTAGTAGGCTGGCTTGAACAAAGGCCGACAATTTTTTTGTTTGTTTTTATTAAACATCAACTCTTGTTCAAATATTTTGGCAGTTGCAACCGCATAAAGAGAAAGAAAGATGGAACGAGCATCCTCTAAGAGTCACAGAGATTACAATACCGATACCATGTGGTTTGGGTCAAATACGAAATTATGTAACTTTATTTAATATTTAAGTTTAAAACGCATTTTTTTCGATCAAATATGCATTTCATGGGATAATGAACTAAATTATACATATGTATAAATTAAAAACATCTTAAGATAAGAAATTATTGCAGAAAAAGTTAAAGAATATTGAAATGTAAGTAGATAATACACACAACTCTTGATATATCACAATAAATAACTTAAAACCCAGAAAATAATAGCAAAATAAAATCACAATTTAAACACTGCCGCGCTAAAATACGCAGCCAACTCATGTTCTAACCTAACCCAGC
Source organism: Dorcus hopei (assembly GCA_033060865.1). Classification (NCBI taxonomy): domain Eukaryota; kingdom Metazoa; phylum Arthropoda; class Insecta; order Coleoptera; family Lucanidae; genus Dorcus; species Dorcus hopei. Next base: position 36,776,525 of record CM065424.1, read on the forward strand.
TCTATCGGCGCTAGCTTTCTATCTCTTATGTTCATCGCAATACCTCTCACTTTTGTGCTACCCAATCATCAAATCTTTGTTAATATTTAATAAAAACAAAAGAAAATTGTCGGCTTTTGTTGAAACTAGCCTACTAAGAAAAGAATGCACCAAAAATAATAAAAAAGGCGTTTTATTCTATTAACTGTAAGAAATAAACCCAACAAAGTATATATTTTTGAAAACAGAAAAGAAATCTCTATTTAATGATGGCATTGCCTACTATGATTTCCGTTTAAAAAAATATAACTTTATGCTATAACTCGAAAATTTAATTAAATATCAAAAAACCAACTACACCACTGAATTGTATTCAAAAAAGTGTCCTAATACCGTCAAAACAGTTTTTTAATATCTGCAAAAATAAACGAGATATGACTGATTGACGAAAAGTCGAAAATCTCAATTTTGGCTTATAACTCGAAAACAAAAGAAGAGAGCTAATTTTTGTTTAGTCTATTGACTTTAGCTCTAAAAAAGAGATCGAGACTTGGCCACTAGTTTTTTTTCTATCTCTTAAGTCGGCTTTCGCATAGCAAGCTATGCAATTCGCGAATTGGCAGTGTCTTGCGAGTTATTATAATCAAGATGTCATCCGAAGATGAAGCTACGGCGTTAATTGCAGCGGTGGTTGTTAGGAGGAGAAAAAGAAAGAGAAGGTGTAATTGTTAAAGACCTCCATGCTGTTTGTATCACGTGTATGAAATGATATAAGCTAAGCTGCACGTTGCAAGCGGCAGGTCGCATGAATGCTACGCTACACCGGTGTGAATATTATCAATTGTTTACATAGGTTCTAAAATTAGTGGCATGCAGCGTGCATCCAGGATGCAAGGAGCACGTAGCATGCTACTTTGGTGTGAAAGCCGACTTATAGTTACAGAGATGCCCATAAGAGACAGCGAAATTGATCCACCCTGTATATGTATAAAATTAAGTTGTTTAAAGTTCAAATAATTGACAAGTGATATCTACCTATGTCCTATGCATGTGAACAATAAATAAACGAAAAAATGCATTGTCGTTAGCAATTTTTTTTTCAAATTATTTATATTAATGAAAATGTACAATTTTATTAATGAAAATGATGCTGATTAAAATGTAGGTATATTTTCAAATAAAAAGGCTACGTTTATGGCGGATTGAATATAACCAATTAAACTGCTAATTTCCCAATATTATTTATTTTGTGGAATACCATTTGGGACCTGAATGAAAATAGCACATGCAGCATAAGCTATGAAATGAAATATTGTTCATTCTAATTAATATAAATTCAAAGCAAATTGCTAACGGTGATGCTTTCCTTTATTTATTTATTGTTCACGTGCACATGCTGGTTATCTAGGCAACTTGCTTTTACACATAAACATCGCCTAATCATTCAAAAATGATTTTCTTGAATTATTTCGTTATTTTGTAAGCAGGTTTAAGACATTTTGGTGTCGCGTAAAGAAAAAGAATATCTCTACCGGATAAATTATAAAAATTACCACATTGCTATTTAAAAAAAGTACGTTCGTACAAATATTTTGACAACTAGCAGTGTTATTGTTGTATTTATTACAATTTCATAATCAGCATGCAAATTAGAGAATCTTTGCCCATTTAACCGAATTTCTACTTCAAAAATAAAAACGTTAGCAATTGTGAACGTTTCAAATTGAACACCCAATATAGTGAGATTACATCATCTTAAGCAATTAAATTTTAACGAGAACTTAGAAATATGAATATGTCACATGTCAGCAAGAAATTCTACTAATTATTATTAATTTATATTATGTGTGTTGACGGTTGCAAAATATTAAACGCACTTTGCACTAGATATTTTGTGATCAGCAATTTTTTATAAAATAAAAATATTTTTGCTCTTATGTAACTACCTACAGTTTGTAAAGTGGATCTTTTTACGCACATCATTGACAAACGGCACTAGTAAAACCAAGTTCTATAAATATGTAGTTATTGTATCTAGGTACATCACTCGGTCAAATTGAAATAGGAACATTTTTATAGGAATGTTTGTGAAGTAAAACTTACGATTTATTACTTAGCTTGAAAGTATTGATATGTTTCATACGAATAAAATCAATGACGTGCGTAAAAAGATCCATTTAACAAACTGTACTTTATTAAATTTACGCATAAACTTTTTAATTGTTTGTAACACGATTAAAAAATAAGCGAAAAGAAAGATAAAATAATTTTAAAAATACGGGAAAATGTGGAACATTTGAAAAATGGAAATATACAGAATTGGGTACTTTATTGAAATGTTAAAAAATAAAATAAAACTCGGTTCTCTTCAAAGCGTAACTTAATTTTTTTTAAGTAAAACCAGAGGTCTTTTTAAAAATTCATGATAAAATCAAAACTATTTCAAAGATCGACCGCAGGATGTCGCGACCTAAACTGTTTAAAAAATTAACGTAAACAAAACTGAGGAGCAGTCTTGCGAAAAAATAGAGAGTTCTAAGATTGAAGAAAAGAAATTTAAACCCCAATTAATTAAGATAAATGCAGAAATCGAAGTTAACGTGAAAATTAAAAGAAAGGTTAACACTTGTTATACCGAATACCATTCTCTACATTGTTTTTGCTATAAACAAAATTTGTTTATGAATTAGAACTAAAGATTCAGATTTATGGTAATCAATATCAGCCTAGCACTAACGATATTGCATTGCGATTGAAATATGTAACCATTTCCTACAACCTTTCGAATTTATTTGTACCACACGTGACCAAGTTCTGCCTAATAGTTAGGCAACCAACAATACATATTATTGGTAGACCAGCGCGCAGCGAAAGCACCAATTCTAGTTACTAATTTTCCCTATTTACTAATTTTATCGATTTTAGCCAACTGTTAAATACTTAATTGTGTGGGATACAGGAATACTTAAATGAAAACTCGTTATAAAAATATATGGGGAAAGGTGTTTGTCATAACCAGAGATTAATCGTAGATTACCTGTTATTATTATTATTTGTTTTCAACTTAAGTCGTCCTCTAAGGAAAGAAAACGGAAAATGAAAAGAAGAGAAACTATAGAGAAATATTTAAAAATAAATTTAAAAAAATTAAATTAAAAAAATTAAATTAAAAAAAAATATATATTAAGTCCGTTTTAGATTGCCCTATTTTTGTTCAAGATTTGGTTCCATTTTTTTGAACGATTTCAATCATGCTGTATCACACACAGATTATATCAAAAATTAGATTTGTTATACGAGCCCTGTCTCAGTGAAGTTGACCCAACTATGTATTCAAAATATGGAAACTGAATATAATGTTACAATAAAAAAACTGGTTCAAGATATATGGTTTTTAATCCATCCACATGTGTTTAAAAGTATTTCTTAAAAATATTCTCAGATTCTCAGCAAGAACCGTTCCAGAGTTAAGTGCTCGGCTTCAACAAATTTGAGACAATTTCCCACCTGATGAATGCCAGATTGCCAGACTTTAGTTAACACAATGTCCAAATGTGTCGAAGCGATATTAAGTCGAAAAGGCAACGTAACGCAATGATAGCATTATCTTTAATTTTCGTCGATTTTTTATTTTGCGATAATATTAGATGTACCTTCGTGTTCCTATTTTTTATTAGTTAAAATTTAGTTTTATGTGTTAAAAGTTAATAAACAATTCCCTTATCATTACAAAATTGTATTGATTTTCATAAATTTTCCTTCTACAAGAAAGATTTTCTGAAAAAAAAAATTTCGTTAGTTGGGCCAACTTCACTGAGACAGGGCTCGTATATGTATCAAGAGAGGGTGCCTGTACTAATGATGGAGGAAAGAAACTACCCCTCCTCTTTTTCCCTTGTTTTTCCGCCCCTCCGATATAAACAAGTTACGAAGAAAATCTTCTCGGAGAACGTCGTGCTATTTTTCTAATTATTTTTGTAACGTTCACTGTTTATGTTTAAATATAATATTTCATTGACTGGCGTTGGATTTTACTCGTAACAGATTGAATTAAAAATTTTCTAAGAAAGTAGAACTTGTTCTATTTCTAAACATTTATGCAGTCCAAAAATTTCTTGTTACAAATATTGTTGCAGAAATTGAACCAAAAATCTTGTGTAAGAATTAGATCAGTAATATACAGGTGTCCCATGACATAACAGCCATAGTTTAAGAGTGTTGCTGAGATCATTTTAATTTTAAGTCAAAAATATCTAATGGACATATCTCCAAAAGTCATTCATAACGGATATACAAGCATGTTTAATTTTGAAAGTTTGACCTAAAAAAACTTCGCTTATGCCAAAAATTATGATACTAGAGAAGAGGTCAAATTTAATACCAAATTAACTCTTTCCTTAGTACGTTTATCAAATTATTTTAATTAAATTTTTTTTAAATTAACTCTTCTTTCTAACTTTCTACTTAAAATTTATTACGATTAAATTTACAGCATATAGTTCTTCCGCTCGATCTTTACAGTTACGTCAGAAAATTATCGACTCAAAATGACAAATTTATAAATTCTATCATTGTTTTAACATACGTATTAGATAAGGATAAAAGAATATGTTGATTTCGTTTCTCGAATCAGTAAAGTGTGACGTGACTGCAAAGATCGAGCGGAAGAACTGTATGTTCATTAGACATTTTTGACTTAAAATGACCCGAGCAACACATTCTTAAGCAATGGTCGTTATGTCGTGGGATATTCTATATTAATTTCTTAGTTAATTAATTCCAAAGAAAGATTGTTCAAATAAAAAGAATACTTACGCGTATTGAGCGGATGAATATGAATTAATAAATTATAGAAATATATGCTGATAAAAAGGAGGAATTATTTATAACATTCTGAACGTGTTTTTAATGCTTTGTTAATATAATCATGGTGTTTTTGAATGTGTTTCTTGATATTAATCTTTTCATAACTAAAGTGGTTTCTTGTTATTGAAAAAGCTGACAATTTGTAAGGTAACGTTTTTAAAAACTAACTAACTTAATTCTTCTTCATTAGTTTTTATAAAATACCACTAAACTTTTTGATAGGTTTCGTATTTAGACACGAAATTAACTATTTTCCACTATTTTTAAATAATATTAACTGAGAATAGCGAGTAAATATTAAATTTACTTTTATCCACTATCACATATAATTGGACTTTTATCCACACTTATGAAGCATTTTAAGTGACCTATTATCCACTAGTGGAATAAAGTAACTTTATTATACTTTATTATACACTGAGAACCTTATAAGACTGCACATAGTAATTATATCAATGGAAGCTTTATTACATTATTATTTCCAAATTTATTTCATTCGCCATGGTTACCGTGCGTTGCTAGTAATGAAACTACTGATTGTGAATTGTCAGATTGAATTAAATTGTTCTTTTGATTTATTGTAAAATAATGTATACAACCGCCGAAAAAGTAGAAATGTACACATTATTCTCAAATGGAGCTTCGTTGAGAGAGGTCTCTGCATTATTTGCCGCCAAATTTTAATGTAATGTAATAAAATGAACCTTCCTTAATACCTTCTATGTGCAGTTTTTAAATGATTCAGAATTGAAAATTGAGTAGTAACCATAGCAAAGTAATGTTAAAACCCCTATGTGCAATTTTATATGACTCAGAAATGTATTATCTGATCACGTAATTTTCATCTATGTGCAGCGTTACAAGATTCTCACTGTATATGGCACGTTAAACAACGTACCATAGCAACCAGTAGGTATGACAAAGCCTGTCACGTTTTATTTTACGAATACGAATATTTTTTAATTAAATTTCGCTCATTCTGATTCCATAAATGTGGTGATTGTGGATAAAACGTTTTATTGCAAGCGTGTTTTAGATGCATTTTATCCACTTATACAATAAATAACTATTAGTTGAATGTATATTACTTTTCTTAATTCATTTATATCGATTTTTTTCATTTACTCTTTTCAGAACGTCTTAATCAAGAAGTTTGAAAATGGTGATATGCAAGCAGTAGTAGGAGATTTTGGTCTTGCAGCGCGAATCCCCGATCCAAAAAACAGTGTTAAGCTGAGCACCGTTGGTTCACCATACTGGATTTCTCCAGAATGTCTGAAGGGCCAGTATTATGATGAGCGAAGTGACGTGTTCAGTTACGGCATCGTCCTCTGTGAGTTGATAGCTCGAGTAGAAGCTGATCCGGATCAATTGCCGAGGACCGACAACTTCGGGCTTGATTACATGGCCTTTTTGGAACTTTGTGAACCTAACGTAGTACCTGATTTTCTTCACTTGGCCTTTTTATGTTGTGCGACGGAGGCAAAAAGTAGGCCAACTTTTTTGAAGATTGTTTCTAGACTGAGTGATATTCTTTCTGACCTACAGCATGCGGCTGACAGAGAAACAGTGAAGTTACTCAGCTGTGCAGCTAAAAGTGAAGAACAATTACCTGTACTTTCTGTACAGACATCAGGTCCATATCATCGAAAGAGTAAGTATCTACAGTCTATATTTACATTTAAGGGTTTTAAAGGTCGCATGTAAGACACACATTTAAATTCCAACGCCTACCCGAATTCATTTTTATATTGCTCGCTTATTAGTATTCATTTAACGGTATTAGGCCGATGTGCTTGATATAACAAACGAGGATAAATCCTATGGCCCAGGCGTTAGCCGAAGCTATAAATTATCCGAATTTGTTATATGCATATCGGCCGTATGTTGTTTCATAGTTTTCGTAATACTATTTTGGCAAAAATATTCATAATAACAAATTTGGATAAGTAGCTTCAATTACGAATGTAGTTTGATTATAACTAGAGCAACGTTTGTTTAGAAAGGAGATAAAGACCATATAGTAATAACGGCCATGGCAGTTAAATTTTAACAGCCTCGGCTGTTATGGATAGCATAACAGCCATGGGAACAATGCAGATAAAGGCTGTTTCAATGAAGGTGCACCAAACGCGGTATGGCGGTAGATATCGAGAAAAGAAATAAAAGCACACTTCAACTTCCTCAGATTGCAAAGTTGTATTAAGATATTTTCTTCCAAATAATGTCAGAAAAGTGTTCCCTAAGTTTGGTGCATCATCACTGAAACATTCCGTATAATGAAGTAATATTCAAGTATGTATTACAAATCGTGATTGATTAATAATAATAATAATAATAATAATTTATTCAGTCCCAGTGCATATAATAAAATATGAATGGACGAGTCGATGGATACGAGCTTAAAACTACAGACAGATTAGATATTAGCAGATAATTAGCTCTTGTCCGATTATTTATCAAAGCTTTAAAAATATCTTCTTGAAATTTTAATCACGTCGATTACAAAAAAAGCAGTCATGAACATATACATCTGAGAAAAATTTTGTGTTGATTTTTACGTGATATGTTCTCCCTAAAGTCATATAGGTACCCCAACTTAAAAAAAAATTGCAAGAATGTCTAATAAATCAGTTACTTATTTTGTGAAAATATGTTTCTGAATAATAAATCATTTTTATTCGTAACTACTTTTCAGCTACTTAAGATAATTGGTGAAATTACAACAGATCTAAATTATAGTATTTTTGAATTTAATGTTTATTAACAAATTACACAATAAAGTGTAAAGCAATATTAATATACAGTGTCTTTCAAAAAGTGTGCTACAAGAAAGCATAAAGTTTCGGAACGCATTGTCATAATCACTCAGAACCAAATGAAATAATTGGAAAATAAGAACGAATTTCGTGTTTTTCTTTTCATATTATTTTGGCGGACACTTTAATCCCACCAGTATTTCTTAATGAAGTGTGTATAAATAGTGATTCACAATAAATTGTGATTTTTTAATTTTTGAGACTAGAGGTTGTAATTTCATATTTAGCTATAACTTTTAATTCTGAACATCTTATTCTTACGACATTTTCTTGTATCTTGTAAAATAAGGGCACTTTACTCTTAAACCATCTTCATTTCTCGGTGTCCATGATGTATACTATTCAAGATAAATTTCATCTGATATTTCTCAATTTGATTTTAAGGGATGCAGAAGCGTTCTGCGTCAATGAATTTTTATAAAAATCGATAATAAAAAAAATCCATTTGTAGTGCACTCTTTTTGAAAGACAGTGTATAAGTTACTAAATATAAATTTCTAATTAAATTAGTTTATTAATTTTAATGTGAAACACATATCCCCAAATACTCAAATATGTAATTAGTTTATCATGAAATTATTAGCTTGTCTTAAGAAGTTATAGACGGTATTGATAAATGATGATTGATTTCTACAATACATACATAAACATTTATAAAAGAACGTAATAATAAATTATTATTATTTTATTTTGGAACCATAATCTTGGTTATTGGCACTCAATTGCAGGCATAATTTGGCCTTATTGCCCAAGGGCTTTAAAATAAACAAACCCCTAGTAGCCCTCGATCATTAAAAACTTACTCTCGGTTTATAATCTCCTAATAATGAGGAGATTATAACCTCAGAGGTAAAGAATCATATCTCCATTACCATAGATTTAGAGAAAAGGAACTTTAAAGTTTTAAAATGCAGTATTTTTTTTACAATAATGAAATAAAATAGCAATGTAACTTCTGAATTATTTTAGTAAGTAATTTAACTAACATGTTTTACATTACAACTGGCAGTAACATACTCTAAAGGATAAGAAATATGTAAAGGCATTTAACCAAAAACTGGAGGTACGATTCTTTACCTCTAAGGTACAGAATTATGCCCTTGATACATAAGGTTTATTCCATTTGACAGAATTTCAAGTTCTGAACCGTTCAAATCATGCGCAGTATGAAATTTATATCCAATTTTGTACACTGCTCATGCTCAGTACGATTTTGAACGGTTCAGAACTCGAAATCCTGACGAATGGAACGGACCTATAAATAACTTTTATTCTGCCCTGCTAAACGAAAAAGACGTATCTGACTGTTTTGTTTTTTGAATGAGTTTACGTTTAATGAAAATATTTTTTATCGTTTTTACTAAACAATATTGGCGTATTTCAATCACGAATATCTATTCTTTAAAAGAGATAACATTATAATATATTTTACCAATCATTTCGAGCACTATTTCAGGAAAACTTAAGACATGTCAAAAATATGAAATTTGTTTTTTTTTTTTTCGTTTAGCACGGCAGTATTATACCCCAGCTATTATCAAGGAATAATAGACATCAGGTACCCGTTATTGCCCGAGTAGAAGTAGGAAAGTAAGGAAGAAATCGAGTACACATGTATCCAAGTGCTACCTGTGCAACTATTACCCAAATATCATTTCTTTATCCGGATACTCATTATTACTGGTGTAATTTGTCAAAGCAGAATCTCGGAAAAACATAATTATCTCTATATATTTGTTATCACACGATAAAAAGTTGATTATTTTTAACACTCGAACACTCTTGTAAGATTCGTGTATCCGAAATATCCAAACTTATACGGGTTCCTGAATTTACACGAGTATTGGAACTTATACGGGTACCCGCATAAGCTCGGTACCCGTATCAGATCCGGAAGTTTTGTACGGGTACCTGAGTTCATATGCTATACCCGAGTATAATACAGATATCCAGGTATTTCATTCGGGTACCCGGGAAGCTCTAATGTACGAGTATGGCATCCTTACTAATTGTACCGGTAATCCATTTATTTATGCATTATATACCATGTGTCCAAATAAATTTCTGATAAAGGTAGGTCATGGAAGTGTAAATGTATATCTAATCTACAACACCAAGCAGTTTTTGAAGTTAGTGACACATCAAGCTGTAAAATGTGGCCTATTAAACTTCAATTTTACTTAAGTACTAAAGAATTGGACAATATTTTAATGTAAGTAATGTAATAATTTATCTTCCATGGCCTACCTTTATCAGAAATTTATTTGGACATACGTTACTAATCGCAAAAGTTTATAAAAATTATTCTATAGAATTTCATAAAATACTGACGCATATTTTACTTGCAAAGTTCTTAAAATACCTCAATATAATAAAATGAAAAAATTGAAGTTTTCACATTTTGATTTGTTTTATACAAGTATAACGTATTAATTGTTTATTGAAATGATATTTTAATGTTGTTGTTTGTTTACAGTCTTACACAGAAGATCATTATCAGAAGATGTTTCAACATTTGCTTTATCGACCGCTCATCCTACGCCCAGTGAAAAAGCCAGAAGGCATGCAGTCACAATGTGTCGACAAGATCCACATTATATACCAAGAACAACAAATCCTTTTGCTGCACTTACTCAATTTCGGGGTGTAAAGAAGTTCCTAGGAAATTTTTCGTCGTGTTGTGAACTACCATCACCTTTTGTGGATTCAGCAGACACGCCAAGATCTTTACCCGGTTCGCCAACAGTAACTCGTAAAGCTGCTAACCGTGGTTCGTTATTTGCGCATCCGCTCCTTAAGGGTAGCTCTAGCACTAATTTGTCTGATTTAGGGACTTCAGAAACTGCAACTCTAGGATTGCGTAGGAGAGGATCCTGTGAATCAGGATTTTATTCCAGTGTAGGAGAATGTTTATCTCCAAACAGTTTGTGGGATAGTGGTACAGCTGTAAGTTCCTTACGTTCACTAGATGAATTAGAGTCAACTGAATTGCAGGCTCTTTGCAAAAGAGCGTCATCTATTTATACAGACAGCAGTGAAGATGTGTCCAGTGTAACAGGTTCAGATTGGATTCAAGACTTGCAGCCAAATATTTCAAGCATTGTAGAATATTTTGAACGTAAAGGTGCCAATAGACATTCTGGTGTTACAAGAGGTGGTACACAACTCAGTTCACGTATTGCTACATTACGACGAACGCTGGAGAAACAAAATTCTGCAAGTACATCAGTGACAAATCTTCACCTGACACCTCAACGATCAAAATGTTCTAGGCTTGTGGTATGTGAAGGTGCTGTACGCTCCAAGTTGCCTCTTTTTGATAAGAAGTAGGCCAGTCTTCCCCTTGTTAATTCATCTAGTCAGGTGTTAAGCATCCAAAATTTTAATAATATGATTGCGCGAGGCCTAACGCGATGCTGTATTTAAGCTTAGAGTACATATATTTTATACTAGTGATTGTTTATGATTGCATTCTACTGGTGCGATTAAGAATTATTCTTTGTCATTTCATGTGCATATCCCAGTTGTTGGCAACTCATTCATTTAAATGTACTTGACCGTCCGTTGTATGTATATTTTATTGGCCGAGTCAATTAAACGTGTTTTGTTTCGTTATTACAGACGATCATTTTGAACTGTTTGGTTTGTTCATCTTCCATGATGTCTTGTCAATAATGTGTATACAAGTTACTTAGAAAATATAATAAGTTTTTTTTTTCTATTTAGGCTGTTTTATTTTTATTGCAGTTGATATGAAGAAATATCACGCAATTGTGATATGCCCTAGCAGAAATTGAAGACGCGCTGTTAGGATTTATTGCTGAAGAAAATGTTACTACATGCACAGGAAATTTAATAATTTAAGTGCAATGTAAATTAGTAAACAAATTAAATATTTTAATAATATTGGTTTATTTGTTATGCACAGTTCACTAAACTTTCATATAAATTTCCAATAAAAATGCTTAGTTGAATTGTTGAATGCTGTACTTACTTGATCTGGTTTATAATAAAAAAATACTTTGATTTAAATGAGCTGAATTGAGTTCTAAAAACATCTTTTAAATAATTTTTAATGCCAACTTACATCATTTTAATAAACTAATTACTAAAACAAACCAGACCGTTTTTTTAAATGAAAGTGTTACTTGTGAGCTGTTATTTGCAATGCAAGAGCGTGAAATTCATGAATTACCTGTTTACTTATTGTTTTTAACAATAAAAACCTTTGAAAGCCCCTGATTTTACGTGCCAATTTCGTTGCACAACTTTTTGAGTTATTAAATACATCACTTTCAACTTATTTCGTAGCTAGAAATAAAGGGCATTCAAAAAAATTCCTTCTTGCAGGCAGTTATGAGGCTATGACGTTACGTAATCGAAAGAACGCATGTGTTTGCTAATATGTATGTGTTCATGTTTTCAGTTGTTGGCTGTCATTTTATTTTTGTTGTGATTTGCATTCGTAAGTATTTGTGAATTTAACAAAATAAATTTCAACTTTAAAATCTATTCTATCCTGTCACAGTGCATTGCCAAATGTTTTCATATTAGAGCAGAAATCATTTACGATTGAATCCTAAGGTTATGTGCTACAAGAGTGGACCTATGTTTTCTGCATCAAATTTTCTCATGGCATACTAGAGAAGTTTTTTACTTGAAAACCCGTTATTTTATTTACAAGTGCAAACAAAATGAAAAGTTGAAACATCAATATATTAATTGAACAATGTTAAGTTTTTTATTTATTAAAGCTAAGCAGCTAAGGGAGGAAATAACTAATTTTCCCACGAATCCAAGTATACTGGGTGATTTTAAAAGGTCGCATAATGTCTCCAGTGTCTGCCAAACTGTGTGCTGCGGCACACTATTGTGCCATGAGAGATTCCAAGTGTGCCCCGAGAGATTTAAAAATGTAGGTAAATAACGTGCAAAGATAATGTAGACTGTTCCGAGCGTGAGTCATTTTGCGGTGGAATAACTAATTTTGTTGGTATTCTTATTTAGTGTGCCGCAAAATAAATTCTCCTCGGCCAATGTGCCGCAGAGTAAAAAAGTTTGGCAAACACTATTCTAGACACTTAAGAGTGTACCAGAAAAATGTTAAAAAAAATCTTTTCCACTAGTACTATAGCCTGTCATTTTGACATGTGTTAGGTTGCTGTGAAAAACAATTTCTCGACCCGAGGTAAATAATTTTTTTATTATTTACCACGGTAAATAATGAACATCAATTGTTACGTACGCTTTCAGGTACAAATCTTTTGATTTTTCAGGCAATAGATTGTTTGCCACTTGTCCGGCAAATTCTCGTATTTCAGGCGGCGTACAATTTAAATCGCCGTACATCGTTTACCGTACTTACTTTATTTAATTGACGATTTGGCAAAAAGATCGACGTAATGTTTGTGACAAATTAAAAAATTTGAATCAACTGTCATATCGGTAATACAGAAAACTGTAAACCTTTCGTAATTTGTAATAAATATTTGTTCAAATTAAAATTATCATTTGCACTAGTAGTGGAAAAAATAGTATATACACCACGGTAGAGAAGTCTTATAACCCTCGGTCCTTTACATCCCTCGGCCCTAAGGGCCTCGGGATGTAATCATCCCCTCGGGTTGTAACACTAGACTTCTCTACCTAGGTGTATAATATACTATTATTTTAAAATTTTACAAAATATAAGTCAAAGTTTTGGTTTAACTTCTTAGGTTGCATTGTATAAAAGGTTTAAGCCAGGATTAACTTTAATGTGATACTAGTTATGACAGCATTTTGTGTGTCACATTCTAACTTAGGATTAACTTTAATCCTGGCTTCAATTTTTTATGCAAGGCAGCCTTGTGGCCGATTTCTTCTTAATCCTAAGATTAATTGGATTGTGCCATACAGTTGACTGTACACATACTATGTGTCACATTCTAACTGGCAGATAAATTTCATTTTAGGATAAGGCGATGAAGAAATCGGGCATTAGAATTCACAATAAAGCTTGAATAATGAACTTGTACATAAAGTTTATTTAGGTTCATTGGGTGGTGGTGGAATACATCCTAAAATATTGAAGTAAATACTATGGAGAAGATACTAAAATTGCTGTATTAGCAGGTTCTTCGTTTTTATTCATACCGCCCAATGATTGTTAAAATTAAAACTACTTCATGTAGATACATAATTAACTTCTAATTAATGGGTGGAATGCATAAAACGAAGTAGATGCTAATACTTCTCAAATTAGTATATTCTTCGAAGTATCTTCTATTACATAAAGTACCTACCGCAGCTCTGAAGCATATACTACGAAAGCAAAGTTTATACTACAGCATATAGTAAATACTACGCTGCAGTAGTATTTACTATTAAAATGAATCTGAGGCTTTGAAGTAGATACTACAGTAGGTGCTTCTATGCGAACTAAAAACTTCTACATAATAGTATCTACTAGATCGCATAGTAAATACTACGTTACTATAGTAGGTACTTCACTTTCGAAGTAGGTGCTTGAAGTATTAGCATGTACTACGTTTTATGCATACCACTCATTATTTATTATATCATATATGCCAACAAATCACTTAAAAATTTTAGATTGTGCATCTTAAAATTTCTTACATTCTTCAGATAATAGTGAATTTGTGATGAATAAAACCAAATAAATAAAATGTCAATTTTTGCCGTCGTAAAAACACCGAATTTTTAGAATTGAAATTCTCATGCTGCATTTTACCAATTTACCACTTTTAGCATTCTTTGCAATTATGTACAGTTGCGGAGTTTACGGATTTTCTGAGAAAAAACTTTTTTATTTTACGTTTTACGAGAAAAAGTTATTTAAAAAAGTTTTTGCTTGCTTTAACCTACAAAAATGATAGAACAATTCTCGAAATGCCTTGTTTATAGCTTTAAATTTAAAAATCATGTATCCTTACTCTCAAAAATTAGTCTAAGTTCAAATTAAATTCAGAATTATCACATTACCCGGAATTGTCAAAAATTAAGAAAATGTTACGGTACCGGAGAAACTACTTATCAAACGACTATTCATATTCATAAATTTAATGTAAAATATCGTGGCATTCATGTTACAATTAACACGTTAAAAGACATAGTCCAAAAATTTGAGTAAACTCGTTCTGTATCGTCAAGTAATGTGTACAGGGAATTTAGATGCAGGGTAGAAAAGAGCGTAAGGTGGGTGGGGATTAAATTGAATAATTTTTTCCATATTTAAAATTAATAAATATTTTCGTAGTAAGAAATGTGTAAGTATAAAGTAGGGAATACACGATCCAACATGTCTTAACACATGTACGCGCGTACATGTTCGCCGAACATCAACGTTAAATAGTGCCATACTACACACGATCGAACTTGTCTTAAGACATCATAGTCCAGTTATCAACCAAGACGATGTCCGAAGAGTTATGTTTGGTGGCAGTTGTGTGTGCTGTTATAGTAAAACAAATATACAAAAAATAAATAAATAAAGGATCTGCCACCACACATTGCCGGAAAGTTATTTATTAAAAATCATAAATTGGCTGTTTTGAGGTGCTGTGAAAAACTTTATGCACGACGCCGATGTTCTGCACTGAATAAGTCCGTGACGAACATGTGCGTTTGGCAACCACACGGTCGAACATGTACGTGCAAACATCAACGCACGCACTTGTTTTCAGGAAAACCAGAAAACAAGGCGAAATTAATTGCGTTCTCAATTTTCTTAATAAAGGAAACATTTAAAACGAAAGAAAGATAAAAGATTTATTAAAATCATGTCACTCGACTATTGCAGAAAATCCGTGGACACACTAGCTGAGTTCGGCAATGCGATATTTTTCATCCATCACCTCTGAATCGTTCGGTAATGAAAAGTCGAGCTTACTTTGACAGATCTGGAGCGTTCGACAATTACAGATCAGATGAAAAAGATCGCGCTCGCTCAGCTCGGAATATTTTGGAGGAGCTCTTATAGATTTAGAACTTGTCAAGTAGGTTATGTTTATATATTTTCATGAATTAAGAATAATAATCGTATAATTTAAAAGATTAAGGCCCAGTTTTACAATCGTGAAATAAGAACGGAATAACTGTTCGCCACATATCCTTTAATGTTCCTCCATATCTACGTCATACCTACGTCACGTTATACCAATAATAATGCTTATCCGACGATTGTAAAATCGGGCCTTAGTACTTTACTTAGTACTGTGTAAAATAACGATAGTAAGACGAATCTCAACATTATAATGAGCATAATTAATTTCAAAAAAATAGTGTTTGATGATGAGGAATACAACCAATTTCTAAAAGTGAATAATAAAAGTAACTGTTGGAAGAAAATAGAGTATTTCAAATATTAAAATTGTCTTCAAGAGAAGAATTAATAAAATTCTGTTTATTTGCAAACTCAACTGTCAGAATCTATACTCCAATTGCTCGAAATCGTTCGTCATTAAGTTTGCTCATGTGGAGCACTCTGTGATCAGCTGATTAAAATCTCACTAGCTCTGCTCGAAACGCCGAGCGCATTGCCGAACTCACCTACTGTATTTTGCAATATAAGAGTAGTATAAATAGATCTCTATCCGATTGATATGAATGCTGACAATCAAATCATGTAAAATGACACAATGCATAATCCTACTTTCTTTTTTAGGAGTCAAGAAGACCATCCTTCTTGATTAATGTAATTTTTGCGTTTTTCGGCAACATTTAAATACGCCATGTTAATGCCGGTCTGTTACTGACAATTAATTTGACTTATAAAACGAAAATAATTTCAAACAAAACCAAGCTCACAGCGAAACATTTTTTTAAATTCCGCAACTGTACAGTAGCGGACAATAAAATCCGGGCGCGTCGTTTCTACAACGTAAACCTTTGGCGTTTTCCCGTTAGCTCTGAATTTTGCGTTTCAAGCACAATAATATTGGGTTTTAAACGCACGATGTTCTTGTATTAATATATGGCAACCTGCCTTACTGGAACGTGCGCTTCGTGATTTTTTGCACTTTTGTGTTCATTTGCGTGCACAAAATAGGTAACGGGAAAGCGGCTCTTACTTTCATATTTTTGACGTTTGGTATACTTATAAGCAAAATGTCACTAGCAATTCTGACATTTAATACAAATTTTACTGTTAATATCTCTTATTTATTTTGTATTTTGACAAAATACTTCCACACAAAAAGGAAAAATACTGACCTTGAAAGATAAAGTTTGGACAGCAGGAAGAGTTGCTGCGAAATTTCAGTTTATTAAGTTTGACATTTCAAATCCTTTTTTACGTTTTGACAGAAACATAACTTTAAAAAAACCTGATTTACAAATTTGGCTAAATATACTTGATATATCAAATAGGTACTTGCCCGGATTTTATTGCCCGCTACTATACAGGGTGTCCACCGAGTGCCGCGGTCTTCTCTAGCGCCTATAGTATATGAGATACAAAAAAAATTCAAACGAGCTAAGGTGTAACTCAGTCAGCTCTACTTCATAAAGTTATTTTTGGCTATACAAAGTGTTCAGTAACTGAGAGCCATACCAAAGTTATATCTTTTTAAATGGAACACCCAATATATTTTTACATATTTCGAAAGTATGCATAACGAATAGGTAATGACAAAAAATTTAGGAAGTTTTACTTAAGAGTTTGTAAGATATTGATGTTTAAGTGTAAAAAATTGCCATAATATGAGTGCTTATATCTTTGTTATTTATTTACATTTCGTCTTGAATTTTTGTAGGTACTCAATACAATATCTTTTCTACAGAAATTTCAAAACAGCTTCGGTCTATCAGTTATTATGTGTACAGGGTGTTGAGTTTTGCAAAAGATAATTTTTCTCAAAATTTTTAAATGGAACATCCAGTATATATATAGAATTAGTTTAACAGGAACATATTCAATTACTTTGAACAAAAAATAAAACATATTCATTGATTTATCAGCAAATCAAAACAGAAGAACCGGTCGGAAAGGCTAAATAACGTCAATATTGAAAGAAAAAAAATTATTAATTTTTGTCTCACGACTTCTTCAGTTTAGACAAATACATTTGACGTTTTATGAAAGCTTATTAAAACAGTATTTCACGAGAGTCTAGATATACTGGGTGTTCCATTTGAAAATGTTGAGAAAAATTATCTTTTGCAAAACTCAACACCCTGTACACATAATAACAGATAGACCGAAGCAGTTTTGAAATTTCTGTAGAAACGATATTGTATTCAAGACGAAATGTAAATAAATAACAAAGATATAAGCACTCATATTATGGCAATTTTTTACACATAAACATCAATATCTTACAAACTCTTAAGTAAAACTTCCTAAATTTTTGGTTGTTCCCTATTCGTTATGCGTCCTTTCGAAATATGTAAAAATATACTGCGTGTTCCATTTAAAAAAATATAACTTTGGTATGGCTCTCAGTTACTGAACACTCTGTATAGCCAAAAATAATTTTATGAAGTAGAGCTGACTGAGTTACACCTTAGCTCGTTTGAATTTTTTTGTATCTTATATACTATAGGCGCTAGAGAAGACCGCGGCACTCGGTGGACACCCTGTATATCTCACGAATTTATATGTATAAAGTTTGTTCGTTTCTCTCACTCCTACTTACCTTATATACAGTGTGTCCCAAAAACTTTTATACAAATGGAGAAAAAGTTTATTTTACATTTCACAAAAAAAACTATTGTTTATATAATCAGGTACAAAATTTTAAAAAAATTGGCTGGAATCCAGGGAAAATAAAAAATAACGATTTGGACGGAGAGCAAAATACGTTCAAACTGTAGTGGAGAAGCAAAATGTTCATTGAAATTGTGATTAAATAGCAAAAAATTATGCACACTTGTAGATTATTGATATTCCCAGATAAAAATTGATAAAGAAGGTTATCAATGTTTTATAAAAATAAATTATCTAACAATTGCTGAAGTGTTTATTTTTTTATTTTTTAAATTTAAGTGTTTTGTGGGCTATTTAGTGTCCTGTTAAAAGATTTTGTGATATAAAACATATCGCATAAGCCATAACGTCAAAAACGTTGACACAATACAATTTTTATGTCTTATGTCTAGCCAATCAGTAGTTAGATTGAATGGCGGAATTTGGTGTTTTTTTTACCGATAGAGATGCCTTGCTCTCTGATTGGCCCAACATAAGGCATACTGCATAAAAATCCGACGATGTAGAAATTCGAATCTTCTTATGTCATATGTTATGCCTTATGGCGCAATTCTTTACATAGGTCGAATCTACTATGTGTTCCTTACGGCTTATGTCTTATGTTTTACGCAAATGCATTGTGTCACCGCCTTAAGGTAAAGCGGCCCCTAGACTGTCAATAATAATGCGCAATAATATTGTACAATAAAATTGAGATTTGCCCTAGACACGATTGCACAATATACAGCCAGTTAGTTTGAGTTGTTAACTTTTTAGCGGCAAACATGCTAATTGATGTTGAAACCGCTTGTGTTGCCATCGCATTGTCTGCGAGCTTTCGTAATAAACGGAAAAAGAAAAAGCGCAGATGGTTGAAAGACTGTTCATCTTTTTACCCTGTTGCTGTAATTTTTTGATTTTATAACCTACAAGGCTGGCAAATTTCTATACACCTCGATGCACTCTAAAATGAACCGCCTTTCCTCCTCTTTCGTTGCCATGACTTCCGCACTGGAGGAAATACTGAATAATATTGCACAATATTAACCACACACTGCATCCTTTTTTCAGATTGCGCAATAAATATCAAACCTTCCTTGATCTGCTCAATATATTGCACAATGTTTCAATATCATTCACAGACTATCAATAATATTGCGCAATATGAAATATTGTACAATATTATTGACAGTCTAGGGGCCGCTTAACATTAAAAATAAATTACCGGTAATTTAACAACACTGGTTATTTTAGCTATGTAAAGCTGAATTAAGCCTGTATTATGTAAGACCGAATTTCGCAGTTGTTATGCGAATAAAACTGGGGATGCGGGTTTCTCAGAAAGTTGGAAATGTTTCAACTTTTTGCGAATTTCGCAATTTCGTGACTGACGTATCAGACTAGGTATCAGCGTAACCTAAAATTTATTCAGAAAAATGGATGTGACAGACAGTTACAAATATAATTCTATTTTAAAATTATACCAACTATTTACTTCATAAAGCTGTTACTAAGAGTAGAATTAAGAAACGAAAGGATAGTGTAAATATGTAACACTTTATAACGTATGTACCGGGTATCCCAACGGTGTGTACTTCTTCTGTGGTGCCTGTAGGAATAGCAAATAGAGAAAAAAAGATTAAGAAAGTTAAACGAGATATCACGCGGCACATTTTAAAATTATTTTCAACTCTGTATAGTGTTCCAGAAAGTATTGATGCATACAAAGCGATTTTTTTTAATGGAACACCCCGTATATTCTTATAAATTTGGATGTCCCGCGGAGATGATTACAATAATATAAAGATATATTAATTTCGCTCAGCTATTTTCGTAAGAAAAGATATTTTTCTTCGAAAATTCCTTAAAAATTTACAAATTTTGAACTTATGTTACTGACTATGGAGATGATACAGACTTACGAAAATATAACAAAATATTCTTAGAACTTTGGCCTTTTTGAAAATATGAAAAAAATTAAAATATCTTTTAGCATTGTACAGGGCAAACAGTACTTGCGAAGCACTCAGTATCTCATTTTTTTTAATGGAACGACCTATTTTTTATTTCAGAAATGGGTAGTTCTTAAACTTAGCTTTCTACTGATACCAGGTTATATACCTATATTTCTAGCATTTCTTTCATTAGAAACCTTGTTTTTACTACTATTTGAACAATTTAGCCTTCCATTTATAATTTTTGTATGAGCAAAAAGTAAATCTCAGAGTGTATTTATATCACACCTGAAGAAACGTCCAGGTCTACACATTTAACATTTTACAATACTCACATTGATACGAGAAAAACAGGTAAATATGTGAAAAAAAAATTTCATCGTAGTCAGCCATTATTTCATATTTGAGATCTTATAACAATTCTGAATAACTTTTTCCAATAATATTTCCGCGTATCTTGGAAAATAAAAGTACTTTACTCTTATGTCCACTTCAAATATTTTTATTTCCTCGGTATGTGACCAGTGGTATTCGAATTTTGATATCTGCATTTTGAGTTTGGGAAGCTCTAGGAACTTTCAAGTTTATGGTTATAATTTATTTCCAAAAATAAAATGTTAAAAACCAAAAAATTCCAATGGTAGTAAAAACAATATTTCCAGTAAAACAAATATTAGAAATAAAGGTATATAACCTGATATAAGTAAAAAGCTAAGCTTAAGTACTATCTATTTCTGAAATAAAAAATAGGTTATTCCATTTAAAAAAATGAGATACTGAGTGCTTCGCAAGTACTGTTTGCCCTGTATAATGCCCTGTTTGCCCTATATAATTGACTTTTTTCATATTTTCATAAAGTCCAAAGTATTAAGAATATTCTGTTTTATTTTCGTAAGTCTGTGTCATCTCCATAGTTAGAATCATAAGTACAAAATTTGTAAATTTTTAAGGAATTTTCGAAGAAATTTTTTTTTTACGAAAATATATATTTGTATTGTTGTAATCAGCTCTCCGCGGAACATCTAAATTTGTAAAACTATACGGCGTGTTCCATTTAAAAAATATCTCTCTCTATACACCACCATTTTCTGGAACACCCTGTATAGTTAAAAATAATTTTAAAATGTGCCGCGTGATGTCTAGTATAATTTTCTTAATCTCTTTTTTTCTACTTGTTATTTCTATAGGCTCCACAGAAGAAATACACACCGTTGGGACACCCGGTACAGTTGAAAAGAAACTCTAGCATGCTTTGAAATGACAATGAAGGTATGTCTTAGTCGGTGGTCTTAGTACTCTTATTTTATTTACAAATGTCACTTGCAATATTACTAATTAAAATTTTATTTTTAATTTATAAAAAGGATTGAAAATGTCCTCCACCGTATTCAATGCATTTTAAAACTCTACGTTTTAAGAGGACTATGGAAGTCCGCCATATTGGCAAAAATCTATTTTTCAAATGCTGCTTTTAAAACGTATTCGATTTAAAAATTCTAAAAGTAGATCAGTCTGTAATAATACTACAAATGTGGGAAAGTCAATAATTATGGAAAATGTTTTATATTAACAAAGAAAAATTATAAAATTTTAAAACTCCTTACGGAAAATGACTTTCCCACATTCTAGGTAAAGAACTGATCATATTTGCTTAATAAAAAAACACGAAATTATCAAATTGCAAAATGAAAAATACGTAATATAAAAATTTGTTATGTAATGTGCTGCCATCTTAAGGTTGAAGGAAGACTAACTCATGTCAAATAAATTTGGCAACGTTGTTATTGTAAAACTGAGTGCGTTCCGACTTGTCGCTACGCTTTTAAACTTGTTATCTTTACCGTTCCAAAATTCTGAAAATGACACTCTTTGGTTTTATTTTGATCAAAATAAAATGGGCTTCACAATGAAAGCATAAAAGTGTTAAATATTTAAATTATAAGGTATTATTTCGAATGACATATAACCATTTTTAAATTTTGTTATGCTTGTACATTTATGGTCTAGAAAAAATTAGTGCCAAGTTATTTAGTACACTAAATATTTTTCTATTTATTTACATTAAAATTTTTTGACGAATACAAGCGTAGATATTATTTCATAGTCACAATTTATGATAATATAATATGAATATAATTATGATAATATAAAAATGTTAAAATAACGCTTACAATCACTTAATAGTTTCTTATATCTTTATGGATGTAATTGAACTCTACTTTTGTAACATTTTGTTTCTGTAATTTCTATTGTTGCTTTAAAATCATAATTCGTTCTTTCATGTTTATATTATTTTCATTATGGTTTCAATTAATATTTTACTAACTTACAACTTCATTTGTCACAATTGAAAAGTTGAGTATAAAAACTGTTTCGTAAATTTTTCAGAAAGTGTGTAAGTCGGATGATGGAATCGTCACAAATTGTCTGCTTGTCAGGTGTGATTTTAATCAATTTGACAAATAAAATTGATACCTGAAATATTTCGCTGTACAAAGTTTATGACAATCACGATCGCTTGACAATAAAACACTGGTCAATGTGTCAAAGTAAGACACTGACGACCAATTTTTTTTTGGTCGCGACTATACATAAATATTTAATTACGAAAAATTTCTCTAAATTGTACCACTGCTATGATAAAAACTAATAGGACAAGACTTTTTAATCTGCATAAAACTGCTACTGATCGTAATTTGAAATTGTCATTGACAATCAAGCTTAAAGTAATAATAATAATAATAATAATAATAATAATAATAATAATAATAATAATAATAATAATAATAATAATAATAATAATAATAATAATAATAATAATAATAATAATAATAATAATAATAATAATAATAATAATAATAATAATAATAATAATAATAATAATAATAATAATAATAATAATAATAATAATAATAATAATAATAATAATAATAATAATAATAATAATAATAATAATAATAATAATAATAATAATAATAATAATAATAATAATAATAATAATAATAATAATAATAATAATAATAATAATAATAATAATAATAATAATTGCTTGCATAAAAGAGAGTGTCATAGTTACACAAATTTCGGCGTTAACAAAAATACGGTTACTGACTTGACAATGAAGTAAGATTTAATATAATAAAATAATGGAAACGCATAGCTGCTGGATTTTAAAGTTTTTTTTTTAAGATATCGATAGTATGCCTTCCTTAATTTCATTTTGTACGGTCTGTTGCCTACATCACATGTAGGCCATTGAGCAATCCTATAGGTTAAATATTTGTTCCAATGCATTCCTTATTCCTATTTGCGCGTCACTCTCAACTTTTTTTGAATATTAAGAAATTTTGAACTGGATTAACTTTTAATATAATTTTCGTCCACAATTTTTTTTTTTCGTTTTGGTAAAAATAAAAATACATATATTTTTACAAGTCAATGTTATTTTTTGATTTCTCAAAAGTTGCAACAATATTACTAATAAAATTTAGAAAATTATGCACAATTTATTTCCTATTTGTATATTAAAAGATGAGTGTAAAAATGTTGTCTTGAAATGAAAACTTTTTCCTAAAGCAAAAATATATTTTAATTTTTAAAGAATTTCTAAGTATATGGTGTAATTAATAAGACATCTATATATTACATTTTAGTTAAATTTAATATCAATTTAAATTTCAAAATTAAATTAGTATCGATCGAATTCTGTTTGGTTTTCAAATATCAGAAAATTGTTTATCAAGAAAATTATTGCCTAATTGACTTAAAGTATAAGTTACTTTTCACAAAACGAAATGTGGAAGTTATTTCATTTTAAAAGTTATTTATTATTTGATAAATTTCAACGAACGAGAAAATGTCTTAATTATGAATATTATTTAATTAAGAATTATTTTACTACTGGCGTATTTCGCAATTTATTTTTCGATATAAGAATGATTTTTATTCAAATCTTATACTTTTCAATTTCGCGCGTATACAGGGATGGGCAAAAGTCTGGAACCATGCTAATATCGTCTGTATCGTTAGTTCAATTTTTGTGAAAATTTGCATTAATATACAAGACTTCCTGGCGGATCTGATTAGCAAATACTCGTTCGACTGAGACTTCCGGTTTAATCAGAAATGATATCAACTTTTGTTTTTTAAATAGAACACCCTGTATATTTTTTAAGGTTTCGAAAGAGCTCTCTCTCAGGAATTCAATGATATAAAAAATTAATTCCTGCGATGTTAAACTACCACAATAGGCAATTTTTAAAATTTTTCTCTAGGTATTTTTTTATTATGTGAGCCATGAAACATAACTGGAAAATAGAAACTAAAATTGAATAATATTGACAGAGTCAATGTTAATTAACTCAATATGGCTCAATTAATAGAAAAAGAGCGAATACAAATACTGATGATGATTGGTTTTGGTGACCGCATAAGAACACAGCAAGAAGTTTGCAATCTGTTTAATAACTTGCATCCAGATCGCAACCCTATATCTCGAAAAGTTGTAAGCAAGACTCTGAAAAGATACCCTCGAAAGCGATCTGCGACTTACATCATGATTTAACGCCATAACTGTGGTTGATGTTTGAGGTAATTCTTCCAATCGAGAGCAATATCCTCAGCAACAGTGTTATTCGTTGTTGCAGTATTCGATCGTCCGCTTTTACTTAAATTTCTAACACTTCCTGTTAAATTATTTCTTCTCTGAGTCTTACTTACAACACTTCAAGATATAGGGTTGCGATCTGGATGCAAGTTATTAAACAGATTGTAAACTTCTTGCTGTGTTGTTATGCGGTCACCAAAACCAATCATCAATGAGTATTTTTACTCACACTTTTTCTGTTAATTGAGTCATGTTGAGTTAATTAACATTGACTCTGACAATATTTTTCAATTTTAGTTTCTATTTTGTAGTTTCGTTTCAAGGTTCACATGATGAAAAAATATTTACAGAAAAATTTAAAAAATTCCTTTTGTGGTAGTTTAACATCGCAGGAATTAAATCTTTATATCATTGAATTACTGAAAGAGAGCTCTTTCGAAACCTTAAAAAATATACATTTAAAAAACAAAAGTTGATATTATTTCCGGTTAAACCGGAAGTCTCAGTCGAACGAGTATTTGCTAATCAGATTCGCCAGGAAGTCTTATATACAGACGATATTAGCATGGTTCCAGACTTTTGCCCATCCCTGTATAACCAGCAAACTTTTCTTCCTTTATTTCAGAATTAAGAATATTACCACGTGTTAGTTTTGCGACGCGACGCGACGTTGCCACTATGTTATAGCGTTTTCCACTGGCTGTACTAGTGCATACTCGTTATATTTTCATCTCATTTTAACCTCACAAGTAATAAGAGATGAAGATACACTGAGTGTGCACCGGTGCAGCCAGTGGAAAACGCTGTTAGATACGATGAATGTGTATGAACTTATACAAGACGAGTGTAGATGATGTTATCTTTGTCGTTCAACTATGGAGCCTAATTGGACTAAACGACACTTATTTCAATTATAAGAAAGGCGTGTTTTCAGTCATGCGGGGTTTGCGGGGAGTACTGGTGGCTTTCGAGTAGTTGATCACGTGATCCATAGTCCTCTTAAACCATTCATGACGTTCTGTAACATGACTGGGTTTGCATTTATTTCATTACAATCAAGTTAAGACACACGTTAATTTTCCATGGATTGCTGCCAGTTTTTTTTCAACTGTACATACGTTAGTTCACAGGTTATACCATGCGATCATTTAAATTTATAATTTACAAAGTAGGCGGGATTTTTCTATAGGGTTGTGCACCTTGCCAATCGACTCGCTGTGTAGATTAGAGGTTATGTATTTTGACGTTTATAGGGTTCTCATCGAGTTCAATCGTTTTAATTTAAAGGAAGTGAAACAGTTTTAGTAACAATCATAGCAAATGTTAAAAGTGTTCGGCTCCAGCGATGAATTAAACATTTTGAAGCGTCACTTTGACAATTCAAACTCGAATTAAGCTGTCAACAGTTAGTGTTGCTAATCTGATTCAAAATTCATAGCCTACTCTAATTATAAATTTAAATGATCGCATGGTATTTGGTTATGGTATTTTCTCCAATATTTGAATTTTCAAATAAAAAACCTTAAAGTTTGCCAACCTGTAACTGAAATATTTTCCTAGAAAGCTCTATAATCGCCGTTGTTACATGAACTACAATACGAATCGACGAATTTAATTTTATCGAACTCGCACAAAACGATTCGCAATCGTTGTTGTATGTACTAACCTTTATTCTCTGCAGGAAGAATAGACTATAGACAAATTACTTTCATATTTCATTATCCTGTCGTGGCAGCTCCGAAACTTGAAATTATACTGTGCTTGAAATCTCATTCAGCAAAATGAGTGCTCACTGCTAATGCTTAGAGTGTTCGATTGTGGTTCGATAGTGCTCAGTCTCAATTGTTGGAGCGGGAACTGTTACTGATATGTTCTGCTTCTGCTGAATGCGACCAATATAATCGCTGGGGTTCGGTAATTCATCCGCGCTCACTCTACTCGCTCCTCGAGCACTTTCGTCTCACTTTTACATTTTGATAAAACAGCTGCGTTCCCACTCTACTTTTCACTTCGAGCTTGCACCGCGTGAATCTCTGAACTCAACAAATATATCGTAACCCGTTTTTAAGTTGGTGGCACTGTGTGTCCGCCATGTTGTTGCTTTCTGTTTGTTGTGAGACCACAAGGACGCTGAGTTTGACCGGTTATTTCTGAATGAAAAAAAATAAGGTAATTTAAAAATTAACATTTAAATCGAACCGTCGCGTCGACTTCACGCATTTATAAAACTCACAAGAAATACTTATTTGTAAACAGCAGGATTTTAATTCTAGTTCTTTATCAATTTTGTTTTTTTTTTAAATTACGCGATTGTTTACAGTTACTTTTAAATGGGCGGTGTAGAATTTCTTCCTGGAGTACGGCGAAATTTATATAATCGTTCTAATTTTTCGTTGAAACTTTGAATCACTACCCCCCAAACCTATTTAAGTCAGTGGATTTTAACAATAGGCGGCACTCCTTTAATATTTAGAATTTGATTCATTTAAGCGTGAAAGCGTCTGTTTATAGCGCGCACTGTTTCAGCTAAAATGAGCCAAAAAGTTGGGAAGAAGGTGAAGAGGCGCGCGGAAGAAGAACATGAGGTGATAAAAAAAGATGCACTTGTAACTGAAAAAATTCAGAGAAGTGAAAATGAATCTGCAGATGAAAGTGTTCCGAAAGAGCCTGAGTTAAATGGCAAGGATGACAGTGTTGCTTCCAACACTCGCAGTCATTCCAGTCCACAAAATAAAAAAGATATGTCAACAGAATTAAAGGCCAGCATCGACACAGAATTAAAGGCTAACATTGAACCTAACATCGAGACAGATAATGTTAAAGAAGATGATGCCAAACAAGATGAATCATCGGTAGAAAATGATACTGATGTGAAAAAAAGCGACATAGATGATGAACCTCAAGTTGAGAAAAGTGAAGAAATAAGTGAAGTGAAAATAGTTGAGTTGGAGTCAGTGGTTGTTGAAAAATGTGTGGTAATAGAAATAGAGGAAGCTGCACATCAGGAAAATAAGAGTATTAACCCTCCTGCAAGTGTAGAACATGAAGAACTGACTGAAGTAACAAAGAGTACAGAAAGTGAAAATGTTGAACTTGAACCATTGATTGTAGAAGGTGAAGAACCCGACCCTGAATTGCAATTTGATGAAAGCTCTGATGTTGATTCAAGAAAAAGCTCGCCCATTATTCGGTGTAGGACAAGACGTTCATTAACGAGAAATATTCCTACACCAAAAACTCCCAAATCGTTTCTCGATACAAACGGAGAAGACACTCAAGGCTCTGATAAACAGTTGGGTTTTGCCTCGGAAGATGAACCAGGTAACACTGAAATTAAAGAAATTTCCGGGGGTGTTTCTAAGCTTTGTGAATCATTTGAATCTATCAGTAACATAAGTACAAAAGCAGTAGTTGGAAGTGATGCTACAAGAAATATGGATTTTAGTTACTCAGCATTTCAAGATCATGAATACAGCCCGTTTTTGAATGTTTCCAAAGACCGTTCTGTAGGTGAAACTCTCCGTCATTTGTCATCAAGACGTGCAATTCGTCCGGTTAAAGATTATCAGAAAATGATTCTACAAGTGAACCAAGAGAAGAAAAGTAAAAGGAAGACTGCTACACTAGCACCACCTCTCCCAGCACGTGGGAGGCCTTCGGTGGAAAGAATATCAGGGGTGAAGCGTAAAAGCCACAGCCAAACGCCTGACAATATGAAACGTTTCAAACCAGATTCGCCAGGATTATTTTCATACATTTCTAGCCCCATTCAAAGTATTAAAAATCATTTTGTCAAATCGGATATTCCTTCTAGCACACCAAAGCTAACAGGCTACAAAAACAAAACTACGTTTGATAATACGGATGTTAGTAAGATTTGTTTGGATATGACTCCGATTGATAACACAGAAAGAAAATGGTGTACAATTATGTAAGTTTTTACAAATGTAACCTTTGTTTATTTTATGGTTTGACCTTTTTTTTTTCTGTTTGTAATTTGATAGTCATAGCATAAAATATATCGTACATTTATTGAGATTTTTTTTAACATTTTAATTACATAGGTACATTAATGTAGTTGGTTTTTTTAAGCCAAACTCTTTGAATGATTTATTTCAAATGTATAATATATTTGTTTGTAGGTATTAGATTTTCTTATAGCTGCCTTAGTTTATGTAATTCAATCTAAAGTACAGTGCAAATGGTTTCACTTAATTTTTTAAATGTTGACTGAATATAAATTCTGTAAGATCCCATCTTTTGTGACTGTTTTTTGTTAGAGCAAAATTTTAATATGTATACTTTTAGTAACATTGCACATTTTCTAAATTCGTTTGTACTTCAATGAAAAGAGAGTATATTTTTTCTATGTATCATTAATTCTAAATTAGAATATTTATTTAATCATCTTGTGAAAAACCATTCAGATACATTTTTTTAAAATGCGCATTACACATTACACTAATTAAAGGGTTCAAGGCAAAAAGTGCCTAAGTCACATTTTTATAAAAACACAGCGCCTTCTGATTCAATTTTTTGTAAGTTATCAAATTATTTATTAAAAAAAATTAAAAATGAAATTTAAATAAAATTTTAATAAAAGTATTTGTTGTCTACAATGTCAAATATACAAATACGTATAAAACTTTCTGCTTTTTGCATTGGACACTTCAATTAGAAACTACTTTTCACCATTTCAAAATTCACAAGTTTCATACCCATGATTTTATATTAATTTGTAGTTGAGTAGAATAAATATATAATAAATTGTTACTTTAATCTTTATTTACTGACCAGGTACGTGCGTAATTAAAAAAAATTTTAAATTAATTGCAGCGTAAAATTATTTATTTAAAGTAAGTACATAAGATATGTTAATAAAACGCCGTGATTTACTATGATTTCTTTATTTTTGTGAGGTTACAACACTAATTTGTGCTTTATATAAATATTATCAGTTCACATTTGATACCTAATAATTAGAGGTCCTTATTTCACCTATATGTATGTCAGTACACGTGTATACGTGTAATACACGAATCATGATCGGAATCCATGTAACTTCGAATTTCGAACTTTCAATTTCACATATACACGTGTACAGGTCATTTTTTTACTATATGCCGATCGATCGATAAGTCCAAGAACTTTTATATAGCTATCTCCTTCTAACTTTTGTGAGAGACTTTGCGGCTTTTGTCAAGTCATGTCATTTCGTCGTATATTTTCTTAAGGGTCTACGTCATCTTATAAACTAAAGTCACCTGAAATTAATAAGAAATCATCTATGTCTAGTAATAAGCAGTGGCGTACGCAGGATCGGTGAATGGGAGGGGGTTGGGTTGGGTCATATTTCGCGCATGTTGAAGTACCAATATGGTACCAATATTGGGCCAGATGAATAAAACGAAGCATATGCTTTTATTTACAGTTGGTTCTTGTCCGATGAAATTTGTATCACAAAATCTTCTAAGCGGACACTAAATCGCGCAACTATACACTTTACGTTTCGCAGTCGTTCGACTGCTTCGTCAGTCGAACGACTGCGAAACGGTCGAACGACTGCGAAACGTAAAGTGTATAGTTGCGCGATTTAGTGTCCGCTTAGAAGATTTTGTGATACATATGCTTTTACTTCAAATTTTTCAATGAAAACTGCAAATATTTGAAGAAAAATGAAATTCTAAATAATTCTGCCTGTAATGTAGTAAAAATTTTAATAAATAGAATCGTATAATCATTTGTATTCCAAATTTTTCCACGTATTTAAGCTTTAAAAA
This sequence comes from Dorcus hopei, assembly GCA_033060865.1. Taxonomy (NCBI): domain Eukaryota; kingdom Metazoa; phylum Arthropoda; class Insecta; order Coleoptera; family Lucanidae; genus Dorcus; species Dorcus hopei. The sequence continues at coordinate 36,807,217 of CM065424.1, forward strand.
AAAATTATAACAGAAGTAAAAGCATTTGCTTCGTTTTATTCATTTGGCTCATTGTGTGCAGAGACCAACGACGTCGAAATATAATAGACTCGGTGTTGCATGTGGTGGGTTAGATCTTGTTAGATGGAAGGAACCAATCAGGTAAGGGGGTACATAAGGTTCACTTTCACACCGAATCCTGCACCCCCCTGCAGTTGCACATCATGGTTACAAACAAAATATCGGTATTCTTCGTCTATAACTTTTATACTTTTATGGTCGAAGCCGAAGGCAGTGAGTTGGCGTCAGTGTTGCCAAATTGGGCGATTTTTAAGTAACATTCGACGACCAAAAAAATTTGTTTGCCCATATAAAATGCATTGGTGGGCGTCTTTTATTTTTTAATTTAGCGACTAAATTTTTTTATCTACCGTATAAAATATACATAATGAGCGATTTAATACGGAAATGTTGCGATTTTTCACTTGAATAAACTGGTAACACTTGGTTGATTTGGGGGGGGGGGTTTAACCCCTATAACCCCTTACTGCGTACGTCACTGGTAATAAGTATATTGTTGAAAAATATAGAAAAAAAATATTTTCATAGTTATTTGTTTAAAAAATATATTAAATATTGAATTTTAGGTAATTTTCTTCAAGCACATCTTAGAAACTAATAGAGTTAGTTATGCCTATTAAATTTACACAAATTATTTAACACGTATTACATTATGTTTTAACGGGGAAAGATAAATGCATACCTAACGTTTTATAATATTGTTATTTTTTGAGATTTCTTTGATACTGAAATTTGTAGTTAGGGCCAGTTTCATAATCAAATTTAAAGTCACATTCAGATGTGTAAACAAATGTGTTTTCATATTTGTTTTGACATCTGAAAATGACTTTAAATTTAATGTCTCCTTTAAATTCGATTATGAAACTGGGCCTTAGTATATAGTTTACTAAATAAACATTTAACTTTCCCCGTTAAAACATAGTCTAATATGTGCTAAACAATTTGTGTAAATTTGATAGGTATAACTATTAGTTTATAAGATTTGCTTGAAGAAAATTACCTGAAATTCAATATTTAATATATTTTTTTTAAACAAACAACTATAAAAAGATTTTTTTCTGTTTTTTCCTTAAACAACAAACTTATTACTACACGTAGATGATTTCTTATTAATTTCAGGTGACATTAATTTATAGCTGACAAACAGCCGGTATTACCAACGTTTTAAGGAGACTTTAAATTTAATTCGTGTTTAGATTGTGACATTTTTGCTTCGTTTGCATATAATCAGTCACAATCTAAACACGAATTAAATTTAAGGTCTCCTTAAAACGTTGGTAATACCGGCCGATAGACCCTTAACTCAGATCAATACGATCAGCATATAAATAAGAAATACACTTTATTTACTTTGCACGTATATTTTAATATTTTATTACCGATATCGGTGACCAAAAACACATCAATTGCTAGGTAACCTGAACTTGAACATACCGAATGGATCCGTGTATAGAAATACACATCTAACTAACGAGATCATTGTGTGCAATTGAAAAGTTCAACTTTTTTTTACGAAAAAGGGATGACGTCCTAAACCGATTGACTAATGGATGATAATTTTGCTTATAATATAACGTGACTTATTAGCGCTTTCGTTTGATGCATTGGTGCAGAATATCTTCATCTTAAGGTATGAGGTAAAAACAAGATGCAAATACTTTGAGTGCACATTAGTACAGCAAACACAATCGCTAAACGTCAAGTGACATTTGACATTTATCTAATTCAAGATCTGCTTCACTAAATATGTTATGAACATTTTAAAGGCTACTTGATGAATTTTTCAATTGAACACTTGATATATCCTTGTACAAGGAGAATAAGGCTGTGGTTACACTGGATACATACTCTGACGATAATCAGGTCGTACGTACCATCGTAATCTTAAAAAACGACTACATCGAAGTGAAATAGATACTTCCATTTTCAAAAAAATTTAGTTGTGTAACATTACTTTTGGCAAAACGATACTGATGCTAACAACTAATTCAGTTGCAACTGCTCGAATGCTGATACCGTCTTGCAATTGCATTTGAATTATTGCCTTCTGAATTGCTTTTAATTGGGGTATTTTTATTTGTTTTGTCGAAATAATATTAATGTCAAAATGAGAAAAGTTCATTTTGAAGCATGCTTCAATCAACCAAAATTTAGAATGAAGTCGGTTTTTCTGATTACGATGGGTACAGTCGTGTTCAAAAAAGTGTTGTACAGAATTTGTACTGTGTAAACTTCTATGTGCATTCATGAAGTCAAAAAATTGTTGTACAAGTTGTTTTGTTACATATACTGTTTCTGGCAATAATAATATCATTGAACACAAAAATAGAAAAACCAACTGCCGCTCAAAAGCAAGGATATTTAAAACGTAGCTGTACAACACCTTTTTGAACACAACTGTACATAGGTAGCACGACACTGGTCGTATGAATACAGTGGTTTTACTACAAGCATTTAGTTGCGATTAGTTTTAATATGGCATAACTAGCCATATTAAAGCCAGTCACCACTAAATGCATGCAGTAAAACTACGCTGTTCATACGACCAGTGTCCTGCTACCTAAGTACGACCTGATTATCGTCAGAGTACGCATCCAGTATAACCGCAGCTTAAAACATAATTACACGTGCATTAATAACACGTATATTTAATTTGCGAATATCGTTACACGGATTCCGCGTACACGTGTCCCTTCACTACGTTCAAAACCGTAAACTCTATTAATAATGTTTTTCTTTGTTTAATTTAATTTTGTTGTTGTAAAAGACAGCGGTATATTGCGTGCGCCAGTAGGTATTAGGCAATAGGATATAGGGGGTTAAATTTGTTATACTTTAGTATGTACTTTATCTGACATTAATTATATTTAACATGACTTTGGTGACTTAAGTTTTGAAACTAATTGTAAGTCTAAGTTATTTTAAGCTTAGCTAGTTATAAGTTACGTACACTGATACTTGGAGGTACATCCGTCTAAGAATTTTATTTAAATGGGTACATCTTAAAATTTTCAGCACGCCTTGCAAAATTTTTTTAGATTTACAACAAATTTTGTTTCAATAGACTTCTGTAAAAAGGCGATTGTTTTGAATCCTACAGAATAAAAATGAATCTGTAATTAAACGCAACAGGTATTCAATGTAATGTAATTAAATAGGTAAATTTTATTTAACAAATAGATTTAATATTTTTCTGTAGGAGTTTAATAAATTAGAATATCTTCAAACAAAAAATACTTTAACTTAAAACTTTTCTCTGGATCTCATTAAAGTGTGAATATAAGCATTATTATTAGGTCTGTTCGTAGTGCAGTTCTGACTAGTTTGCAACCGTTGGAAATATGCAGCAATGAACGTTTTGCATCTAACGCAACTGAGCAAAATGATGATTATTTCGACGGGCGACTCGTTCTGACGGTTCCAAACTAGTTACAAACTGCACTACGAACCAACCTATTATTACATATACAGTCTGTGGCGTTTAACCGGGTTTCTTTATTAACGCCGTTTCTATTGAATATATGAAAAAATGTTTTATACGAAAGTATCACCCTTTCAAACTATCCATAATTTAAAATTATTTTCGAGTATACAGGCTGTCCCTACTTCGCCTTTTGTCCTATGGTCTTCTCTTACCTTTTTATTTCTTATTTTGTATTGTATTTATACCAACTATAGGACAATAAAGTCAGTTTATTATTATTATTTGGCTGTACGATTTGTAACTTCGTTATTTTAAATGGAACACCCTATGTTTTATCACGAGTTTGAGCTTGTCGGATTATTTTAGGGTAAATTTGATCAGAGTCCTCAGTATCTAAGTCCTATGGTTTTTAAGATATTGGGCTCTGTTTATAGTTTTCGGAAAATACAGATGTAAGTTTTATAATTAATATCTCATTAACGAAGAAAGTTAGAAATCAGATTTTGTAGTACTGTTACAGAGTAAGTGGAAGGTATCTGACAATAACAGCAATAGCAAAATTTACTTTTCATTAAACAGGGATTCAGTAAAACTAAAAAAATTTCGACAACAGTTGAAGGGCAATAACTTTTGTTTTTTAAATGGAACGGTGTTATTTTTATGTCGTCGTTAGATGCTCCATAAAGTTATCTTTCAATTAGCTATCACTTCCCAATACCTATTACTGACGGTTGAGGAGATATTTAATTTAATATTTAATAACGTGTTAATTAAAATCAGGAATGAGTATTTACTCAAACATTTTATTTGTTTCGAGTAAAATGTCAATTTTCTAAGTTTATTAAGCTCCGTTATATAAAATGCATACATTTTGAACATTTTGAATTGTAAAATTTCAAGACATCTTAGAATTATTTTGTTGTTCCTACAGTTTTCAAAGGTTGCGTATTTATTTTAGAACATCAATATTTAATTATGTTAGTTGTTGTATTATTCAAACATGATTAATAAATTAATAAATAATGTGTAGAGCGCACTTTATTATTTGACATGAAACAAAAGTTAAACTCAAGCACAAGAAGTCTTAAGGCCAATTGTATGAAACGTAGTTAACCATATGATCACGTTCATTATGTGTTTAAGCGAGGAGGAAACTTAACAACACTTAAAAATACCAATAAAAGTTATTTCTCTCGTTATAGTTTAACCTATCACAAGCCTTATCAATGCAATTAAGTAATCATATATTTAACAATAATTTATACAACCAGGACTTAAAAACTTATCAAATTGATATTTTACTCAAAACAAGTAAAATGTTTGAGTAAATATTCACTCCTGATTTTAATTAATATATAAAAATGCAGAGATTATGAAATAATATTAAATATATCCTCAACCGTCAGTAATTGGTATAGGGAAATGTATAGCTAATTAAAAGATATTATTATGGAGCATCTAACGACGATATAAAAATAACACCGTTCCATTTAAAAAACAAAAGTTATTGCCCTTCAATTGTTGTCAAAATGGAACTAGTTTTACTGAATCCCTGTTTAAAGAAAAGTAAATTTTGTAACTGCGATAGATACCTTCCACTTAGCTTGTAACAATATCACAATATCTGCTTTCTAACTTTCTTCGTTAATGAGATATTAATTATAAAAGTTATATCTGTATTTTCTGAAAACCATAAACAAAGCCTAATATCTTAAAAACCGTAGGACTTAGGTACTGGGAACCCTTATCAAACTTACCCTAAAATAACCCGGCAAACTCAAATTCGTTATAAAACATAGGGTGTTCCATTTAAAATAACGAAGTTACACATCGTACAGCCAAATTGGCACAGCCTGTATATTAATTCTAGCATTTTCTAACCATGAAACAAGCAATGATTCTCTAATTTAATTCTTATTTTATATTTTTGCCTAATTTGACATTGGCAGTAAACTAACGAGTGTTCATTTGAAAAGTTCATCAAATTGGTTTTGATTTTATGTTGAAAGAAAAAGAGAAGTAGAGCGAAAAACGGACGACTTCATAAAGCAACTGACGTTTAACGGGTGATAGTTGTCAAACAGTTGTAGTATTTTGCTTATAACCTAACGTGACTTAGCGTTTTCGTTTACTGCATTAGTGCGCACTCAGAGTATTTCCATCTCGTATTTACATATACATATATGAGGTAAAAACAAGATGCGAATACTCGTATGCACAGCGAACGCATCACAATGTTATGAAAAATTCAAATGCTGCTTGATCAACTTTTCTATTGAACACTTAATATAATATATCCCTCCATATGTTTTATGTTTTTAAAACGAAATCGATGAATACAGGGTGATCAAAGTTACTGCCACAGTATTGCTAACTTCGTTATTATTGGAGCTACGAAGTGGTTCAAATTAGCAAAAATGAATTGTTTTCACTCAGGATTACAATGGTGATATGAAGAAAACAATTGCGCATCCCATACTCAAAATAATTGCATGTCTAAAGTTTTTTTTAATGGAACACCCTATATTTTTTGGTGACAAATGAAAGAAGATCAAATTATAAATACAAATTACTCTTTACTATTTTTCCTTAAAACGAATAATAAAGAAGTTATTGCGAAAGTTGTATTCATCATTTATAATTAACTTTATTTAGTTCAGTGCATTAACAAAACTGTCTTGGAATTATGTGCTTCAAAAATGAACAAACATGAGCGCAACATTTTGAGGAACTGGTATTTAAAATAAGTGTAACTATTATTGTGTACAAAAAGAAAATTAATTAATTAAAATGTGCTACTCTTGAAACTATTGTAACTTCAACTAATTTAAACAAAATTATAAATAACTTAAAGTAAGTGTTCAAAAGCATTCCCATTTTGTTCTAAACACCGCTGAACACGTTTATAGACGCTTCTAGTGACATTTAAATGTTGCGTTCTATGGGTTGTATTAATAATAATAATAATAATAATAATAATAACTTCTTTATTATTCGTTTTAAGGAAAAATAGTAAAGAGTAATTTGTATTTATACAAGGTGTTCCATTAAAAAAAAATTACACATGCAATTATTTTGCGAATGCGATGCGCAATTGTTTTCTTTATATCTCCATTGTAATCCTGAGTGAAAACAGTTCATTTTTGCTAATTTGAACCACTTCGTAGCTCCAATAATAACGAAGTTAGTAATACTGCGGCAGTAAGTTTGATCACCCTGTATACATAAATCTAAAAAGGCATCCAACAAAGATGTCTAAATCGTTCGTAGCTGCAGCGGCCAATAAGTATATATTTTTTTTGTTAACTTCAGAGGGTGTGGTCTTTGACTATGTTTATTTTTGATTTGTTTCAGAAAGGAAATATTTAATTACTTTTTCAACGTTATTTTTGTTAATTTTAATAAAATTTTGCAAGAACCAGTTAAACCATCAATTTCTTGTTTTGGCTGGTTATTGCACTGGACCCCTCAGCTGTTAAAACGACACATACACCATAGATCCCTTGGGATTCAAGTTTAAATGAAGATGATTACGGCCTTTTCTAACTAATAGCGTTTTCGATTGACAGAGAGCATTCTCAGAGTACAGATTACATTTGCCGATCGTATAAATCTGGATTAAGAAAACATACGACGAAATGACATAAGCCAGAAGGCCGTTTCACGAAAGTTAGAAGGAGATAGCTACATAAAAATTCTTTGACTTATAGATCGATTGATCGGCATATAGAGAAAAAATGAACTGTATTCTCATCTTATTTTAACCGCATATAATAATAAGGCTGGGTTTCTCAGTCCTAGTTTAACTTTAAACTCCTGTTTATTTCCATAGGAACAATTGTTTTTATAATTGCTACCATGGGAATAAACAGGAGTTTAAAGTTAAACTAGGACTGAGAAACTCAACCTTAGGGATGGAGATATTCTGAGAATGTTCTAGAGCAGTCACTCGAAAACGCTAGAAAAATTAATTTGATCTCGTGGTACAATTATCTAATTAAGGGCCGTTTTCATAATAGAACTTTAAATTTAAAGTGACTTTAACCTATAAAAACACATTAGTTTTCCTATGCTTAAAGTGACTTTAAATTAAAGTCTCCTTTAGCACTATTATGAAAACGGCCCTAAATATTTAAGAAAGATATTCTTTTCTATAATTTCAAAAATTCTTTTATTGCAGACTAGTTTCACCTAAATAGACATCCTCAGTACATCATACATTCATACCTTCAAGTTAAATAAATACATAATAGTAAAATGTAATATTAAATTAACAATAAAAACTACTTACGGATATTTTATAAAATTGAGATTCTAAATTATGTGTAGAAAAGATGTATGTATGTATTTCTTGTAAAAGTCATGAAATAATAAATAAATAAAAATCTGAAGAACGTAAAATTTAGCTGGGTACGATGCACTGAGGATGCCTATTTAGGTGAAACTAGTCTGCAATAAAAGAATTTTTGAAATTATGGAAGAGGATATCTTTTTTAAATATTTATTACAGAATCTATGTTTATAGATGCATGGAGAATTTAATCATTATTATCTAATTAATTTTCGCTAAAATGGTTAAAATTATAGTACAATTTAAAATTGATCCTACATATTATGACATACTCGCCAGAATTTTCAAATATATGTTTTGAAATTTTGAATGTAAGCAGTAGGTATATTTTGCTGAAAATTTTAAGATCCTTGAATATGATGTACGAAAGATAACAGGTGCATTTTCTATTCTAAAACAAAAAAATAAAAAGCTGGTCTGAGCACAGTATACACAACAATCAGTATGGACAGCTCCTGTCCAGTGTTGCGAGATGAATAAGAAGGGATTGCGCCAAATAATCTAACTCGAAGCGCCACTTGGCGCCAAATTTAAAGTAACTAGCTAAAGTGCTACCTGGCGCCAAATAAAGCAAAATAATGAGTAAATAAATAAAAACAAATTTCATTCACTTATTTATACATATATTTATTTGTTACATTTTTCATTAACTACTTCCTCACAGATTTCTATTAGTTCTTCATATTCTTCGTTACTGTTACTTTCTTCAGTTTGGTTATTATACATTTGCTTACTATTAAATTTAGTATCACAAAATCTTTAAACCGGACACTAAATAACGTTTCGCCGTCATTCGACAGCTTCGTCAGAAGTGAAAAATGACGAAGCTGTCGAACGACCGCGAAACGTTAAGTGTTTTGTGCGCTTTTTAGTGTCCGGTTTAAAGATTTTGTGATACAATTTTCATCGGACAAGAACCAACTTTAAATATTAAATTTAGCTAACATGTTTGCGTTTCTCTGGTCTTCCCCTAACTTATTGGCGCAATGTATTATATATATATTATAATTTCAACAGAAAGTCCTATGTATCTTTTGCCCAGTCTTCTTCAAGCCACTTTTTATTCGTCCATGTTACTTCAACGATTTTACAACTGGTTTCGGTGTTTCAGATAAATTGTTGAGTTTGTGTTGTAACTTGACGTTTGTTATTTTTGACGAACAGGAATACCAACACAGATATCAGCAAAATGAAATCATCAACTGCCAACAAGCGCCGTAATTTTTATGTTTTAAAATAGTATAGCGCCATTTTTTGCGCCAAGCGCCAAACCGAATTTGTATGCCGCCAATTTTGAAATGATAGCGCCACATCTGGCAACACTGTTCCTGTCGGCGCCTTGGATATTCATACTAGCGCCACAGTATAAGAATCTACACAGTACTGTCACTCCAGTATAACTGTCACATTTGCCATTTTGTTTGATACCTATATGGAAATTTAATGTAATTTGCAAATCGGTAGGTATCAAACAGTACGGCAGCTTTTTTTGACATTGACGTTTAAGTGACGCTACTGGGTAATTACTTATACTGTGCTACCGTTTTCACATCCAATGGTCGCATTCACGAAACGTAGCGAAAGCGCTACTGCTACCGATACGCTCCTGCAGCATTTGCTAGTTTCTTGTTTAGCTTTCTTAGGAGCGGTTTATCTTTCTCGTTTAACCTTTTACAATTGCGAAATAAACTCTTGTTAAATTGACAGTTACTTTGCAATGAAATCTAATTACCCGTGTTTGGTTATTTGAGATGAAAATACTGGCCCGTAGTATTATTAAATGACATGATTCAACTGCTCACTAAATGTAGCGGAAATGAAATCAGCTACCAAAAAAGGCGACTGCTCTAACAACATGTTGCAAAGGTAGCGGTACACTACGGAAACGTTTTCACAACTGTTCCGCAACTGTCCGCTGAATGCGACCAATATGGCCGTTATTGGCGGACCTTCATTTCAATGCTACTAGATGTCGCTGGTTGAAAAATTGGCACGGATAAAAATGATTGCAAGTAAATCATATAATAATAATGGTATTTATTATAATTTTATTGCTATCACAAGACATATTATATCTTATAACATATTTACATCTGTTATTATACCTTTTAATATTCTTTGAAAATCTAAATAAACTTATATCGAGAGCCTACGATGTTGCTTTACAAGACTTTAGGCTTCCTACACAACATTAATTCATCATAATCTAACAAAGATGGTTTTCAGTTCAATTTTATTTATCACTGTCCGCGTCCATCACACGAAATGCTGAATTTTACACCCATTTTAAAAGCAATTGATGAATTAACCGATGCACTACACACGGCCGTTTGTACAAGGTCCGCCAGTTCTCAGACATGCGCGTTAAAAAACTGTAGTAGCGAAACCTCAAGCTGTCTGTTACTGATTGTTATGTATACTGTGGTCTGAGGGTTCTTAGTCCTTAAGATTTTAAGAACATTTAACTTCTGCAGTATAGAATTTGGAACAATGAAATAGTACAATTAGAAATTCCTTTAGGTGGCAATGTTTAGCCACAGAATACTAATCTAAACAGAAGCGTCACTTGAAAAGGAGGGTAATAATTAGAAAGAGTAAGAAGTACACTACCAGTTTAAATGTCTTTCGTGTCCACTCGGCAACACTCGCGCGTTTCCTTCGACGCCTTGCTTGAAGGCGTAACGCGAGAGAGAAAAAAGAATGCGTTACCCTCGAGTTAACACAGGATGGATACATTTGCCTATGAACAAGCACGGCGGAGTAAAATTCGTAACGAGAACTACCCAAGTGCGACTTAAGTAAGAGTCGAGAGAAAATTTTAATAATAATTATAACTGAATAACATTTACAGTAAAAATGTCTGAAATGAGCGATAAATGTGTAGAAGAGAAAAGTAAATGGGGTACCGCTTGTGCTTACAAGTGCGAGTACAAATTTTATTCGAAAAAGATGGAATATGTTTTATTAGGTGCAAGAAAATAGGTCTGTTTCTGCAGCGTTCCGGACTAGTTTGAAACTGTTAAATATATTCGCCCGTCGAATTAATTACTGCTTTTAAGAGATGCGTTAAATGTGAGACTTTGTACGGCGCATGGTTCTGGCTACGTTCTGGCAGTTTCGGATCAGTCAGAGACTGCTGCAGAAACAGACCTAAAGATATTCTGAGTTCGCACCAATGCCACAAGTGGAACTCGCTTTAAAATTAATAGCATAGATTATAATCCCATTTCCACCTCATCTCTAAATATTTTCAAAGTACGCACGCATCTCTACTGCACTACCGATTTAAATGGTCAAGGTTATCGGCAGATTGTGCGGAAGATCAAAGGTGCCGCCTCGAGTGATGCTTCTGTATAGATTAATATTCTGTGCTTTAGCTCCAACATAACCTCAGGGGCGTGTTCGAAAATACACGGAGTAAGTATAAGAGTTATACCAACAGAGTGAATAAAGTGAAAAGCAAAATATCGTTACCCTAATTCGCAAATATCGTAACTCCATTTTTACTAATTTTACAGAAGACGATAAAAACTGTAATGACAGTTTACCTATTAACTGTAATTTTGTTGTTGTTGAATTAGGTAATATAATAATACTTTTTATTATTTTGAAATGATTCACACGCTATTGATTTGACCATGTAAACTGACGGACTTGCGATAATTTCTTATTCAAATTATCAAGTGCCGGGGTCACGTTGTTTTCTAAAATGGCCTTTAATAATAGAAAACTGATAGTCTCTGCGCTACAATTTCTTTAGTAGGTAGGTTAGTCGTTTCTTAACGAAATGGTGTCAAAATCTCAATTTTGACAAAAAGTGGACTTTTGCGAATTAGGGTAACGATACACAAAATGATTTATATGAGAGAGAAAGAATATTACTCAAGAGTTTTCGAATACGCCCATGTTTGTTTACTGCGGGAACAGTCTCTGATTGGTTCATTTCTACGTGCGTTGTGGAAGGAATTGTAATTTCTGATTGTAAACAAACTTTGGCCGTCACATATTCATTTAAAGATTTGTAAAAAAGTGTGGAATTTATAAAATCTTTGCGGTAAATGTGCAGTACCTGTATGATTCTCAATATTCTCATTATGAAACTGAAAATTCGTATGTGTGTTTGGTTTAAAAAGTAAATAATATCCTTATGGTACACAACGATTTTTTAAGAATGAACCGCCGCTGGCCTGTGGGATATGAAAACAAAAACATTGCTGTTTTAGAGGTTACCTGGGATCTTGCAGTATGGCGTATCTAACTATACTAAACCATTGGTTTGGAAACATACTAGTCATTTTTGTTAATAACTTCAGAATTTACATTGGCTGATTTAATTTAACATACATTTATTTGTAGAAATCTGTATTTTAGGTGAATACTATTTTGTGATTTAAATACTATTGAAACATAACAAGTGATCAAATGAAAAACGAATTAGAGTTGGCGATGCAACCAAACACGCATGTGTGCATTTAGTTCAACGGACGTTCCCTCAGTTTGACGTTTCTATTCGAACCTAACCTTAATTTGAAATTTTCCAAAACGAGTAAAACGTTTTATTAAAAAAAAATTAAATCAGATGCGTTAAATCTCTACCGCCTACATCGAGACACTTAAGCTCTATGAACAACTACGTGACTGACATTAAATAACATTTCCGGCTTGTTATTTATGTCACAATTAATTATATTGATATTATTATGACGTTATCCAAGACACACACATTTAAATTCCAATGCCTACGCTAATTCATTTTTATTTTGATTACTATTTATGTATACATCAACAAAACTTTAAAAAATTATAAAAAAATGTAAATATGTAAATATTTCATAATATATTTACATAGCTATTTCACGAGGTCAAAAGAGTGAAGAAGGTTGTTCCCAAACCGGATCAGATAATTTAAATGTTAATCAAACCTAGGTACCCTAGTCGGTCGGACCCTACCGGAACTTAATTTCTTGAAATTTTCTTTATTAACACAAATGTTTATATAGTGCTTTCAGAAATTGTTGATAGTCACGTGATCTTTAGCAGTTTGGCACATATTTGGCGATTTTGTATTTTTACGCATTGCTATCCCGTCTGGCTCACTATTTTGTTACTGATTTTCTTCAATACTTGAAACTTCATCTTAGTCTTAGTTCTTTTGGAAGCTTTTTTTTTCTCATTGTGAAATCGATTTCTACAAGTGACATAATCAATATTCGAGGTGCGTACTTGCATATTTATCGTTATTTTATAATTTCCTACGTAACGCCAACGGATGAAATATTTTGTTTAAGCAATGATGTCATGCGTGTACGTTTAGTTGCTTACATATGCCAGCAGCGTGGCTCGATTATTTCTGAAGGTACTATACTTAGTGACTGAAATACAAAGATTAAAAAAATATCCTTCAAGTATAATACATAAATTTTAAGTTTCAACACATTTATTAAATTTTGTTTTGTTCTGAATTCAAATTGTTAATTAACAAACAATTACGTTTTAAAATTTACGAAAAACAGATAATGGTCGGAAATAAATTGAAAAAGTATGCGATTTTTCTTTGTAAAGAGATTTTTGCTTAATTGGTTCAAGCTATAATTTTTCGCTACCATCTTCAATAACAAGAGATAAATACATACAATAAGATTAAATTGAAATATGCGTCTAATAAATTATGCTCAGGCTCAGAACATAATTTTTAGTAGGAAAAGGCAAACGAAAACAGTTTGTGACACAACAAGAATTTAAGGCCGTTGATGTTCTCAACAGCGGCACACTCTGAGCATAATTTTTCCACATAGGTAGAAGCTTGCTATCTAGAACAGAGAATCAGCTTATCTAGTTTCTAATATATCAACTAATTTCTCTCTATTATATTGTTTTAATATATTTCTCGATAAATTAAGAGAAATAGATACAGAGGAAGAGTGCATTAAATTACGGAATAATTAATTACACCTACAAATATTCTAAACTACATGTCTTAAGGCTTCATTATTGTCTTACGTTTCTCTAAATACAGTAACATAAAATTATTACATAAATACTTAATTGAAATCGAATAGATTCTGTTTTTTTTTTTCCAATTGAAATAATTTATTATTTGCAAGTGTGTATATAAAATTGTTATTTTTTCATTCTTGCCAGTTTCTTCGCTTTAATAAATTTTATTTCTTTAATTAATTTAAGGTAATGTCTCATTAAACACACATACAAGGTGAGTCAAGAGGAGAGGAAAATATTTTGAGAGGCGATAGTATCGATCATTATAAAAAAAGTTTACGTGAACACGGTTATTATCTCTAGTAATTCCCAAGTTAGAGTTACTTAAATGCACGTTTGATCTCTTGTCCTTTCTTTTCGGTTTTTACAGTTTTCTGGAAGAGATTCTTTCATTGATGAACACAACGAAACAATATTTGTGTACTTCTAGGGTGACCAATCTATTGGTCATCGCAGTCTCCGAACCCGACTTTTTCTGCTGTATCATCAAGACCTGGTAAGCAATTGCAGGAAAGAGGAAAGAGAACTAATATGCATTCAATTACTTGTCACTCGAAAACTTCTGAAAACAATAATTATATACATAATTTTTTTTTTTATAATAGGCCATACCGATCCCCGAATATTTATCTCTCTTCTTGATTCACCCGGTCTAATAATAAATGCTCTGAAATTTTGAACAAACCATTTGCTTTTTTTTTATAATTTTTAAATTAGGGAAGACGTGTGCTTGACATTAAGTAATTTTGGTTGTCACGAAACTAATCATCTAATGTTTTTATGTTATGTTCAGTTTTTTTTTGTTAAATTTTGTTTAGGTAAAATAAAATTTTAAGTTTTGCTAGAGTAGTCGGAATATGAGAAGGACTTGTCACGTGACCAGCGCAGAAGACATTCGAGCCGGACCAGTCTCTTTGCGAATACGAGGGGTGTTGTGTTATGTTTCATGTTTCACACTTGAGTAACTTAATACGCTTGTAAATTATAGATTACAGAGAAGCTTCGCCCACAGGTCCTTCTCATATTCCGCCTACTCTACTTTTTAAAACAATGTTTAATTAATCTCATCAGTTCAATTAATATCAAATTTGCTGTATACAGGTGTCCGTTTTTTTGAGCCTAACCAAAGAAAACTAGGTTATCTTAAGAGATACGAAGTTGATTAAATTTAAACTATCGGATCAAATTGCATATTCTTGTCTTAATCAATAATCTGTAATCAAATTTCACCTTGAGTCTCAACGACTAACGAGAAACAGCAGCTACACCAGCACCACCAGTAGCAGCCCGGAAGAAGTTTTTCTGCAATGGAGAACGAAATGTCGGCAGTAGAAGAAGTCAACGTGACGCGGTTCCAACCGGAAGCCAATTCAAACAACGACCACGGAAGCCTTCAAGTTAAATGACATTTTATTACCGTAATTAACAATAAACGTTATTATCACATTACAAATTGAATTGAACTGTCAAATTTTCTTTGAAAACGAAAGTGTCGTTTTTTGTTTCCAAAACACTTCGCATAATAGATGATTTTGAAATTTTGTCCAAAATCTAACTCAAACCATTAAGTGCGATACATCATTGTAATCAGAAAAAAAGCTTCATTTAACAGTGTAAAAATCCAAGATGGTGTCTATAAGAAAATAAAAAGTTGAATGTCATTTGTTCGCAATTTTTGACGACATGACAAAGACGAAATTGTTTGCAGATTATTGATTATGACACCCTGTACAGGGTGGGGTATTTATATTGAGACACCGATATATGTAAAACAGACAAAAGTTGAACGATTTCGAGGGAAAGGGGTATCATGATGATCTAAGGTCTAAGGAAACTTCACAAATATTTTCATCCCATAAAAATGTAGATTAATTAAGCCATACATCTTCAATGGGACATTCCACGAAACAATCATAGGATCTGTAGACCAAGTATTACCATTATTTCTTGATGATGAACTGAATTATGAATGATAATGCAATTTCGGTTGTCTGGATTATTATTCACATGAAACTGAAATATAGAGAGTAAATGAGACAAGAAGGAGTAGAACAATTTGAATAATTTGAATTTGATATGAGAAGTGTCACAGTAGTAGTTTATGTATCAAGTACACAAAATAGGGTTTTAGGATGAGTCCCCTAAAACCATTTTGCGTACGTGGTACATACAATATTTTTTGGTACACGCTCGCCAAATCACAAACATTAATGTTAAATTGCTCGAATTTCGAATTAGCAAGTCTAAATTGTCCCTCTCATCAGACATGGCAATGATCGGTAATCATAGCAACGAGTTGAATTTTATACTTAGTTACTTGATTTACTTCATTGAAACTTGCTCAAAAATAATCCGCTAAAGTGTTGCCATGGCAGCTTTAAGTACTAGGTCGCTAAACATTTTTAGCGGATTCTAAGTGTTGCTATGACGATTGAGGTTGCTAAAGATACGTTTTTCGTTCTGAAAATAGTCCCCTAAGCGACCATTTTGCGGAGCGTGTACCAAAAACGTAATTATTTAAATAATAATAATAATTTAAAGAAATAAAGCTGACCTCATTTCACTTTGACGTACAATTTCAATACTTTTACCCCTTGAAACCTGACAATTATTGTATAAAATTTTTCTTTAGGTACTTTGACTTTAAAAGGCTTTATAATCGTTGAAAGACTATGAATGTAGGTATTTAAAAAATTAAAAGTTGACCTTCGTTTTACCTTGACTATTATCTTTGCCTGAAACATTTATTGATATTTTGCTTTAGTTTATACTGGGTGTCCGGTAAAGAATGGGCCATACTTCAAGGGTGGCTTCTTTGGATCAAAATAAATCGATTTAGATCAATTTATCTTAGTACAATTTTGCTTCATTAAAAAGTTATGGCCTTTCAAAGATAATTTTTTTATATCAATATTTTAGCAAAACTCGCTCATTTTTGGAAATATTTAATTGTAATTTGGTATTTAGAGGTTTCTTGTACTGCTGAATCTGAATATCTGCTTATTTTTAACGTAACGTATAGAGGGCGCTCTAGAGACCCTGACATTCTCTTGTTTATTGTCGTACTTTTTTTTACGTGAATATTTTTAATATATGTTTCGTTTTTTTGAAACGACATTTAATTTATTTTAAAAAAGGTATACTTGTAACATGTCGCTAAAGTACACCAATTTTGAGAAAAATGGCTTTGAATGTGAAAATGTTGAATACTTTCTACACCAGTAACGCTACTGCAGGATGAAAAGACAATTACCTAAAGTTGCACTACTTCGTAATTTACTTAAAATTGAAAAAAATTTACAATTCCACATTTAAATCAACGATACATTACGTAAAAAATTCTTATTATGTTTGCTATTGCCGCGTATTTCACTCATAGTTTAACTTTCAACTCCAGATTACTCCCATAGTAACAATTATAAAAACAGTTGTTCCCATGGAAATAAAGTGAAGATTAAAGTTAAACTGTAACTGAAATAAGGGTCTATGTGCCTAATTCAATGTAGACCTAAAACAGTAATATTCAGCATTATCATATTCAAAGCCATTTTTCTCAAAACTGGTATACTTTAGCGACATATAACAAGTATACTTTTTTTAAAGCAAATTAAAAGTTCTTTCAAGAAAATGAATATAATTTTAAAAATATTCACGTTAAAAAAAATACAGCAATAAACAAAGGAATATCAGGATCTCGAGAGCGCCCCCTATATGTTACGTTAAAAATAGGAAGATATTCAGATTCAGCAGTACAAGAAACCTTTAAATACCAAATTACAATTGAATATCTCCAAAAATGAACGAGTTTTGCTAAAATATTGAAATAAAAAAGTTATCTTTGAAAGGTCATAACTTTTTAATGAAGTAAAATTGTACAAAGATAAGTTGATCTATATCGATTTGTTTTGACCCAAAGAAGCTACCCTTGAAGTATGGCCCATTCTTTACCGGACACCCGGTATATTTAGGTGCCTCAATTTAAATGCCGCACCTGTATACAACTTTTTTATTACTGATTTTTCAAAAAATTTTATTTATAAAAATTTGTGTTTTATCTAAAACTCATAAAAAATTTAAAATGTTCTCAGAAAATTGTATTAATTAATTAGCTATTACAAAATTATAAACTGTGAAAAATTTACGTTTAAATCCTGAATCATTGCACGTGCGCTATGTGCAGATGCACTATCCTGCCTAAACCAGGCAGAATACCTAGTTCAGCGCAAGGCAATTACTTTTTTGTTCCACACCAGACAAATTTATTTTTTGCGAATATTCAATTTTGAAATTTAGATTTTCAACTGACCACTAACAACAGCTTTGTGAGCAAACTACACCACCATTTGTACTGATTGTAGCTTCATCCGTAAATAAAATTTTAATTAAAATTAATTTAAAAAATGCTTGTATCTTTGTTATTTAAGGTGGTATGTCATTTGTTTTAAGTTTCTTATGAGTTCTAGACATTGCATAAACTTTTATAAACAGTAAAGTTTTCTGGGAAATCAGTAATAAAAAAGTTTTCAATTTGTTACATACTTCCTTGGACACGTTGTATACAGTTCATATATGTATGACATACCGGGTGTCCACTTTGATTACGCACCATAGGAATTTCAATGCAATTTTCTATAATTGTAAATTCCTGCTTCCCTTTTGAAATTATTGAATGCAAGCTTGTTGATCCACGATAGTCTGCATGATTGCCAGATTTAATACCAAACGATTTCTTCTTGTAGCCTTATTTAAAATCGGACTCCTTTCTGCGATTTGAATGAGTTGAGAGGCAGAATCGTGGAAGAATAGACAACTATTACTTCTAGAATGTTAAACAATGTTCGTAGAAGCTTCTAGGGCAGGTTGGCCGCAAACGGCGAATTATTTGAATATTTGATGTGGTATCTATTAATTTATAAATAAATATTTTTCAATAGGAATTATGTTTGAAGTCTCAATTTTTCATTATAAAATTTTAAAAATCAACAAAGTTTATCAATTAGAAGTTTGCCTGCTTGATCAAAACTGTGAAATACAAAAATATGTGCTTATTTAATTTTTTCCCTTTTTAATTTTGAAAGCCCATTTATTCGAAAAAGATAGTAAAAGTAGTCTTAGCTAATGTATAACACAAAGTTACGTAGTATTCCGTTTAGTGCTTTATGATATATTGATTCGATAGCAGAGTAGGAATTTACAATAAAACAAATTGCATTGAAATCCCTATGGTGCGTAATCAAAGTGGACACTCGGTATATGAACTGCAAATATTTAAATAACAAATAAAAATTTAAAAGTATTATAACTGCATATGAAGTATTACAGCTTGTTATTAATTATTATTAAACATTGAGCCATTTCAACACTATTATTACTTTTGATGATTTGTTTCATTTTTATATTTACTATAATGTTTTTTTTTTTTTTAAATTTCATCCTGCCACCATAATGCGAGGAGTTTTATTAAACATTTCTTAAGAAATGTAAGCTGTCGATTTTAATTTACATGGGTTTTTGAAATTCTCTAAAACACTGCCCTCCCTTTTTGTAGAGTTCTTATGAGTACTTACTGCATTGTAAACTTCAGTGTAACTCAGGTAATACGAAATGAAACCACGAAAGACGTTTTCAAAGTCTTTATTATCACTGTTACAATTAAGGCAGTACAATATTATGGAAAACGAAAAGTGTCAGTCAAGAAAAGAAGATGTAAGGGCTATATCTTCTTTCTATAACCCATGTAAATTAAAACAAACACTATGAAAAATTGGTGTAAAATTATTGGACCGAGCGGTTATGTACAATGGATGAAATCGGAAGAAGCGGCATGAAAGTGCCACACAAAGGAAGAGCTAGAATTAGATGAAGAAGCTATAGGCAGCAAAACATGTACCTACTTATTTGGGAGTAACTCTTGCCTTCACCAAAATAAAATAAAATTGTATGACAAAATGAATATTGTTAAATAGATACTACAGTAATTTGCTTATTTAAAAATTTTGTCATAAATTTTATTCAATGTTGGTTATTATTAACACTATTTGTACAGCAGGGATAAAAAGTTAAAACAGAATAGCCAAAGAAGAGAACCTTGGAGCGAATGAGACTCCTTCGATCAATATTTCTAAATGGCAAACGTATTGTCCGAAATTTCAGTCAAATTATCGCTTAAGTAGTAAATTATTATAAAATATCTTTTCGTAAAAGTTATATAAAAAATGCTTCTCACGTAAAATGTACATTATTACAAAAACTCTAAAATCAAACTAAATAAGGGTATATATGCGAAATAAATATGTTTGCACGTAAAGTGTATTTGTATTGCATTTTGTATATTTGTTTAATTTGTTTATAAATTGTAATGGTTTAAAATAAAATTAAAATTACACTTTACTTACAAACCATATTAACACTATTTATATTTAAATATACATGAGGTGGGGTGTCTTTTCTTTCGATGTAACACTTATAAGCGATGAGGAATTTAAACATTTTCAACACGCTACAAACCTAACACCTACATAATTGTTTTCTTTTATTTATTTATTATTTTTCGTTTGTTTTGTTCGGGTTTTCTTGCGCTTGTTTGTGTTCTTTTTTGCGGATTATTAGTTACACTACATCTACGTATATCAAAAATTTTGTTGCAATGTTAGGTCAAAAAGTGATCGCAGAATGTCACGATTTAACCTTTTCTACTACAGTGACTTTATACAAGACAGTGCGGCCAAGCAATGTCTTCATTTTTATTGGTTACTGGTACAGGCGGCCATTAAGTGGCAAATTTTTGTGGTATTTACGTCTTTACGTGTGCCTGCTCAGTGATTTTACGATTTTAGAAAGTTTAGAAAAGTTGTTGCTTTGTTTTTTTTCCTTCACTCACTTTTACCCCAAGCTCAGAGCTTGTCGAGGAGGGGTGGCGGCTGCGACCGACTTAGATGTTAAAGTCATTATTGTGGAGTTTTAGACTATTTGTAATACATTTGGTATACGTAGGGCTGCCAATTTTCAAGAAACCCAATGCGGGACGGTTGCTAATCTTAGGTATACGATTTATCTTGAAGTGTAAGTATTTCGTTATTATTAAGGAATGTGGAATGTAAACAACGTTTATTAAAGTTATTTTCTTAAGGCCAAGTTAAAATAACCTATTGTATAATAATTTGAAATTTGCCACAAAATGGCCGCCTATTTGCTTGGCCACATTGAGTATAAAGACACTGTATTTTCTATATCTACAGACTGAATTATTGAGCTTTGTTATTTGCAGAGTTTCTGATGAAATTCCATGTATTTTTATGCACACTTTTTATTCCAAAAATAAAAGGAAATGCTTCCTGAGAAAATATATATTTGGTATTATCTAATTTTCGCGTAATCCTTTCAAAATTACTTTGGTATTTTTTTTAACTTTAATAAATAATAAAGTTAGTGAGACTAAAATTAACTTAGAGTAAGTATCCTAGTTCAAAAAGTGAAATTTTTCGTTTATATATTTTTTGGCGTAAATAACTCGTTTAAAAATGCATTTAAAGTTTGACAATAGTTCACATGTGAAATCTGACGTTTTTACTAAAGATACAAATAACTATCTGGGATTAAAAATACACAAATTCGTTTTAGCAAAGAACTCACCAATAGAAATTTAGAAAGGAATTGATTCGGACATCAACTGCAAGTGACACTCAAAACGTCAGTTCCCAAAGAAATTAGAAATACGAAATACTCCTAAATAACATTGAAAACACCATAATAAATATGCCATATTAATCTGAAGGTGATAAAGATTTGATTATTAAAACAATTTTGACGGAAAAAATGGAGTAGTTTTTGCATCTAACGGAAATTTTGTAGTTTTGATTTATAACACTCTTGCAGCCGATGTGCGAATTATTAATACTTCAACTCCATTGATTTTTAAAATAAATGAAATAGAATTCTAAAAAACAAATATCATATCCTCTCTCTTTCTGACAATATCACATTTCACGAATGTATCCGATCTCTGTTTCATTAAAGAAACTTAAAGTCAATTCTCACTATAGTGCTAGGCATCGGATCGGCATTGTACCTGCAAATTTTATTTGTCATTTAAGTGCCAGTTGTACAAAGGCTGTTTAAACTCAAGTTAAACTGAACCAGGTGCAAAGTAAAAAAAATCGCATGTGATCTTAAGGACATATGGCAATTAATGCATTCATAAATAAAATTAGATGCGATTTTGTTCAGTTTGAACCGGGCTCAGGTGAACGTCAACCTCCTTTGTACAACTGGCACTAAATGGATTTTCCTTTGCCCGTTGTCATTACGCAGTTACGCACGCATGTGACCTGCATGCTACCTGCAGGCATCGAACAATCTTTTGAAAGTGCGTACAAAAATATGTTGCAGCTACATATAACACTTCGAGGCATACCTCAAGCACATTTAGTGTGAACGCTACGAAAATTCTAGCCAATGCCGTGTAGATGCCGAGCAGTTTCCTTGCCCGGCTAGTGAGAATTTACCTTAATTATAACACGAATATGTAATTCAATTCTATATCGTGGATAAATAAATTAATCGCCGAGTTAAAATCATGCAAAACGAATATCTGGAAAAAATATTTCGATCTGCCCAAGAATGAAAACTTTATCCGAAGGGCCCATTTAACTCTGCTTGCATGTGAACAACATATACAACTCTAATTTGTTTGAATAAATTAGTTACTTCAGTGACAAAGACAATTATTTTACGACCATTTGATTAACTACTTGAATCTCTTGATGAGTTCATTCGATTAAACGATTCGGTAATTTATAAGAAGTGATCAAATGAAAAATGAATTAGAGTTGGCAATGCAACTAAACACGTATGTGTGCATTTAGTTCATCGAACGTTCTCTAAGTCACTTTGACGTTTCTACAACGCAAGAAAACCGTTTTAAAAAAAAAATTAAAGCAGATGCGTAAAATGGCCACTGTCTGCTGCATCAAAACACGTTTGAACTTTATGAATAACTGCATGGATAACGTTAAACAATATTTCCGGTGTGTTATTTGTGTTACAATTTACAAGTTATTGATTGAAAATTAGTAACGTGCCTTTTTTAAAATTTCTCTTCGTAGTTGCCGTACCCTACAAAGTTAAAATTTATTAGTTCAAAAGTGGGATTATGCTATTTCATTCGGCAGGTCGATTGAGGCTGGTTCACAACAATTCACTGCCAACTAGGAGGAAAAATTTAAAAAAAGGCACATTATTAATAAGACGTTACCCAAGACATGCATTTAAATTCCAACGCCTACCCTAATTCATTTTTATATTTCAATTGATCGCTTGTTATCAACCAAGACTAACTAGACAAACCAAATTTTTGTGTTATTTTGATTGAAATGGTTTGATCAATTTTTTATTAAGGTTGAATCTTTGTAATACCATTATTTTTCCACAATATTTGAAGGACGAGTTTCATAAAAATACATGGAATAGAGAACTGTACCTATTTGCGCATTACTAATCAATTCCAAACTGAACGGTTCCTTGTGCTTCAAAATATCCGCAACACGATTATTTGTCAATAGAAAAGCTATGTAATAGGAAACAACTTGGTTATAACATCGATGTACACTGACGGAACGCGTAGCTGGAATTTTTTCTTGCATTAACAAACATTATTCTAAACAAACCATGTCAGGAACACACCAAACGACCGGAGTTAATACTCGCTACCGCATTCCGGGGGATTTAGTTCTCCGAAAATATTCATCTCATACATGCTCGCGAACGTGATGAATATTAAGTACCATATCATCAGAATAATTCCCAGTTTCCGGTCTAGCTTCCAGCCGTTCATGTGAGTGGCTCCCACTAAGAATACTACTGTAGAGAGGAGCGACAACGTTGAATAGGTAAGACCTAAAACAAGTAAGTAGTATAATTTGATTAGTAAGATAATCAACTTCATAAATTAACTAGTATTTATTTCAAATAAGTAATGAAGTAAGAAAAATAGATGAGCAATAACTTATGGACAAATTGATCATTATAACTAGAGAGCGGATTTATATGCGGCAAAGAAGAGTAAAATAAATTGTATTTATGCTCCAAGTACAATAATTTCAGATTAACTTTAAGCCAAAGCTTAAATCCTTATTGGAATAATCGTTGTTAAGGGTTTAAGCTTCGTTTAAATTTAAACTGGCATTGTACACTCATACGCAACATAAATGCACCGCTAGTACGCAAATCTGACCCTTATGGTTTTGTGGTGGGGAATCGGATTGTGAATACACGGAACTGGCCCGCTAGCGTCCCATCCTTGGATTGCAACAAGGCTCACAGAATTCCGGAATTGGAGCATTTATGTTGCATATCAGTGTACAACTAGGCCTAAAAAAGATAAATATATATGCGGTAAAAATTTTGAATTATATGTGTGCGGACAATGAGACAAAATTGAAAAATCTTTAAATTTAATATAAAGTAACATATATTTATTTCTTATACATATACTGGCTTTTTCGCTACCTAGACAAAATAATGTCAACACCAAAGTTGGTTGCAATTCTAATTTTTATTTTTATTCTAGCCATTAAAGCTTGTATACTTAAAATATTGGTTTTTCAGAGTTTTAGATTTATTCCTTTTGTAAGTTCATTTATATTTTTAGCTTCCCTGGCACCAGAATAAATATTTCTTTCAAGATTGAGCGAATTTGAGATACATTTTTCATATTTCTTTCTTTAGAAATATTGTTAATCTCTGCAACAGCGTCAAAGCGTAATGTGCCGTTGCCAAATCTGACAAAAAAATATTTTAACCATTGGAATATTTAAATTTTATAAAAGGTACTAACTCATTTGAGTATATTGCGGCAATAATGGAGTTCATGGATTCAAATATAAAAGCAGATATTTTTGCTTTAGGAGAAATTGTTAATCACACAAAAACATTCTCAAATTGTTTTTACGTCTTTTGGACATTATTTTGGAGAAATGTTTTCTCGACTCTGCAATTTTAATATATGTTGTTGACAGTTTCACGTGGTATGTCTCAGTTCTAAGAAAAATGTTCCGCTAACTAGGACTGCAATGGCAAAGTTGGTGCAACCGGGCATTACTGTAAACGTATTGTTTGTCGAACAGCAATAAAAATCGGTAGTGTTATGAAGATAAGGAACAAGCTAGACATAAATTCTTTTAGTTCTATTTATTTTTTCAAATGTTCAAGCCTATGCAATTGTCAGATTTTCAAACTGCCGATTTTTTTTTAAATGCAGCCCCATCTATCTCTTCACGAATAGACAGTGTTCATATTCCTCTTCAATTCTGTTATAATTATAAGTTTTCTGTATCTAATCTCTACAGATTTTTTTGCTATAATAAACTTTATACATTTTTACTCTAAAATCAATATTAAAAAGTTATATACGCTGGATTTCACAAACGTCACTTAACTTTAATCATCGATTAAGAATAAGCATTCCTATACCTTCAACACATGTAACCATGGCAACGTTTACTTTTAACGGATGATTAAATTTAAGTAACGTTTGTGAAATCCGCCATTAATGTACCATATTTTAATTTCTTTAACACAGCGCCCTGTATTTCATAAAACAGTTGGATAATATCAATGTTTACAATTGATTCGTTGTAGTTCCTAAGCTTCAGTTGTCTTAATTAACATTAATAAAATCTGACACAACAAAAGAAATCATCAATGTTTGCAAATAATAATTACCTTAATGTAAAAATTAATAACCTAACAAATAAATGAAAATCTGGTCTGTTTGGACCATACATATATCTTGTAAACGGCCGAAAATCTTAAACTGTAAATTATTAAATTAAAATCAAAATCATCTTTACTCTATCCACAAAGAAAATTCAAGCTTAGATAAGGGGCTCAAGCGACTAATTTTGGCCAAGATACTGATTCTCCTTAAGATAAAGGTCATTTAGAGACGCTAAAATGAATAAACTACGCGATAAAGACCGTGAGCGAGTGAGAACCTCGTGCACACAAAGTAGCGTAACGGGTCCAAAAACACCTCACAATCCCTTGGCATAGATAATTTAAGTCACGCCAGTGACCTAAAAGGCGGGGCCTCCGGGTTTTGAAAATGTAAACAATGCGATTCCATAGGGAGAGAAATTTCAAAATTAATTAATGTTTACCCATTCATTTTCGCAAACCGTTGCGGCGCTCCTTTTTCTTTTATCCTATTATAATTAATACTTTTTTTTTTTATTATCCAAACTTTTTATTTAAATTAATCGCCAACCCCTTTTTGCGACGTGAGTTGAATTCCTTAAATTATTATTGGTGTGGGTGCAGTGACGGCGCGGCGTAAGGAAGAAGACGGAACGATCTATAAGGTTATTTTAAAGTAAGCTCCCAGCTTAAAATGGTCATAACTTTGGGAAATTTTTATATTCTATAAGAATAAAATCAATTTGTTCGTAAATAAATGGGATTTTATCATAACAAGAAGAAATAAAAAAAAGTTAAACATGATTACCAACGTGTTGTGACTAGACGTTCTTCTACGTTACAAACGGCATTAGTAAGTGCATTTCCTAGAAATGTTTTCAGTGACATCTGACATCGATTGTGTCAGTTCCTAACGAGTAGTAGGTTTACTAAGAAATACCTTGTCTTTGAGGCAACCCCATAATCAGTACTCAGTCGGATTTATGTCTGGTAACCTGAACTCAGTGGCGTAGGTAGTAACTTGTTTCGGGGGGGGGGGGGGACAAAAAAAATATAACGAATACGGACTCTACTTAACATTTTATTTATGAAATGTAAAACAGCGAACAAAAAATAACGCCATACGAAAAACTTCTTTTGTACGAATTACGCGGAACGCATTTTAGAAAAATTTCGGGGGGGCTCGGCCCACCCCGCCCCTCCTCCTATCTACGCCACTGCCTGAACTATTTGGAAAATGTAGTTAACATACCAATTAAAAAAATATAGAAAAAACCCAATTCCTATAGAGGAAAATGGTATTGTTACATTCCGTGAAAGAAATTCTATTTTAGACTGGTCGCGCCACCTATGATGCAGATTTTAATGTATTCCAGACTCACACCGAATGGTAGTAGAATTTACTGAAATGTTCTATCTTTGTTCGTCGCTATTCTAGAATAGCGTGACTTGCTATATAACCCCGAGGCAGTGGGATATTTAAATCGGTTTTTATTTAGAAAGCGATGTGTGCAGTAGCTAACGAATTAATAACGATTAAGTTAGAGAAGTGTTATTTTGTTAGACAAGTATACAGCTCGATATTATTGTGCTTTCATTGTGTTAAATGATCGTAGACATTAAAGCGTTTTAAAATAACAATTTGTGAATCCCGAAGTCGTAACAATATCAGTAAGTACGTTTACACGAACGTCTAAAGTAGGTTTTATTACAACCAACGTTACTAAAACCGACAGAAATGGTCGTGTAAATAAGGCATAACACCCGTTTTACTAAACCGTCTTACTAAAATGGGTGTTATTGTTATGTCTCATTTATACGACTATTTACGTCAGTTATAGTAAAGTTGGTTGTAATAAAACCTACTCTAGACGTTCGTGTAAACGTACTACTCTCTATGGAACCCAACTGTTAATATTTACAGTAGAGTCATTTTAAACTGGGAACGTACTTTAGAATAATTTTATATAAATCCTCAAGGAAACACCGAGTACCACTGCGTCCCATCCTCCAAAGTTTAGGAATCATTTACAATATTATACCCCATGCATTTTCTAATTAATATTGCCATGAACGCGGTGCCTGTGCCACCTGTTGGTGGTCGGTGAAAGGTAGGCGAGAGGGGTACCAAGTCGCCCGTGGAGTGATAAGGAGGAGAGTTGTGCTTGGACTGGGCGACCTGGTAGACCTCTTAACCGAGCTGGGGCGAATAAAGGAGTTTAAGTGAATGTGCCATCTCCATTACTACCCCTCAACTACTCCCTCAGCAAAGCGAAGGAGAAGGTAAGTGAAGCCCTTTCATAACTCCAACAAGGTACTTCGAGCTAGCGAGTACTCTTCTGGGAGGGATACGACCCCCATTTACGAATCCTCCCAAGGGTACGTAACAATATACTCGATTATTGTCTTCAATATCGTTGTTTTATTCTGGATATATTTTTGCATTTTAATTTACTTTCAACATCTTCTGGATACGCTCTGCGAAAATGAAAATAATAAATCTTTAACAAATGTAAATCTTTAACAAATGTAAATCTTTAACAAATGACTCCAGTGTCCCTTAAAACTCCAGTGATGGCAGCGTAATTAATTTAAATTTAATACATTCCTCAATTTTATCACTGTATAAAAATCCTCATTTATTTAAAGCAAGGTGTTGTCGTTAATAAACGTTAATCAGATCAAAAAGGTACGTCTACGTATTTCAATACACACAGATTTCCCCACAGTTGACGATACGTAACAAAGGCCCTACCCTACAATCTGATTAGTTTATTAAAATTAATAATTTTTTTTATAGAACAAAAGAGTAATTACCTTTGCTTATAACGTTAACGTGAGATCCGGGCTTGATGATTGCAGTTTGAATAAACCAAGGAAGACCTAAACACACTAATATATCGAAAACATTGGATCCTACAGCATTAGAAACGGCCATATCACCATACCTGGAATAAAATTTCTGTAAATAACATTTTTGGGCACGCGCTTTAAAAGAAGCAGAGTTTTAAAAAATCCACGTATATTGGAAATCATTTGTATTTCAATGAAAATGATTTTTTTTTTAAATTATTTTTCTGTGAAAATAACGTTTCATAGTCACTTGCACAGGGATTACCATTTTATACTCTGAATTACATATTAATTAAATATGTATGTGTAACAATAAACTTCTAAATATGTAACTCCTTACCCTTCCTTCAAAACAGCTATACTAGACAGTGCATCGGGTACTGAAACACCAGCCGCCACAAAAGTCAAACCCATCACTGTATCTGGTATTTCCAAAGTGGTACCTGACAAAAAAAACTCTCTTCATATAAAAAGTGAAAAAGCATTTTACTATATCTCACCTATAATAGTGATCATCCAAACCATAAAGTATGAATAAAACGATATCCAAATCATTGAAATAAGGAATGTAAACGGGTACCAGTTCTTATATCTTTCAGACCTGCAGTCGGGCATGGTTTTCCTAGCAGCGTAATGAATGGGAAAGACGACTGCCCACGAGATTTGTTCGTACAAGGTGCCATCTGGAAAACATTTAGCAATTTTTTATTGCCTTAAAGCAATCTCTTACCAGTAGGTTTTATCATTGGATTGACGTGATTCGGGTTCTGTTCTCTCGGCCTGTAATAATCGGGTCCGCGTGAAGAAACTGGATTAGTTTGCGCTTGATTTAATGCAGGCCCGCTAAGTCCACCGAAATCTAGAAAAAAAAAATTTTTTTCTTAAGAAAACTTACATTCCTATTTTATTAATGCTTTCCTGAATCTTTCCATACAATTGTCTTAGAGTTTTTTGTCGAATGTTTATTTATAATCGTGTGAACCTTGATGCCATTAAAATCGTTACCCCTGTCCTTATTGACCTACAACGGCTATCGTCTCCCCACATTACCGCTAAGGGTTACGTGTCCTTCGAATCGTACCGATTTACTTGGCTACGAATGTATGTTACATACAGTGTCTTTCAAAAATATGCAAAAAAGGGGAGTATTTTTTTATTATTGATTTATGTTAAATTTTATTGATGCAGAACGGTTTTGCATTCCTTCAAATCAATTTGGGAAATACCAGGTGAAATTTCTCTTCTCCTCAACAAAAAGTTCTAAAGAATAAAAGCAAGCTGAGAAATCTAAAACAAGAGAGAATTTTCAGTGATGAAGAGTTATCCAAGAAATACAGAGAAATACAAGCACAGATCGAGAGTATCAGGACAAACGTATGTGATATTCATCGATTTTAGACAAGCTTATGATAGGGTTAAGAGATATGACCTATACAGAGTACTAGCAGAACTGGACATTAGTAGATATAGTAAAATTAACTTTGAAACAACCAGAGGACATTGTAAAAATAAGAGGGAGACTCTTCAGTAGCTTCTTGGTAAGGTTAAATTACGTCAAGGACACTCACTATGTGCAATTCTGTTTAAATCTGTATTAGAAAATGTCGTTAGAGATGCGTGCATCCATAGAATTGAACTACTGGCGGATGATATAGCAATAGTAACCAGAGTAAAAGGTATTTAGAAGACGTGGTAAAGAGACTAAAGAAATCTGCTCAAAAGTTAGGTGAAACAGTAACCCGACCTATAGTTATGTTAGTCTGCGAGGTATGGATTTTGACACAAGTAGATAGAAATGTGAGAAAAAAAGTTCTTAGAAATTTTTGTTGGGGGTAAGAATGAAGATATTAGGAAACTGTTTACGGAAATATGTAGATATAGCGTAAAAATAGAGGCTCAAAAAATACGATGGATGGGTCATGTAATGAGAATGTTGAATAGGAGAGGACCATAACAAATATTACTACTATTGGTAGAAGAAAGAGAAGAGGAAGACCGAAGGATAGGTGGAGAAATGAGATTGAAGAGGATATAAGAAGACTGGAAACAGGAAGTAGAAAATCAAATTACTGAAAACAAATAGTTAACCAAGCCTTGGGACTTTCAGACCCGCGTTGATAATAATGTGACCGATATCTATCCGGAGTAGATTTATTTTAAGAAAATTATTGAATTTATACATTTCCCCTTCAAACCCTTTTTCAAAATCATCTTCTGAAAATGCAAATATTCACTCGTTGCATCAGTTTCTTTTCTCCAACATTTTATAATTTTTTTGACTTAGAGGTTTTGATTTTGGAAAACAGAAAAAACATTTATACATTTTCTTCAGTACAGCTTGTCACTGACCTCCCAGATTGTTTAAGATTTTCGACATTTTTAGGTACAGCCCACACAATCTCTCCCATATACTCCGCTTGTAAATTTTCATATACATATTCAAACTGATGTACCATCGTGATAATAAAAATCGACTACATTTTCAAAAAATTTAGTTGTGTAACATTAGGTTTGACACCATTTGTCATGTATTTGTCAACCTATAAAATCTCATCCATCTCATTCGATTCCAACCAAATAAATATTCTCTGATTACTAATACTAACAGCAAATTCAGTTGCAATTGCTCGAATACTGATTTTGTCTTGCTGTCGCGTTCGAATTATTGCTTTCTGAATTGCTTTTAATTGGGGTATTTTTATTTGACAAATACATGACAAATGGTGTCAAACCTAATGTTACACAACTAATTTTTTTCAAAATTGAAGTGTCGATCTCACTTCGCATGTAGTCGGTTTTTATGATCACGATGGTACTATCGCGGCCTTATAATTTTCCGCTGTAAATATGGCTTTCTTTGACGGCTTGTCAAAAATAATCATTTTAAACGTCAGATTTCAAATGTAATTCTAAAGTTGTAGCAACATAATGCAAATCACGTGTTTTCTGAAGGAGAGACGGGTTTTGCAATCGCAAAATTAGAAGATGGTTGGTCTCTACTTTTATTCTGTTATTTCAGTTCTAATACTGTATTATCCTGCTGTTCTTAAAATATAATCAAACAATCTGACTTTTGGTTAAATGTCTTTAGAATTGAGGAAAGAGCCTGTTCTACAAAACTATAATTTAGAGAAATTCTGGCTACTTGATAAAAAATCGTGCGAAATTTTAAGGCCCCGATAGTACATGATAATACTTTTCTCTTATTCAATCCGACAGTACATATGGACAAACAAAACATTATTATTAACCATTATAAATATAAATTAAATGCAAATATTATTCTGTAATTGAAGCACAATTCCTTAAAATTTCATGGTAGCTCAGTGTTTAGGACAAAACTGCTACTTGTATCACTGCAGTTGTCGCTAATCACAGTTGCAATTTTGCTCATTTCTAATGGCGCAGATAGAGCAGCTTCTCAGCTGATCAATCTGGCCTTTGAAATTTAACGTTCTAAATTAGGAGACTGAATACTTTCAAGGTACTTTAAAAATTCATTGTGAAAATGATAAATGACATGAAAGTGATAAAATACTCACAAGGAAAATTAAGTAACTTAACCAACAGAAATTAATGATCAGAGATTAAAATCGTCTGAAATTATTTAAAGTCTTCATATTTATTAGTATACGCAAGTTTGTAAACTAAATGGAGCAATGTAATTTAATTAAAAACATCGCCTTGTGTTTGTTATAAGGAATGTGGTATGAGTAATAAAAACGCAGAGGATTAGCTCGAATATTATTTATGTATTAAGGAATTGACGAGCTTCTTGGAAAAACCTCACATGTCCATTTTTGCCGAAATCGCCATTTCACTGCCATCTTCGCTTATAACTAAAGTATCCAAAGGTCAAGCCCGAATGCATAGGCGCTTCGAAGCCGCGTATGGCAGATCGAATTACGGCGCTGAAAACATTATTTCTTCGATATAGCGAGAATATTTTGATCAACTTTATCACATTTTATTTTGTTATTTGCTGCATTTTTGACCATATAATATAATTTAGAAAAAAAACGAAAACATTCGTTTAAATAAAACTCGTTATATCTATGCATCACGCAGCCGTAAACAGCACTGGATCTGTGATCCAGTGCTGTATACGAGCAGCATAACGAATTTTATTTAAACGAATGTTTTCGTTTTTTTTTTTAAATTATATCATATGGTCAAAAATACAGCAAATAACAAAATAAAATGTGATAAAGTTGATCAAAATATAATGTTTGCAGCGCCATAATTCGATCTGTCATTCGCGGCTTCGAAGCGCCTATGCATTCGGGCTTGTCCTTTGGAGACTTTACTTATAACTGTAGAGCTATCAATTCCTATACTGAGATTCTGTAAACATCTCATAGGAGCCGGAATATAACTTAGCAAAATCTGTCGATTTCTGTAAAAACCTCACATGTCCGCTTAAATTCTAAGTTTTATGTGATATTATAATGTGTTAATATTGGTGGTTAACTATTTTCACACTGATAAGTTATGAGCTGAATTCTTACAATAGGCACAGTAGTAATATATTTAAAAAAGGGTGATTTTTATAATGTTTCAAGTAAAAACCTCACGTCCAGTGATTTTTTAATTTTTTTTCAAAAACAATTGACATTAATAGCAATCCAGAATTTAAGTCTTATTCTGTGAACATTGAGTAACATTTTCTGCAGCGCAGACACTCCTATAACAATATGTTAAGTCTACAGGTACATTTTTTAGTTTTTCAAAAAAAATAGTTTTTGGACAAATGAGGTTTTTCCAAGAAGCTCGTCAATTCTTTCGACGGTCTGTATCAGAGAATGTGAGCAAGGCTATTAAGGAGCTAATTTTCCACCAAAATAAATATTATTCTAGTTGCTCTTTTTTTTTAGTTTCATTCCCAACGCAAATTCCTTATTTTACTTAGGTGTACATTTTTATTTTCGTTTTTTGTTACAGACCTGCAAATACTGAAAGACAAGAAGAAAAATATATAGATATTACAGTATATTAATTAAGTTTAATCAAATGATGTTTAGAGAATTCTATGGAACAGACAAAAGATAATAAGAAAACTAACAATAGAAAAATAAATGAAGTAATAACTAAAGCACGGATTTACGTGCATTAGGTCATGAGCTCATGAATTATCTTTTTAAGCGTATGTGTTGTGGAGTGACCTAAAAATGCACTTAAATCCGTGCTTTAGTAGTAACGCATTACCTTGCTCTGCATTTTCTTCATTTTTCACGGGACTTCCATAACTGCTGCGCTTTTTATCTTCTTCCAGAGTTTTGTAACTCACTAATCCAGACTCTTCTTCAGGCGCCGCAGTTTTGCAAGGCACAGGCAAAGTCTGCGCCCATCGTTCAAGTTGAGGATTAAAATGCAAGACCACGCAATAAACTACGTACATGAACAACATAAAGAGCGACTCAACCCTGTAATTATACTCAGTTACCAATCAATTTCATAGGAGTTCTCGAAAAATCTGCTTACCAACTAATCATATCATTGTAGATCGTCATCAACATTACTAAAATGGATACGGCGTAGAAAAAACAATCCCTCACCAAAGGCCACCAATTCAGGTAGCAGACCGTGTTTGTGCATAAGGCACAAACAGATATGACGAACATTATGTTGAACACGGCCGACCCTATTACTCCAGAGATTCCTGTAATTGTGTCACGCATATTAATAAGCAAGGAAATGCAATGATTTGAAATCAGATTGAAATGCCATTCTGATTTAAACAGCTGTTAATTCTCATTGGCAAGCGGAAGATTGATTTAGTAATCATTCTCTATCGAAATCAATGTTCCGTTTAGCGAAATTAACCATATCGATATTAAAATAAGAAATAAATATTGATTATTATGTAAGTATTAATTTTTTTAATGAAGTGCTTTTGCAAATGAGGCCTCTATTTTAACTATTAATTTCTTACGTTTTTCTTTTTTATAATTCTCATTAAAAGAATTATTAAAAAACAAAAAAAATGGGAAGAAAATTAATCGAACCCCGGGAACCTCCTTATAATCTGACTGTAAAAGTTGCGTCCCTTGTCTAAAGAAAAAACATTACGCAGAAACGGACTCAGTGTTTTCGATTTCCTAAGGTGGTGCTACTCTCATTTGTTGTTCCCACCTTGACTCCCGAGCATTTTCCTTGTAAGCTAAACGCCACGTCAACTAACCTGTGAGCAACTAAAAATCAGATTAGGAGTCGGTGGTGCAAAGAAAATGTATGTCTGTGATTAACTGAATTAATTAATCTAATACATTCATGAACTGTCAGATCAGCCTAACGCCGCGTTAGTAATAGACATACTCGTCCTTTGCACCGCCGACTCTAATCTGATTTTTAGTTGCTCATAGGTTATAAAATTATAAAATGGATAGTTCTCAAATTCTTTGAACTATTCGATTAACAAAATGTGATTTTACTAAAAGACTAATAAATTCAGGTAATATGGAAGCTAATTGAATCGGTTGGAATTAAAACAAAAACAGAACTTAAGAAAATGATTTGGATAAAACAGAATTCGGTATACTTTGTGGAATAAATAATCTACGTCTTTATCTTGTACCTTTCTGTCAGTGAAATGTCTCAAAAAAAAATTAACGGATTCTATAACTTTTAAATTTTGGGAGAAAATATGTAAAAATAAGGAGCAGGGCAGCGAGGATAAAGAAGAGAGCGATAGCAGAGGAAGAAGGCACAGGGGCAATAAATGAGTGCAAGCAATCCAAAATAAAATTTAAAAAAAACAATATTGGCTCCTGCCTTGTAACGAAATAGATGACAGGGGAGTGGGTATTGGTATGTGTGAAAAACCAAAACGTACAGCAGATCTCAATGGACGTTCATAGAAAAAAGATATCGTGAAACCCTTATTTCTCCATATCCAGAAGAATTAACTGAAATAGTTCGTAGTAGAAAATATAGTGATCGAACCATTCACAAAAGAAGAACTGGTGAAGGGCGAAGATAAAATGAAAAACAGGAAAACATGAGATTCTGATTTGATACCCTCAGAAATAACTAAGATTGTGATAAATGAAATACCTAGCTATGACCTAAAAGTGCTTAATAAGATACTAGAGGAGAGGAGGGAAGAAAGTTCCCCGATATATGAAAAAGGCGAAGGTCGTCCTTATAAAAAAAAACGAGAAAGAGTAACGAAGAAGAAAGAAAATCCAGACCAGACTCCTCCAATCCAGACTCTTGGACACCGCGGAAAAACTTCTTGAACATCTAGTACCTAGAAGGCAGAAATAAGTAAAAAACAAGATCTGTCGAAAAGGCAACATGGATATAGAGAAAGTTACGTCATAATTGATGCCATTACGAGAGTAAGGTATACCAACAAAAGAATTGAGAATTACTTTAAAAATGACAAAGCTATGCGTCTTTGTTACTACCATAGACGTAGTATATTTATAACTAGATTGATTTATAAAAAGAGAAGTAAGGGTCTCAATATGATCACGTGATGGATGGCAAACACGAATTGGCGCATTTGCCGTCGGAAAATATTAGGAAAATAGTTCTGTGCGTTTATTTTGCTACAAAATAATAAAATTGTGTGTACAATATTTAATTCCGTTGCCTAAATTAACGCAGAATATCTTTCTTGCACTGCACAATTCCAGATATTGGCTATCCCTCTTGTATATTGCTAACGCTTTTGACAGAGCATCTAATATGCAACATTATATCTGTTAATTATTAAATCTGTGGTCATTACAGATATAATGAATGCTTCAATACGGCCAACTGCAACAAAATCAAACAAGAATTAAAAAAGATATAATTTTTTTTAGTATCTGAGTAATATAACAGCAAATTATATCGAACAGACAAATTGAAACAGAAGAAAGGATTTCAGTAATCTCAGGTACTAATCTGGAGCTCTATGTAAATTGGAGGACTTACCTTAATATTATAGTTTACTAATAATGGAAATGCCTGACTGAATAGAGATGCTAGCCTTTGTAAATGACCTTCAATGTAAGGCCAGCAAGAGAAACGGAGAACCTCGAGTATAAAATAAATGTATCACTAAGAAGGTTCGAAGAATGGGTCAGGAATAATAAGCACCAGTTTGTTATAGAAGACAAAAACGGTAAGGCTATCTGAGAGAAAAAATGTGCTAGGAGTTGGAAGATGTTAAAATCTGTCATATATCATAGTGTTCTTGAATTTGAATCCTTTATGCCCTTTAAGAGCGTCGGATGTATTGTTGACACCATTTCTTCCATACTTTCCGGGTCAGAGTTAAATTTTTCCGTTTTGCCTCTTTTATCTCCCAATTCCTCTATCCTTTACATTCAATTTTTCCTTGCATCCTGTTGCATTTTTACTCATTCTTGTTATGTGTCCAAGCCAATTCTGTTGCTTTCTCTCGACTTTCTTGATAATTTTTTCTTGCTTTATCATTTTTCATATATCTTCGTTTCTTTCTCTTTGCCATTTTGTTTTCTTTGATATCTTTCTCAGAAATTTCATATCTGCATTGTGTTGTAATAATACGGCATTCTAGAATATTTCGTGCAGCACTACGTGTATTTTATGATAAAATACTGTAACGATTTTAAGGGTTCGATTAATTTTTATTTTAAAACAAAACACGAAATAGTTAATAAACTAATTTATTTAAAAGCAAACCAATTAACACTAAATTATTTACAAGCTTATACCTAATTTATTTTAACAGCCGAGCGAAAGTTTAACGCGAACTGCCGAACTGTCCAACGCCGAATTCCTTCTCACTCTCGGTCGCGTGCTTTTATAAGCCGGGGTTGTTTTTCGCGAACATTCCAGTACGTGACAGAATGTCTAGGCTTGATTCCGCCGCTGGCGTAATCTTGAAATGCCCGAAGTTTCTGGTCTAAGGCGCGTCGGCGATGACGCATGAGACGGGCTGGAGCCGGAATCGTCACAATACGGTATGATACACATAGGGCTGTACAAAATATTTTAAAATACCGTTTTTACAAAACTTTTTATAAGTTGCATTGCATAATGTCTACCTGACATCTACACACTTGAGAATTAAAGAAAAGGAATTATTTTTATAGCAATCCTTGTCAGTACTGCTAACTCAATCATTCAATCTCGTTACACTCTCCCCGTCGACGCGAAGGTCTCCTGCGTTGACCAGAAGTAAAAGGTCTACTTTCGTGTCCCTTCTTCCTGTGTCTGCCACGTTTTCTTTTCGGTACGATTGGTACAATTACTGCTGGTGTATCCTTACTGCGGTACAATTGAATATCTGCCAATGGATTACTACAAGTGGTTAGTTCATAAGAGTTTGGCGTAACAATTTTAGATATAACATAAGGTCCATCGCGTTTAGGAACGAATTTAAAAGTAAAGCTCTTTTACGCGCTACTGAGGACACGAGTTTTAACCAGTACTTTATTGCCTATGTTGAAATAGTTTTTGCGACGACTCTTATCAATATTACTTTTACCTTTATCTTGTTTATTCATTAATTCTTCTTTCGCTTGACGCAGAGAATTTGAGAGCTTTCGGAGGTACGGCCGTAATTCGTGGTACAAAATTTTCAGCTTCAATGACTTTTCGTAAATCGTATACAGTATCGTGAGGTGCTCGAAGTTCCCTACCGAAGGTCAGATATGCAGGTGAGTATCCGACTGCTTCGCATATGGTAGAATTCATTGCAAAACTTATACTTGCAATGTGATCATCCCAGGTGTCATGTTCACCCTGCACCAAAATGGAAAGTTGAATCTTTAGTTCTCTGTTCTTTCTCTCTACAGGATTGCTCTCGGCGTGGTACAATGGAATGAAGGATTGTTTAATGTTAAAACAATACATGCCTTTTTGCATAACATCGCTAATAAACTGCACACCATTGTCAGAAACGATTTTTCGTGGCGTCCCATAACGTAAGAAAATTTCTTCAATCAAAATCTTAGCACATGCATCAGCAGTAGCAGCTTTTAGTCAAAATAATTCTAGCCATTTCGATGCGATATCTTCTACTACTAAGATCCATCGATTCTTATTAGACGTTTCTGGAAGTGGACCGCTTGCTATGACCTCGAATCTTTGGGAAGGTGCTGGTGTTTGTAGAAGACCAGATGGTTTAAGATTGCTTGCTTTATAACGCTGACATTCAATACAATTCTTGATACAATCTGCGACATAGCGTCTCATACCAGTAAAATAATATTTAGACGAAATTTTCTGCAATGTGCGTTCGATACCGTAATGTCCTGCAGTATTAGAATCATGGTACTGTTTCATAATTTCTTCGCGACATTGTATGGGTATAACTAGTTGCGGCTCTTCAGAATCTAAATCAGGATCGTACCGATACAAAATACCGTTCGTCAGAATATAACCCCGTTCAGACCATCGAACATTTTCCAGAGCATCATTACTTTCTAGCTTCTACGATTTTCTGCACTTTCTTATCTCTTAATTACTCAGTCGCATATTTTCCGTTCCCAAATTCGGCATTTCTACAGAAACAGAACATATGTCACTATTGACGTTCGCATGAACGCAAAATGGTCTTGACAACAAGTCAGCTACCACATTCATTCTTCCGGGTGTATACGTAATTTTCATGTTGAGTCCTTGAATTCTTAAGGCCCATCTTGCAAGGCGTCCGGTTGGAGTTTTCAGAGATAGTAACCACTGAAGTGGTTGATGATCTGTAGCAATGGTTACTTCAGCTCCTTCTAAGTAAATTCTAAATTTTTCAATGGCCCAAACCATGCACAATGCCTCTCGTTCTGTTGTTGAAAATTTTCTTTCAGAAGATGTTAATAAGCGGCTAGCGTATTCAATTGGTCGTTCGTTGTGACCCTCTCCCTGGAGTAAAACCGCTCCAAGTGCATAAGAACTTACATCCGTACGCAAGGTGCGTAAAAAGGTGCGACTGGTCAGCTTGAATCAAAATTGGGGCTGTTGTTAGCTTTTCCTTCAAAGTCTCGAACGCACATCGAAACCAAATCGAAACCAAATCGAAAAGTTTGATATTTTTTGAGTATGTTTGTTAAAGGTCTGGATATTTCTGCAAATTTCGGTATAAATTTGCGATACCATGAACACATTTGAACAAAACTGTGAACATGTTTCAGGCAACTTGGTGGTTGTAAGCCTTTTATTGCGGCTACTTTTTTAAGATCAGTTTCTATACCGTTTGGGGTAATTACTAGGGTGGGTCATTTTTGTATGGAAAAAAACGAATATTGCGCTTTTGATTTTTAATAGCAAAATTATATTGCCTTTACATGAAGACAGTGTAATGCTAAAATTTAAAGTAAATAGCACCTCATCTTCAGGTTGCGCTTTGCCTTGGAAATACGAATAACTTGAATATATTCTGGTAGTCATATAACATAAATGTCTCAAGGAAAATAGGGTTTTTAGAATAAAATAATCATTTATTAATATTTAAAAAAATAATACAACAGAAAAATTAATGAAAATCATTCAATATTGAAATCTTTCTTGCTATCGAATTTCGGCGTTGCTGCGAGATTCGAGTTTTAATTTTATCCACCTTCTCTTGCCCTTTTAGTATACAGTTTTGATCATAACTCTGTTATTATTATTATTGCAAATACGAACTTTTCATGGCATACTATATGGCCTTTCTCGTATAATTCAAAAATTCAAACGTAAGGCGCACCCTCTAAATATTAATTAAATTCAAAAATATTTCGTAGGTGTCATAATATCACTAATAGACAACATAATTTTGCTATTAGGTAAAATTATCTCAAAGTTTGATTTTTCGACCCACCCTAGTAATTACGTGACCAAGGTATGCAACTCTGTTTCTTACGAACACACAT
Organism: Dorcus hopei; assembly: GCA_033060865.1. NCBI lineage: Eukaryota > Metazoa > Arthropoda > Insecta > Coleoptera > Lucanidae > Dorcus > Dorcus hopei. Next base: position 36,847,421 of record CM065424.1, read on the forward strand.
TTTCCACGTCGCGCACGTAAATAGAACAATTTAAGTCTTTCGAACACTGCTTTTACATCATCCAAATGTTGCTCAAATGTTTCAGATAATATTAAAATATTATCGAAATACGCGAAGACTGCTCGTTCACCTAAACCTGCTCGGAATCTGTCCATAAGTCTCATGAACGTTGCCGGTGATTTTTTTTTAACCCGAAGGGCATGCCATTAAAGCGGAATGTTCCAAAAGGTGTAACAAAACATGTTTTATGTTTGTCTTCTTCGGCTATTGGAACTTGCCAAAATCCCAATTGTAAATCGATCGTTGACATACGTACGTTTAGTGGTGTGAAGCAAATCTTCGATTCTAGGCATCGGATAACTGTCACTTATCGTTATCGAATTTAACTTGCGATAATCAATACATAAGCGAAGTTTTCCATCTTTCTTCGGTATAAGTATGACAGGATTAGCCCACGGAGATTCGCATTCTTCAATAATTCCATAAGCTAGTAACTCGTCGAGTTCTCTTTGCAAAAATTCTTTTTTGTAACCACTCAAGGGATATGGTGGAACTGCGATTGGCTCATGTTCAACCGTCTTGATCCGATGTAAAGCGAAACTAGTTGGATCTCCTACAGTAGCAAAGACATCTAAATGTTCTTTGAGAAACGCATTAAATGTATTCCTCGTTCGTCCATACGAAGACAATGTTCACTAATTTCGTACACTTGTAAATTGTCGGGTATATTATATTCGTTTTCAAATGGATGTCGTTTTAACGGTTCATCACAGAAATACCAACATTCTTCTGGTATGTTCAATACAATTTTGGCTGTTTCAAGAAAATCAACTCCTAATAAGGTATGGCTGTTTTCTAATCTGGGCAATACAGTGAAAGAAATCGGCACCAGTCTGTTCTTAATCTTATCATCAACTTTAGTTTGGAGGACATCTTCTTCTCGAAATTTGCCATCTGCGTATGATAAGAGAACTCTAGACTTAATGAAATTATGTCCAGATTCTTGCAAAACACGATACAATTTGAAACCTGCTATGCTAACTTGAGCTCCACAATCAGCAAATCCTACTCCGTCAATGTTTGCTATATTTAATGGCAAAAGTGGTCTCGATACAAAACATGGATTGGATGTAGATACTGAAGTTTCATATGAACCAAGTGATTTCACTTGTAAATGTTTGGAATTAGATTTTGCTTGACAAGTTGTACATTTTGCACGTACAACACCAGGTTGTCCGCAACTATAGCATACAATTTGATTTGTAGAACCAACTGCTGCAACTGCAATTTGTAGCCAAGAAAGCAACTACTTTCTTGGCTCCGTTTTAGATTCTGATGTTTCGTGTATTTTCGAATACTTTTTGCATTCGTCTTTCACATGGCCAAAGTTCTTGCAAAAAGCGCAGCGAGGTCGCAATTTTTTTTCAGATATTTCAAGAAGCATAAGGCTAGAAAGTTGACTTGCATCTGATGATGTTGATTCCTTTAGAGATTGTTCAATGTCACGCAATTGTATAAGTAGTTCCTTGAAATTTCGGAAATTTGCACGTGGAAGTCGTTTACGAAGTTTCTTTTGCAGTAATCCGTATATCATATCAAGCTAAGCTGCTTCCGATAAATCGTAAGACAATATAGAAATAAGTGCACGTACATGACAAATAAATATGTCAGCTGTTCCGTCCGAACATTGCACGCGTGTCCTTGATTAGTTCGTTATAATGCCATTTGAATTATTTATATTGCATTCCTATACAAAATCTAACGGCTGTTTTATGTACTGTATTTTTTTTATAAATTTGGACATCAAATCCCAAGTTCACATTTCCCAGAAAAAGAAGCAGGCGCCAAGACTAACGAAAAACTGGTTCATGGAAGGTGCGTAAAATATCTGCCGTTCTTTTGTAAACACAAGTGAATTCTGCGTTTTAAATCGTTAATAACATTCGCTAGGATTACTGGATTGTTATTTAACTATTCGCAATGTAACAATAAGCTCTTATGAACAAAGATTTCTGTTAATGCATTAAACTTACTGACAGTTATAAGTAATTGAAATGGGAATGACATTTGAAAAAAATGAATTAATCAAAGACATACGATTTTCTTTCCATGGGTCACTTGATTAGAAAAGATATTGATCACGCGTTATTAGTTTCATAACTTAAAGAATGCAGAAGATCTACACCTGTATTCTGTAAGCACCAACTCATTTCAATTGATACCCAACAATAATTGAAGAGAAATGAATTGATACGTAAGCATAGCAACCACAGCAATTCACCAATGACGATTCTATACAGGCTGTTACAAATTCGAGGCTCACCATTGGGATCTCGGAAACGGTAAGAGATACGAAGTCGGTTAAATTGGGGCATATTTTTGTGCTCAATAATAATCCGTTCTGAAAAATCTTCTACGTTTTGTAGTTTTTGAAATATTTCAAAAAAATCAGAGAACGTAATTTTCTTTTTTATTTTTTCCTGAAGTTATTACTGCAGGGATCATAACAAAATTAATACATTCTACAGGCACTTTTCTAAGCTCTTTATGATGATATCATTAGATTTTACTTAAAACGTTTCGTCTCGTCCTGACCATCATCAACTTCATTTTTTCTTATGGGCGCTACATTGGATTTTAATACCATTGAATAGATCTATTTTTTCTGATGCTTTTCCATGTATCACACATCCCTATTTAATAATCTGAAACAGCTGGAAATGCAAGAAATTGTTGAAAATAACACTGCAAAGAAAAACATGGTATGCAGTGAAAACAAAAACCAAAAAAGTTTGATATACCTTCGGAGTTTTATTTCATGCATCACAAGAGCTGATTTTAGTAAAAATTTTAGATCTAAAAATGAATGTTTTTGAATCCAAGAATGACGTAAATTTAAAAATTTATTGTCGTCTTAACAACAACAATTCAGTAATAACGATCGAAATTTCCTTCCAACAATATCCAGAAAGACAACTACAAAATAATAGTTGATTAGATTTGTAATTAAATTATACATTATTATTATTAAAGCAAGAAAATATTAAATTAAATTATGTATGTCTTTTGAAAACTCGTATCTTAAAAGATATTACTGCTCGAGGAAACATTCTTTCTTGTAGTCTCATAATTTTATACATCTTATAAGTAACTATTTTTATGTAATCTACCTGGCTATGAAAACAATGACAAATGACAACGATTTTGAAACATCAAGTACAAACTACCTCTACTAATAATTCTTCATTCTCATCATCATTAAGGCGATCTCGATACGTCCTTCGAGCTTTACGAAAATATCCATAAAGTGCAATGTTTCTATCTAACTTAATAACATTGTTCTGTGTGGATGGCATCTTTCTGGGTATTATTGGAAGTAAATTTCTCTTGCTATTACTAAATTGTTGTTAGCACAATACAATTTTAAATTTATAAGAATGAGAGATTTTTAAAGATATAATTTCTTGTGATACTTTCTTGCATTAATCATAAAAATGTATAATTTAAATACGAAACTGCGTCATCGTCATTGTTGGAAGTAAATTTCTCTTGCTATTACTAAATTGTTGTTGTTAGCACAATACGTTTTAAAAATTTACGTCTTTCTTGGATTCACATCATTCATTTTTATATCTAAAAATTTTTCAAAAATCTGCTTTTGTGATAGACGAAATAAAACTCCGAACGTATGTCAAACTTTTTTGGTTTTTGTTTTCACTGCATACTATGTTTTTCTTTGCAGTGTTGTTTTTCAACAATTTCTTGCATTTCCACCTGTTTCAAATTAATAAATAGGGATGTGTGATATATGGAAAAGCATCAGAAAAAATAGATCTATTCATTGGTATTAAAACCCAATGTAGCGCCCATAAAAAAAAATGAAGTTGATGATGGTCAGGACGAGACGAAACGTTTTAAGTAAAATCTAATGATATCATCGTAAAGAGCTTAAAAAAGTGTCTGTATAATGTATTAATTTTGTTATGATCCTTGCAGTAATAACTTCAGGAAAAAATAAAAAAGAAAATTACGTTTTCTTGTTTTTTTGAAATATTTCAAAAACTACAAAACGTAGAGGATTTTTCAGAACGGATTATTGTTCAGCATCAAAACACGCAACTTTGCCCCAATTTAACCGACTTCGTATCTCTTACCGTTTCCGAGATCCCAATGGTGAGCCTCGAATTTGTAACAGCCTGTATACCGTAACAATCAATTGAAGAGAATATGGTTTTCAGGAAATCAATTGTTATGCTTGTTACACATCAATTATAACAAGCATAATAATTCATATGAAATGCTTACAGAATAGACCCCATTGCCAAAAAAGCAATACGTTTCACCCCTCTTTCAGGGGATTATAGCTCCCTTATTATTCGCTTTTGGAAAAGAAAATATATAAAAAGGTGACCTATTTCTTGATGTTCTATTCACCCTGAAAATATCGGGAGACAATTTTGAATTACCCTGTATAGGGTGTTCATGAAAGATCATACATAAAACAGAAGGTGATATGTTACAAGAATGCGTTAAAATTAATTTCATAGTCTGAACCGTTTTCCTAAAAAAACACTTTCAAGAAACGAGAACCTTACCAACACTAGAATTAAACTGTAATTGCTAACATTTAAGATGTGATCTAGCATACTCTTGAAAATAATCCCTGCAGGAAAGAAGATAATAGCACCAATCCTTTTTAATTTTTTAAAATTTTGTCATTGACATTTCATGATTCTTGGAAATTTTATAATCTGAATTTAATTTGTTGCAAGTCAGCCAGTCTACGTGAGCATAACGTATGAATTTTCATATTACTGTGTTTTGTTCAGTTGTCAAGTATCGAAACAGAAGTTAACAAAAAGTAATTACATACATACAAAAAACTTGACCATGGAAAGCAAAAGCAATGTCTATTGCAAGCTTTAGAAAGCATTAACTTCTGTTGGTGTTATAAGTTTATTTTGATTATTCAATTAAGCTACAATTACAATGGTTTTTACAATAGAGCACTTTTTCTTTCCATGGCCAAACCCTTTGTAATTACTTTTCGAACTCATGGTATAATGAACGTCACTTTTCGCCTCACTAGTTAAATTCACTATCGCATTGACAACATTCAAATTTGGCATTCTGGTAGAGAATCGGTAGAATAATATATTCCTCATATTCCTTTGGAGTCCTTTCCGTTTTCCAAGACATTCTGAGTAACTCCAATAACCATTCTTTGCCTTCCTTTCCATAAGTAATCATTTCAGGTTCTATCTTATCTACTGCTGCAGATTTTCCAATTTTCATTTTCACTGGTTCTTCTTCTACCTCTCTCAATGTTATCTTTCCAATTAGATCTTTTCCAATTACCTCCTCTTCATTTTCTTAAGTTGTGTCTAAATCTTCTTCCCCACGTTGTTCAAATTTTTAGTATCTATGATAATCATATTTATATCAAATAATATATCAAATATCTGGGGATGAGAATTAAGAAAAATCCAAAAAATTGGTACACTCGTAGGATACGTCACCCAGGAAGCTAGAGAGTGGCAGCAGCACTGATCAGATTACAAGAACCAAGCGAGGACAAGAGGAGAATGAATATCGTTTTGAATATTGGATTTTGGAATTGCTAACTTTTTTCCAAATAGTTGAAAGTATTACCAACTAATAAGTACTTGATTTTTGATAATAACAACAACCACGGACTGCGATGGATTTAGTGAAGATTTTCGCAGATAAATCTCCACAGCCAAACTGACCGAGATTAAACTGAAAAGATGTGAAGAAATTTTGAAATTATTAGGATTACTACAGGATTTCTTTATAAATCGAAAGTTGAACTCTAAAAAAAGATAAACTCGCATCTCATCAGTACCTTTGAAACGCATGATTGCGTTATATGTGACATTCACATTAAATCAACATGTGTATTTGTATTAGTACGCACTTAAACACGTGCATTACAAAAATTTCGTGTAGCTTACAGGGGTTCAGATTTATCCACGGTAGCGCTGCGATCTTAAAATCAAACGCCTATACGTTGTTCACAAATTAAAAAACCACCACCTGCTGCATTATGTTGGTATAAAACATAGTCCCCTATAAAACATTATCAAAATAGCAAGGTTGGCAAGGTATATGAAGTTTCATGTCAAAGTAATTTGTCAAATCAATTTTATTATTATATTGTTTACATTTATATTCATTTTAATAAGCCATTTCAATGCCTCGAAAGCAGAAAAATATTTTAAATGCCAAAATGAAAGAAGCACTCGTCAAATGTTAGCAAATTTCTAACTAGGACAATGTTGCCGGTTGTACTTTTCACAAGGCAACATCGCCAGTGGTCTTTTAATTTGTGAACAGAGGATACTTACTTTAATATTTCGCAAGGGTTTGAAATGACGTATAACTAAACTAATAAAATTCTGATAGCTACAAAAGTGGAATTAAGGTACTTCCACACGTGTTGTATCCACGTATCCAATCATGATCGGAAGATCGGATATGATACACACACTTAGTTGCATCTCGTATCTGTTTCTTGTATTCGTGCGTGCGTCTACTTTCCCTACTTGATACAACTGTATCGTCTGTTCGACGTTATACGTTTGTCACTGTAAAGTTAACTGCTGCTACCTATTTTTTTTTTACATTATGCAATTAAATAATTTTGTCTTAACCACGCCATGATACCACTGAACACAAGTTACACGACTGATACGCGTCTAATTATCAAAATGAGTAACTGAATTGAGCAATCGCTTCATCACCCATGTTGGCCACATTGCATTGCACACCGCATAAGATCGCGATAATTTGCATATGCGTCCACATTACCTGTAAACGTATCACGTATCCTCCTCTCTTTAATGTTTCGGCAAAATACCGACTCCAAGTGTATCGTATAGGCATTGCCATCTTAATACTAGCATTGCCATCTTAATACTAGTCCAGGCCTTTAGGCAGCAAATGTTTTCAGCTGTGACGTCACGTTAAAGGGGTAACTGTCAAGCACATAAATTTATTTCACTTAAAAATTTCAAGCTTATTTAATAAAAATGTAAGTTTTCTTTAATTTATATTACTTTTCTTAACACTGCGCGTCTGTAGTTTACACATATCCCTGCGTTAATGTTAAGAATAATGTGTTTATATGAGTTTTAAAAATAAGGTTAAGCGTTAAAAATTTCCGAGGAAAATCATTACAGATCTGTGTGATACTTTCCATCGGGCAAAAAAACGCTTTATTGAAGCAATGATTCTGCTTTGTATTGGTATTAATTTGTCCAAATATAAACCCTTCTCATTATTTTCACGGAACCAGTCCATCATCTTAATGCTTGGCTTCAACTACTTAAACCAACGAGCTTTACGTTGTTTTGCTGATTTTCGCTTTAAAACGCTTTAACAATAAGTTTAGTGATGTTTTATAATATAATTTGAACAATATGAGACCGTATAAGACTTTAAAATTCAAATATCTGTCAATTCTGGTAGTGATTTTGAATTCGGTTAATTATTAATCTTCTACGAGTTCGTTCTGTGGCAAAAACTATTAAATAGACTTACCCCATTCTTTACGGGACAGTTTTATTTACTTTTTCTTTACAAACACTGATAAAATGATAAAATAACGCATTTTGAGAAACGTCAAAACCCCTTTATCGTGACGTCACAATTTCTGCCTATAGGCCTGGACTAAATGTCAAGATGGCAATGGTATAGGCGTTTCAAATGCTTTAAAGACACGTTACTGGGATACGTCACGACAACTCGTCCACACTTGCCTGATCATGATATCACAGTATAATGCCTACCTATATGGAACTATTTTCATTATAAAAACACTGAAAATCACTAGAATAAGAAAAGCAACGTTTTCTGGTGACGTAATGTCACATGACAGCCAGCGCAAAGCGAAGAATCAATTTACCGCGTACGTTTAAATTCCATGGCCTGCACAGAATGAAAATTTTATGAATCGCATGTCAGTAGTTTCACTCACGTAGTTTTACTAATGGAACACGTGCTTTGCAAATAGGTGGCAAATAGTTGCTAGTGGTTAATTGGTTCAAGTTTAAACTGGCCGGCTGTTTTTTGAAAAAGTAGGTGGAGCTATTGAACTCCGGGGTAGATACGCCCAGGCGCACTTTTACACAAACTTCAAAGGTGCCGACGCTGAGTGAAATTACTGATTCCGTAGGCATTATACTGTGATGATACACGATCACGCGGATCCGACACATACCTGGATATACCTTTACACAGCATTACAAATTATATCTACACTGATAAAACAAATGTGTTAATTCCACCAAAAAAATGTTCACCCAACAAAAAGTTTCGGTTCAATACGTTCAATACATTTTGTTTTCTCAGTGTACACTGAGAAAACAAAATGTGTTAATTCAAACAAAAATTTTTTTTGAACGTATTGAACCGAAACTTTTTGTTGGGTGAACATTTTTTTGGTAAAATTAACACATTTGTTTTATCAGTGTAAACAAAATGTGTTAATTCAACAAAAAAAAAGTGTTACCAAAAAAATGTTCACCCAACAAAAAGTTTCGGTTCAATACGTTCAAACAAAATTTTTGTTTGAATTAACACATTTTGTTTTCTCAGTGTACGACTGTCATTATACAGGGTGTTCTTTTACTATATGCAAATATTTAAACCTGTAATACATCACCATAAATGGCAACGATTGAACTCTGTGTCCTCAACAAAAGTTTTATACATTTCGAGAAAATCGCAATTGAAAATCGGGCAAGAATTAATCGCACGTCTATGTCTTTGAGGTAGGTCAAGAAAAGGAAATTTTATTGCAACCGCAGAAAGCATCTGTTGGAACAAAAAACAGAACTGCAATCGAGCAGTGAGACAGTGACCTTTGACCGAAGTCGGGCGGGCAATAAAAGCATTTTTTTTCACGTCGCAGTAAGTCGTATCGTAGCCAAGGAATTTGCTTCATTTTTCATGACACACAATTTATTGCTCCGTATCCTTTGGGATCAACAGTTTAGTTTGTGAAAAGTGGTTGAACGAGTTAAAGCTAAATACGATTACTATTTTTTGTGTTTAGTATTACTTATTAAAATGGCGCAATTCACGAACGGCGATAGAACAGATGCTCCTCATCTACGGCGAAGCTCGGGAAACTGAAGAAGCACGGTGGATTTATGGAAACACATATCCAACATTCCTAAATTACTGTAGTGAACGTTTGAATGTGTTCTTCCACAGATATTAGGTAACCATACACCAGCATTCATTCCTGCCTGAAAATGCAACCGTGAAGGAAAGAATGCGCGTTAGTGTAGTATGAGATGATTAGCCGACTTTCTTTATTTCCTTCGGGAATCATGTCGGGGGTTATTCGGTGAGTGAGTGCGCCTTTGCATATTAGTCACGCCTGCGATGTTTATTACCTACGATCAGCGAAGCAGGTTCTGTAAGTTTTTTGTTGTTTCATGACCGTCGTATAAGGGGCGGATAAAATAATTTTCCCCGCTGTTATGAAAATTTTTTAAAATTTTTTTTCCATGTTCTATGTGCTCTCACGGTAATGTGGTTAAAATTTTTACACTTATTTTACAAACACCCTGTATATAGAATCGATTTTAATTACACACATGAAATTCTTTATACTTTTCATTTATTTTTTTAAAATGCCTTCAAAGAAACCTTTTGAAAATTTAATTTTTCGCACCATACTTATTAATGTATACCTACTTATATGTATGACTGTTTGTTTGAAATTATTACGTCATGATTTTTAATGGTTTAAACCGACTTCGTTAAAAATTTTAGTGTACGTCGTTAAACGATGACCTTAAGCTATTCTCTACGAAAACGTAGATTCCTTACAATGTTGTGTTTTACCTATATCGTCCTGCGCCAAGAAGACACCTATTATGACGGTGGCTAATTCTGGAGCAGAGCTTCCTGCAGCCATGAACGTTGCTCCGGCAACATCCGGGGACAGTTTCAGCTCTATGAAACAACAAGGGTTAGCGAAAACTATTAGTAGTTACGACGCATTAGAAGTACCTTCGCATATTCGATCGAGCGAGGCGACGAAATATTCGTCGCAGACTATCGCCAACCCCAAAAATGTATACACTGCCACCAGGATGTGAATTATTATACCTCCATGTTTTCTACCATATGGGCCCATTAGAGGACGAGGAAACTGTAATATTGAACAAAACAACAACTAATTAAAATGATCTTACAAAATTAATTAAATCGTTGACATTAAAAATTTACACAACTGTCCGATATAAAAGGCTTAATAATAATAATTCTCGATATAAACTTGTTTTCTTTTTCATATAATATTTGCTCAATTCATCACACAAGCAATATAGAGCACGTAACGAGTAAAACAAAGAACAGATAAAAACCAGATATCTTAAAACACGAATTAACCTGGACCTAATTAATTTTGGCACTCCTTAAAGTATTCTGCCAATCAGATTTTCTAAATACCTTTAACACATGAAAATTCATGTTGAACAGATGTTTCAACTAATTTATCAATCGCAAAAGTTTACATTTTCAAGTATAATTTTATAACAGGTTAGGTCGATCCACTCTTCTGCTGACAAGGCCCCAAATAGGATCGAAACAGCTGCTCGAGGAATCGATTGCAATCAAAACCAACGCAATAAATTTTTAAATATCTACAGGGTGTGGGATTTAGCCGGGTTTCTTCATTAACGCCGTTCCTATTGAATATACGGAAAAATGTCTTATACAAAAGTATCATCCTTTCAAGTTTCGCATAATTTAAAATTATTTTCAAATATACAGGCTGTCCCAATTTGGCCATACGATATGTAACTTCGTTATTTTAAATGGAACGCCCTATTTTTTATAACGAATTTGAGCTTGTCAGGTTATTTTAGGGTAAGTTTTATAAGAGTTCCCTATACCTAAGTCCTATGGTTTTTAAGATATTAGGCTTTGTTGACGGTTTTCGGAAAATACATATGTAACTTTTATAATTAATATCTCATTAACGAAGAAAGTTAGAATGCAAATATTGTGGTACTGTTACATGCTAAGTGTAAGGTATCTACCGCAGTAAAAAAGTTTACTTTTCTTTAAACAGGGGTTCAGTAAAACTATTTCCATTTCGACAAGAATTGAAGGGCAATAACTTTTGTTTTTTAAATGGAACGGTGTTATTTTTATATCGGTGTTAGATACTCCAAAAAATAATCTTTCAATTAGCTATACACTTTCCTATACCAATTACTGACAGTTGAGGAGATTGCTACTTACCTGCAGGTTTGCAAATTAGTGTGAGTGAGTAATGTTTCTCCAGCACCGGCTCGGCATAGCTCGTGGAGAAGGGAGGTTCGACGTAACCCCAAAGCAAAAAGTGGTCAAAGTGATTCAAATAAAAAGCACCAGCTGAGCACACTTGTTTATATTTAACTTGCTCACAAATCAAATAACGACAACTCAAAAACGAAAAGTAATTAAATAACACGTTAAATTAAACCCGTACCACAGATCTGTGCTTCGGTCACAAATATAACTTCAAACGGACAAAAGAATTAAAGATATCACGAGAAACGGGTAAATGTGAACAAACCCCGCGATAATGTAAATTGATACAAAAAATAAATAAATAGGGCTAATCCGACCTTGGTAAAATCCAAAGATCCCAGCGTCAATGTCAATCAGGTGTCAACGGTCAACAGGTCGGAGCGTCTTCCCGCGGTGGTTAGCGAAGTGAGTCAGTGTTGCGATAAAGCCGCCAAAAGTAGCATCGTCTTGCAGGGCAAGTTCATTCTCAACGACGGGGAAAGCTAGGTGGCGGGGCTCAATTCGTTGACAAAAAGCCAAATCCGCACTTCTCCTGCACCCAAGGGGACGACGATATTTGTCACCCAAATAAAACTACCTCAGCAAGCTGTCTTGAACTGAGGCTATGTCTCAAGGTTGTCTCGAACTTAAACTTAAACTTGAAGCCTAATGGAAGAAAATATGAGTTACGTTTCGTCGCAGTCAGAACATGGCCATAAGATATACCTGTTTCGTATTTCGACGACAGGCTTGGAAAGCTGTTTAGCAAGCTTAAAATTCTCTCCTCGTACGATAACAACAAATCTCGGAATAATTCTGGTTCCGTCTTCCTTCACAAAGGTACGTGAAAGGGAGCACAAAGTTACAGCACACAAAATAAATGAGGCGTGCGTGGAAGCTTTCGATACGAGACTGGCTGCGAGCGAATATCGCGTTCTTCTTCCAACACCAGTTCAGACAGGAGACGTTACGATCGAGACCAATTTACCCCGGAAACTAAGTGAAATGGAGATACACAGTATGCCTGAATTAACAGCGCACCACCTAACTGTCGCAATATTGCACCATATTGTGAAATTTGAAAATTTGGTACGCCGTGTGAACATTAAATTTCCCACGCTGATACAGGATGTTCGGAAAATTATTATGAATAACTTGAATGAATTTTTCAACCGTAACAAGATATTTCATATTATTTCATAATTTCTGTATTTTAACATATTAATTAAAATCAAGAGTGAGAATTTACTCAAACTTTTTACTTGTTTTAAGTAAAAGGTCAGTTTGCTAAGTTTTTAAGTCCTGGTTGTATAAAATATTGTCAGATACATGATTATGTAATTCCATTGTTGTTAAGACTTGTGATAAGTTAAAGAGCAACGAGAGAAATAATTTTGATTGGAATTTTTAAGTATTGTTAAGTTTCCTTAAGTTATATTGCTTAATCACACGATCGTGTGGTTAACTACGTTTCATACAATTGGCCCTAAGACTTCTTATACTAACTTTTCTTTTATGTTAAATAATAAAGTGTGTTCTATACATTATTGACGAAATATTTACTAATCATACTTGAACATTACCACAACAAGTAACAAAATTAAATACTGATTTTCTAAAATAAATACGAAACCTTCGAAAACTGTAGGAACAACAAAATAATTCTAAGATGTCTCGTAATTTTACAATAAGTGTTCAAAATGTATGCATTTTTTGTAACAGAGCTTAATAAACTTGGGAAATTGACATTTTACTCAAAACAAGTAAAATATTTAAGTTAATAAGTACTCACTTCTGATTTAATTAATACGTTAAAATGCAAAAATTATAAAATAATATTAAATATCTTCTCAACCGTCAGTAATTGGTATAGGAAAGTGTATAGCTAATTGAAAGATAATTTTATGGAATATCTAACGCCGATATAAAAATAACACCGTTCCATTTAAAAAACAAAAATTATTGCTCTTCAATTGTTGTCGAAATGGAAATAGTTTTACTGAATCCCTGTTTAAAGAAAAGTAAACTTTGTTACTGCGGTAGATACCTTCCACTTAGCTTGTAACAGTACCACAATATTTGCATTCTAACTTTCTTCGTTAATGAGATATTAATTATAAAAGATACATCTGTATTTTCCGAAACCCGTAAATAAAGCCTAATATCCTAAAAACCATAGGACTTAGGTATAGGGAGCTCTTATCAAACTTACCCTAAAATAACCTGACAAGCTCAAATTCGTTATAAAACATAGGGTGTTCTATTTAAAAAAACGAAGTTACACATCGTACAGCCAAATTGGGACAGCCTGTATATTTGAAAATAATTTTAAATTATGCGGAACTTGAAAGGATGATACTTTTGTATAAAACATTTTTCCATATATTCAATAGGAACGGCGTTAATGAAGAAATCCGGTTAAATGCCACACCCTGTATAATTTCATAGTTCTAAGTTAAACGATCGTCTTATATCAGCATTTTTATGCTGTTAAAATTGTTTGTCGTTTTTGGAATTTCGAGTTTTATTTTAATTGTAAGTTTCTCCTTTTGTGTTTTTATCGCTTTTCTGACAAGTTCTGAGATATTTTGCTAAAATCCTGAAAAAAGCAATTCACTCAAAAATGACTTCTTTTTTTGAAAATAGTAACTTGCTAACAAAGCACCAGCATAGGTTTAGATCCAAGTCATCAACGACCACTGCGCTACAACAAATATTGAAAATTACATATGACAGATTAAACAACAACAATATTGTTGCTTTGATAAGCTGTGAATTATCAAAAGCTTTCGACTTAGTAGATCATAATATATTACTTGAGAAGTTAGAATTTTATGGAATTAGAGGGATAACACTAAACTTATTACGCTCGTACCTTGTTCAACGTGAACAAGTTGTGGAGATTAAACATACTGATAAGTTTGGTACCACTAAGAACTTTCTCTCTAACAAAGCAATTACCAATTGTGGGGTACCGCAGGGATCCATCTTAGGACCCCTGCTTTTCAATATGTATATTAATGATCTTCCTCAGAACATATCGGGCGATGTCACCATGTATGCTGATGATACATGTATTTCTGTGTATGCTGAAAATTTCGAAAAGTTACACTCGAAAATATTGTCAATTCTCAAACAAATTGAACACTGGTTCAAAATAAATCGCCTACTAATTAACATTGACAAAACCAACATAATAATTTTCTCTAATAAAATACCAAGTGATTATTCCTTCACATATAACGGGCTTAATCTTACTCCAGTAAAGAAATGCAGAGTATTGGGAGTTACAATTGACTCTCAATTATCCTGGCATGGACAGGCAGAATCTCTTATACCTAGATTAGCTAGATCTGCATATGCTATATCAAAAATAAAATGCATGTGTGACTTAACTTATACAAAAATGGTTTATTATGGCTATTTTGGGTCCATCTTGCGCCATGGTATAATTTTTTGGGGCCAATCCATTCACTTCCATAAAATATTTAAAATGCAAAAAAGAATCGATCAATTGCAAATCTAGCATTTAGAGAAAGCTACAGAGATGCATTCAGGAACTTGAAAATAATGACGGTAGTAAATTTGTACCTATACGAAACTGTTTTATATGTATATAAAAATGATTTTTTATTGAATAGTGATGCACACAATTATGATACAAGATATCCACATCATCTACGAGTAGATTATCGTAGGTCATACTGTGCATCATTCTTGTTTAATGGTGTTAAATTTTTCAATAAATTGCCTAATGAATTGCGGTCACTTAGGTCTGAAGTTCTGTCCAAACGTAGAGTGAAAAACTATTTTACCCACTCGGTCTATTACTCAATTGACGAATATTTTGTCATAATTCTTACTCTATAGTCATCTGTACCAAAAGCTATTTTAGTAGCAGCACTATAAGTATTAAGTATTTCATATGTTTTTCTACTACCTATATGAACCTGATTATGACTGTGATCTGTAATGTATTGCTTTTATATTTCTTGTGTGTGATATCTTTTTCTGTTTTTATATTTGTATTACCGATTCGACGCTACTGGCAATGAATAAACCTATTTTGAGTCTTAATACTTTGAATTTCTGTAGTATCGGTTTCAAAAAGAAACATTACAGTATTAAGGTACTTTTTCTTGTAGTAGCCCACCTTGAAATTGAGGTTTTGTCTTGAAGAATCCACTAAACTTTACACTACAGAGTACCTAAAATTCACTCTGTGAAGAATAAAGTTCTCTACCAATCTGATTTAAATATTAGGTACACAAATGAAGGTGGTTAAGCATAAATCAAATTTCAAAACAAAAGCATTAATTTAATGGATACAAGATTGAAATCCAATAAATTACGTAAAGGTGAAATTGCTCGAAAATGTTCGATATGTTCCATTAACTAATGTGTACTTTTTACAACGTTGAATACAGGGTTATTCACTTCAAACCGTTCATTAAAAGTTTTCGGGGAAGAAGTTTAGATAGAAATGTGAAATTTACGGAGCAGATATATTTCAAAAGGAACTTTTCAAATAAAATAAAATTCCAGTCGCTTCCAATTATACCGGAAGTCACCATAAACTCGCATATTTTAAATAGGATGCTACACTTTTTGTTACGTTTTCGAATTCTACATGTAAAAATATGTAAAATTGCAATACATTTCCCTATCTCTAAATTGCATCATTTTTGTGAAAGTTTGAATTTTCTTAAAAATCTGGATTCTGCTATCTAATTTTCAAAAAGTTATATTACAACTGTTATTGAAGCAATTTTATTTGTAATAACTGATATTGTAGTTGAGGCTTTAAGGTTCTTAAAAATTCCGTAAGCATAATATATTGAGCTACAGGTGTCTAAAATATACCACTCTATTATAATATTTTTGATTTAGTTCATAAAAAATTATAATTTCGTTAGGTTAAATATTTTTAATTTTGATGATATAACCATGAAAACAATAAACAATTGTATTTTAACATTTGCCGTTACTACAAATTTTAAACAAAAGCAAAAAAAATGGGAATCTGAAGCTAAATTATTCAAATGTTGAGATTTTAAATCTATTTTAAATTCCTGAAGAATGATCTTAAATTGTTTAAAGCAGAGAATGTGTTCAATGAAATGTATCTCCTCTTCTCTCCTATGAATAAAACAAATTTTGACCTAACGTTATGATCATGAAATTTGAAAATGTAGGATAATCTGACAATGGTTTTAAAAGACTTTCACGCTAACCCGGGGAGTTGCAAGCTAGCGACTATTTTATTCTTCAATTCAAACTAATTAAATTCATCCTTTATCCTTATATAAGATTACAAGCGTTCCAAGAAAAGGTTTGCTTCGCCACAAAATTTGTAGTAACAGTAAATATCAAAATGCAAGTTTTTATCATTTCCGTGCTATCATAACAAATTAAAAAAATTTTGACCTAATAAAATTATAAATTTTTTATACTCAAAAACCGTTCAAGAATCGCTTCGGTGTATGACAAGAGGTACCCAAGTTATGATATGTGCATTTTGAGTTTGGGAAGATGCAGGAGCTTTCATAAAGAATAAAATTTTCTGGGAAATCAATAATAAAACTATTTCCAATATCGCTGCTTTGCTTTGATACTGGCATGACTCGAAATATGATAATTTTACAGGAAACGCTTTTCAAAAATGTAACGAAAGTAAAAATTCTATAGTTCTTTCTTGGTTTAAATCAATTTATCGTTTGGCCATGCTTAAAAAAACACGAAAGAAAATATTTGCATTGACATAATTTTATTAAAATCATAACATAATCATAAATTTGTATACTTGTCCCGTTGATATTTTATTAGTTGGGCCACTATCAAAGCAAAGCAGCGATGTGTCCAATTTTCTGCCAAGAAAGTAATTATTTAAAGTGAAATTGCTGTCATTACGTTGCCTATAAACAAATGACATATTTTCTAGTTTAAAATCTCATCGCGAAATATTTTCTCAAACATTTTTGTGCCCTTTCTTTGCCCTTCTCAAGTCAATTATCTCGTATCGGAGATAAGATTTTTATTAAAGTCATTCTTATAAAAGCCAAGGGCAAAAAGAGCTGCATTATTACATTCTGCGTTCAAATAATAATTCCTATAATTAACTTCGATGACCATATCCACTGTTGGATATGTCTTACTTTACTACATACTGCCTTAGAGCTTCGAGTAAAAGATTTCCTACTGCAGGGTGATTCTTAATTGTTTCGACAATATAAAACCAACAAAAGAAACAATATCACAGATTACGGAAGATTTTTTATGGAATAAATTTATTTTATCCACTATCACATTATAATTGGACTTTTATCCACACT
Organism: Dorcus hopei; assembly: GCA_033060865.1. Lineage (NCBI taxonomy): Eukaryota > Metazoa > Arthropoda > Insecta > Coleoptera > Lucanidae > Dorcus > Dorcus hopei. The sequence continues at coordinate 36,865,069 of CM065424.1, forward strand.
TATGAAGAATTTAAAGTGACCTATTATTCACTAGTGGAATAAAGTTACTTTATTCCACTAGAGTGGATAATAATAAACGTGACAAAGCCTGTCACGTTTCATTTTACGAATACGAATATTTTTTAATTAAATTTCGCTCATTCTGATTCCATAAATGTGGTGATTTTGGATAAAACGTTGTATTGCATGCGTGTTTTAGATGCATTTTATCCACTTAAGAAAATGCTATCTAAACCACTTTTACAATAAATAACTATGATTTTTGACCTAAGAGTGTAATAATAATAACAAAGACAATCCTATCGCTACACAAGATGATCAGTGCTATTTAGAGGATGACTTATAGCAAATTTTAGAATTCACCCTGAAAGTATGCCGTCGTACTTCCTATGGAATTCGAAAATGTTAGTGATAATATGGCACCGTAATTACCTCGGTAAATTTCAGTATTTTACCCGCGTATCGGTAACATGATCACGATCACATTGATGCTTCGAGCCTGCATCACTCCATATGTATACTCCAATCAGCAGTATGTCACTTGTAAAAGAAAATATGAAAAGTATAATAAAATATATAGAATATAAATAAAACTAAGGAGAAAATCAATTGATTTGTCAAGAAATCGAACTGTAGAAAAATCGCGACGAGATTTAAATACAGATCACATTATTTATATAATCTATCCGGTGTCTCTAAGAGGGATAAAATGACATCACCCGTAACAGACAAATTCAAAATATTGCGCATAGCTTCCGAATGAAAATATATTTACCGGTAGAGGGCGTGCCATTTCTCTATTCCATTTGTTTCTTAATACGCCCACACCTGTGTCCATTTGCGGATACCACCATGTTTCTCAAGGTTTGCTTTGCAGCTCGAAGTATATTATTCGAATTGTTTGTCTACTCTAACCACAGGGACTGATTGTTACAGTTTCAACTTATTGCGCAAAATTACATACATTGTTTTAACTTGATCGCTTTGTTCTAATTTAGCCTGTTACGTTTGAATTTTATGATTGCAACATTTATTTTCTAATTTTGAAATAATAAATTTTTGTACAGAATTCCGGTTTCTTACACCATCACATTGTCCTTAAAAAAAGGGCCCCACAATTCTTACTGCACCCGGGCCCCGGCATTTAGAAGGCCGGCCCTGCATGTGGTAGAAAATTCTGATATAATATTTCGCTTATTATTTATGAGTCCTAATTTTAGTGATGGTCTTTAGCAATAAATTAGAAATAATTGTTTGGACAAAGACCACACTAGCAGTTCAAATGAAGCATTTGATTTATTCCAGGCATAATACAAAAACTCCTTCTGACAAAAGTTAAAAAGATAGATTTTAATGTCTTTTCCTTAGTGAAAGTAGAAAAGTAACGGGCATGATGTTCTTGAGGAAAATAAAGGAAGCAGTTAGGGTTTACGCAGAACAATTTAGTCTTTGGTATTTTTGGTATGTCCGTTATTTCGTTGCTGTAGTACATTTTTGATTCATAAATTGAGAAAAAAACTACACAACAGTTGTGTATTGATATGTAAAATAGCAACTAATGTTGTCAAGGCACACTTGATTTTTTTTTATTTGAATTTGTGAAGCAATGTAATCTTTCGACCTGAATATCTCGAAAACGGTTAATCTGGCGAAGACGGAACTTAGTTCATCTCTTGTATAATTTTATTGAACTTTTCAGTTTTTGTCTCAGATTTTTCGAAAAAATTACAATAAAAAGTTATATACTAAAATAATAATCTACTACCCTGGATATACGCCACTGGTGAAGTATGTTCAATTTTGCAAAAAACATATCCATCCTTGTATTTCAATTGTCTTACATATCAAATTTCAACCCTTTATCTTAAACCGTTCCAAAGATATTTACGTTGTCTCTTTAGGAGGTTGTATCTCAGAAACGAAAAATTTTTTGATGTAGATAAATTAGGTTAGGGTCGGGTTTCTGAAACGTTTCATAAAGTTAAGTAATAGATAAAATAAAATATTCCTATAGTTCTAACATGTGTACCAATAGCAACGTTTACTTTTATCGGACCGCTAACTTTATGGAACGTTCCAGAAACCGGGCATAAATCGCAATATTTTTATATCCTCTATATGGTGGTATAGTTTAAAAATAATATAATTATTTCCATCTTAATTGTTAACATCCTGTATAACTGCTGTACTTAGATTTTTATATATCTTACCAACAGTTTATTTTCACAAGATATTCACAGGAGTTTAATTTCTTATTGAATTTAATATAGTTAGGTAGCTTAGATTCTTTGAAAACAAGAGGTAAAGAGAATTCACCCCACGCAAATCATTTAAAGCATTTCTGTAAACGTAAATAGAAGCATCACGAATTGCGTGAATTCCTTGACGATGGAAATCTCGAGTAGTACCAGTAGGGTCGATAATACACAACGATATGCACGATATCTAAAACAACTGCATTCTTACAAAAAGCAAGCATGATTTTGAACAACTCCGAATTTTTCTCTTTTTATTTCGTTTACAGTCAAATAACTTTCAGCAGTTTTAATAGGACATCCGATTTCTTTCGTCGATGATTGAATTAACATTCGCAGCGGAACTAAAACATTGGTTCGTAGTAGAATACTTTTTCACTTAAAACAGTTATAGCATGCTGAGCAAACAAATTAACTGTGATTTATTGCTGAATGTTCGTTTTCCAATAATGAAATCGAGAATTAATACCTGTGCACTTTAAAACTCAAACATAGTAAAACAAACCGAGCACAACAAGAATGGATTTTTAAATTAATTTCCTCATTGGATTGCTTCTGTGTTATACATATTATACGCTCTAGATGTAATCCGATTTTCAGCATGCAAATCCCACGTAGAATTTGTATGGTAATTCTCAAGGGTTTATGTGATCGTTGTTGTTTGATGTTGCTAAAATGAATCCGGGATTTATTTAGCAATTAGTTAATGGTCAAAGTCGAATAGCCTTTGATTTGATCTCGTCAAAGAGCTCATGACGGTTAGATACAATGTTAATAGAGGTACAATTCACAGAGTATTTATGAAAACGTAACAAATGGACAGTACTTTAGCAAATGGGAAAATTTGATCTTTGAAATAATGAATATTTGCAATGGCGAAATAAAATTTTGGTGATTTTTCTATTTTATAATTACTTTTGGTTCTCAAATTTCGACATTTCGACATCTTGAAAGCAATTCCTAGAACGAGCACGTTTATTATAAATTTCTGCTTTTCTGGTATCAAAGGGACTTGCTCTTAAACATTGCGGACTTTTGGCTTCAAGTTTTACAAGTGGTACAAAATGTGCAATCTTCTAGACTTTAAAAGATCTGGAAGTGAGACATTCATTCTCGAAATTGGCAAATTTTATAGTCAATCCTCGTTCTATTTTCCTCGCTTTTCTTTAAAATAGGTTTAGCTGTACACTTAATGCTTTCTCTGATTTAGATCAAATTGTACAATGCCAGTTTAAATTTAAGCTGAAGCTTAAACCCATGACAATGATTATTTCAGCAATTGTTGTTAAGGTTTAAGCTTTGACTTAAAGTTAAGTAGGAATTGCACAACTGGGCCTTAGAATACAAAGAATTTGAATTTACGATTTCAAATATCCACTTCCACAAAAAAAATGACAAAATTCAAAAATAGAAAAAAGTAGGTACATATGTCATCAAAAATAATGCATTTGGTAAACCCTTTAAAAATTCATAGTCCTCAATATTTTTAAAGAGAAAAGACTCAAGATCCTGCATTTGATTTTGAAATGGTTGTATTAGATAGCAAAACGGTAGCAAAAACAGCAGCAGCAGCCCTCAGAAAATAATTTTGTAAGTAAGGACGAAACGTCAGCAGAAAGAAGAATTTACGACGCGATATACCTGGAAGCTAGGTCGTATTGTTTCATGTACAAATGGGAAATACTGTTTGAAACCATTATCGGTAAATTACAAACGAATTTTCTTGATTCCTTAATTGTGTCCTTGCCAGTTTATTACTAGTATTGAAATGATTTCAAATATTTGTTGAATGATTTTCTTCTCCAAGGAAATAAATTGAAATTTAACATTTCTTTAATAATACAGCTTTAAATAGTAAGTATTTATGAGATACACTTTGACCATAATTCTGCGACAGCCCTACCTAAAGAACTTAATTATTTATCTTGTATGTCTCACACAAATGCAATAAATGCATTTAAAATAAGAAAGTTGACAAAAACTTGTATGTCTCACACAAATGCAATAAATGCATTTAAAATAAGAAAGTTGACAAAAACTTCCGATACAATCGGAAGTGCTGGTAGTTGAAAATACTATATTTAAGTAGATCGTTATTAGTAATCAATTACCCCAATTCTGTAACTCATAACAACATTGCTAAGTTAGCAATATTGTTAAGTGAGATATTTTGACCAATCAGTACATAGAAATCCGTTGTATCTAAGCCCTGATTGGTCAAAATATCTCACTTAACAATATCGTTAACTTAGCAATATTGTTATGAGTTACAGAATTGGGGTGTATACCTGCAAAAAATAGCAATTCAAATGGGGAGTCCGTAAATTTTGCCTGAATTACCTTGTATATGTATGTAGATGCTGTTGTGTTATTACACTATAATAAGATTTCTGATAAGTTAAAAAAGAAGTTGTACCCTGTCAACACCAATTCTGCAGAAGGTTCCATTGCTATTTTAGCAAAATAATAATTGAATTTTCTTCAACCCTTGTATCACAGATTAAATTTATTTTATATTTTAACTTTCAAATTCTATAATACCAGGTTTATTGTTTATTTGACACATTAGGGGCCGGTTTACAGAAAATTTAATTGCAATCAAATTTTGATGACGTTGTTAATTTGACAGTTTGCAATGTATTTCTTACGGCAACTTAATCGTGATTAGTTTAATTCGAAATTAAATATTTGATTTGCTTTCTGTAAACCCACCCTAGAGCTTCAAGTGGACATAAAATTTTAATAAATTCCTAGCAACATAATTCGGAATTTTGTGAATAATATTTTACCTGTTCGATTGCAGGTACTGTGCAATTCCTTCTCGGTCGCAGTGTATTAAATTCTGGCTCTTCGGTGGTTGTTGGTTGTGTGGTGGATGCTTTAATTTTTTCAAGACCTGTCTTCAAAGTTTTACGACCAGATAGCGTTGGTTTTTGCCTTTGTGTTTCAACCGTCTTAGGTCTCTCAGTGATCGTCGAAGGTGCGCTTGCAATTACCTCCGAGGCGTTCTTTTCTGGTCGCGTGTGGTTCATTATGACATTACTAGTCGCAGTTTTGACATCTTTTAACTTGTTGGTCGTTACATCACTACTCGCATTTTTGACATCTTTTAACTTGTTGATCGTTACATCACTACTCGCATTTTTGGCATCTTTTATCTCGTCGATCGTTATAGGTCTACCCGCATTTTCGATTTCTTTTAATATGGCGATTGTATCACTACTTAGTGTTTTGTTATCTTTCAAATTGTCATTCATAGCATTATTATTCGCAGTTGTGTTTTCTTTTAACGCTCTCTCTGCTTCAGAACTTTTCAACTTATCCAATATTGCTTCAAGACCTTTTACCTTGGCGATATCTGATTCAATATCGTCGTCCGTGGCCGATTTCGTTATTGGAGCATTTCCTTTTGTATTATTTTTTAATGATAGGTGCTGCGAGTACACGTGAATGATTGAATAGATCAGAAAAAGAACGGATATTTGAAGAAATTTGTGGCGGCGTGTTCGTTTCATGATCTGAAAAAACAAAAGGCACCTTTATGTAAGGCAATAATTAACACTATTTGTATAAATAGTAGTTTTATTGTAAGCTAATATACTGAGTTTTTCAAACTAACCTAATCATCATCAAATTTACGACTTTGTTTCTTAAAAAGTTGTAAATAAAATTAATAACAAAGCAATCTTCCACGGTCAGTCGGAAGAAGCGTATAGCCGGAGATAAATTTGGAAATTTTAATTGAGAACTTAGGGCATTTTCGATTTCCTCGAATGAGGCTTTAAAAAGAAAACGAATTTTACTTGAATTGTTTTTAAATCTTTTATGGTTTTCTAGAAAAAAATTAAATTTTCCAATCACTCCCTTATCTTTCTCGACAATACGGAGTTATACTAAAAGTAGCGAAAAAAAAATTGTTAGTTAATCGAATAAAACAGTCATCTTCTAACGCCATCCAAAAGTAGATTAACCGGAAAGATTTAAAAATAAACGTTTTTTTTAATTTATATTTCCAGAAATAAAACAAAATACTCTGAAACACTGCAAAAAGTCTTTTTGACTAAATTTCTCTCGTAATTTCTTTTCATCGGCGAAATGTGCGAAAAATTCGAAGCGGAAGAAATGTTCAGTCCAAATATATTCAATGCATTCACAGATGGATGATAAAATCATTTAATTTAAATATAAATAAAAATTAAACCTGAAACGTAAAAATCTACAACAAATAACAATTACAGAATTTGTTTTTGCTGATACGGTGATAGGCGAAGACATAGACATATGAAATGAAAATACCACAAAAGAGTGAAATGAATATTAACACAAAAAAGGAAAAAGCAAAAAACAGATATAAAGAGTGAAGTAATATTTAAAAAAAGAAAATATCAGAAAATACTAAAATAAAATCATATTCACTCCAATATTCCGGTAATGAGACAAGTGCAAGACAGACGAAAAAATAAAAGAAATAATAATAATAATAATAACCATAATAATAATAATAATAATAATAATCTTTATTTGGCTTAAGTACATGTTACATGTTTTGCCGCGTCAATATCTCTAATAACATACCATCGTAATCATAAAAAACGACTACATCGAAGTGAAACAGATACTTCCATTTTCAAAAAAATTTAGTTGTGTAACATTACTTTTGGCAAAACGGTACTGGTGCTAACAGCTATTTCAGTTGCAACTGCTCGATTGCAGTTCTTGCAATCGCGTTTGAATTATTGCCTTCTGAATTGCTTTCAATTGGGGTATTTTTATTTGTTTTGTCAAAATAATGTTAATGTCAAAATGACAAAAGTTCATTTTGAAGCACGCTTCAATCAACCAAAATTTAGAGTGTACTCGGTTTTTCTGATTACGATGGTACATATACATATCACACTAGATTGTCATCACATTGTCATTAAAATCAAACAATAAGTATTCATTTACATCAAAAAAACATTTTACTGTCAACATGTGTTTGATATTTCTCAAGAACTGTTTCAACTCTAGATTTCTAATATTTGCCGGTAGTTTATTATATACAGCCTGTCCATTTTTCGAGTGCCACTATGGGGATCTCGCTTATCTTAAGAGATACGAAGTTGGTTAAATTAGGGCAAAGTTGTGCATTTTCGTGCTGAATAATAATCTGAAAAGAAATTTGAAATATCTTCAATAGTTTTGAAAATATCGCAAAAAAACGAAAACTTCTGGTTTTCGTTTTTAATTTTTTTACGATAAACTAATCGTACTAGACATTTGTAACGCAGACATTATTGAGACACTTTTTTATGGAGAATTCGAATATGGCATCCCCTTTTCAATAATTTTCAAGATGACGAAGAAACACTTGGCAACTTCATTTTTTCTTATGGACGCCATTTTGGATTTTAACATTTTGAGATTAGGTTTTTTTTTCCTCTTTACAACGATGTATCACACATGGTGGTCCAATATCAAGGTTACTAAAGAGAGAAGGTTGCCTGGTAAGTCGTGGAGTGACGCGTCACCCAGTAGGCCATCTATTTGTGTACATGCATTAAATGGGCCTACTGAGTGACGTTGCGGTGACGTTGAAAGTTACCAGGCAACCTTGTCTCTTTAGTAACCTTGGTCCAATATCACATTTTTGCCAAAAATTCAATCTTTCATTTTGTTGCGAAGAGTGCTTTGGAAAAACAAAACGTTCTTTTGTTGTGAACAAAAGTTTGACAGTTTGATCCTATTTCAAGTCTTGTCATTTACGTTTGTGCTAGTTTTATCGCGATAATGCCTTTTTCAAGTGAAGAACAAAGAGATATGAATATGATACAAATTTATTACACTTCGCATCGAAATGCCCACATGACTGCGGCAAAATATTCGCAGCGTTATCCAGAGCGGCAACAACCTAGTTTGAGGTGTTTTTCTTTGCTGCATAGAAACTTGGGCGAATATGGTTCGTTTAAAAGACGTAGACGAAAATATGGCGATAGGCCCAATGAATATGAGCAGGAAATTTTGCAAGCGGTAAAAATTTTACATGATTACAAATACCTAAGTACGTATTCATCATTTAATTCTTAATTAGGTGCAAGACAATCCATCTGTTTCCTCAAGAGAAGTTGCAGCGCTGAATTTGCCGTCACATCAAGTTGTTTGGAGAACACTTAAAAAACACAAATATCGGCCTTGGGCAATTCATATTTCTCAAACGCTTCATCCTGGAGATCATGAACGACGGTTAGCTTTTTGCACGTTTGCAAATAATCAGATTCAGGAAAACCCAAATTTCCTTAATAATGTCATATGGTCTGATGAATGTAAATTCACCAATGCAGCAATGTTTAATCGCCACAATGAACATAACTGGTCAGTTGAAAATCCACATCAATTTCAAGAACGGCGACCACAAATACATTTTAGCCTTAACATGTGGGTCGGTTTATTGGGCGATATAATAATAGGTCCTTACATCTATGAAGAGACTTTAAATGCTGATCGGTACCTCAATTTCCTGAGGACATTTCTATCAGATTTTATTGACGACAACGTTCCTCTTCATCGTTTGAACGCCATCTGGTTCCAGCAAAATGGCGCACCGCCCCATAATGCTAGGAGGGTTAGGGAATGCTTGTCGGAAATGTTCCCCAACCATGTTATTGCTAATAATGGAGACGTACCATGGCCGGTGCGGTCACCTGACATGTCTTCCTTGGACTATTTTTTGTGGTGGACAATCAAAAATGATATTTACAAAACATTGCCAGCCGATCTTGATGAACTTCGTCAAAGAATTATCACCACTCTCAGGCACAAGATTAGAAGAAGGGATATGTCAAGAGCTATAGCAAATCTTAGGAAAAGAGTGGCACTGTGCTTAGAATTAGGAGGTGGGCAATTTGAACACATGTTGTGATGTTACATTTGTTAATTATTATCTATTCTTATTATGTATTTCGGGATGCCATATTCGAACTCTCAATAAAAAAGTGTCTGAATAATGTCTTGATTAGAAATGTCTAGTACGATTAGTTTAGCACAAACATAAATGACAAGACTTGAAATAGGATCAAACTGTCAAACTTTTGTTCACAACAAAAGAACGTTTTGTTTTTCCCAAAGCACTCTTCGCAAAAAATGAAAAATTGAATTTTTGGCAAAAATGTGATATTGGACCACCATGTGTGATACATCATTGTAAAGAGAAAAAGAACGTTATCTCAAAATGTTAAAATCCAAAATGGCGTCCATAAGAAAAAAGTTGCCAAGTGTTTCTTCGTCATCTTGAAAATTATTGAAAAGGGGATGCCATATTCGAATTCTCCATAAAAAAGTGTCTGAATAATGTCTTGGTTAGAAATGTCTAGTACGATTAGTTTATCGTGAAAAAATTAAAAACGAAAATCAGAAATTTTCAATTTTTTGCTATATTTTCAGAACTATTGAAGATATTACAAATTTCTTTTCAGATTATTATTCAGCACGAAAATGCGCAACTTTGCCCTAATTTAACCAACTTCGTATCTCTTAAGATAAGCGAGTGGCACTCGAAAAATGGACAGGCTGTATAATTTAATTCCCAATACTGCAAATGTGTTTTGTGTTTTAGTTAATCTAATTTTTGGTAGTGCCAGATAATTTCTTCCCCGTGTTTCATAATCATGTGCCACTCCTATTTGCGTGAAAGATCTAATATTTTTCTTAGTGTTTTTGAGACACTCGTACATGTACAAACATGGAAAAGAGAGTATATTTTACTTAATAAAAATAGGCTTTGTATGAGCTCTGTATTCGGCTTGTGCAATTATTCTTACTGCTTGTTTTTGTAAGATAAATTTTTTTTGAGAATGTGCACTATTTCCCCATATTAGCGCCTTATAAGATATAATCGAGTGAAACAGAGCAAAATAAACCATACGCTCTGTTTCCATCGTTACATTTCTAGATAGTTTTCTTAATAGACATAAAATTCGTGCTAATTTGCTCGTCAAAATATCAATATGATGCTACCACGTTAATGCGGAATCTAAGTAAATTCCAAGGAATTTAACTGGCTTAGTATTTGAGCTATCTGTGATCCTTTTTGTAAAGAATATAATACTTTGATTTTTATAATACTTTTGATTTTAACATCATATTGGCATTAAACCAGTCAGTAACTTCTGATAGTGCTTGGGAACCTTTTTCTTGCACTGTTGCTAAATGTTAACTAAAGCTTGTGATAAACATTGTGGTAAATCATTTGAATACATAATAAAAAGTAAAGGTCCTAAATCTGAGCCCTGGGGGACTCCACTTTTCAGTTGTCTCTCTTCGGAAACACTCCCATTCAAAACCACTCTCTGTGACCTATTTGTCAGATATGATGCAAAAAAATTCAAAGGGACTCCCCTGACTCCATATTGTTCAATTTTTTTAGTAGTATTTTATAATTTACACAATCAAACGCCTTTGTTAGGTCGCAGAGGGTGGCTTTCACAAAGGCTTTGTTTTCAAAATTAAAATTAATATAAGTTACGATGTCCAACAACGCATCAGTAGTGGATCTGTTCCCAATGTAGCCAAACTGTCTGTGAATAAATTATGTGTTTGAAAATGATCAAGTAATCGTTTATTTGTTAATATTTCAATAATTTTTGCGAAAACTGGTATTAATGAAATCGGCCTATAATTTGATGCATCTGAAGTTTGGGTACATTTACTATACAGTACCGAAGATCATCCCCTCAAACTACCCCTTAGAAAGGAGGGAGGATCTGACAAATACGTTGTAAATACCTAGTTAGGTGCCTTATCTTATATCTGAGTATCAAATAGTAGTTTGACAACTTAAAGGATCCAAAAGATTTTGCCAAAAGAAAAATACGTTTCATCCCTCTTTCAGGGGATTATAACTCCCTTATTATTAACTTTTGGAAAAAAAATTATTTAAAAAGGTGACCTTATTTTTTGATGTGTATGATTGTGTATATTTTCGCACAACCGACCTATTACAATATGGTCGTGACCTTACATTAAACGAATAAAATAAATTTCTTAACGTAAGCTTCAATTTAAATGAAATATTAATTGCATGAGTCTGCCTAATAAATTTTGTATTTAAAATGGATTTGCACAGTGTCCTGCGCAGTAACGCGATTTGCTACCGACGTAAATTTTCAACTGATTATTGAATCCAGACCATTAGACAAGATAAAGGGTGAAGACTTTTCCCGGTATATCATAAAATTTATAAATGTCTTGCATCATGTAAACATCGACAAGGACGTTTGTAAATCTACTCGTTTTTACAATAAAACTTTATAATACCTTTTATAACTGTATTTATTTCTATTTAAAGTTGGTTCTTGCCCGATGAAAATTGTATCATAAATTTTTTTAAACGGACACTAAATAGCGCGCAAACACAAGCGAAAAATATTTTTCACTTCTGACGAAGCTGTCGAACGACATGATGTGATGTGTTTATTTCGTTCATTTGTTTATTTATGGAAAAGTAAAGTACATAAAATTTTCTATAGTCGTTTATCCAAGAATCGCCCTGTATATTAATTAACGTTTTCGATATTAATTTATGCTGTCAGCAGAATCATCTGTTACAGAGGAAATAATTACAATGTCATTAATTAATTAAAAAGAATAAATTAAATAAATCAATTTACATACAGTGTCTTTTGCTACAAGAAAGCACAAACTTTCGGAACGCATTCAAATAATCGCTCAAAACCAAATTAAATAATTGAGAAATAAGAACAAATTTCGTGTTTTCTTATTCATATTATTTTAGCGGACACTTTGATCCCACTAGTATTTCCTAATGTAATGTATAAAGAGAGATTCACAATAAATTGTGATTTTTTTATTTTTAAGATAGGAGGCTGTAACTTTATATTTAGCTCTGAAATTTAATTGTGAATGACTTATTCTTATAGCATTTTCTAGTATCTTGTAAAATAAGGGCACTATTTCATGTACATTTTCTATCGTCTTTTCTAGATTCTGTTTAAAAATATTAATACTAGTGTTGGGCGTTTAACGTGAGTTTACCCGTGTCACGCTGTGATTCTATGTGAGCGAGCTTAGACAACGACATTCGTGACATGAGTGTGCGTGAGCTTGCGAATATTGCTTTAAAATATTCGTAAGTGGGCGTGATTAAACTTATTCCGTGACTCTATTATATTTTTATTAACGTGGCCCTATGTTATTTTAAAATTTATGCGCCTTATTGTAATTATATTAAATCTGTAAGATAGATAATAATATAGTTTTAACACGACTGATTTCAAATAACGTAGATACTCTCTACATTTACATCAGAATTTCTATTTTACTTCCTTAATATGTCTCCAAACCAGAGCGTGTTTTTGTTTTTCTATTTAAAACTATTTTTTATAAAACTTCGATAGGGGAAAAGATGCATGCATTTTCGAAATTGGACTAGTTTTTTTATACGTATTTCTTACCGCTTTTTTGCCCTTTCATAACCACATCTTTGAGTTCTCAGGAATTTGCTTATGGAAATATTTCAACAAAAAGTCGAACTTTAAAATTAAAGTAGATTTATTCGCTTTGTAGTTTATTATTATGCTGTATAAATTCTAGGAGTGAGTTTGCGTGAGTACTGTGCATGTACTGTGGAGAGCGTGCGTGATGTGAAAGATGGCTAAATGCTGCGTGCGTGACTGGGCGTGAATAAGAAAACTATTTGCTTGAGCGAGCGGGTCAGTGAGTTAGAAAATATACTCACGCGTCCATCTTTAATTAATACTATTTATTAATAGTATTAAAATTTATATATAAAATAAATATATTTATTTATCATCAAATATACGAGGGCAAGATTAAAAGTTTCGCGAAAATACCATAATAATAAAAAGAAATTCGGGAAAAGTTGCTTTATTGTTTCTCAAAATATAGTTCAATACATTTTTTCGTTCGCTCAAAATACTTATCCAGACGTACAGTAACAACATGACCAAATATGGAAGCAAATTAAGCAATCATTTTCTTGCAACATTTCGAGAATGAACAACTTTGGTTTTTGCTTCATTTTGAAACACCCAAACAGTTGAAAAATATTTCTTTTCAGGTTTATATGAATAATTCTCCCGGAACGCCGTCAAATAGGTAGGTATGTGACATCATGCTCCTCCATTGCAGCGTATGAAATTTACCTGACACCATATCACACGATCCACATATAATTTGTAGTTTTTCTATATTTAAGTGGTCACGCAAAATTGAATGTACTTGTCTTTTCCCAGTACCTAAAGTTGCCTAAATCTCCATCATACCATTACATGTCGATCTTCGTTTTAATCATTTTATGCACAGCATCAATGTTTTATCATATCGCAGACACCATTGGCCGACTTTCACGAAACTCAAACTTTCAAGCGTCGATTACACGAAGCTAGTTTACTCGCTACTAGCTAGCTAGTGGAAAAGCCCGACAGTGAGCGAGTAGCTAGTAAACATTGGTATTCCAATTACACGCAGCTGGTTAGCGAGTTTAAGTTTACCATCTTTTAATCATATGTTCATGAAAGCAAACACGGCTATTAAATGGAGCGCTGCAAAAATTATAACATTTTTTAAAATATATAAGCGCTATGTTACACTTTGGAATTGTAAACATAAGGATTATTTAAGTTAAGCCTAGAACACAATGGATTTGCATAAAACATAACACATAAGCCTTAAGAAACACATTTGCTTTGTTCTCGTTACGGAGCTATTGTGTTACAGCGCACTTCTTTACATAGGTCGAATTACTGTTACGGCTTATGTTTTATGTCTTATGTTTTATGCAAATCTATTGTGTACTGGCCTTAAACATTTAAAACAAAGCGATTTTGATAAATTTCTTTTATTTTCGGCTTCTATGTTTCTTATTGCTTCTTGTAGCAATGCACTAACAAAAGTGACATATGCGTAAATTTCCTCAGCTGACATTTTTTATGACCAACCTACACCGAACTAGCTTCTTGTGGTCAGCTTTTGTAGAGATGTAATTTTTCCGGAAAAATAAAAAAGATGAAAATTTTCCGATGACCTTTTCCGGTAATTTACCAGAAAATTTCCAAATTAATTGTAGTAACCTATTTCTTTTAAAAAATTATTTTTATAAACTCAGGAGCAAACGATAGTTAAAATAGTACCAAATATTCATGTACAACGCTAATATAAAAAATGACAGAAATTACAAAATAATGTGTATTTACAAACCAAACTTACGCTCTGGCATTCGCTTATAATTCATAAATTGTACGTATAGGTATTTTTCCGCATTTTGGGTGCATAATCTTTTGAAGTTAGGTTAGGCATTACATTTTAATAAATGATTTTATGTTAAACTGCGGCGCAAGGGGGACAAGTAATAACTTCGTTAAATTTTCGTCGGAAATTTTCCAGAAAAATTGATTGGAAAGTTTCTGGAAAATTTCCATTATAGAAACTGGAATTGAAATTGGAAAATTTCTGAACCCACATCCCCAAGCTTTTGTCTTTACACGTGGCGAGTTCACTAGCCAGAGTATAAATTCGCCAGCTAGTAGCCAGTAAAGTTGACGGGTGTTCAACTTTTCACGCTCCGTTTTTAGCGAGTAAATTTTCCAGATAGTTACTAGCTAGCTACTACAATTACACGTAGCTTTTTTACTATCCGCTAGTAAACTATCTAACTAGCAGCCAGTAAACTAGCTTCGTGTAATCGACGCTTCATTCTTGAAACTACACCTTTTCCAATTGTATTTCAGAAAATTTCAGTTGTATTTCAGATTAGTAAATTGTATTTAAGAAATCGTCAATTGTAGTTCAGATTAGTAAATTATATTTCAGAAAGTTGTAATTGTAGTTCAGATCAGTAAATTGTATTTCAGAAAACGTCATAAGAAATTCAGAAAATATCATTTGTAAATCAGAAAATTATTTGTAAATCAGAAAGCATCATTTGTAAATCTGAAAGCATTATTTGCAATTCAGGAATCATTTGTAATCAAGATTTTTTTGTAAGTTTGTAAGTGCCTGCATGTTAAAAGCGAAGAAATGCATTTTTTAGCACGGACATCGTGCAAATTCCACAATTATTTAAATTCATTCTTCACTTTATTTCAATGCAATCGTAACAGCAACTACTCCACGAAAATCTGTTGATGGTTCCTAAGGTGTATTAAGACTTATTTACTGTGGTATGCTGAAAAAATATATGTATAATTATTATTTTCTGAAATACAATTCACCTTTTCTGAAATTGATTTCGCTTTTCTGAACTACAATTAACACATTCTGAAATACATTTTACGTTTCTGAAATACAATTGACACTTTCTAAAATTCATTTTTTGCATCTGAAAAACATTTGACACTGTCTGAAATTAATCTGTTACTTTCTGAACTACACTTAGAAAAGGTGTAGTAATACATTGTTGGTTTGGTAGTGCTTCTTAACCAAAATCAGAAACCAATAGATCAACACACTGTTAAGTTAAACAGTCGCAAAAATAATAGGTCGAAAATCGGCGTTAAATCGATTTTCTTCGCTGCATTGTTTACTTTGAACGATCACTGTAGTGACATAACTTCTCTAATCAAATGACCTATGGAAAAAAAATTGTACGTCTTATTATTAATTCATTTTTTGAAGTGTCATTTCAATTAAAACTTGTCGAGCTGCGGCTGCGTATATGCTCTTGACGCCTGTTTTCCTCTTAAGTGGGAAATGTGAACTTATGGTTTGATATCCAAATTTATAGAAAAAACATGTAATACATAAAACCAGCAGTTAGATTTTGTATAGGAATGCAATATAAAAGTAATTCAAATGGTATTGGAAGTAATGAACTAATCAAAGACACACGATTTTATTTCCATAGGTCACTTGATTAGAAAAGATATTGATCACTCGTTAGTTAGAAGTACATATTTTGTTTTGGAAAGGGTTACTATATCAATAAAATGTCAAACTTTACCAATACATGTGTAGCGTATTCGTAGGGTTTTTTAACACATGGTTGTAAGGTGAAAATTACTAACACGATTGCGCGCTAAAATCAAATGCCCATCAATCATTTCTGAACGCACTGTATAATCCGGAAATACAATTTTGTTTACTTTTCTAATAAATATCTAAAGTTCATAGAATTGTATTTTTTTCTTATGTTTGTCGTATTCTGATTTTTTTTTTGTATCACACTGTATGAATATCTAAGATAGCGCCCATAAGAAAAAAAAATGACAATCGTATCTGCGAAACTGTCAATCCTAACCTATTTCTTATTATTATATCTGTGTTAGATTGCCCATGGAATTTAATATAAAATTACCGAATTTTATGACTTTGTCTTCATAAATAGGTAAACAAAATATTCATGATTTTCGAAATTGAGAATTTTCAATTTTTTGAAGATATTTCAGAAGTGAAGATAGAAGAGATTTTTTTACAAATTTGTGTAGAACCCAAAATAACGCAAGTTGTTTGTAATTTTACCTTCTTTGTATCTCTTATATTTAGTTTACGAGATCCCCATGGTGGGCCTTTAATTACATGTAACCATGTATTTCATCGAAATTTATAAGACGTTACACCAAATTAATTAACGAATATTTCTCCTAAATACGAAGAGAATATTAAATCCGACAGAAGGAGTACCACAAAGAAATTCACTTGTTATTTATTACTTGCATCTGCAAGTTTTGTTTTAACTTTTGTGAGACGTTGAGAATAAAGTTTGTGAAAGAATGAGATATCCCAAGCAACATCTATTGTACCTACTAACCCAGTTTGCGTTTTCTGACTTCCTGACCGAATTTGTGTGAACTCACAGGAGATTTATCTTTTTCATTCCATAAACCGCGCACACACTAATTTATAACTTTATAAATCCCAGCAAACAATTTTAAATAATGTAATGTATTTTATGACCTGAAAATGAAAACCCAGTTGTCACAAGTAATTTTCCTACTTCGCTGCATATTTATAAATATATTTGTTTGCGTATAATTAATTGACACAATATAAAAATAGGTATCTCCTCTATTGTTTCAACATTTCGAATCGAACTTGAAAGCAAAATTGTCCTATACAGTGTGTCCAAGATTACATTGTCAACATGGGGATTTCCGTTGTTACTATATTCCGTTTTTTTATAATACCTGTGAAATGTTTTTGATGTTGGTACCTGTTAGAAAATTTCAAAAATTTCTGTTCTAAATTTAGTGATAAAAACAGAGTTCCAACAGAAACTCTGGAATTTTGACATTGACAAGTAACGAGCGTTCAATAAAAAAAAACGGTCAAGTATGCTGTGGCTGTGACACGCTTTTGTTGTCAGAAGTCGTGATTAACTTCATTTATATTTCAACTTTGACAAGTTGACGGCGGTTAACCTTGTGTCAACAAAACTCGAAAGCTGTTCAAAGTTTTTTGGAATATTCTGGCAAGTATTTTGTAAATTTCTGTGCAAAAATTGACGGAAATTGAACGTATTCTGTGGCAACGTGCTTTGAAGAAGTTTTTGGAAACAGAATTATCAGTCGAAACACTGTAATTCCTTGACCTCCGAGGTCCTGTAATTTAACCGTTTGTGATTTTTTCTTGTGGTCTTACAAAAGAAACTCTTATTTACCACATCAGTTAGTGATTTCAATGACATAAGACAGCGGATTGCTAATAAAATTAAAGAACTGAAGGAATCTCCTCGTGTCCTAAAAAAACCTGATGAACGCAATTAAGCATAGAACTTTGAAATGTTTTCAAGAAGAAAGTAGACATTTTCAGCATTTATTATAATTGTTCTAAAAAGTTTTATAAGTAACAGTAATAAATGTGTTAGATATCCTGATATCGCGTACGTTGTGCATTGATGTAATTGTGTGTATATTAGTGTATTATGTATAACATACAAAATACTTACTTGTTAAAAATATAAATAAAGGGCCGTTTTCATAATAGTGCTAAAGGAGACTTTAATTTAAAGTCACTTTAAGCATAGGAAAACTAATGTATTTTTATAGGTTAAAGTTACTTTAAATTTAAAGTTCTATTATGAAAACGGCCCTAAAGAAGTTAATTTTACAGAAGTTTTTCCACGTGTTTTCCACTTTAATTCACACTTCCTACGGACCTCTAAGAAGTTATGGGCCCAGGGTGTTATTTCAAGTAAAAAGGAAAGTAAATTTTGATAGTGTGAATTTAAGCGTCCAGTTTGCCAAAAATTGTGATCTGCCCTTGTGAGTTTCTACTATTTTGTAACGATGTCTGCAATGGGTGCTATAAGGATCGAGACGTTAGCCAGGGAAAATTACGACACCTGGAAAATACAAATGGAGGCTGTCCTCATAAAGACGGATGCTTAGGATTACGTTAATGGAAAGAAGAAGCCAGAATTAATTGAAGGTTCATCGCAATCAGCAGTCGATGCCTGGAATTTGAACGATGCAAAGGCAAAATCAGACATTATATTATCTATCGGTGCGTCAGAACTGAAGCAAATCAAAGGATGCAACACATCACGTGCGGTTTGGCTGAAGTTTCAAGATATTTATCAATCACGCGGTCCAGCTCGCTCGAAAGGCAGCTCTCTTGAAGCGACTTATATTGCAACGAATGCGTGACGGTGAAGATGTGCGTGAACATTTGCGACAATTTTTTGACACTGTTGACAAATTTAATTAAATGAATGTTGACATCAACGCAGATCTACTCGCAATCTTATTGCTGTATAGTCTTCCTGTAAATTTCCAAAACTTTCGCTGTGCGATTGAGTCCCGTGATGAACTACCGACGCCTGAGGTATTGCGGGTTAAAATCACTGAAGAATATGATGCACGCATGAATAATGTACGTTGTGAAGAAACTAATGCGATGGTTGCAGGAAAAATCAGTAATAGAAATCGAAATTCGACGAGAAGCTACAGTAATAAAAATCAAGTTGAGAAATCTGATAGACATCAAACTACTCGTAAATATACTGTGTTTTTTTAAAAATGCCATAAGGGGTGGCTGTGGAAAAGAAAATTCATGTCTTAGCTCCATTCATGTACTTTAAATTGTCAGTTTTGGCATGTGTTAGATGCCAAGCTACGACATGAGTTTTAATTTTCATGGCCAACCTTTATGGCATTTTTAAAAAAATACACCCTATAACATAGGTTCTCAAACTAATTTCGTCTACCGCCCACTTTGAGAATCAATTATTTTCTAGCGCCCCCTAAAATTTTTAACTTTACTACATCTTAAAAATCACAATCGCAATCATTACTTTAATAACTTTAGTTAAATATAACGTGTGATCAATATCTTTTCTAATCAAGTGATCTATGGAAAAAAATTATGTCTTTGTTTTCTTTGTTTGGTTCGTTATTTCAAATGCCATTTGAATTATTTTTATTGCATTCCTATCGGTTTGTGTAGGAATGCAATATAAATATGTAATTCAAGTGGCAATTGAAATAATGAACATGAACAAAGACACATGATTTTATTTCCATAGGTCACTTGATTAGAAAAAATATTGATCACCTGTTATAAGTCTTATCTTCTTTCCCCCAATTTTCTCTGTGCCTTTTACCGCCCCCCTGTAGGCCTCTAGCGCCCACAAGGGGGCGTTATCGCCCACAAGGGGGCGTTATCGCCCACTTTGAGAAAGACAGCCCTATAAAGTGCTACAGATGTCACAAAGTTGGACATAAAGTATCTGAGTGTCGACAAAAAGAGAGTAAATCCCAAGAAGCAAAAGTTGCCGATTAGTATTTATTCTGTATCTATACACATTTGTGTAATAGTACTGATACTGTGAAAGCTTA
Organism: Dorcus hopei; assembly: GCA_033060865.1. Lineage (NCBI taxonomy): Eukaryota > Metazoa > Arthropoda > Insecta > Coleoptera > Lucanidae > Dorcus > Dorcus hopei. The sequence goes on from CM065424.1 coordinate 36,885,113, forward strand.
TGACGTTTTTCCGAGAAATGTAGATAGTCATAATGACGTTTGGTGTTTGGACAGTGGATGTTCGTCACACTTGTGTAGAAGCCAAGAAAATTTTACGCAATTGAGTACAAGTGACGCTAGAAAACTAAATTTGGCGAATAATTCGTCGACAGAAAGGCCGCGGAAAGGTGTCATTCCAGATAAGTCAAAATGTCTAGTTGACACACTGTTTGTTCCTGATCTACGAATGAATATACTGGGTAGGTTCCACTTAACGATCAAAATGATCAAAGTAGCGGTGCCATTGTTCCACATAACGCTCACAACGATCAGAACAATAATAATAGACACCTGGGTGCGAGGCTAGGAAAGCGATCACATCGCTCACAAAATGAACCTGGGTCGGCGTAAGACATCACACGTGACGGCGCGAATTTAAAATATGTAATTGAAAAGTTAACTTAGCATTTTGCATTTTGGACGCAGTTAAACTTAATTACTGTTTTCCGTTTTACCGTAGCAATATTCTCTTGAAAACATAAACACAACAGAATCTCTGAACAAGTTCGTGAGAAGGGCACACAAAAGCCGTTCCACTTCTCTCGCCGTTATGACCAAATAATACAAGTGGAACGACGCTACGTACTCTATAGAACATAATCATTGTGATCCTTAAGTGGAACCTACCCACTATCTGTTGGTAAGATCACGGATCACGGATATCATGTCTTAATCGAAAAAGATGTCGCCAAGATCTTAAACGACGACGGCGATGTGTTACTGACAGCCAACCGCATGAATGGATTGTACTACGTTCAAGCAGAAAATGTAGGTGGATGCATGGCCAGCGCTGAATCTAGGAAATCAGAAAAAGGTTTGCTACAACTGTGGCATCGTCGGTTGGGACACTTGAACGTCAAGGGTCTCGTCGAAGCTGTACGGAATGGAGCATATTCGAAGTTTGGCGTCGAAAATCTCGGTGATCATGACATCGAATGTCATCGATGTCTGTCCCCAAGGAAAGATGACAAGAACTCCTTTTCCACAACGACAAAGTCGATGTACGAAGGCTCTCCAGGTACAGCATACAGACGTTTGTGGACCGATGAGAACTGAATCCTGTGGTGGAGCCAAATATATGGTAACTTTCATTGACGACAAATCAAAATGAAAGAAAAAGTGATGTCTTTGCTGAATTTCAGAAGGTCAAATCGTTGATGGAAAATCAACAAGGTGCCAGAATAAAATACCTACAGTCAAACAATGGTACTGGATACCTCAACAGACCGTTTAATGAGTACTAGGATAAGCACGGCATACAACGATGTTTGACCGTACCAAATAATCCGGAGCAGAACGGTGTTGCTGAGCGAAGAAATCGGACATTGGTGGAAACAGCTAGGTGCCTACTAATTCAATCCGGCCTGCCACAGTCTTTTTGGGCTGAAGCCATCTCTGCAGCTAATTATATCAGAAATCGATGTCCATCGAAGTCAATTGGTGGGAAGACACCATTTGAAGTCTGGTATGGCAAGAAACCGGATATCAACCATCTTAGAGAGTTTGGATGTAAAGTTTTCGTACTGAATCGATCACAGAAGAAAGGAAAGTTCGAGAGCAAGTCGAGAGGAGGTATTTCATTCGGCTGTTCGGAGCAGTCGAAAGGTTATCGAGTGTGGCTTTCGAAAGAAAAGAAAGTCGAAATAAGCAGGGACGTAAAATTCCTAGAATTTTCCCAAAGAAAATCGAAAAATGAAGGTTCGCAGACGGAAGAGATTTCAATAAAGCCAGCACAAAAATATTCCGAGATCGAGATTGAGGTGCAGCCGACGATTACACCAGATCAGTTAATGATCCAAATAATGTGATCAGTGACGATAATAATGATGATATAAATGAAACTGACAATACTCCTAGTATCATGAGAAGAGCTCCAGGAAGACCTCAAAAAGTTATAACTGGAACAAGAGGTCGCCCCCGAAAACAGTATCGTTACGTTGATACAGATTTGAAGCAGTAATCGTTCTTGGGCGAGGTACCAGTCCAACAAGCAATTACTAGCGGGGATGCTGATGAATGGTACGAGGCCATGGCCAAGGAATATAAGAGTCTTATTAAATACGACACATAGAAAATTGTTGAACGACCTGAGGATTGTAAAGTCATCGACGGAGAATAGTTCTACGAAATAAATTTGCTGCAAATGGCACACTTGAGAAAACGAAGGCAAGAGTTGTTGCAAAAGGTTTCTCACAACAACCAGGAATCGATTTTAATGAAACTTTTTCGCCAGTGACCCGTATTAACTCAGTTAGACTCATCACCGCTCTTGCTTCACAATGTGGGATGACAATACAACAACTCTACGTAGCAACAGCATATTTAAATGGTTCTTTGGAAGAGAAAATATACATGGAGATACCGAAGTTAACGGAAAAGATCCTAAATTACATTATTCAGACCGAAGAATGGGACAAATCTTTTAAAAACAAAGCTGAAAGAATGTTAAAAGAAATACAGAAGGGTGACAAAGTTTGTTTATTGAAGAAAGCACTCTATGGACTTCGTCAAGCCGGTCGCAAAGGGCACGAGAGACTTAATCAAGAGTTGCAGAATCTCGAAGCTGTTCAGCCCAAGAATGACCCATGTGTATACTATTTAGGACGAGGAGAAAATCTAGTACTGATAACAGTGTATGTACCTAATCGCATCTAAAAATTTGTCGGAGATTACGCGAATAAAGAATGGTCTAGGAAAGTGCTTCGAGGTTAAGGATTTGGGCAACGTAAAGGCCTCCACAGATTTCGTTCAAATTCGCGCGAATTGGAACGCGCGAACATATCCGAACGTGCTAAACACCTGGTGTGTGGAGAAAAAAAACGGTACGGTTTTATCGATCTTTTATACGATCTTGTTTCGCGCGACTTGGTCCGCACGGTCCAATTCGCGCGAATTGAACGAAGTCTGTGGTGCCCTTAAGCCGGTGTCTCGGATTGGAATTTGTTAAACACAAAGATGGATATTCCATTCATCAAAAGGGATACATAGAAGAAATCCTTGATCGCTTTCATATGAAAGATTGCAAGCAGGTCTCTACACCAATGTTAGATTGTCGAAAAACAACCGATACATGCAAGGACGAGGATTCAAAAGTGCAGAATTTACCCTATCGTGAACTCGTTGGTTCTTTAATGTATCTAGCTTCAGGAACCAGACCAGATATAGCACATGCCATCAGTTGGCTTAGTTGTTTCAACTGTTACAAGTTACAGCACTGGGTGGCAGCAAAACGTGTGCTCCGCTATTTGAAGGGGACTTTAGAACTCGGCATCAGGTATCAATTAACCAATACTCCTATTACAGGGTACGTCGATGCCGATTGGGGAAATTGTGTAAAGGATAGAAGATCATACACAGGATTTGCCTTTATACTATCAAAGGGAGTCATATGTTGGGAGTCGCGAAAACAACGAACAGTTGCACTTTCATCTATAGAAGCGGAATATATGGGTATCACAGAAGCCGTGAAAGAAGCAATATATCTACGGAGATTCTTACTTGAACTTGGTTTCGAGTACTTGGCCGATGTAAGAATATTTTGTGATAACATGAATGCTCATAGACTCACCACGAATCCTGTATTTCATAATCGCACGAAACACATAGACGTGAGGCATCATTTTGTTCGGGAAGCGGTATCAAGATGCAGTATCTATCTACCGAGGAGATGGTCGCAAATATTCTCACAAAAAGTGTACCGGGACCTAAACATCGTAAATGTTTAATTTGTTTTGGCATGCAGAGGTCCGTACACCACGAGGAGGAGTGTTAGATATCCTGATATCGCGTACGTTGTGCATTAATTGTGTGTATATTAGTGTGCTATGTCCGTTGTTATGTATGACATACGAAATACTTACTTGTTAAAAATATAAATAAAGATCTTAATTCTACAGAAGTTTTTTCCACGTGTTTTCCACTTTAATTCACACTTCCTACGGACCTTTAATAAAATGTTTATTTTTGAAATATTTTATTTTATTTAAAGTGAGGTTAGAAATGTAGGTGACACTAGTCGTATGAAGAACCCTACGCTATACGTTCAGAATAATTTCATGGCTATCTAGACCGTTTTTTTTTAATTGAACACTCGGTATTATAGAAAAAAAAACTATGTAATCCAAGCAACACGCCAAAGCGCAGTGTAGTTTAATCACAATATAGAAATTTACTTCGTTTTAAGTGGAGGTAATTTCTGGGAGCTGTACTATCCACAAAATGGCAACTTTCCGTCAGTTGTTGGTTGTTAGCATGACAGTTTTGGATGTCGGATATTTCATTTTGTGATAATAAAAGAGAAGTTTTACATGTGCAATTCCTATTTGTAACATGAATAATGCAAATAATTTACAAATTAGTTACATCCGTTTGGCCAAAAATATTTTCTGAGATAAAAAGTTATTTATGTGTTGTTATCTTGTTATTGATAGGTCACAAGAATGATGTAATTGAATAAGCAGAACTAATTTAGAAGATAAATTCGTCATACTTCGTTATGGTATGTGGTAAAACTTGAATGAAATGAATAGAGTATCTATCTAATTAGCCAAGTGTAAAACAAACAAAATTGAGGTGTGAAAATTTATTTTCTATTCTGCTGACTGTGGACTTAATTTTGTTTGTTTTACACTTGGCTCACTAGTTAGGCGAAGGCTATTTTCACCGAATTTGTCGGTGAATTTAGACAACAGACTATTTTCATCGACAAATTCGGTGAAAATAGCCTGCTATCTAAATTCACCGACAAAATGTTGGTAAAAATAGACGGAAGTTTAAATTCACCGACACTTACTACGTTTACATGTAGGATTCCGTTTGAACTGAATAGGCAAATGATTTTGAATATATCATTTATATAAATTTATATAGCAGACTATTTTCACTGACATTTTTGCTGAATAAGTACCTATGGACAGTTGTTTATATTCATTGGATTTTTTGAGTTTTTAATACGAGGTGTAACCAAGGGCATAGATAGTAGTTTTACTTCCCTATTTGATTTTTAAGGAAATGTAGAAGTACTAATAATATAATATGTATAAAAGGAAATTTCCAATTATTGGAGGTAGGTATCTAGTGATTCATTAAATTTCCACTCTACCAAGCGTCGTTTAATGAACTTTCTATTAATCATCGCTTGCGAGAATGGATTTCTTTTGAATCACTTTATATATTAGATCTGCTAACGATTTTTAATTTTAGCGGAAATGGCATTACGAATAAACAAGGGATCATTCATTATGTATTGACTTGTAACATTATTTCTATTTTGATAGATATGGTTTTACAAAAATAAGCTCTTTATTTTGATTCTAGAACGCTTGTTTAAGGTAGTTTTTTCACTGCTTTCAAATTATTAGGAAAATCATGTAAATTGATATTTTTTTGGGAAAAGACAAAAAAGGTTCAATTTGTTTAAATTTATTTATGCAACTAATATTGGTACGATACAATTGTCACAGTTCCAAGTATTATTTTCGGAAACATTTGTGTTGCCTACGGAAATGCAGTCGGTATGCCACCACTCATAGCAGGTATCACATTGGAACATGTCACCTAATATTGGTTGTCTGCAAGTCTGCATTTGCAGAATAACATCGGAGAGAGCTTGGAAACCAAAACTTCTACCGGTTCACTTTCTGCTAAGGTTGGAAAACTTATTAACAAACCATTTTCTAAACAATTTGCTAAATGAGGTCGTAATTTGGAGATATCATATCTAACTTCAGCTGGTTTTTCAGATAAATCAGAAGAAGCTAGTACAGCGTTTGCAATGGAATGTACACCAGTCACCTTTCAAACCTTGTCCTGTAAAACCAAGTCCACAATTGCCCGGGAACGAGAACAGGACCCGGAACAGGAACGTTAAAAAAGTTAAATCATTTCATAATCGTACAAGTGTCCACAATGCATCGGTAAGTACGGTAACGCTAATAAAGCTCCGCAACGAGAACGTATCATCTTCTACATTTAAGGGTTCCACAAACCGAAGCGGCCGCGTTGGCGGCCACGGTAGCGGCCGCGGCCGCGGATGCGAACGCGAAAGAAGGTCCACAAACTGTAGCGGTCACGGTGGCGGCCTCAGCGCAAACCATACCCGTTCATTATTAACTATTTTGCTAACATGGATGTTGAAAATGATGTTATAGAAGAAGGATTACTTCTAGCAGCTTTGTTGGAAGAAGATGTACAGGAAAGGTAGGTAGTTCCATTTGTGTTATCAACATAATAGTCATTTTTTCAAAAACAAGCAATGTCATTTTTTGTCAAACAACCAAATTAAAAGACTTTTTTAATAATTCACTCCCTTATTGACATCATTTTTACCATGCGATCAACGGCCAAACTGTGCAATCTGCGTTTAACCGCGGCCGCACATTAGAACGCTGCACAGGCCGCGTTTGCGAGTGCCAAATCGCGTCGATGTGGAAGCTGTCAAAAACATACTGTTGCCGCGTTTGAACGCCACCGCGGCCGCTACCGTGGCCGCCACCGCGACCGCTTCGGTTTGTGGAACCCTTTCCGTTGCGGAGCTTTTATTAGCGTTACCGTATTTACCGATGCATTGTGGACACTTGTACGATTATGAAATGATTTAACTTTTTTAACGTTCCCGTTCTCGCTCTCGTTCCCGGGCAATTGTAGACTAGGCTTAACTCTAAGCTGTTTACTTACAACTTTTCGCTCTATTTCAAATTTGAATTGGCTGGTGATATTAGATATTAATTTTTCAGATATATTCTCAGTACAGTTAAGAGAGTCATATAAATTAATGTTAACTGTTACAAAGTGTTGAGGAATGTGATAAATTTGAACAAAATATCCACTCTTCACAACAGAATTTATATAGTAAGGAATTTTTTCGCAAAATGGATCTATTACGTGGAGGCCAAAAATATTCGGATATTGTTTTGCTAACAGAATGAGTGAAGCATTAACTGTGTGTTTACTCAACCAACAATTATTTAATATTTCATTACGGTTTTGGAATGAAAGCTCTATTGGTTGATAAACCCAAATGTCTTGTGGTTTATGCTTTATTTCATGAGAAACGAAATACTGAATAGCTTTATCTCTACTCTTATTAGGCTTACGGAGTGTTCTTAGTTTAACTCCAGAAACAGATGAGAGTCGATTTGTTTGACAATTCAATCCGTTCTAATTTCAGAAATTAGCGCATCAACATTGAAACTCGCTTCAACATATGAATCCCACATGTAAACATAGTAAATGTCGGTGAATTTAGCCCTGCGACTATAATGGTCTATTTTCACCGACATTTTCGGTGAAAATAAACAGCGGTCTAAATTCACCGAAATTGTCGGTGAATTTAGAATTGTCAGTGAATTCACTCCGCACTAGTTATTCTGTTCATTTCATTCAATTCTACTGTTAAAACATTACGGCCCGATCTTTTCATCTCCAGTTAATTTTATCTGAGGGTTTATTTCCACAGTGACAATTGTGATCACAATCGTTACTATAGGAATTAATCGCCAGATTAATTGGAGATGAAAAGACCGGGCCTTAGAGCGTTTTCCCTGAAGTTTTTCTTAGGTCATCAAATCAAAATTTTATACCGTTGATAACAAGTTACCGAAATGAAAAATATAGGTTTATAGGGATTATTATTAACGCCTGAACGGTCCAAGTGGTAAGGGACCGGCCTTGCAATTGCATGGTCGTCGGTTCAAACCGCGCTCGGGATTTTTCTCGGGGGTGGTCGGTATAGACTTCAGGCACCCTTCAGTGTTGGGGATAAAATTCGACACTGCTTCCCCTTAAAACGGCGAGGAGGTTTGGAAGTAACAAAACCATGGAACACTTTACACACACTCAAATACACTCCCGCTTGTGAGGTCCTGACAAGTCTATGACTTAGGACCCCGTTGGGCAACCACCACAGATTAAAAAAATAATTAAAAAAATATTGATATCATAAATCATAACTTAAAAAAAATGATGGAAATACATATCTGAAAGTGATTTCTTCATATGTGCTGTAATTTGAATCGCTATTCTCCTTTTAGATTTTTGCTCCGTCACAAACATTTACGGAGTTATGGATTTTATCCGCTACTTAATTTCCACGCTGTGTTTACATACACTGTGATTTTTTGAAAACGATCCACTTGAAACATTTTAAAAATGAAAAGGTGCTCATTTTGAGTGAATGTTTTTTTTTCAGTGTTGGTTGTTTATTCTATAATAAAATGTCACTATCACACTGTTTTTTCCAATGCCTAGCGAGATATTTAGTAGATCAAAGTGTTAATTTTTTAATTTGTAATTAAATATTTTGTAAAAGACAGTACATTGGCACATTCTTTGGAGGATAAGCTTTCATTCGAGGTACCACATGATGGGTCATTCCATTAAAAATTTTTGAGAGGGTATTCGTGGAAGCACGAGAATAAACGTCAAAATTGTGATTCATAGGTCAAAACATCCCCCCTTAAGAATAAAAGCAGACGTATTTTTGGAAAATTTTATTTTCCTTTTCGTTTTTGAAATATTTCAGATGGATCGTTTCAAAAAATCACCCTGTATACACGCTATTTCAAAGTAAGTCGGGCACCATTGCTAACTTTCTTATTTTTGGAGCTACAGAGTCGATCAAATTAGCGAATTTGTTTACCTTTTTCCGCTGATTACAAATATGAAAACAGAAAAACAATTAAATGTGAAGTTTTCGAGATTTCTTTTATTACAATCTTTTTTCAAATGGAACACTTTGTATTTTATCATAGTAAATGAAAGAAAACTGAATTCTAATAATGTCACGCAGTAAGCCAAACTATAGTCTGGTGATATTTTGAAGAGGTCCTAGGATATTTTAGTAGTTATTCCAAATCGTGCCTTGCATCCCGTAGCATAATGGATTATGAAGTTTTCAAAACTTGCTTCGGATTTCTGAACTGAAGGGACTGTCTCCTCTTTTTCTTCGCTAACGTCTAGAGCCAACGGGATGAAATGAACCACCTAGGGTTTTCCGTTTGGGATTTTCTTAATTCGATAGACATTATTGATTCGCTTGACAACTTTGTAGGTTCCCTCCCAGGAGATCTGTAGTAGGAAACAGACCTCGTCGTCGCTAGGGATTCTGTAACCAAACGAGCTCTCCTAGTTGTGCTGCGTTCGGCTTTGTAACTCCGAGTGACACTATCGACTCCATTCGCTCTATTGCCGTTCGGGTAATTACGTTGGAGTGAATAGTGTTAATTCTGAGAAAGTTCGGGTTTTGAGAGTGGAGTCAATCGAGCTCACTCCATTTACACAAGCTCCGAACTTGGAACTTACGCGAGAAAAGTGTTATTATAACCTCACTTTAAATGTGATTGTCGGTTGTATGGTCGGTGTCTGTTGTTGACAATGAATTAAGCTTGATTTATAAACTTTGCCTTTGCGCTGAAGTTGTCATCGCTGTTGTTCACTGCTGTTGATAATAATATATGCAGGGCAATGTATGTGGAGGCAACTATCTCGTTTTAGGAAATTCATTGCGTTGAAGATTATTCTCATTAATTGTTAGCAAAACCCCATGCAGTCTATTGAGTAAATTCTCGAAAGTATCTGGGTACATTCTAAAATGCATTTGAAATTGCTTGTTTGTCATATGAGGGACAGTGATTTCGGCGAAATTTTCAACTTTTTCAAGAACTGGTTCTCCTTCGTCAGAAGAATCATCAATCATAAATATTTTGCTCCCTTCAATGATAACTCCAAATATTATTTGTGGGGTAGCACCTTCCATTATAAAATGAGAAACTCACTACAACTGTTATCTTTTAACATTTAACAGCTGACATTTGACAACTCAGAACCCGAACGGAAACGAACTTAGTCCTAAAATATTGACACGTGACAAAGCTCTACGCACCACTCCAACGCTGCTCCAGCACCTTCGGAGTTACAAAGCCGAACGCACAAATTGTATCCTTGTATTTTGGACGTTGATGCAACGATCTTTCATTCGCAGGCACTTTGGATATTATGGCATATTTTGTCGTGGATGTCGCCCATTTTCTTACGTAGGTTACTAATGTAGTCTTCATTTGCAAGACGTTCAACGGATTTAACACCAAATTTTAGGTTGCACGAAAACGGCAGCTCGTGCCCAAATATCACATTTGCGGGTGTTTTTCATGTAGTTTCATAGATGGATGATCGATAAGCCAAAAAGAACAGTCGGACAACTTTGGGTAAGTATCGATTAATGGTCCTGTTAGGAAACCACCCTCTCGTCAGGTTAATAAAACACAACGATTTGGCCGTAAATTGTATTTTATGTTTTACGTAACTATACAACGTACTCTACTTCTATATTTACAGTTGGTTCTTGTCCGATGAAATTTGTATCACAAAATCTTCTAAGCGGACACTAAATCGCGCAACTATAAACTTTACGTTTCGCAGTCGTTCGACTGCTTCGTCAGAAGTGAAACTTATGTTGTCAAAATAAACAAGGTTGTCAAATTATGTTGTCAAAATAAACAAGGTTGTCAACCTTGTTTATTTTGACAACATAATTTTCACTTCTGACGAAGCAGTCGAACGACTAGAAGTTTTGTTGTCTGTTCGGTCTCAGGGACGCGATACCAGGTTGAACGATAATACTGGTATTCGGGACCAAGTGTTCTGAAAATACGGTGGTGAAGCAGCGAGAGCGGAAGCGAAGCATGCGGATTACTTTTCTGCAATTCGGTACACATATCATCAAATAGATTCGCTAACCGAGAAGTATGTTTTGTGACTGAAGTAATATCATCTTTTGACGTTTCGAAGAAACTGTCAAACAATGTGTAAAGTCGTTGTAAAGATGATTGTTCAAACACCGATACTAGTGTGTCCCAAATGTCCTTTGCTTCCGTCTTCCTACGAACATGGATGGCAGGTTCCTCATCAAGAGCCATGCCTATTATACGTGCGGCTCGCGCATTGTCGCGTTGCCAGCGTTTGTACGCATCGGACGGTTCGTCATTGTCCTTCGGCGGTGCCGGACACAAACGTGTTCCATCGATCACTGAGTAGAGACATTGTTCTTTCAAACACAGTTCTATTTGCCACTTCCATGTCTCCCACTGAGCTTCGTTGGCCAATTTCCGAATATTTGAAGTAACTCTGCCAACATCGTCGAACGGTTGCTGCGCCGCGTCGGTCATATTCTCTTCGATCGAATGCCAATTAATTCACTCGAATGCGGATTAAAATCGTACTGGGCCCATAACCTGTGATTGTTAAAGGGAATTGGCAAAGTGGTAGCAGAGCGTGGTTGTTGAAACGAATTGGCAAAAAAAAAACTCGTCGAACAAACTGTTTTATGTAAACTAACTTCTTGACATTACATTAAAACATTATACATAAACTTCTAGATTCAAAATAACATATGCATATCTATGGTAGAATGATGCAGTTTATTTACACCTTAACAGTACATGCTAATACTTCAAGCACCTACTTCGAAAGTGAAGTACCTACTATAGTAACGTAGTACTTACTATGCGATCTAGTAGATACTATTATGTTAATTTTAGTTCCAAAACGTCATTCCTTTAAGAGTCTCTCTGTTCACTTTAAAATCAGTTCATTTCAAAATCAAATTGATTTGATTTTGAGTGAAGTAAATGTAAATGGAGGACGGCTTATGTCTCCAACTTCATATTTTACAGTTGTTCGCCTGGATTGGTCGTATCTGGCCTTATACTTTTCCTGTTCTTGTCGAATACGTACTTTTGCTTCTTCTCTTAGTTGTTCTGGTTTTGTGTAATTCTCATTATCTATGGTTAACCTTCTTATTCTATCCTCTCCTACACGAGACATATACCCACACAGCAATTCAAATGCAGACCTTCCAGTAGACTTATTGGTGAAGGAATTTAAGTCAAACTGTATTTTCTTCATGTTAACATCCCAATCTGTTTCATTTTCTGTTGTCATTTGCATCATTGGGAAGAACAAGGGAATGTAGGTGGCGCTCAAAATGGCCGTCGTATGTGAGATAACCATAATAAATCTTCGGTTTTTGATCAGTTTATGCTTAGAAAACGTATAGAACGATACATTTTCGGTATAATAACAATAATAACTATGACACTGAGGCACACAACAGTAAATATTTGATTGTTCCACTGACAGTTTATCTCACCACGGCCAGCTCCATTAACATTCACTGACGTGTATGTATGGCCGTGTCAATTCGCCTAAAATTCGGTTCCGGAAAGCATGCCGTGGAGTACTCCCCTCAGCGCTCTCTATTAAAGATACTACAGAACTACTGACAGTAACGTAATGGCAACTGCAATTACTTAAAAACTCACAAGAGGCGCTGAGTAGAGTACCCGTCAAATTTTTAAAAGTCAAATTGAAACGGCCATACATACACGTCAGTGAATGTTAATGGAGTTGGCCATGATCTCACATACGAAAGTTCATATATAAACACCAGGGCGGCGACTCTTTCGTTTGTTCTTCCCAATAGGTACAGCTGAATTAAAAAAAAACGGGAAATGATTTTTTTCCAGTTGTAAATTTGGTTCCATTTGTCAGTTAATTGTCTACTTGACAATACATACATATCTTTAAAAAAAATTAACCTATTTACCTATGAACTGACATACCGTCAAATAATGTTGCGTAGTAATGTTGCGTTAATCCTCTCAACTAACCCATTTGCTTGAGGATGTCTAGACGAGTTTATCGTATGTTTCTGACAGAAATCTTCAAATCTTTTCGAGGTGAAACACGTTCCCTTGTCACTTATTATCCTATCGGGCGCACCGAAGCAGGTCACAAATTCTTCTAACCTTTTTAAGTTGGTCTTGTTTTTGTTTTTGTGTGCCGGACTGGATTTAAAGTTACGTACTTGGTTAAATTATCGCATATCACTAATACAAATTTATTCTTTTTCTTGGTACTGATAAAGGGTCCTACGTGATCTACATGAATAATTGAGAAAGGACGGTCTCCTGGTGGGATCGGATGCAGATCTCCTGGCTGTGGTCCTACTGGATTCTTGCTTAATAATAATATTTATTTTATCCTTTTGACCAAGTACCATCGTAATCATAAAAAGCGACTACATCGAAGTGAAACAGAAACTTCCATTTTCAAAAAAATTTAGTTGTGTAACATTACTTTTGGCATTGTTTGTCATGTATTTGTCAACCTATAAAATTTAATCCATTATTCATTCGATTCCAAAGGAATAAATATTCTCTGTGGGTAGTAAATAATATAATAAACATAAACTAAAATCAACATATAACATAAACTGAAATCTCAGCACATACTAATGATTCGTTTAAATTATTTGAAAAGAAAAAAAAATAATATTTTGTCATTTCTCCATTATGAGCTAGCACATTTTGAAGACATCTGGGCATAGATGAAATTAAATTATGACAATATTCAGGTGTAATTTGCCCCCATGCGTCAACAATACTCTGCAGTAGCTCATTTTGGTTTCGTGGTTGAAAATTGTTTTTAAAGATATGTTTAGTCATTTTTGCCCAGATGTTTTCTACTGGGTTCAAGTCTGGACTCTTTGAAGGCCACGGCAACACATTTATCTCCTGCTCCTCCATATATTCACGGATAATGCGTGCTCGATGAACAGGGCAATTATCCTAAAATTAAATTAAAGTTAATATTATGTTACTCCAGTGTATTGCTGTTTGCAGACCTGTTGGAATATAAAATATTTTCACCAAAAATTGGTAGGACAGAAGGCAGCATAATATCATTCAATATTCTCCGATATACTAAAGCAGTTAATCTTTCATTTATAATGAAGCATATACCCGGACCTCTACTACTCATCCATGCCCAGAGTTTCACTGAGAATCGACCACTTTGGTTGGTTTTGCGAGTATATCGTGGGTCATATCTCATTCCACTCAATCTATAGACTCGCAAAGTGCCGTTATGATTTGATTGAAAAGTCTTCTCATCCGAAAATACAACGTTGTCCCAGAAATTAGCGGGATGTTGCAAATATTCCTGTGCAAATTGAATTCCCCTCTCTTTATTTTGATTAGTGAGGAATATTTTGTTGGCAGCGCAACGATTTTTCAATTCGGTTTCACGGATTCTGCGCCGAGCGGTAATGGAAGATGCGGAAAAATTTGTTTCTTCTTTAGCTTTTATCGCGGTATGAAAAGGATTATTTCGAAGGTAATTTACCAGTTGATTATCTGCTGTACCGTCGATATTCTTCTGCGACCTGACCCTCGCTTTCGACTTATTATTCCGGTTTCATGGATTTTTTTCTTCAAGCGCAAAACGGTACTGGTGCTAACAGCTAATTCAGCTGCAACTGCTCGAATGCTGATACCGTCTTGTAGTCGCGTGTGAATAATTGCCTGCCTTCTGAATTTCATTTAATTGAAGCATTTTTATTTGTTTTGTCAAAATACTATTAATGTCAAAATGACAAAAGTTCATTTTGAAGCACGCTTCAATCAACCAAAATTTAGAGTGTAGTCGGTTTTTCTGATTACGATGGTAAGTACATGGTATAGGATGCGTCAAATAAATAAATATAAGTATTAATAAAATAGATAGAATATACACATTAAAAGAGAAGTCTAGATTAACTAATAATAAGTAATGTATCGTCTGTTCTTAATTGTAAATAACGTGAATATATCTTATTCTGAAACATGCAAAACACACATATCCGTTTGTTGCTAGAGTAACGTAATAATTAAATGACAGCAATGTATTAAAGCGTGTATTTTATTTTGAAACATAGGTTGTCAAAACAATTATTAACTTCAGCTTTTAACATTTTAAGTCGTATCATTGAGTACATTTACACGAACGTCTAAAGTAGGTTTTATTACAACCAACGTTACTAAAACCGACTTAAATGGTCGTGTAAATGAGGCATAACACCCATATTACTAAACCGTTTTACTAAAACGGGTGTTATGCCTCATTTACACGACCATTTACGTCGGTTATAGTAACGTTGGTTGTAATAAAACCTACTTTAGACGTTCGTGTAAATGTACTCAATGATACGACTTAAAATGTTAAAAGCTGAAGTTAATAATTGTTTTGACAACCTATGTTTCAAAATAAAATACACGCTTTAATACATTGCTGTCATATTACGTTACTCTAGCAACAAACGTTAGTGTGTGTTTCGCATGTTTCAGAATAAGATACATTCATGGTATAACAAATATAACATAACAAATATAATAAATAAGACAAAATTTACACATAAATACCAATACTATAAATAACATAGAATTACAAGGAATTATCCTCAAGAAATTCTGTCAAAGAATAATAACATTTTTGAGTTAATAATTTTTTCAGTTTACTTCTAAACAATTTATCGCTCAAGACCTTATAACTTTGTGGAATTTTGTTATAACTTATCACAGCTAAATACTTAGGTGACTTTTGTAAAAGGCTGATTTGTGACGAGGGATTTCTAGCGAAAAGCCATTTCTCGTATCGTAGCTATGATAAGAATTTAATTTTTTCCATTGAGCTTCGTTTTCTTTAGCGTAGATAAGTAGGATAAGAAGGATAAAAATTCCTATGACAGTCATAATTTCCCATTTTCTGAAAATATTACGGCAACTGACTCTACAGTCTGCACCTTCCATAAATCGTAACGCTCTTTTCTGCAATATCAGAACACGTTCTATTTCACTACCTGATCCCCATATCATCGTCCCGTACATAATCAGTGAGTGAAAATTTGAGAAATAATACATTCTTAAGTTAACCAAATTCACGTATACCACGATTTAATTTTAACTCTTCTGATGTAGAGTTTTTGAATTTAACGTAATGAGTTCTATTTATTAGGTAACTGTTAAACTAATCCCAGGAAATACCTCTGATGCCGTATGCATATAATTTTTCAAGTAGTATCTGATGATTAACAAGATCAAATGCTTTGCTAAGTTCTAAAAATATACCCAGACAGGTCTCACCTCGATCCATGTTGAGATATAGCTCATCTAAAAATTTCAAAATAGCAGATAAAGTACAACGATCTTTGCGAAAACCAAATTGGTTATTGTTAAGAACATATTTTACATTTTCCTAAAAAGAACATTAACTTTGTACTGACGCCTTTTTCTAAAATTTTGGAAAATATACTTAATAACGAAATAGGTCTGTAATTTTTAATTAAATTTTAGGGGCCATTTTTGTGTACAGGTTTGATCTGAGCAATTTTTAGTTTTGTTGGAAATATTCCTTGGTTAAGCGAGTTATTTACTATTTCGGTAAGTGGAGTTAATATTTCTGATATACCTTGCTTTTTTAAGAATGAACTTATTTCATCATATCCTGCACTAATGCCCGATTGCACCAACTTTTTAAGCGGAACTTAAATTTAAGTGGTGTTTAGACTATGACATTACTTATAGATTTAACAAAATGTTAGTCACATTCTAATTGATACTTAAGTTGAAGTTTAAATGTCAATCGGAATGTATTTGACATTACACTGACCATACGTAAATGTCACATTCTAAACATAGCTTAAATTTAAGCTCTGTTTAAAAAGTTGGTGCAATCGGGCCTAAGACTTGCTTTTAATGAAGATACCACCTTTAATATATCTTGCTCTATAACAGGACTTAAAAAAAAGTGTATTTGTTTTTTGATATAGCAGGATATTCCTCTCTTATGCGATTTGGATTGTCTAAACTGTCTGCAATGCTATTGAAATACTTATTGAAATACGCAGATATTAGTTTTGGTTCATTAATAAGTTCATTGTTGATTTCAAAATTTGTATTATTTTCGGGAATTATATTTTTATTTGATTTAATTATATTCCAGGCTGTTTTGGATTTTTGCTTTGAGAGAGACATTAACGAATTATTGTATAATTGTTTAGCCTTGGCGATAACTTTCTTGTAGATAGTTTTATAGTGTCTGTAGTATTCTCTCACTAAATTATTACCAGCTAAATTTAAGATATGTAAATCTTTCACTGTTTTTGAAGATATCTTTATGCCTTTTGTTATCCACTTGCATGAGTTACTACTTTTACGATTTTTATATATAAGTGGGAAAGCTTTATAGAATTTATCTAGCACTATTTCAATAAATATATCATATTGTTCGTTTACAGATTTGTAGTTTGTTACTTCACTCCAATCTACTTCTTGCAACGAATTTTTGAAGTTTGCTATATTAAATTTACTTTTTATTTGACGGAAAGGAAGCTTATCTGGAATACTATTTAATTGTTGTTCGCTGGGGTATATGGACAAGATTTGTGCACTATGGTCCGATATGCCATTGTGAATAACTGAGCTTTCAATAAGATTAATTGGGTAAGATACACAAACATTATCAATGCAATTTTTTCCTCTGGTAGGTACTTCAATAGTTGGTATTAGGTTATAGGAATTTAATAAATCTTTAAGTCTCAGTATCCAATTGTTTTGCTGTTTCTGTTTTAGTTTCCATTGAGGAACGAACTATTGTGCATGGTTTAATTTATTAATTTATAACTGTCGATTTGGTTTTTCAGATTACTTATTTCTTTTTTCAATGCATCATTTTCTTCTTTTAGCATGATATTTGCGTTTTCACATTCCACCAGTTTATTTCTAAGTACTGCAGTCATATCAATCGAGTTAATATCATTTGTGTTATTTTCATTCTCTTGATAAGTTACACTTATGTAACTCGCATTCTTCGGACTTTCGTGGGTTTTCTTAGTCATCGATTGTAATTTCTTATCCTGTTTATTTCTTATTAATCCAGATCGTGTCGAAGACATATTGTAGGAATGTGATGTAAGAACTTGTCGCCGTTAATAAGAAATAGAAGTACTTGTTTTCGTTGTCCGAATATGCTGTCAGATGTGGTAAAAACGTATACTGCGTAATGTCGTACACACAAACTTTTGGAATTGCACCTTTGTTAAAAAAATAATTTTACAATTTATAGTTTCCATAAAATTTCACGGCACGAGCGAAATAACGTGTCACTCACGTACATCACGTACTCACTTACATATGTATATTAATATACGCTCAACACACATTTTGATATGTTCTTTAACGTACCCACGCATGTTTGGAAAATAGTAGTATCGTCGCATGTTGTTAAGTGTTCTTTCCATCTCTGGATGTCCCTTAAGGTCGTGATACTTGATGGTTAGCCACTTTCGCATTGATTTTGGCATTACATACATCATTGTTTATTTCCCGCACTCGTTTCTATCTCTTTGTGTAAAAGTCCATGTTTCAGTTTGTAATCTTTTACTATGTCTTTTTCAGTTTTACCCACTTTACTTTCACTGCCTTTTAAAATAACAACTTTTCTTTTTAAATCGACATCCGAATACTGAAATAATATTAGCTCTTCTTCTCAGTGTAGTATGGATAATACCACTGGCTCCTCATCTTTGTGCTCGGTGTTGTAGTTTTCCGGCATGCCTTATTTTGTCTCCGGGTCTATGCTTTATATCAAACTGATATTCACTTAGCAGATTATGCCATCTTATTATTTGAGGATTCTTCGTACGATTTGCATTTAAGTATATCAAAGCCTGACAATCAGTAATTATCAAAAACTTTATACCTATTAAGAATATTCGTAAACGTCCTACAGCCCAAACTATCGCCAACAACTCTAATCTGCTAGAATGGTATGATTTTCCTACTTCTGACGTTCTTCTACTGATGGTATAAACTGGATGCATTAGTCCATCTTCGCCTTCTTGCATCAACATTTCCGCAAGTCCCACTGAACTAGCATCTGTGTGAAGTTCCGTATTCTTCGATTTTGGATTGTAGATGTGTAGTACTGGTTGAGACGTCAAAGCACTTTTCAAGTCTTCTAATGCTTTTTCTTGTTCTTCGTTCCAGATAAAGTCTGTATTCTTTTTCGTCAACTTTGTAAGTGGTTCTGCCCTCTCAGCGAATCTTTCCACAAATCGTCTAAAGAAACTTGTAAGATCTAGAAAACGTCTGAGCTCATGTACGTTCTGCGGTCTTGGAAAATTCCTGATTGCTTCTTGTTTTCCTAGTCCTGGTTTAATTTCTTCTGCTGACACTATAAATCCTAACTATTCCACACTGGTTTTTCCAAATTGACACTTAGATAGCTTAATAGTCAAATGAGCTTGTCGCAAAGCTTCAAACACTTTTCACTTCGACCAACTTTTGCTGGGTATTAAAATATTATCGAGATAGAATAACACAACTCGATTTCTCAAAGGGCCTAAGGCAATTTGCATTAATTTTGAGAAATAGAACGGCGCATTCCTCAATCCGAACACTGCACGTGTAAATTCTCCCGTTTCATCCGGAGTAATAAAAGCTGTCTTCTCCCGAGCTTCTTGTGTTAAAGGTAATTGTAAGTAACTATGCGCTAGATCCATTACGGTGAACATTTTGCTTCCAGCCAGCATTTCTAGGTGTTCATATGTTTGGTAGCGGAAATGATATTTTCTCTGTTTGCATATTTAGCTTCCGGTAATCCACAACTAATCTAGATTCTCCAGCTTTCTTCTTCACTAACAAAACCGGGCTCGTTTACGTCGAAGTGCTCTCTGTGACTAAACCTGCTTGTTTCCAATCACTTACAATAGACTTAATAACTTCTCTCTCATTTGTACTCGCTTTGCATGGTTTTGAGTTCACTGGTACACTACCTGGTGTCTCTTTAATGTCCATATAAAGCAATTCAGTTTTTCCTAATTCATGAACGGTTTTGGCCACACAGTCTCTATAATCATTCATCAAGGTAACTAATTCTTTCAATTCTTCGTTTGTAATATCTCCCGTATTCAGCTCTTCTGCAGTGATGTCATCTCCTACCTCACGAACCGTTGTTTCCATGGTCTCAGCACTTGCAATTCTGCCTATTTCTTCACCTATCACAATCCTTTTCTCTTCCCCTGAAATATTCATGATCGGCAAACAGACTTTGTTGTTACACTCCTGTACCTTAATAAAGTTCATCGAATTATGTGGTAGTATTGCGTTCTGCTTTACTACTAATTTCAAATTTTCACCCTGCTTTTCCTGGGACTCTACCAAAGGCAACTGCAAATCATCCCTATGTTGAAACCAAAGCTTGTCGTTTACTTTAAAATAAGCTATATGAGGTTGTTCCGTAAAAGTTCTGCCAACAATTATGTCTAACGGTTGTACATCATCTGGGGCTACCCTTAAATTTACATCATTCGCTTCTACCCCATCAACTGCCATTGTTGCATTTACAGTGCCACAAGATTTTACTGTAAAAGAACTGGGTCCAAAACCTTTTAATTCTGTTGGGCTTCGCTTTATGTCAAAATTTTTAGACTCTTGTATTAATTTATTTTCAAGCTTACCTTCTAAGATTTTCACGTTTTCTTCCGTGTTTCTAGAATATTCCATTAATTTACTTAAATCATCTTTCAAATTTCCAGAATGTTCTCGTAATTTGGCTTCCAAATTTCCAGATTGTTTTCGTAATTTAGGTTCCAAATTTCCAGATTGTTCTAGAAATTTACTCTCCAGATTTTTCGACTATTCTATCAATTTATTTTGAAGCTTCCCTTTTAAGTGTTTCAAGTTTCCAGATTGTTCTAGAAATATAGCGTCAATATTTTACTTAAATTGGTAGGACCGCCCGAGATTTCAAAAAGAAAGGCTTCTGGGTCCTCTCCAATTTCTAGTAATGCTTTATGTAGTCTCTCTTGCAAAACTTCTTTCCAGAAACTTCTAATTTGCGTTCTTCTAATACATTTTAAGTTCACTGATTTTTTGTTGTTTTAACGGAACTCGTTTTGTCACCAACGTTTATTAATTTATTTAATAACTAAATAGTTTTTATATTTATTTCAAATTTAGACGCAAATCGCACACCTGACACCAATTATAATGTTTTTATAAAAAGTATACATTAAAAATAAATAAATTAAATACAAGAATAATTAATAACGAGTTACACAAAAATATCAATCTATTAAATTGATAAGTTCGGGCCTGCCGATGCTATTTATTCGGTAAAATTTTCTTTGCTCCGCTAGATTTTATTTGTCTTTTATTTCTCTTGGTGTTATCATGTTTTGTCTGTTTCTTGGTTACGATACATAATTTGTCACTATACAGGCTGACCATCAGTTTATATGTTAAGTGGGTATAAACCTGTGGGAATTTCTGTTCTCTTTCAATACCGTGTGTAGGCCAGTATTTCACTGGCTACTTGGACAATTTTACGCCAGGTGGCGCCCTCTTTACAACTAGATTTAAGCTACCTAGAATCAGATTGTAGCCCACCCCGTCTCCACTGAGCTGGGCATATTTTCAACATCAACGCTTTCTCATAGAATTCCCTGAATTATACAGGGTCAAACAAGTAGCAGTGCAATATATTGAATAAGATTAATTTTTTTTATTTTTATTGAAGCTCTCTCAATATATTGTTGGGCGTGAGGGGTATATTGCACAACATCATATCATCCGCTCTTAAAAAATTGCGGTAATCAGCAGGTTCCACAGAGTTCTCTGAGTAAATTACTATGTCCTCTTCAACCACTTTTTAGACTACGTTTTGCTTTTTGCTCTTCTTTTTGAGCACATACGCCAAAGCGTCTTCACCGATACCTGACATGCTGAATTCCATCGACGGATAATAAACAAATAGGAAACGAAGAGCAAATGGTGTGATCTCGTTGAAAGCGAATATGTGATCGAGGATATATATTATTGCGCAATATTATCGAACCGTTTGAGAGCCTAACATTTTTGAGCAATATATTGATACAATAATGTTGATCAAGTAAGGGGCCCTTAATGTTGTCGATCGTCTTGTTGAACTGAACCCCGCAACCGAAGAGACAAATTAACACATTTGGGGCGATGCTCTTGCTTTTCCAGTCACGTTCTGCGTCCCTTCAACCACATTAAATGTACGCTCGGGTAAATGGAAGCCGGGCAAACAGTTTTTAATTGTTGGCGTAGGACACTGGCCAGCATAAAATAGAAACCTAACGTTGCGAAGCGATGAAAACTCAATTTCAAACCGCCTTTTTTTCTCATGCATTAATTACGTGCTTCCTTTTTTGTTGCCGGGCGAGCAATCAGAGAATTTTGATTAACTTCAAAATATAGGGGAACTCGGAATAGAACGGAACCTTTAATGATTGAAGAGTTTCAGTAGATTTCACTTCAAAAACTGAAGCTTTAATTATTTGACTTTGTGTAACAATAAAATAAGATATAAGAATTAAAAAAATTTTAAGGCATAATTTTTTTCTGCACCGGCCATAGAACACAGTGGAACCTTCAAATCATATTTTAATTTATATGCAATCTAAATTTTAAAACTTTTTTAAATTATGATTATTTATGAGGATGCATTAAGTAGAGATTATACAGGATGTCTTACAAAAAACGCCCCAAGCCATAACTCCTTTATTTGTGGACTAATTTTAAAAAACAAAGAGGCAAATGAAATGAGACTAAAAACACTATAAAGTGTGGTTAATAAAAAAAAATTTGAAATTACCTTCATGGTCAAACGACTGTCAACTTTTATTTTTTAAATGGTTCTGTATATTTTTTATTATTGTATCTCGAAGAGCTACTTTTTCTAAATTCAATAATGTGCAACACTTTTAAGTTTTAACCAGCAAATACTAGAGAAAACATTAATGAAAGAATTGAGTGCAAATGTAAGTTGCTATGTGAAAAAAATTCACATCATTTCTTTCTAAACCATGTATTTTCTGAGGAATGTAGGGATGAAGTTTGTGCTTTTTCAAAACACTCTGCACAGTAACTCCTGATATTCCAGTCAAACTACCAATTTCGATTATTAAAACCACCATAATGTGTGTTTAGTTTAACTGTTTTTTTAATTATCTTCATAGTCAAACGACAGTCAACTTTATTTCTTAACACTAGCGTTAAAAGTTGTACAAAATTGTTGGTTACAATGGATAATAATCAGTTGACTGACTTATTGCAAGTTTATTTTGAATGCAATAAGAACAGCAGCCAAGCAGTGCGACTCTATAGAAAGTACATGGTTTAGAAAAATGAAATGATCCTGAGCGAAGACAGGTCTTTTGTAATTTTTATTTAGACAAAATACAAGAGGACCCAATTTTTTTTTCAAAAAATTATTTGGTCCGACGAGTGCACTTTCGGCACTAATGGCATCTTTAATAGAAACAATTATCGATGTTGGTGTCAAGAAAATCCAAGAGTTCTTTGTAGAAACTAATTTTCAACGAAGGTTTAGTCTAAATGTTTGGTGTGGCATTTTAGGAGAGCGATTAACTGGACCATTTTTCATAGATGGTACCTTAAAGCAACAAAAGTACCATGAACTTTTGACTGAACGCGACTTTTTCCACATTGCAACTTAAATTTGCACACTCAATTCTTTCATTAATGTTTTCTCGTTTTCTGCAATATTTGCTGGTCAAAACTTAAAAGTGTTGCACATTATTGAATTTAGAAAAAGTAGCTCTACCAGATACAATAATAAAAAATATACAGAGCCATTTAAAAAATAAAAGTTGATAGTCGTTTGACCATGAAGATAATTTAAAATTTTTTTTTAACTAACCACACTTTATAGTGTTTTTAGTCTCATTTCATTAGGCTCTTTGCTTTTTAAAATTAGTCCATAAATAAAGGAGTTATGGCTTGGGGCGTTTTTTGTAAGACACCCTGTATTAAGGCAGGTAAAGATATTTTCTTCACTAAACTAGTAAACTCAGATGTATTCTCTCCCTTTCCAGGTATTGTTATTCTCTTTTATTACTTATAATTTTTTCGTTTTTCAGTTATTTTCTTTATAGAAACAAATTGTAACCTTTTTTTAACTTTTATGTTTGATCCTTTTTCTTCTCTTTATTTTCAATGACTGATTCACGTTTTTCTTTGCATTCAGGAAAAGTTAAGACGGTCGCTTGTCTCTTTCTTCTTGTAGATTTTGTTATGTATTCAGAGGCCAGGGTAATTAAAAAAGGCAACGCACTTTGATCGTAACATTTACTTAACCTTACGCCCACTGTTACCAACCTCTCATATTCATGGTGGTTACAATACATATATATTTGCTCATATTCTAACACCCCCACATGGGCAAATATTTACAATTTAAACTCCCCTTTTAGACCCATTCGTTTAATACAGTCTTTTAATTTAGGAGCAGGTACTCCTTTGGTTAGTAGGTCAGCTGACATCTCCTTGCATGGGATGAACTCTACTCTGATGTCTCTATTCTCGACCTTTTCTCTAATGAAGTGGTGGCGGATGTCGATGTGCTTTGTTCGGGGTCGATATCCACCATTCTTCGATAAGTCTATTGCACCTTTGTTGTCGCAAAATAGGACCATCGGGTTGGTAGTAATTTCAGGGAGGAGGTCTTTGCTCAGCGATTGGAGCCACAGTGCTTCTTGACATGCAGCAGAGAGCGCCATGTACTCTGCCTCCGTGGTTGATAGTGCTACGGTACTTTGGGTCTTGCTTTGTCACGTTATTGGTCCATTCTGAAACAGAAAAATGTTGACCGTAACCGAGTGACGGGTTTCACTTCCACTGCCCCAATCAGCGTCACTGTATCCTACACATCCATCATGGGTGGTTTTGTCTCCACTAAACTCTAATTTAGAATTCAGGCTGCCTCTCAAGTATCTAAATATTCTCTTCACCGCTGACCAGTGTTGTTTACCGGGATTTTGCATGAAACGGCTTACCACTCCTACAGCATAAGATATATCTGGTCGCGTTCCTTGGCTGGCATACAGCAGGCTTCCCACAGCCTCTCTGTAGGGAATGCTTTTCATTTCTTGAATTTCTTCTTCTGTAGTTGGTTCCATATCTTTAGTTAACTTATAACCTGGCTCAAATGGCATCGACACAGGATTGGCTTCGTACATGTTAAATTTCCGAAGAATTTTCTTGATATAAGTGGTTTGATCCAACCACCCTTGCCCTGTTTTCGGTTTCTGGTAATATTCAATCCCAGAAGATATTTGGCATCGCCAAGATCCTTCATATTGAATATTTGAAAGTTCATTTTTAAGTGACTTCATCATCTCTTTATCACTGGCCAAGATCAATAAGTCATCCACGTAGACTGCTATGATTAGGAGATCCTTCTTATTTCTCTTATAATAAACACAAGTATCTGCCACAGATTGTTGAAAATCCATCTGCTGCAAGGTATCGTGGAGTCTTTTGTTCCATGCGCGCCCACTTTGTTTCAATCCGTACATTGATTTCTCCAGGCGCCAAACTTTTCCGTTATCCTGATCTGCTAGTTCTGGTGGAGGCTTAACATACAATTCTTCTTCAATTTTACCATGAAGATAAGCCGCCTCTACATCCATTTGACTCATGTACAATCCATTCTTGCCGCTAATGCACATAAGAAACGTATTGCCTTACCACTGGAGAGTAAGTCTCATAATAATCAACTCCTTCGACTTGTGCACAGCCTCGAACAACAAGTCTAGCTTTGTAATGTTTCACGTTTCCTGAAGCGTCCTCTTTCTTCTTGAAAACCCATTTAGTGTCCAATATTTTTCGGCCAGCTGGTAAATCAGTAACTGTCCAGGTGCCATTCCGAACAAGAGAGTCATGTTCTGCTTTCATAGCTAAAAGCATTTGTCTTTATCTGATGACTGAAATGCTTCTTCAACCGTTTCTGGATCCGACAAATTACTAACTGCAGCTAGATATGTCATAAAATCATCCATTTTTACGGGTTTCCGTGTTCTTGCTGATCTTCGAAGAGGGGCAACCACGTCTTCTACGTCTTCTTCATTTAAAGCCATGACGTTTTCTAATGTCTTTTCTTCTGATGAGTCTTCTACTGGTACTGGTAACTCTTCTGTAAAAATAACAGCATCTTGATTTTCTCTTTTCTCTTGGAAGTCTTCCAAAAATATCACATCACGACACCTGATAATTTTCTTTGAAATAGGGTCCTTTGCTGTTCTCACAGTATCCCACAAATAAACATTCTTGTCCTTTAGCATCCCATTTGCACCTCTTTTCTTTAGGCACATGTGCAAATGCCTTGCATCCAAATACTTTTAGATGTGTTAAATTTGGTTTTGTTCCTGACCAAATTTCTTCTGGCATTTTATCTTCAATGCTCGTATTGGGTGACCTATTCAACAAATAGACAGCTGTTGCCACTGCTTCTGCCCAGTATTCTTTGGATAACTCTGCTCCAAATAGCATACACTTCGCTTTTTCTACAATACTCCTATTAGCCCTTTCTGCCACACCATTCTGTTCTGGTGTGTATGTGATGGTTAATTGGTGTTTAATCCCATTTTGTCTCAAGATTTTTGTAAGCTCCTCATTCACGTATTCTTTACCATTGTCGGTCCTCAGTGTTTTAATCGATTTCCCAGTCTGTTTTCTATTAACACCTTAAAAATCATTGAAAGTTTCAGGAACTTGACTCTTTTTCTCAAGGAAATAGACAAAATCTTTCTGCTATGATCATCAATAAAGGTTAAGAAATACCTTGAACCTCCAATTGATGTCGTCTCCATCAGACACAGAGATCTGAGTGAACTAATTGCAGAATGTCCTTGGAGCGTTTACTGCTTCGTGGGAAAGGTTAACGATGTTGCTTACCTTGAATACAAGGGATACACGGGACTTCTTCTTTGCCTTGAACCTTTATTCCAACTGCAGAATCCTTACTGAGTGTCATTACACTTTTATAATTTAGGTGCCCAAGTCGCTTGTGCCAAAGCTCAGCATCAGGAGTCTTTGCAGCAAGGTACACCTTCTCCCTTGGCATGTTTAATTTGTAAATTCCATTTTCTTGCGTCATAGTGGCTAAACGTGCTCCATTTTCATCACAAATGTAACTATCTGCTGGTGCGAATATGACAGAATACCCTTTGCTTACAATTTTACTAACTGACAGCAGATTTGCAGCACCACCAGGTAGATATAAAACATCTTTGGCAACTACCTGATCAATTCCATATTCAGTTAGTACAGGAACAGTCACATTACCTATTGCTTTTGCTGCAATGACTCCTTTATTAGCCACTACAACACCAACACTGTCACATTCCTTTGCTTCGTGTAAGCAATCGGCCTGTGTTGTAATATGTGTTGAAGAACAAGAGTCTACATACCATATATCCTGGGATATTTCATTTGATGCTGACAGTAGTGTCACAAATGCCTTCTCCTTGTTTGATGCGGATGAAGGTGCATTTTTATTATTGCTCGACTTCTTGATGTGGTCTGTTCCTTCCTTTTTCATTTTAGTCTTACAGTTCTGTGCATAATGCCCATAAAAATTGCATTTATAACAACGAGGGTTCTTTTTCTTTGACTGATTTGTATAAAAAGCCGTTTGATTGTTCGTGTCTTTTCCTCTCTTCGTATTTTTAATATCTTGCAATAATTTTGTCTTGATTGAATTTGCAGTTATTGCTATTCCAGAACTTTAATACCCATGATCATAGGTCGGTATTCGTCAGGAAGCCCTGCCAATAAGAGCGTCCCGATCCATTCATCTAGTACGACGAATCCTAGGCCATTCAATTTATGTGCGGTAGTTATGATTTCATTTACATACTCATCAACCGAGCTACATTTTTCTAGCTGTGTTGTGACCAATGCACGAAGCAAGCTAACTTTCCTAGTGAGACCCGAATCTTCAAACGCAGTTTTCAAACTGTCCCATACTTCCTTCGGGGACGTGGCTGATTGAATGTGAGAGTAGTTAATTGGATCCACGCACAAAATTATTTTTGATTTGGCTTTCGCCAGTTTCCTCGCATCATTATCATTGCCTAGAATGCACCCCCACATGTCCTCATGTTCTAGGTATGCTTGCATAGCAAATTTCCATGTGGGGTAATTTTCACGTCCTTTTAGACGTTCAATAGCGGGAATACCTTGTAAGGATGACATTTCTGGTTGCACAATAGGCTGAACTTCTGAATCGGAGTCCGAGTCAACTATGTGTAAGTTCAAAAAAAAAAACTGAGTTCTCGTGCCAGATCACACAGTCCCAATACAAGTTACGTTTTATAAAGTTTTCTTTTGCAAAGTATTAATATGCACACGACTAATTCGTACAATATTCTGATACACAAAAGAACTGTTGAGGTTAAGTTTCTATTTTTTTTCCGCGCACTGATTCTTACGAATTACACACTTTTACACCTTACTTCGTCCGTTTAATTTTCCCTACTTTTCGTAAGTAGCTGGGCCCATAACCTGTAGATTTTGTTATGTATTCAGAGGCCAGGGTAATTAAAAAAAGCAACGCACTTTGATCGTAACATTTACTTAACCTTACGCCCACTGTTACCAACCTCTCATATTCATGGTGGTTACAATACATATATATTTGCTCATATTCTAACACTTCTGTTTGTTATTAACATGAACTTCTGAAGCATTACCAAATTAAAGAAGAGAACCAAGATGGGAAATAATAAAGTCGAAGTTGATGGCACATTCATATTAGCTTCCGGAGTCATAGCTTCAGACATTAAACCTAAATGATTTGTTAGCACCTGGATAAAATCTGGTATCTTTGGTGGTATCTTTATTTATATAGGGTTTACCAATACGGGTTATAGACAATTTTATTGGAATAAAACTCTAAATATTCAAGGAAATTCGGAAATGTTTATTAAATATGAAAATATGAAACATCTCAATTTTGTGTGAAACACAATGTCGGCCAAATGACCACCGCGGCTCCTTTGGCAGGCCACAATCCGCTTGATGTCTCTCCGCACATGTCTCTCGGAATTTCGCCGATGACAAGTTGGATTTCGAGTTTGAGTTATTGAATATTCTGTGAATGGGTAGTGTAAACCTTTACCTTCACATATCCCTACAAAAAATATCGAGTGGTGTCAAATCACATGAAAGCGATGGCCAATGCACATCCGAGAGATGTGCGAAAATGTCATGCGGGAGATTTCATCAAGCGGATTGTGGCCTGCCAAAGGAGCCGCGGTGGTCATTTGGCCGACATTGTGTTTCACACATAATTGAGATGCTTCATATTTTCATATTTAATAAACATTTCCGAATTTTCTTGAATATTTAGAGTTTTATTCCAATAAAATTGTCTATAACCCGTATTGGTAAACCTTTTATTTATTGGTGCAGGTGGCAAAAAGCTTCATCCGTGAATACTTTAATGTTAACCGGCCAAATTCCAGTTGCGTCAAAAGCTTTTATTAATTGCCATATTCTAGAATGTTTGATCAAAGAAAGATGCCACTTGCCAAAGCGTAATTTTTCCCAAATTCGTTCTTAACCAAATACGTATTTGTTCTAGTTAAGAGGCTTTATGAACCACATCTAAGGATTGAAGACAAATGAAGGGAAAGAGTCTACAATGCAACTACATTTTCTCTCATTTTATGCTGACTTGAAGATTTTCAGTGTGAGTCAAATGACCGTCATGATCAGGAGGATTGCATTTTCCTTAGTAGCTTTGGAAAACTCAACGAACTTTGCAAATCCTAAGGGTGAGCGGCCACTGCGCGCGAAACTAAGTTTTTTGAAAATTAGATCCAACGTAATCTTACCGGACGAGGCAACCGAGCGAAGATAAACATTGTTTTATATCTTTGCTATTCTAATTTCGCTTCGCTTAGCTTTATTTCCATGTCCGCGTAAGATTACGTTGGATTTAATTTTCAAAAAACTTGGTTTCGCTTAGCTTAGCTTAGTTTCGCGTTCAGTGGCCGCCTGCCTAACTTTCAATATTTAAAAACCTCCTGTTTCGTGATACACTTCAAATTTCAGAAAAAGGACAATTTCGAATTCCTAGGTTTAAGCTGCAGCTTAAATTTAAGCTGACATTGTACTACTAGGCATAAAGAAAAACATTGACATCTAAATATTATTTTCTCTGTATTTTATCATTTTCTTCCGTTATAACAAGTGTCTAAATAAAAACCTTGTCAAGTAGGCTACATTTAGTAATCCTGTTACGTAAATGCAATGGATAAATTCTCGATCACAACCTACTTGACCAGGTTTTTATTTAGACGTTCGTTACCTAGGTATTAAAAGCAATGAAAGGTTTTAAATGACAGAGCATGGATGAATGAAAAGAAAGTAGTGACGAAGTGACGAGAAAATTCTATATGACACTTAGGCTCAGTTGTACAATACCAGTTTAAATTTAAGCGGAAGCTTAAAGCCTTAACAATGATTATGTCAACACTTGTTGTTAAGAGAGTAAGCTTTGGCTTAAAGTTAAGCTGGAATTGTGCAACTGGGCCTTAAGTAATTATACTTAAAAATACAAACAAATATTCTTAATCTAAAATCTTTTCCAGTTACTTATTTCATGTTTGACTCTTTGTGTATGATCGATTTGAAGGGCGGTAGGTTATAGTCTTGACTGAGAACTGAGGCTTTCAAATCAATAAATATTTAAATTATCATTATATCGAAGTAATGGATTAGTGTTTGCGTTATTTCACTGTAATCGATGCACTCAACAGTTACAATTATTTCACTGTGCATAAAAAGAGTACATCCGCGCTCAAAAGCTCTCCTTAGAGTTCTGCAGTTTAAAATTGTGCTTTAAAGGCATCGAGTAGAATTTACTGCTACCAACTTTGTAAATATTTCTTTAATCGCACGATTCGAGCAATAAGAAAACTAGAGTTCGAAACAATTGTCTTGTTTTACTACTTAAGTAACAAATAAAAAGAGTTAGTATTTTTTCTTTAAAATATTTCTCACTAGTATAAAAGTTCTTGTCATTTTCAATCTGTATTATTACAATTTTTAGGATTAATAAAACGTTTAAATAAACATTTCATGTTGAAGTTATTTATTGGGCTACTATCACCATTTGTTGGATTGTTGCTGTGAAATATTTTCGGGCACCTTCAAGTAAGTTGCCTCGAGGAGTTTTTTTTTTTGGCAATACATCGCTGCTGTAGGAGTTATGATAGAATAAAGCAGGTGTTGTACTTATGATATCATTCAGAATACTGTTAGAATACTAAAATAAAAAAAGATCTTGCGTAATCATTTACATGACAAAAACGCTTGTGATTGCTGGATACCCCACAGTTTCATCGTTGATTAAAAAGAGGCTTAAGTGAAGTGGTGTAAAAACAAGACGACTTGAAAGCGATTCAAACAAAAGTAAAAAAAAACACGAAGAGGTGACAAAAAACTAATTGATAAAACGGAATACATTACAACAATTCTCCAATCTCTATTTTGTTTGGCCTGACACTAAAAATTATCGATGTCAAAATAAGTGCCGAAATGGCCTGGTTTGTTTTCGTTTTCGGCGCACCTTCTTTTATGGTATACTGAGAAAAATAAACAGGAATTTGTGTTACAATTGCAGAACTATTTTCTACAATTTGTCAAACTTTTTATCAGTTTTTGTTTTACGTTAACGCTTGCTAATAGGCTCGAAATTATCATGATATGTAGTATTACTTTGTTCTAAATGTTATTGTACACTGAGAAAAATGAATAGAAATATGCACTATAATAAATTGTAACACTGTGTGCTACAGTTTGCATTTAAAATGGCTCGAGAAGTTGTAGGAAAAAGTTCCTTAAACATGTAGAAAAGTATTATGGTAATAAATTTTATAGTTTTTTGAATAATTCGTAAAAATCTTTTAATTAAGTACAATCACTTTCTGGTAATATCTAACCAAATAAGATTTGAAGATTTCCTTTTAGTAGAAAATTTGAGAATGATTTCGCGAACTTGGTATACAAATAACCATTTATGTACTGGTCTTTAAAAAGTGACACTTTACAAACTAAAATTAACCTTTAAAATGTCTACTTTAGACACGGTTGTAGAAAAAAGTTCTTTTATATCAAGTGATTTTTTTATCAACTCTTGACTGTTGCTAAAACGTTTACCCTTGTTCACAAGAAAAAATTGTTTTTATACAGGAGCAAAAACATAACTGAATCATACTTTCGTAATGAAATTCTAGAAGATGGTGAATGGATATACAATCTCCAAGCATGCAACTTCTCTAATAGTATTATCTGCCCACTAATTTTAAAGCGGCCCTTTTTAGGGCCACACATTTTTAAACAAGGAATTCCTAAAGTGACTGACGCCACTCAATTTGTTGCAACAGTCTGTTTTAACGACGTAGACGTATTGGGACTGCAGTTTTAGACAAACATTTTAAAAAGCTTTTTAGAGGTTTAAGAATTCAACGTATTTTACAGTAAAGTTAAAACATGCCGCGTAAAGGCCAAATTCTGAAATACCACTCATACTCAATTCAAACTCAATTTGACAGTTTGATGTTAATTCGAAATTCAGAAACGCTTTAATTTTTATTTTAATGATCTTTTGACTTTTTTCGTAAATCACGGATGATTAAAATACGTATACTAACCATAAAACTTAATTATGTACACGGTGTTAATTTGTTTTTCAGATAGGAAGTAAAATTAAATATTTGCCAATATTGGCTCTCCTGTAAATTTTAGAGCAAAACGGTAAAGGAAAAAATTGTTCAGAATTCTAAAATGCACTTAAAGTCTTACTTGTTTTATTACATTTTGTACTCATATTGTCAAAAATAGTAAAAGTTTTCAGGAAAATTGAAATTTTATTAGCAGTTAGCCATGACTATGACAACACAAAAAAATATGATATTAACATTTTTAAATAATGTGTTCAAACTGGTCTCCATATGCAGCTAACCAATGTACTTATTGATCATAACATTCCTGCCTCGTGCTTGCCAATCGATGCTGAGATACTCTGTCGCATTCGACAATAATTATTGCTTCTGTTTGTTAACGTCACCACATTTTCATGGGAATTCTGTCAACTATACAATTTATTTTTTAAACTATCCCAGAAGAAAAAGTCATTTGGTGATAAATCTGGAAAACGTGCCGGCCAGTTAATGGTACCTCCTCTCCCTAGCAGTGATTAGGAAATGCCTCATTTAAAAAGTTTCGCACAACTGCAGTATTGTCATAGTATAAGAATCACACAGTAGCGTCACTCGAGTATAACTGTCACATTTGTTCTTTTGTTTGATACCTACCCAGCTGTAAATTACATTGCATTTCCATAAGGGTATCAAATAGAATGGCCGCTTTTTTTGACACTGACGTTTAAGTGACGCTACTGGGTAATTACTTATACTGTGGTATTGTGTGCAGGACTACCATCATGCTGTAGCCAAATTTCATGGTCTATGCCAAGATCTCCTAAAGGGGCGCTACTGAATTCTGCAGCAATTAGAGGTACTTATTAATTGTGAGGGATCTTTCGATAAAAACGGACCAATGATTCCTAAAATTCCTGCCCATACGTTAATTTGATGGTGTTGACTTCGGTTCGAGGCAGCTAATGTAAATTTTGAGTAGGTACTCCAATATAGAAAATTTTTAGAATTTGGGGTTCCATGTGTACCTTATCACTAAAGAATATTCGCTGTAAAAGATTTCTAACATTATTGTATACTTCCTAGATAGCTTCAGAAACCATCATTCTTTGAAATTTGTCCTCTTCAAAGGTTTCTCGTTGTTTGTGGTATTTAAACGACTTAAATTTTCGTATCTGTCTCTTTAGCACACGAAAATCTGTATTATGATGAATCCCCAAATTCTGACTTGTGTCAAACTTAAATTTTAATTCTCATTGAACATTGCTAATACTTTAAAGTGATTTTCATTTTCTATTTCAACGATATTTTTTTACATTCGCATAATTCGTCTACGCTTCCTGTTGTTTCAAGATGTTTAATAATCCTATTAATGGTATCCGCATAAGGTATTTTTCGCTCTGTATAAATCCCGACAAAGAGTTTCCCGAATAATAGAATTTTAAAAGTAATATTTTTTCTTCGGTAGTATAATACTCCATTACAATAATTACGAAACGGAAAGAGAAATCGATCTTTTCTAAGAAATGTAAAAACTGCAAATTTTTGAAGTTGTCACTTTCAGCAATTACTATTGCTTTCATAAAAAACTAGGACAAGACTTTTTAAGCTGTATAAAACTGTTACCGACCATAAATTTAAAATTATTTGAAATGGTCACTCATTGTCAATCATACCTGCAGTAAATATTGTTTTAAAAGCTGCTTGCATAGAAAAGGGTGTCACAGTTAACAAACTGCTTAGAATTTCAGCTTTAACAAAAATACAAGTTACTGACTTGACAGCAAAGTGAGATTCAATGTAATAAAATAATAGAAACGCATGGCTACTGGATTTAAAAGTTGTCCTAGTTTTTTATGATATCGATAGTACATAAATATTTATCAGTCATAGCTAACTTATGACGTTTTCGAAAATTCGCTCCGAGTAGAAATGTGAGAGAGAAGACTTAGTGCACGTAAGAGTGAGAAAAATAGCGCTCCGATAGAATTAACGAAATCATCTTTAGTAAATTATCTGCATTTTCCGGAAGATTTTTGCCATTTTAAAAGAAAATGGCTGCGAAATTTAAAGTTTGAGAATTCTGAACAATATTTTCCTTTACCGTTTTGCTCTAAAATGTACGAGAAAGCCGATAATTGCATATACAGATGTATATGCGTTATGTCAAACACAAAATCGGAAAGGATGTAGGTAAATAAAGAAAATTTTAATTAATATTGGAGATATTTTGCTGTTTTCTAGAAATATTTTGGGAAATCTCTGGTAAAATATTTTTTCAGTTGTAAAATATTTTTCAGTTGAATAACCCCGGCTTTAAATTCAAGAAATTCGTTCTGTTTTACAAAGTTAAGTCAATTTAGGTTAAGGTGGAGTAAATGTGATCGAATTCGCCCAATTTTAAGAAAATTCTACTCTTTTTTCCTTATACCTACTGAAATAGGTACAAATTAGTAATAATTAATAATAATAATAATAGTAGTAAACAATTTTAAATCGTCTTCAGAGCTTTTTTTTGGAACACTGATTACTTTTCGTTTATGTACACTTCTGTGCAATAAAATGAATTACACTGAACCGTTAAACTGTTCAAAAAGCTGTTGCACAACTACGTTTTAAATATCTTTGTTTTTGAGGGGCAATTGGTTTTTCTATTTTTGTGTTCAATAATATTATTATTGCCAGAAATTGTATATGTAACAAAACTTGTACAACAATTTTTTGAACTTCATGAATGCACATACAAGTTTACACAGTGCAAATTCTGTACAACACTTTTTTGAACACAACTGTTCATATTTAGTTTTACATGCTATTTTGCTATATCTGAAAAACGAATCAACACGGTGTTTATGAGTAAATATAAAAGCATTCCTGAATTTCAAATAACGCCAAACTTCAAATTTGAGTGCGAGTTAGTATGAGTGATGTTTCAAAATTTGGCCCTAAATCTCATACCAAGAGTTGATAAAAAATTTAAAAATTCACGAGGTTTTACATAATTACGAATATGTCGATTTTATCGGTGAAAGAAAATTACTGACTTGCAAATTTGGGAAGTGATAATCGATGATTGGTTTCCCCTGTAAATATTTACTAAGCTTGTATACCTACGTAATGCTGTTCTGATTTTTGCACCTGACAATGTGCACAAGCTCACGTTATAGATTCTTCTCTCGTGTCCCGTGTAGGCGTTAACGACGAACTTGCGCAAATTCTGAACATAAATAATATATCCCATCACATTACTTCAATCAATATTACCCGATATATTTGTTTACTTTAGCAGAATTAACAACAAACATTATTAGTGATTAGTACTCGTTGATAACATACTTATCTCAATTCACCAAATTAGAAAATTCTCCAAATATAAATATAAATTTTACTTGCTACTTAAAATAATAGCGTTTGCAAAGAAATGGTAATTTTATTGTGAGACATTCAATTTTTTAATCATAACCGCGAAGGCGACGGATGACGGTTTTGAGAGCCTCCTTCGTTAAATAAGGATTATTAGGAAATGTATGCGTTCGACACGAACAGAATTATGAGCTTCTCGTCGATTCCATCCTTAAGGACCATCATTAACAAAGAAGGCTGTTTATTTCAAGTGGCACGATTCACTTTAAGTTCAAGCAAACGAATATTCGCGTAAGCACAAAGGCATCATTATTCTTGAAGAATCTTGGAGTTCGATTTTATTCCTTAGCTTTCAAGGATTCGCGAGCTTCTCTCGTTGGAAGGAAAAAAAATGTATTAATTTTGGCTTCTTGCCATTCCGTTTACGAATTGATTGACCGATTAAGGACCTTTATTTATTTTAAGGGAATAAAGTCGTTTAAATAATAAAAACTATATTACCTCTTTAGGCACATTCGATCCAGGATAACAACACAATGCACTCGAAAAATGACTGATAATTACAGTAAACGCCCGCAAAGTTTGTATACCACCAGCTAGCTGTGCGTTCACTCTCTCATCATGGAAACTCTATCCTGACCAAGACGCATGTCCTTTTAGCTGTCCTTGTTATACAGTTGCAGAGGAACGGTGAAAAGAGATTCGACAAGCTTGTATGAGCAAAGTTACGAAATCGCGTCACCTCTTTGCCGTCCGTTTTTCCGATGGTGAAAAGCGGAACGTACGCCGAATTTCCACCGAAGGCGAACGGGTTTACGCAGGCCCGCAGTTAGTATCGAATCGGAATGGGGAGTCTAGCATTTTTCCCAGGACGGTCATCCCACCTACACGGTTTATATATATATACGTGTAATTACACAAGACCATTAACGTCAGTTATATGTAGGCCCAGTTTTCGAGGTACTCTAATTAATGCGTTATGTCAAAAACAAAATCGGAAAGGATGTAGGTAAATTAAGAAAATTTTAATTAATATTGGAGATATTTTGCTGTTTTCTAGAAATATTTTGGGAAATCTCTTGTAAAATATTTTTTCCGTTGTAAAATATGTTTTCAGTTGAATAACCCCGGCTTTATATTCAAGAAATTCGTTCTGTTTTACAAAGTTAAGTCAATTTAGGTTAAGGTGGAGTAAATGTGATCGATTTCGCCCAATTTTAAGAAAATTCTACTCTTTTTTCCTTATACCTACTGAAATAGGTACAAATTAGTAATAATTAATAATAATAATAATAGTAGTAAACAATTTTAAATCATCTTCAGAGCTTTTTTTTGGCACACTGATTACTTTTCGTTTATGTACACTTCTGTGCAATAAAATGAATTACACTGAACCGTTACAGTTTAAAACGGACATAAACAACAAAAATAAATTTGTCAGAATAAAATACGAGACAGTGTCAAATGAAAATCTTAAAGGTGCCCTAAAAACTGTACCTAACGAAACCTTGCCTTACAAGTTGGCAGAAATATTATTTTTGAGATGTATAAATTACAAAATAATTACTTAATTTTATTGCACACAACGGTAAGTGTACTGTAGTAGGTACAGTAAAATCGTAACCCCTGCATGCTATTATTGACCTGGAATGGAAACATCGGCTATGTTTGCAATATGTAATTAGTTTAGGTCTTTCCACTCATATTGCCGCCCAGTGTTACGTGTCCTTCGAGTCGTAACGATTTACTTGGCCACCAATGTACATTTATTCCAGATGTAATAGCAATTGCCTCCGATTCACTCTTTTTTTGGAATCAATATAAAACCTCACAGAAAAATGAGATATATTTTTTTAATAAATTATACAAATATTTCAACTTTCTAGATGAAATAGCACTTCCACAACTTGAACAACAAACTTTACAGAATCAATTTCAAATTGAATTGTACCTCACCAAACCGCTTCACATTACTGATATGTTTCAATTGACAATATTCACCAATATTCAGAAAAGTTAACTTATGGCAACAACGGCAACGAAAGTATTGCTATATACATATGCGGTCAAAATGATAGCAGTAGAACGCCAAGACAGTTAAAATATATCTTTCCCTTCAATTATTGAAAACACTATTATCTATATATGAGATACTGAAATTAATTTAATTAATAAGATGGTATTAATTTTACAAATAATTTATTTCTTTTGAGTAATACATATTTTTTTGAGAATTTGGTGACACTGCTATTATTTTGACCGCCTATGTACCTATTTATACCAAAATAAAATGAATATTTATTAAATAAAAAAATTTCAGTTCCATTTACTCCAAATTAGCATTTGTTTAAATAATAATACAAATGAAGTCAAATACTGATTATACAGTGATCGCCAGATAAGTTGGACCATATGGGAAATTTTTTTATTATTGATTTCTCAGAAAAATTTATTCTTTTTTAGTCCCTGCATCTTCCCAAACTCAACATCAAAATATCAAAATATTTGAAATCGACATAAGAGTAAAGTACCTTTATTTTTCAAAATACGTGGAAATATTATTTGAAAAAGTTATTAAGAATTGTTCTGAGATCTTAAATATGAAATCTCGGTTGACTAGGAAAAAAAAATTTGGACAAAAAAGTTAAAGATTTATGGTATAAATGTTATTGATCATAATTCCTAGTTGGTAGAAGAGCGAAAAAGAAATTCCAGAGTATATTAATATCACACCTGAAGAAACGTCCATCTTTACACTTTCAAAGTTGATACGAGAAAAATTGAAAAATATGGAAAATTTCTTTTTTCACCGTAGGCTACCATGATTTCATATTAAAGATCTCATAACATTTCTGAATAACTTTTCCAGTTAATATTTTCGCGTATTTTGAAAAATAAAGGTACTTTACTCTTTTGCCGATTTCAAATATTTTGATCTCCTCGGTATATAACAACAGGTATTTAAATTTTGGTAAGTGCATTTTAAGTTTGGGAATATGTAGGAGCTTTCATAAAGAATAAATTTTTCTGAGAAATCAATAATAAAAAAAAATCCCATATGGCCCGACTTATCTGGCGATCTCTGTATACAGGGTGTTTAAAAAAAACGTTCGGATACTGTAACCATGAATAGTACTCATCAAGAGCAACAAAAAAGTCTTAGTAAGTATAGGTCCGCAAATAATTTTTTTTCAAGGAAAGAGTTGATTTTGCATTGAAGTTAAAAAATTGTATTATTATAAAGAA
Source organism: Dorcus hopei (assembly GCA_033060865.1). NCBI lineage: Eukaryota > Metazoa > Arthropoda > Insecta > Coleoptera > Lucanidae > Dorcus > Dorcus hopei. Next base: position 36,924,132 of record CM065424.1, read on the forward strand.
ACAAACAGTAAACGTGTGATTATGTAGACAAAAAATATCTAAAGAAAATGTTCTACATGTCCACCTCCCGCTTGCACACAGGCTTCACATCTTCGACGAAAAGAAGCTCTTATTCTTTCGAATAGTCCTTGATTTTCTTGAATGGTTTGGCAGTTATGTTCTATTCGCTGCTGCAGCTCATTTACGTTATTAACGGGTCTTGAATACACCAGAGATTTTAAATATCCCCAAATGCAAAAATCAAGTGGGTTTAAATCAGATCTAGGTGGCCACGGCACTGGGCCTCCTCTTCCTATCCAGTTATTGTTGTACGTTGCATTTAAGAAATTTCTTACAACGATAGCGAAATGTGGAGGAGCCCCATCATGTTTTTATTTTTCTTGGAAAACGTGATTGAAGCCATCCAGATCTCCTAATTTAATCCCATTAGACTTCTGCATTTGGGGATATTTAAAATCTCTGGTGTAATCAAGACCCGTTAATAACGTAAATGAGCTGCAGCAGCGAATAGAACATAACTGCTAAACCTATCGACAAAATCAAGGATTATTCGAAAGAATGATAGCTTCTTTTCTACGAAGCGAGAGAGGTGGACATTTACTTTAATTATTTTTTGTGTCTAGATAATCACATGTTTACTGTTTGCTTCTTCATGATAATGTAATTTTTTAACTTCAATGCAAAATCAACTCTATCCTTGAAAAAAATTATTTGCGGACCTATACTTATAAGACTTTTTTGTTTCTCTTGGCGAGTACTATTCATGGTTACAGTATCCGAACGTTTTTTTTAAACACCCTGTATATAAGTAATCATTTTTTATGTAGATACTTAATTAACGAGAAAAAACAAATAAGAAGAGAAGTAAAGAGCAAGTGATATGTATGTATGAATGCGAACGAATGAGAAACCATATAAGTTTCAATGATTATTGCTTGCTCTGTATAAATACGTATTTTAAGTTAGGATCTAGGATTTCGATAATACAGGATATAACTGCTTTAAATGCCCATAAATCTCCAATTTCTGTAATGAATCAAAATACCTAAATTGCAAACGTAAACCTCCTCACATGTTCTCATGGGAGCCAAAAAAATAAAATAAAAATTTTCAACGCTACGGTAGATGAACCCTGCTTTGTTCTGGAAAAAATGAAGTCGGAAGTTGTGAAAAAAATTTAATTACAACAGGCTATAGGTCGTGGTGATTTTAACGGCGATGTCTTTTTCAAGGCCAACCGGAAGGTTGGCCTTGAAAAAGGTAGCCTATACAGGGTGTTAATAAAAAAACTGTACACCGTTTGACAGGTGATAGTAGAGGTCAAAACAAGAAAAAAATTCCAATAGACCCATATCCAATTCTCAATACAGGGTGTCCACGCCATATGTTCACTCTTCTAGAATTTTTATTTTTTACATAAAATTCGGGAGCGATAAATTAAATAAAAAGCTGAATTTTCCGACATACCACTGGCCACCGCAGGACTTCCGGTTTCGCCGGAAGTCATATCAACTTTCTTATTTTAAATGGAATGCCCTGTATATTTTTACATATTTGGAATCTACAGATCATTGTGAGTCCGAATATGTATGACTTGGCAATTTTGGTTTCAATGACAATGAAAAAAATTTTTTTTTTGTTTTTCAGTATGCAAAGCTACGTATGGTGTATTTTCGTTCTAATGCGACCAAGTAATACGAGAAAGCAACTTCTTTGATTGCACTTTGGTTTATTAACATTTTTACAGCATGTGAAATTTTCATTAGGTCCTAAATTATTTTTTTTAACGGAACTTCTTGCGTTTTTTAGCGTAGTTTAATAAAACATTTTTTTAATACGCTGATACCAAATAGAGGGTTATTTTGTTAAATTCTTTATCAACTCTTGCAATAAAATTTGGGATGGAATGTTGCAGCTTAACTGGAAAAATAAGCCATCGCCGGTATACAAGTGTTAATATAAAAAACTTTACACACTTTAGCACGTGATAGCAGAGAGAACAAAACAAAAAAAGATTATAATAAACCCAGGTTCAATATTCAATGGTATTTGAAGTATGGTTTAATTAAAAAAGAATCAAACAATCAATAACGAATTTAACACACTAAAATTATCACAGAAGATGTTCGAACTGTCGTCCTTGCTGTTGTAAACAAAGTTACAGTCGCCGTCGAAGAGACTCGCCCACTTGATTGAAAGTAACTTGATTTTTCAGTTGCTGACAAACGTTTACAACTCTCTGCCAAAGTTCATCTTCTGTATTAATTTCTCTGGCATAAACAGTGTCTTTTAAATAAATTCCGTTAAAAAAAAAAATAATTTACTAATGAAAATTTCATATGCTGTAAAAATGTTAATAAACCAAAGTGCAACCAAAGAAGTTGCTTTCTCGAATTACTTGGTCGCATTAGAACGTTGATATCACTTCCGGCGAAACCGGAAGTCCTTCGGTGGCCATGCCAAAAATGTTTTATTAAACTACGCTAAAAAACGCAAGAAGTTCCGTTAAAAAAAAATTTAGGACCTAATGAAAATTTCACATGCTGTAAAAATATTATTAAACCAAAGTGCAATCAAAGAAGTTGCTTTCTCGTATTACTTGGTCGCATTAGAACGAAAATACACCATACGTAGCTTTGCATACTGAAAAACAAAAAAAAATTTTTTCGTTGTCATTGAAACCAAAATTGCCAAGTGATACATATTCGGACTCACAATGATCTGTAGATTCCAAATATGTAAAAATATACAGGGCATTCCATTTAAAATAAGAAAGTTGATATGACTTCCGGCGAAACCGGAAGTCCTGCGGTGGCCAGTGGTATGTCGGAAAATTCAGCTTTTTATTTAATTTATCGCTCCCGGATTTTATGTAAAAAATAAAAATTTTAGAAGAGTGAACATATGGCGTGGACACCCTGTATTGAGAATTGGATATGGGTTTATTAGAATCTTTTTCTTGTTTTGACCTCTACTATCACCTGCCAAGCGGTGTACAGTTTTTTTATTAACACCCTGTATGTAGGGTTGCCATACGTCCCGTATACACGGGACTGTCACCGTATTTCACTACTCAATCCCTTATTACTATTTGTCCTGTTTTTGTCCCGTTTTCTACCAAAACTGCGAATTAACTATGAAATTGAGTATGGAAGAGAAATGGCTGAGGTTTTTGCAGATACAAAGCATATTGATCAGAAGTCATGTCTAATAAAGTGATGCGAATACGTATTTGTCATTGCAGCCCACAATGCAAATATGGAAAGAATATTTCCCTAATGTCAACTCAATGGTCCGATGAAAGAAATAGGTTGTCAGTGAAGACAATTGAAACAATTTTGATTTTTCATTATACTTTTAAAATGATGCGCTCAATTTTATAATTTCGTGAAAGAGAAAATTATATAATTAAGAAAGTAAAATCAACTTTAAAATATGACATTTTATTAGATTGCTTAAACTTTATTCATTCTTATAAGAGTAAAACCATTACCTACCCACTTTTTTCTTATTTAGCACTTAAACGTCCCGTATCAATGCTTGGCAATTATGGCAACCCTACCTATATGGCAATATGCATTGCTCTTTTCCTAGGCCTACTGTGAGTGAATTATTATACATAACTTTGTTTTTTCAAATGGAACACCCGATATATTTTGTGATATTTGGAATCTACTCTAAAAACTCTACCCAATAGCAAAGTTTCGACAAAATCAAAGACATGGTTTAATTTTCTCAATAATTTTTTAATTTTGTACAAGTTGGCCGTGAATTGTTTAAAACTGTCAAAAATGCTCTTACATTGACATAATAAATAAAATTAAGTCAATAAAATGCTTTACTAACGAATTATTGCATCTTAAAACATGAAAAAATATAATTCATAAAAAACTCTTTTTTTAATGGAAACATATGAGTTTCACTGCATATTTGACAAGTGCATAAAATTAGCTTTCCAACGGTATAAGACACATTGTGATTTAAGTTACCCAAACGGATTTAGCAACTTGTACAGGGTGGATCAATTTCGATGTCTCTTATGGGCATTTCTGTAACTATAAGAAATAGAAAAAAACTAGTGGCCAATTCTCGATCTCTTTTTTAGAGATAAAGGCAATAGACTAAACAAAAATTGGCTATCTTCTTGTGTTTTCGAGTTGTAGACAAAAATTGACATTTTCGACTTTTCGTCAATCGCGCATATCTCGCTTATTTTACAGATATTAAAAAACTGTCTTGATTGATATATTGGAACACTTTTTTGAATACAATTCAGTGATGTAGTTGGTTTTTTGATATTTAATTAAACTTTCGAGTTATAACATAAAGTTATATTTTTTTAAATGGTAATCATAGTAGGCAATGCCACCATTAAATAGAGATTTTTTTTTGTTTTCAAAAATATATACTTTGTTGAGTTTATTTCTTACAATTAATACAAAAAAACGCCTTTTTTTATTATTTTTCGGTGCATTCTATTCTTAGTAGGTCGGTTTCAACAAAGGCCGACAATTTTTTTGTTTGTTTTTATTCGATAAATATCGAATAACGATATTTCCATTTCGGATATAGATATTATCAATTATCAATATTTATCTATATATCATTATCGATATTACAGATATGATAAATTTCAGCTTCGCACTACAAACATAATGAATTTATTACCTCTACAACAGAAAACTGGTTCAGGTAATACTAAATGCTACAACTTAACGCTGTACTGCAACTAGGGCTACGAGAATTTAGATGTACCGATATTATCGATGTTATTGATATAGTCGACGTTATCGATATATCGCTAGTTATCGATAACTATCGATATTTTTAAGTAATCGATAAGCGATATCGAAAATATGATATCGGGCACCCCTAATCAACGGTGAGATACAACGAGGTAGGTTCTTCACGCAGGTACGGCAACGTGGAGGAGCGACCTGTATAAACCTTAAAATAAACACGTTGCGCTGGAACCGTTGATGAGCCTTCTAGGAGGAAGCCCTGGGGATTCGAGGTAGTTCTTAGTAGTTGTCCGCGGTGGAACTGTTGTAAGGTCGACTGCCAGTGCTGTTTGTGTGGGGTATGTCTGCAGGATGTTCCGTGGCTTGCCCGAGTGTGTGCATTTGTGAGACGCTACGTGGCTTGCCCGAGTGTGTGTTTGTGGGGCGCTTCGTGGCTTGCCCGAATGTGTATATTTGTGGGGCGCTATGTGGCTTGCCCGTGTTTTTGTGAGGCTCTTCGTGGCTTGCCCGGGTTTGTATAATTTGTGGGGCGCTATGTGGCTTGTCTCGAGTGTGTGTATTTGTGGGACGCTTCGTAACTTGCCTGAGTGTGTATATTTGTGGGGCGCTTCGTGGCTTGCTTGAGTGTGTATGTTTGTAGGGCGCTTCGTGGCTTGCCCGAGTGTGTATGTTTACTGACAGCGCAGAGCTACTCGAAGTCAGAAAGCAACTAACTTTCGATGCTGTGTTGTCTTCTTTTATATGGTTTACCCCGCAATCGCCCCTGTGATGCACGGTTTTCCTGGGTGCTTCTTATTGGCCGTGGGGTAATTACTTTAGACGGCATGACGCATGTCCAATCATCTGATGGCGTCGCCTCATTATCACTTGATTCCTATTGGCCGGCTATCGTACGTCATCGCCGTGGCCAATCAACGTTACCTTACGTCACGCCGTGGCCAATCAGCGTTGTCTTATATCACTGTCGTGGACAATCAGCGTTGTCGATGACGACATTGATACTGCACCAATTAGGGTCGTCTTACATCACTGGCTGAGTTCGTGACGTGTTTCTCTGCTGTTGATGACGATACCGACAAGTACGACGTGTGAAGTAACAGACGGACCGCGGCGGGAACGCATAAAGATGCAATTTTTTTCTTTTTACGGCGACAAAATAACGTGAAAGAATGACTACAATGGTGCGAGTGGAGTCGTTGTCCAAAGACAATTTTATTTGCTCACTTTTTATAAAGTATATGGCAATACACAGTTTGGGACCAAATTTTAAAAACTAGCCTAAACATGGCGTCTGTGTCATGTGACACAGTTGTATTTGCGTTGAATGAATAAATATTTATCTAAGGAGTTTGGCACCAAATTTTAAAAACTAGCCTAAACATGGCGTCTGTGTCATGTGACACAGTTGTATTTGCGTTGAATGAATAAATATTTATCTAAGGAGTTTTGATTTTTTGGCAGTTGACAAATGTAAATATTTGTGCTTGCTCGAAACTCAAAGGTGCCCATCCGTGTCCTTTGTGTTCGTGGTTTGTTCGTTTGTGGTTTGTGACGGTTATTGAATTTTGTTTCTTTTTATCAGTTTGCAATAGTTATTCGTGTTAAAGGGTTTGTAAGGACGTTATTTACTGTTCTTTTCTGTTATTTTCCTGTTGCTTTTGATAAATTTAATCCAACTTTATGCCTAGTTGTATTGTTAATAATTGCATGAATTGCAAGAAATCAAAATTTGCCTTTTCCCAGTATACGAACATTATGTCACAGGATCCAAGACATAAAATTTTGAGTGATATTTTCAAACTATTAGAAAATAAGGCAAGTTGCACATAAATAGTATTTTACTGTAATTCATATACATCTTTAATTTATTTAGGTATCAACAATGCAACCAGAGGAAAGACATGCCGTTCTTTTAATTGATGAAATGGCTATAAAACCTGCGTTAGCATTTGATAATTCATTACAGGAAGTCATACGAAAATACACTATGTCTGTTTGAAGCAATAAATCCAGTGATACTGAGTTAGCTACTCTTGCTTCAGTTTTTATGTTAGCTGGCATTACGAGCAGGTGGAAAGAAACAGTGCGATACGAATTCACTTTAATTCATATAGTAGCAACAAAATAAAATCCCACATAGAGGAAGTAATTCGACGAGCAACTGAAGTTGTATTACCACTGTATAAAGAATACAGTAGCGCAATTCGCTTGTCGGCACTTTGATCTCTTTACTGGATTTTCATTGAACTCGAGTAGATTAAATACGCAATATTGTGCAAACTCCAGTTGCTTTTGTCGTGCACCTACGGAAACATGCCGCCTGACGACGGTATAAATCAATAAACTCATTCAAAAATTACTGCACACACAATGTGTCGTACAAAGCCCATACACGACGCAATAGTTGCACAACGCCACTCGTGTAATTAATTTCAAACAACTTTGAATTTCTGCAACTAGTTGCACAGCACGTCAAACCATACACTATACAAATGTTTGCACGACAGCCTCTGTTGCGCAATTTGTTCGCAGGTGTATGGGGGGGGGGGGCTTTATGCTGTGGTATTACCATTAAAGCGATTGTTTCTGATATGGGTCCTCAAAACAGGAGTTTATGGAAACTTTTAAACGTACATATATGCTACCAAACATGCCAACATTTCAAATTTTCTCGTGCATCCAATTGAAACAGAAAATTCAGATGTTGTATATGCCATACCTGATCCTGTTCATGTGTTTAAAAATATTGCAAATGCTTTAGTTAATGGCAACACATTCCATTTAGATGACACAGTTCAGACATAATATTTAGTCAACCGTGATGACATTGATTCAGTAAACCTTGTATATGATTTAGATAAACATCTTGGCGTTGGGGCGGTTAATCACGTGCAGAGCAGTGTATTAATATTTAGAGTAAAATCCGTAAGTTTTTACCTAATCCACCTATCATCCATTCATTTAAACTTTATTGTTGCTATTTTATTTCATTTAAATATACTAACCTTACCGCACGATACACACATACCGGTATGCTATTGCGCATACTGACGTCACGCTCGAGGAAAATCTTCATTTTTTGGAAAGCTAAAGTATTTTATATAAGTACCACGCGATCATAAATTTATAATTAAAGTAGGCGGGATTTTTTTATACGGTTGTGCACCTTGCCAATTGACTCGCTGTGTAGATTAGAGGTTATGTGAATATTTTGACGTTTATAGGATTCTCATCTGGTTCAATCGTTTTAATTTAAAGGAAGTGAAACAGTTTTAGTGAAAACCATAGCAAATGTTCAAAGAGTTAGCCCCCGGCAGTTAATTAAACATTTTGAAGCGTCACTTTGACAATTCAAACTCAAAGTAAGCTGTCAACAGTTAGTGTTGCCAATCTAATTCAAAATTCATAGCCTGCTCTAATTATAAATGTAAATGATCGCGTGGTATTTTATAGGTTTGTTCTAGCAGCAGTACATAACTGTTAGAAATTGTATTGAACATGCGTAGTAACACTTTAGCATTCTAGCACTGAAAATTATAAGTTTGTTGTTACTAGTTTGATGTTCTAGCACCTGTGGACTGTAGTTTGCTGACAGTCCAAATAATTTACGTATTCTTTGCGAATTTCTAATTGTGACATGCGTACATCGAATCATCATCGTGCACGGCCACCGCCATAAAAATATTTATATTAATTAATTCGTGGACCTACTATTTGTGTTGAATCTGATGTAATAGATATATCTGATGCATCTAGTACACAGTATTTTATTTACTACCAGTGAAAATGATGAGTTATTCGAGGATAACCATCGACAAAAAAATAAAATTATGTTGAAACAAATACAAGCTGTTACAAATTCGAGGCTCACCATTGGGATCTTGGAAACGGTAAGAGATACGAAGTCGGTTAAATTGGGGCAAAGTTGCGCATTTTGGTGCTGAATAATAATCCGTTTTCTACAATTTGTAGTTCTTGAAATATTTACAAAAAACAAGAAAACGTAATTTTCTTTTTTATTTTTTCTGAAGTTATTATTGTAGGGATCATAATAAAATTAATACATTCTACAGGCACTTTTTTAAGCTCTTTACAATGATATCATTAGACTTTACCTAAAACGTTTCGTCTAGTTCTGACCATCATCAACTTCATTTTTTCTTATGGGCGCTACACTGGGTTTTAATACCATGGAATAGATCTATTTTTTCTGATGCTTTTTCATGTAACACACATACCTATTTAACAATTTGAAACAGCTGGAAATGCAAGAAATTATTGAAAATAACACAGTAAAGAAAAATATGGTATGCAGTGAAAACCAAAACCAAAAAAGTTTGATATACCTTCGGAGTTTTATTTCGTATATCACAAAAGCTGGTTTTAGTAAAATTTTTAGATTTTTAGATAAGAATGTATTAATTTTGTTATGATCCCTGCAACAATAACTTCAGAAAAAAATAAAAAGGAAAATTACGTTTTCTTGTTTTTTGGAAATATTTCAAAAACTATAAATCGTAGAAGATTTTTCAGAACGGATTATTATTCAGCACCAAAATACGCAACTTTGCCCCAATTTAACCGATTTCGTATCTCTTACCGTTTCCGAGATTCCAATGGTGAGCCTCGAATTTGTAACAGCCTGTATATTACAAACAGAGCAGCTAAACAGCGGAAAATATTTATTACATACCTATTTCCTAAGCAATTTAGGTTATTACTTGACTTAAGGAACAAGAACAACAATTTAAAGATACGGATTTAACTGACTTGGCGCGAAATGTTATATTGCATCTACATAGAACCAGGGAAACGTTCTAGCAAAGAAATGTTCGAAACTAACTCGACAACAATTACGGATTACGCATGCGCATAGGAAAAGTACACAAACTATCGGAAATTGTTTTCTAGAACAAACCTTATATACAGGCTGTTACAAATTCGAGGCTCACCATTGGGATCTCGGAAACGGTAAGAGATACGAAGTCGGTTAAATTGGGGCAAAGTTGCGTATTTTAGTGCTGAATAATAATCCGTTCTGAAAAATCTTCTACGATTTGTAGTTTTTGAAATATTTCCAAAAAACAAGAAAACGTAATTTTCTTTTTTATTTTTTGAAGTTATTATTGCAAAAATCATAACAAAATTAATACATTCTACAGGCACTTTTTTAAGCTCTTTACGATGATATCATTAGATTTTACTTAAAACGTTTCGTCTCGTTCTGACCATCATCAACTTCACTTTTCTTATGGACGCTACATTGGGTTTGAATACCATTGAATAGATCTATTTTTTCTGATGCTTTTCCATATATCACACATCCCTATTTAATAATTTGAAACAGCTGGAAATGCAAGAAATTGTTGAAAATAACACTGCAAAGAAAAACATGGTATGCAGTGAAAACAAAAACCAAAAAAGTTTGATATACCTTCGGAGTTATATATCGTATATCACAAAAGCTGATTTTAGTACAATTTTTAGATCTAAAAATGAATGTTATGAATCCAAGAATGACGTAGATTTAAAAATTTATTGTGGTCTTAACAACAACAATTCAGTAATAACGAACGAAATTTCCTTCCAACAATATCGAGAAAGACAACTACAAAACAATAGTTGATTAGATTCGTAATTAAATTATACAATATTATTATGAAAGCAAGAAAATATCAAATTAAATTATGTGTCTTTAGAAAACTTGTATCTTAAAAGATATTACTGCTCGAGGAAAAATTCTTTCTTGTAGTCTTATAATTTTATACATTTTATAAATAACTATTAATTACCTCTTCTAATAATTCTTCATTCTCATCATCATTAAGGCGATCTCGATACGTCCTTCGAGTTTTATGAAAATATCCATCAAGTGCAATGTTTCTATCTAACTTAATAACATTGTTCTGTGTGGATGGCATCTTTCTAGGTATTAATGGAAGTAAATTTCTCTTGCTATTACCAAATTGTTGTTAGCACAATACATTTTTAAATATACATGAAATAGAGATTTTTAAAGACATAATTTCTTGTGATACTTTCTTGCTTTAATCATAGAAATGTATAATTTAATTACTAAACTAATTAAATACTGCGCATCCTCATTGTTGCAAGTAAATTTCTCTTGCTATTACTAAATTGTTGTTAGCACAATACGTTTTAAAATTTTACGTCTTTCTTGGATTCACATCATTCATTTTTATATCTAAAATTTTTTAAAAAATCTGCTTCTGTGATAAACGAAATAAAACTCCGAAGGTATAACAAACTTTTTGGTTTTTGTTTTCACTGCATACCATGTTTTTCTTTGCAGTGTTATTTTCAACAATTTCTTGCATTTCCAGCTGTTTCAAATTGTTAAATAGGGATGTGTGATATATGGAAAAGCATCAGAAGAAATAGATCTATTCAATGGTATTAAAACCCAACGTAGCGCCCATAAGAAAAAATGAAATTGATGATGGTCAGAACGAGACGAAACGTTTTAAGTAAAATCTAATGATATCATCGTAAAGAGCTTAAAAATGTGCCTATAGAATGTATTAATTTTGTTATGATTCCTGCAATAATAACTTCAGAAAAAAATAAAAAAGAAAATTACGTTTTCTTGTTTTTTGGAAATAGTTCAAAAACTACAAATCGTAGAAGATTTTTCAGAACGGATTATTATTCAACACCAAAATACGCAACTTTGCCCCAATTTAACCGACTTCGTATCTCTTACCGTTTCCGAGATCCCAATGGTGAGCCTCGAATTTGTAACAGCCTGCATACCTTTTGCATTTTTATTGCAGTTTTTACACATAGCTATGGCACAATTCGGTATTTTAAACGGTAATAGTGCAATATACGCTTTTCTCATATTTTAACAAATATTAATTTTTTAAACTATAACTTATCACACAACTCAAATCAAAAATTTAAAAGTCTTACTATACTCAAAATATCAAAATAATCACGGAAATACCACGTAAACAATGAATAAGTAGTTAAATTTCGTGTCTCGAACTCGAATGTGACGTAACTGCGCGTGGCGAACGGAATACCGATGTGAACCTGGCGCCCAACTTCATCAAAATTTTTTTTAAATAATCTAGTGGGTTTGTACCCCGTTTGTACCCGTTTGTACCACTTTTTATTTCGTTTGTACCTCAAAGGGTAACAAAATAAAAAATAATTAAAAAATAACCGGCGCCCAACTTTAAGACATTTTAATTTCGTTAACGCCATTCGATAGAGAATCGTTTGTACCTGTTTGTACCTCTCTTAATTTCGTTTGTACCTCAAAAAGAACGAAATAAAAAATTATTAAAAAAATAACCGTCGCCCAACTTATAGATATTTTTATTTCGTCAATACCATTCGATAGAAAATCGTTTGTACCTGTTTGTACCTCTTTTCATTTCGTTTGTACCTCAACGGGAACCGAAGTACAGCGTTTTCAATGTTTCGAAAATAACGTTAAACCGGTACATACGCTATTTTTTAAGGTGTCGAAAAACGACCAAGGGGGCTCGAAGGAGAATCGTTTGTACCTGTTTGTACCTATTTTCATTTCGTTTGTACCTCAACGGGAACCGAAGTATAGCGTTTTCAAAATTTCGAAAATAACGTTAAAGCGGTACATACGATATTTTTTAAGATATCGAAAAATGACCAAGGGGGCTAGAAGGGGGCGCCAGGTTCATATGGGTGGAATCGTCTGTTGTGTTGTATTCTTACGCTTAGCATTATCCAGAACTAACAGTGAGGACGTGGCAGGATTCTAGTTCTATTTTTGTTTGTTTTTTTTTATTGGTTTTTTGTTTTTTATTTTTTATTTGTTTGAAACGTTTTTGTTTCTTTTATGTTTTATTTTATTTATTTGTTATTAAAAATATAATGTGTGTTAATAGTTATAATTAGTAATTTCTTAATAAAATGATAAAGGAAACAATTCGTATTTATGAAGACAGAATTTACACACAATATTTAAATACATTACGTTTTCTTATTTCGGATTATTCAGATATGAGAATCCATAACCATAATTAGACAATAACAAACCCAATAATATTGTATTTAAATATTGTGTGTATGTAATGTATTTAAATATTGTGTGTAAATTTTGTAGTGCAGTGCTTTTCTAGTGCTTTTTACTATTACACATAGAGCCTTTTGTTACTAGCATTCTGGCAACCCTGCTTGCGTGTACACCAAATCAAACACCAAATGTACGGCTTTAAAGTTATTTTCGAAACATTGAAAACGCTATACTTCGGTTCTCGGTGAGGTACAAACGAAATGAAAAGAGGTACAAACAGGTACAAACGATTCTCCTTCGAACGCCCTTGGTAGTTTTTCGATATCTTAAAAAATAGCGTATGTACCGCTTTAACGTTATTTTCGAAACATTGAAAACGCTATACTTCGGTTCCCGGTGAGGTACAAACGAAATGAAAAGAGGTACAAACAGGTACAAACGATTCTCCTTCGAGCCCCCTTGGTAGTTTTTCGATATCTTAAAAAATAGCGTATGTACCGCTTTAACGTTATTTTCGAAACATTGAAAACGCTATACTTCGGTTCCCGTTGAGGTACAAATGAAATGAAATGAGGTACAAACAGGTACAAACGATTCTCTATTGAATGGTATTGACGAAATAAAAATATCTTAAAGTTGGGCGACCGTTATTTTTTTAATAATTTTTTATTTTGTTCCCTTTGAGGTACAAACGAAATGAAAAGAGGTACAAACAGGTACAAACGATTCTCTATCGAATGGTATTGACGAAATAAAAATATCTTAAAGTTGGGCGACGGTTATTTTTTTAATAATCTTTTATTTCGTTCTCTTTGAGGTACAAACGAAATGAAGAGAGGTACAAACAGGTACAAACGATTCTCTATCGAATGGCGTTGACGAAATAAAAATATCTTAAAGTTGGGCGACGGTTATTTTTTTAATAATTTTTTATTTTGTTCCCTTTGAGGTACAAACGAAATAAAAAGTGGTACAAACGGGTACAAACGAGGTACAAACCCACTAAATTATTTAAATTTTTTTTCATGAAGTTGGGCGCCAGGTTCACATGGGTGAACGGAATTCGTCTCCAATAGTAGCATACCGTATATATGTGTATCGTGACCTTACCGTATTCACGTAAACGTAAATTATGAGTGTTTATTCGAGGGGAAGAGATTCCCCTAGCCAAGCACGCCAATCTCAATTGAAGAACGTGATATGACGGATACATTTGATACTCAAGAAGAAAATACTTCCTTCATTCCTCTTTTAGGCTGGGTCCGACTCGTGGTTAAAGTAGTCAACCCATGGCGGACCATCTGTGGGACGGTCGAGTGGTTACGTTTTAAAATGCAACCACGGCGCCCATAGTCTGACCAGGGCCCAATTCTTGACAAATGTCGTATGCGACATGACGTCAAAATGACGTAGACTCTCATACAACACTCTTTTTCCTCGTCCCAGTAGGCGAGTTAGGGTGACATTTTTGTTGGTATGACAATGAAACATAGACGTCAGATGAGACGGTTATGTTTATTTTTAATTTCATGGTTATAATTTGAGTCCACTGACGGAGACGTTGTTGCCAGCTCGACTGTAGTGCATATTTCACGGTGCCATAGTCGTTGCTTCTTCGTATAATATTTGGCAACATAGTCAGATTAGTGGTGTGGAATTGTCATTAATATTTACCATGTCATATTCTGGCATCTATCAAACTTCAGGGCAGCAACTTAACGAAACGAGAACACGGCCTACTGAGACGAGGATAAAGAGTGAATAGATATTACAAATCGTTCGGGAATTGCGTCATTTTGACGTCATGTCGCATACGACATGATGTCGAATGATTTCAAGAATTGGGCCTAGGTGCGAAAATTCAACTTTGGAATACTCTGGGAAGTGACCACTCCTGTTTGTACGGTAATCTCTTTAAGGAACAATTACTCTCTCCCTCTGCCTTTTAAGAACCATTTCTTACCTTAGGATCATCCTCGAGAGAATGATTAATTATAGGTTAAATTGGTGGGGAGAACGTAATAACATTTTCTCCTCCTTGCAATTTGGTTTTCGAAATGGAAAAAGCGCCTTAGACTGTTTAACAAAACTGACCAATTTTATTTCCACTGCTTTCCTACAAAAAAAATTAGTCATTGCAGTATTTCTTGACATAAAAGCGGCATACGATAATGTAAACATAGCCATCCTTAAATCCAAACTATTATCGTTTGGTATTCCCCCTAACATGCTGAATCTAATAATATCCCTAGTTGGTGAAAAAATTCTATTATTAAAAAACTCCCCAGAGATAGGCTCTAGAACCTCTTTTAACGGTACACCACAGAGAAGTGTATTAAGCCCAGTCTTATTTAATTGTTACACTGCCAATCTAGAATCGATTGTCAAAGGTATGTCACACGTTCTCCAGTTTGCTGATGATATAGTGTTATTTGCATCTGAGAAGGAAAGCGATAAAGCTGCAAATAAAATCAACAGAGCTTTGGAAAAGCTATCGATATGGCTCCAATCCCATGGTCTCACTCTGTCAGTTCACAAATGATCTACTATTTGCTTCACTAGATAGAGAAACCAACCCTTCTACTCGGTATCCATAAATGGAAAAATTATCCCGAACAAAAGAGAGGTTAGATATTTAGGAATGAACTTAGATTATAAACTAAATTGAAAAAGCCATATGAACATGACCATTCTTAAATGCAAGAAAGGCATTAATATTTTAAGAATGATTGCTGGTGTTTACTGGGGTGCAGACCCATCCACCCTTCTTACTTTCTTTAAAGCCTTCATTAGATCAATATTGGAATATGGCTGTCCCCTTTTTGCACATATACCCTCCACCTCTTTTGCAAAACTAGAACGAATCCAATATGAATCTTTAAGAATATGCCTAAGCATAGCCCCCTAAGGGCTATGATTTCGTCTCCAACCAATTCCCTTGAAATAGAGGCAGGAATTCTTCCCCTTAGGATAAGATGGACCCAAATCTCCAAGATGTACATGTTAAAAAATCTTTGCATAGAGAATAATCCTGTCATTATTAGCACTCTCCGGTACTCCAACGAAATTATTAGAAGTCATTCTTCCAATAGGAGAGTTATTCCTCTTAGGCCCAGTTTTACAATCGTGGTATAAGTACGGAATAACTGTTCGCCGAATATCCTTTAATGTTCCTCCATATCTACGTCACACCTACGTCACCCCAAGCAGCAAAGAGTCGTTATATTCACGTCATTTTTTGGTCCCAGGAGGTCGGTGACGTCATGTCACCAAAAAAGGTCATATTTTGGATAACTTTAAACGACATTTTATAGAACTAATAATAGACGTCATTATATCGTGAGAATTTGACCATTTTCAGACGAAAAATTATTTTTAGTGTATTTTATATAATCAATTATTTTAAATATATTATTACTAAAGTTCGGATTTTATGTAAAAAGCATCTTTTTTATTATTAGGAATATCAATGTAAAATTTAGGATATATCCAAACTTCACTAAGATAATTAGATTGGGGGTATAAGAAAATTATAAATTGATGGTCTAGTGCATATTTTCAGTTTTCGTAATCGACATATTTTCACAATATCAATAATTAATTTTTATCAGAATTAGGTATGCAAGAATTTAAAAAAATCGCCGCTCTTATTTTTGCAGTTGACTGAAATGTTTAGTGTCGTATTCGCCGGGCGGCCGTTACTATATTACCTTATTTAGTTTATTACGGTCTCCTCTGGTAGTTCCCCATTCTTAAGAATGGGGCCTGCAGATGTGTTGGATTATCTGAAATGAAATTTATAGCTTGTCTTAAATAATTTAAAATTTTGCAAAAATATCCCTATGTTGGATACCATCCCATAAGGGTCTCTTAGGTAATGAAATAGCTGATTCACTAGCCAAACATGGCAACAAATGTCCTTAAAATAAAACAAAAGTGTTTTTCATGGATATAAGAAGATTGATCAGAAACTCTACACTCAGATATTGGAAAGAATATTGGAATGAATCCTGTAAAAATAAAGGAAAATGGTATCGAAACATAAGGCCAACGATTTCTATAACCACATGGTTTTCTCGTTTTCCTGGCAAGTCAAGATCTTTTTATTTAACTATTACAAGATTGAGATTGGGGCATTGTTCCTGCAAAAGTCACCTGTCCAGGATTGGGGTGATTCCCAATCAAGAATGTGCATGCGGAGAAATCGAAGACATAAATCACATTTTTTTAAACTGCAGACTTAACGTCCACATTCCAAATCTGTACCGCGATTTGTCTAAGATGCAATTCTCTAACCCCTATCAAAATTGTTCGCTCCTTAGTTCTGAAAATCCAAAAATATACAACCTACTATACAACTTCATTCTTAAATCTAACTTAAAACTTTGAACCCGTCTTTCTTTATAATTAGGTGAAGGTTCTTAATACCCGAGACTCCTATCGGGTGTGTGAGAGCCGCCGGGGCCTTGGCTCGAGGAGAGTTGATTGCTTTGTCCTATAAATAGGCGTTCTTACACTACTCTGTGACTGGTTAAAATGGTGGTTTCAGCCGGAAACCATAAAAACACAATAGAAGAAGAAGAAGAAAATTTAGATAAAAGAGATGAACTCGTTACTTCCTTTATTATCAGAGACAATGTTTAATCCATCACATTTTGATAGAATGAATGTAGCACTCTGCCTGTTGCTATCTACCTGAAGGACAGCAAATTGTGCGAGTAACTTCGATGTTCTCCAGCACCGCCGGCAAAACTCCTGGAAAAGGGAGGGTTCAACGAAACTCCAAAAGCAAAGGGGGACAAGAAGTTAAATTAAATAAAAGTCACCAGCTGAGCACACCTGTTTTTATTTGAAATGCTCAAAAATTAAGAAAGTAAATAAGTAACAAGTAACGAGTACGACCCTAAAGGGGTCACAAAGCATTGAGCAAAAAATAAATAAACTTGCTATCAATCTATTATTAATTAAAACTTGACCGAGAAACAAGTCTGCTTATCGTTTACAGAAAAGCTTAAAAATTAATGCAACACAGCGTTTAGATGACGCAAACAAATAATTAAATCAAATAATTCCGACCTTATAAACCAAATTCACGTTTAGGCAATCAGTTGTCAAAAGTGGAGTGGGAGCATGCAAATGAGCACCGTCCTGCGGAGGACAGTGTTGCCAATGACGTAAAATGGCGTTAAATATTACGTCACAAACTCTCCGTTTACGGCGTTACGACTGTGGTCAAGTTCAATTTTACCGGACGAGGGATGGGCCGTGATACCAGGGCCTCTAGCAGTTAAAACTTACATTACGACTTTTTCTTCCACCCAAAAGGTGGAATGATAATTGTAAAAAGTGGTATGACTACCACTGGAAGCCTAGTAGCATAGAAAAGATACGCGTTACAAACAGAAAATACGCACAAAGTTGCCGATCAAACCTACCTATTCCTTGTCCCAGGAACAGGCTTAGAGAAGCTTATAACGAGCTTGAAATTTTACTCGGCGTAAATCTCGGAGTAAATTCCGTTTCAGGCTTCAATCAAAAGATTCACATGAAAAGAAGCACAAAGATCGTAATCACCAGGGATCATATTTGGGGTCACTTCCTGCGGAGAAAATACGAAAACTTGCTATTCAGAGTGTACACAGGAACAATAGATCGAAGAGTGGGAGGATCAAGTCGAGTGAGCGGAGTGAGCATTTGTATAAAACTGCATTACGTAAGGTGTGCAAGCAACCGTCGGTGGCAATAGAAACATCACGCCCGTGTTATTTTTAGCAACAGATAATTACAACGATAATTTTTATAACTTACAAAGCTTGCATAGTATTATTTAATAACTTGATTGATTTAATTTATTCATAGGCGTAGGTGTTTTCTCAAAAATTATATTAAAGATCACTGTTATGCTCAATGCTATTAATTAATTAAAATTAATTTGATGTTGCGATGGCTACATTGATCATTTAAAATACGATCGCCGATTGCACTGCTGCCATAGACAAGGTGGGGACGGCCGAGTACAGTCAAGTTAGAAGTGCGTGGCCAGTAAGTGGTCTCAAATATGATCCTTGGTAATCACACATAAACAATAGATATGCACGCCAAGAAATCTGTCACAACAATGAGCGCGAAGCGGAGAGAATGCGTTCTGCCCAACTGCGCTGAGACGAAGGTCGTTACGAGATGAACTCATTTTTAACCGGGCGAAAGAGTAAAATGGACTGACATCGTAGGGCTAGGTAGCAACGTATGGTTTTCTGACGCAATATGGTGCAATGTGAAATCGGCACGTAGGCCCAGACTAGCCTTTTGATTCCCGCACAAATACAGGGCGATTGGCAAATAATGTAAATAATTTAAATGAATTTTTCAACCGTAACACTGTCACTGTGTTCTCATGATGTCGCAGCAGCAATTAATTACCATGTTTCAAAAAAAACAAATCGATCACATGCATCAGACCACAGCATAGTTCATGAAACTTATCCATAAATGGTTTTAAATAATGACAGGAAGGTATCAGAAATTCGCCATAGGTTATTATAAAGAATACGTATATAAGGAGGCAATAACTTCTTTAGAAACATTTATGAATATCATAAGAAGGATGTCTGTCTTCTCATTCTCAGATTTGTTTCTCACGCTTGCGAATACAACTCATGCTGCGCACTAGTAGTAATCAAATGCAAGCGTGAGAGGCAGTCGTGAGAGCACCACAATAATATTCGACATAACTTTGACTCCTCATGGTATTATAAGTGAATATTTTATACATCAATTGCCATTGCACCTAATACAGCCTGTTTCAATGAAGATGCATCAAACTCGATATGTCGGTAGATATCGTGAAAAGAAATAAAAGTTTTCTATAATTTTTTTTTAATGAATAAGTTTCGAGAAAATCGAAGGGAAAGCAAAATCGCATATTTTTAAGGTGCACTTTAAATGAGAATGAATAGATTGTTACGCATTCTCATACGAATCGCTTTATTGCATCTAGAATGTCGGCCCCAGCTGATTCGGAATAACACATTTAAAACATAGTGGTTGTTGAAAATCATACATTAGTTGTTTATTTTCGATTCTCCATGTAATACGAATTTTCTAATTGTTAGTTGAAGAATTTTAGGATTGTTCAAACATTGTTAGTTTGCGCTTATTTAAGAATTTATTAATTATTCACATTCAGTGATAAACCGTTTTATGAAATCGTTCGTAGAAATTTAGCGCCCAAGTGCCTGATGTTACCCAAAATATTTCGTTCGCCGCACTATCCCAGTTAAGGACTTTATGGTATTTTTTGTGTGTACAGCAGGAAGGAGGCGGCATTCTTGAACATTTCTTGTAATAATAATAATGTAATAATAATAAATGTTTTTATTTTTAAGATTCGACAAATTTTATTTTAATAGCAATTTGTAATGTGCGACAACAATGCATACTAAATGCACATTTTCGCATAGCCCCGACAGTGTCAGGAAACGGCCATAACAATCTTGAAATATGTCCTTTTCCTACATGATCGCAATGTCTTCCCCTATAATGAGCGCCTCGTGTACAGGAAAGTAATTTTCTTACCTGCGGCCCGCTACAGACTTTACTGAAGACAGCATGTCCCGCGGTCAGAAAAAGGGAATGATCAACTTTATTTAAAAAAATTTTAAAAGTAATTCAATTGTTAATTTAATTTCAGAATATGTATGTCATTTGAAGTTTATTATAGATTTATCAAATCCATTTCAGATCGTGTCACTTACAATTCAGATTTATCAATTTAATTTCACAATGGGTTATTTGTAATTCAGATTAGTCAGTTTAATTTCAGAAAACATCAATTGTAATTCAGAAAATATGAAATGAGTTTTAGACTATATTAATTGTAATTTAGGCCCGAATTAAAACTGGCGATTTCTTAATTACAATTGTTATAATTTCAAATTCATTTAATGCTTTCTGAAATTAAACTGATTAATTTGAATTACAGTTATCGAATTCAGAAATTAAATTGATAAATCTGAGTTACAAATGATACATTCTGAAATTAACTTAATAATTCTGAATTACAATTGACGAGTTCTTAATTACAATTGGAAAAGGTGTAGTCCAGCACCAGTGGCGTAGATAGAAACTTGTTTCGGGGGGGGGGGGTCCAAACAAAAAAATCTAATGAGTACGGACTATTTAACATTTCATTTATGAAATGTAAAACAACGAACAAAAAAGTACGCCATACGAAAAACTTATTTTGTATGAATTACGCTGAACATTATACTTTAGAAAAAGTTCGGGGGGGGCTCGGGCCCCCCGGGCCCCCCCTCTATCTACGCCACTGTCCAGCACTGCTCCGCGAATAAAGCTATTATGTTTCCTATAGATTGCTTTCAGGACTTATTTTTATTTTGGGGGAAATGTGTCTATACCACGAATTGATTCTCTATCTAATTCACTAAACGTTTTACTGAAAATGACATTGGCCCAAGCTACAGAAAAGCACGAGCAGTGTTGCCAATTCGCCCGCTGCACCTCCATTCGACTGAAATTAGAAGAGCGCCAATTGACGGTCTACGCAATGCGCCAGCGGCAAGGCAGCTCAGATTGGAGGGAGATGTAGTGGAATTTTACAACCCGGTTGGCAACACTGAGTACGAGTTGAGTTCTCTTGCACATTTAAATCAAATCTAAAGGGCATATGTGGGATCTGTATATAGTATTGTAACAGTATTTAGATTAGTTTGTTAATAAACAATGCCCAAATATCAAATTTGTGCAGTTAGACATTGCAACAATAATTCGGGGAATTTGCATTTTTATAATGTCGATATTTAATAACAAATAAATTATGCATAAATATCTATCATTAAAGGTAAACATAACACTGTTTATACAAAATCGAAAGAAAATTATATTTTGCATCAGATTTCGCAGAAAAAAGTCAGTGACTCGGTTTTAAAAAAATCAAGTTATTCATTATTGAAAACTATCAATTTCAGTCGATCCTCCGTAAGCTCTATGTAAAATATACGACTTATAACGAGTGATCAATATCTTTTCTAATCAAGTGACCTATGGAAATAAAATCGTGTGTCTTTGATTAGTTCGTTATAATGCCATTTGAATTATTTATATTGCATTCCTATACAAAATCTAACTGCTGTTTTATGTATTATATATATTTTTTTAATTTGGACATCAAATCCCAAGTTCACATTTCCCAGAAAAAGAAGCACGCGCCAAGAGCAACGAAAAACTGGTTCTTGGAAGGTGTGTAAAATGTGTGTAAACACAAGTGAATTCTGCGTTTTAAATCGTTAATAACATTCGCTAGGATTACTGGATTGTTATTTAACTATTCGCAATGTAACAATAAGCTTTTATGAACAAAAATTTCTATTAATGCAATAAACTTACTGA
Organism: Dorcus hopei; assembly: GCA_033060865.1. Classification (NCBI taxonomy): domain Eukaryota; kingdom Metazoa; phylum Arthropoda; class Insecta; order Coleoptera; family Lucanidae; genus Dorcus; species Dorcus hopei. Next base: position 36,946,305 of record CM065424.1, read on the forward strand.
CAGTTACAAGTAATTGAAATGGGAATGACATTTGAAAAAAATGAATTAATCAAAGACATACGATTTTCTTTCCATAGGTCACTTGATTAGAAAAGATATTGATCACGTGTTATTTTATCAGAAAAGTATTACTTCATCTTTGTGATCAAATAGTGAAAAGTACAATCCTCTAACTTTTTTAATTTTTAAAATACCGTAGACTCCTGGTTATCCGAACCCGGATTATCCGAAACAAATGCCGAAACATATTTCTCCGTTTTATCCGAAACGCGGTTGCTTGAGACTCCTGGTTATCCGAAATGACTGGCTCAGAATTTGTGCCGAGCACTCGACTTGTGACACCATAACTCAATAGAGAATATGCAGACATTTTACTTATAGCATAAATCAATCATACAAATCATTAGGTACATGTTTAATGACATTATTTTCAGATTTTTTATTAAGGCCATTTAAAATGTTCTCTTCCAAAAATTTATAGTCATCCTCCGAAGATCATGGAATTAAAAATTATGTCTTCATAAAAATCTTTCAAAATAATGAGATCTTAAATTTTCTGAATTTAACTAAGACATGTTTTTTTTAATTCCACTGCCTTTTGAGTATGACTTTAAATAGTATCACTTGACAACTATTGGACAGTAGAGGTGATACATACCTAACAGAGTTTATAGTCAGCCGAAACCTCACAATCAGTGAATATTGAAACTTGAAATTATTTAAATAATTCATTTTTGTTTTGTTTGATAGATCAAACACTACACCTTTTCCAATAAATTGTATTTAAGAAGTTGTCAGTTGTAATTCAGAATTGTTAATTTAATTTCAGAATACATATACAGGGTGCCCGAATTTCGTAGGGACAACGTGGGGAACTTTTGTATTTGAAGAGATAGAGAGATAGTTAAATAGCAAAAAAGTGCAGGTTCGATATAGCTCATTAAAAATCCATTTTCAAATTGTACTTATCATGGCCATCTTAAAAAACAAAATCTCATAATTTGTGATCAAATAGTGAAAAGTACAATCCTCTAACTTTTTTAATTTTTAAAATACCGTAGACTCCTGGTTATCCGAACCCGGATTATCCGAAACAAATGCCGAAATATATTTCTCCGTTTTATCCGAAACGCGGTTGCTTGAAACTCCTGGTTATCCGAAATGACGGCTCAGAATTTGTGCCGAGCACTCGACTCGTGACACCATAACTCAATAGAGAATATGCAGACTTTTTACTTATAGCATAAATCAATCATACAGATCATTAGGTACATGTTTAATGACATTATTTTCAGATTTTTTATTAAGGCCATTTAAAATGTTCTCTTCCAAAAATTTACTCTAATTTAAATGGTCGGTGGCCAATTTCGCGCGCTTTAAATAACTTCACATGATATGTTCAGACCTTTGACTATATACATCTGGACTGCTAGCGATTTTAAAAATGTATCTCCACCATTCAGTTTCTAGTTCATTATACAGTAAGTAAAAAGATATTTCAAATGAATCTCGTTTACATGCATATTCCCTATCGTAGTACTTTCAAAGTAACGATTGGTTTGTCGATTGTAGTTAAATAGAACATGTATTAGATAGGTACCTGTATTACATACAGATTCTATTTAACTAGAATCGAATAGAATTTAAAATGTATGCAACTGTACAATTATATTAATAAAAAAATTGTGACACTTTCACAAATTTATGCAACCTCCGTTGTAACTGAAATTTCGATTATCCGACACAAGTCCGGGAGTCTAGTATATTCCCATTTATTGTAATCACTGTACTTACAAAATATTGAATATCGTCAAAACAATACATTTTAGCCCTGAAGTACGTGAATACAAAAGATGTAGAATTAAATGAGGAATCCAAAAATGCAATAATATACGGGTGTTCCATTTAAAATAAGAAAGTTAGTATCTGTTAGTATCCACAGCTAATTTTGTATTATTTAAATAGTTTGTCATTGATTATTACCATGTGCAAATTTTGAACGATCTGTAAGGAGAAATTTCCAATAAATTCTAATGGGCTACTCACCGTGAATATCCCTGTATAATTTTGAAAACAAAAGTTAATTAGAATTACATATTTTATTATTAAAGCCAAATATGGGAAAATAAAATGCTTGTATTTTAAAATTAAATTGCGAAAACCATTATTTTATTTAATAAATTACGAAATCAATACAATCTCAAAAAAGTAACCTTACCAATTTTTTAACCAATTTAAAATGAATACAACCAACATAATTACTGAGTTGAAATATTAATGAAAAGTAGATTTATTTCAGGATTCAGTTCATTTTACTTCCGTTAAAAAGTCTTCGATTTACGTGCTATAAAATCAAATAATAAGCAACTAGATTAAGCACTTACGAGCGCGTAATTTTAATTGCATAACATTAATGGTGGATTTCACAAACGTTACTTAATCAATGATTAAATTTAATTGGCTTTTATGAAACCCAGCATAAAAGTTTTAGCGCTCATTCTAATTAATAAAAACAAATTGATGATGAAATGGTATACTTGATAGGCAAACAAGTACTTAAGGACTTTATTTTTAAGCATTTATTCGGACACGGGATATATTAGGTTTTATGCCAAAATATCTGCAGAACCGTGCCAGCCTTTCCGACGCCTTGCATAGGTCTTACTGGCGCCTCAAACATTATTGATTAAATTTATTTATTTGTACAATATGTCAGATAACTTTGAGATTGATTGGATTTTATCGGTATATGATTATTTAATTAAAGAAGGTATGTATCAAGTGATCCAATTTATAGTCATCCTCCGAAGATCATGGAATTAAAAATTATGTCTTCATAAAAATCTTTCAAAATAATGAGATCTTAAATTTTCTGAATTTAACTAAGACATGTTTTTTTTTAATTCCACTGCCTTTTGAGTATGACTTTAAATAGTATCACTTGACAACTATTGGACAGTAGAGGTGATACATACCTAACAGAGTTTATAGTCAGCCGAAACCTCACAATCAGTGAATATTGAAACTTGAAATTATTTAAATAATTCTTTTTTGTTTTGTTTGATAGATCAAACACTACACCTTTTCCAATAAATTGTATTTAAGAAGTTGTCAGTTGTAATTCAGAATTGTTAATTTAATTTCAGAATACATATACAGGGTGCCCGAATTTCGTAGGGACAACGTGGGGAACTTTTGTATTTGAAGAGATAGAGAGATGGTTAAATAGCAAAAAGGTGCAGGTTCGATATAGCTCATTAAGAATCCATTTTCAAATTGTACTTATCATGGCCATCTTAAAAAACAAAATCTCATAATTTCTTTTATTTGCCGTAACTTTTTTTTACTTAAGATATTTAGATGCGGTTTGAACTAATTTGCAGTACTTGAGTATTCATGGCAATACTATCCGTAGGCATTAATAGTGTTCAGAAACGGTGCCAACTTTGCATTGCAAACAATTATTTGAGTGATTTAATATTTTTCATAATTATTTTTGTAATTGAGTTTGGTTTTGTTTTGCCAATAAAAATATTTAAATTACCATACAAATTAATTCAAACCGCATCTCAATATCCTAAGTAACAAAAAAGTTACGGCAAATAAAAGAAATTATGAATTTTTTTTTTTTACTTTAACCAAGTTGGCCATAACAAGTAAAATTTGAAAATGTATTATCAATGAGCTCTTGAACCCGCATAAAATAAAATCGAATAAAAAAGTTACCCATGTTGTCCCTACGAAATCCGGGCACCCTGTATATCATTTGTAATTCAGATTTATCAATTTAGTTTCAGAATTCGTGCAATATTATTCAGATCAATCAGTTTAATTAGAGAAAGCGTTAAATGAATTTCAGATTATATCAATTCTAATTAAGAAATCGTTACTTTTAATTGATTTCAAAATTCGTCAAATATAATTCAGATTATGCTGTTTCAGAAAACATCAAACATCATTTTTATTTCAAAGAAGGATTACATTAACAACAACTAAGTATACATAATTCAAACAGTATTATTTTACATACATTAAAGGAAAAAATTCGTGTAATACATTTTAAATAATTTTTCTTTAATACAAAAATACATAGTATGTAATCTCTTAATCAATTGTAAGGAAACGAAAAGAACCAAGAAACAGAAAATCAGTAACTATATCATTATCAATACGTTTATGTCGCAGATTTACATGGTAGAAGCCGCTCTACAGCATTTCTTACCATAGATATTCGGCAAATAGCGCAATTGTCTTTAAAAACTTAGCAAACTGATATGTTATTCAAAACAAGTAAAATGTTTAAGTAAATACTCGCTTCTGATTTAATTAACAAATACATATTGCGGTGTTTATTAGCAGAACGTAATATTTTTTTTATTTTCATAAAGAAATAATTTTGTAAATAATAGAGAAAAATTCAGAGTAATGTATTATTTGTGTTTTACAGGATTTATTTACATAATTATTAAATTCAAGTGTGTTTTTCAGATATAAAAAGATGGCGGGCGAGGCAGACGTGAATTAGAGTTCCTATACACTGTGTCCACATTTCGATGCTCACCATGCTCGGTTATTAGAAAACATAGAGCAACGGTTAAATGGGGAATGTTTTGCAGAATTCAATGCTCGCGACATATCTCATTTCAAATTCACCATAACTTTTTTAAATTTTAAGATAATTTTAAAAAACCAAAATTTGTCGATTTCAATGTCCCTCAATAACTCGATAACACCTAATGTGACCTCTTCGAAAGTTTTACAATGTACAGACACTTTTTTAAGACAAAGCTTTTGATATAAACAGAAACCCAATTCATATGGCAGCCATATTAGATTTTTGATTAGTTAAATAGTCTTTAAAAAGAGCTTTTCAACGATGTATAACATATCCGAAAAATTTTTATTTGTAGGGGAGATATTAACAAAACCATAAATTAATTTCTAATATGAAATTAGTAGGCTATGAAATTATTGAAATTAAACAAGGAATGAAAGCTTAAAGATATGCTAAGTAATACTATAAAATAACGAAATGATACTGATGTTTAATTTCATATTAACAAAAAACAGACTGCACAATAAAATTAGTAAGCCGTGGAATTAAACATCAGTGTGAAACAAAATGATAAGCTGTCAAAGTACAATTAGGCCCAGTTGTACAATTCTAGCTTAACTTTAAGCCAAGGCTTAAACTCTTAACAACAATTGTTGAATTAATCGTTGTTATGGGTTTAAGCTTCAGCTTAAATTTAAACTGGTATTGTACAACTGGGCCTTAGGCTCGGTTTTTCGATCACAGTTTAACTTTAATCTTCAGCTTATTCCCATTGCTCCTATAGAAATAAACTGAAGATTAGGCCAGGCCTTAGTGCTACAGAGATTAGTTAATTAAAATCTTGTGTATTCGTAGTTATTGATAAGTAATTATTTTTAAGTATTAAGATTAATAAGTATTGATGTAATGGCACATAAATATTCAAATGATGAAAAAGTTGATATGTTGGAAGTGTATTTCAAAGCAATTAGAAACTCTGAAAATGCTTGCACGAGTTACGCTGAGTGTTTCCCGGAAAGACAATAACCTCACAGGACAATGTTTAGAAGGATAATTAGCAATTTACGGAACTTTGGAAGTTTCGAACAAAAAAGAGCTAACTACGAAGTTAGTGATGTTGATATACGTCGAAATAATATTTTGCAAAATGTTACGAACCATGGCCTTCTAAATGAATAACGAGTTTTATCTGGCCTGGGCAAAAGTTCAGTTCAAGCGTGCTCCGCCAAGCACTGGTTATGGGGCGCTTTCTTAACCTAAAATCTTGACAGTTCTGTCACATGTGAATGGTGAATGAGTTCGTGTAAGAATAATTAATGTTATTGTTGTAAAAATTTGAGCATACTGAACATTATTTACGTTGGAATAAGGTGGAGTATTTATATCCAATTTCGACAATTTAATTTAGCATTAAACTATTACGGTTTTAGATTAAAATCTTACCTGCATATACTCAGAATATCTGTGGTAAGTTACAACAGGTATAATAAAACTTCTTTTTTCATTGTGTGTAATAATCAACGCCCTTTTTAACACGTTTTACATTATCAGAAGTCGAAACTCCTTTATGTAACTTGTTGTAATTATTCATAACACGAAAGCTTTTTAAAATGTTTTTGTTTATTGGGCAAGCGTACTTCACTCCGATGTGATCAAATGATTTGTGCATGAATCTATCATATAAATTATGTTGTATTACGGTAATTACAATATTGATTAATTTTGCGTGACTCACTTTGATTGACAGTAATGACAGTGCACTTCACTCAGTGCCGTCAGTGCCCCGTAACCAGCGCCAAAGTGTCGACTTTTGGCATTTTCTCGAGCACAAAAATTCAATGTAAATTTTTCAAAACGCCCAGGCCAGTTAGCTTTTCATTTAGAAGGCCATGTTACGAACAATCCAAGCATATCAGTTCACCGAGTGGCTCGTGAAACTGGAATACCAAAACTGACTGTTCATAAATTCTTGACAAATACCGTGGAAAAATACCACCCTTACCAAACCAACAATTGTACAAGGTTTAAACGATAATGATTATCACCGAAGATTACAGTTTAGTAGGAAATGTACGAAAATGTCAAGATGATGCTAATTTTCCTAGGAAAATACTCTAGACAGATGAAACACGATTTACCAATATACAGGAACTCTAGATTCATATAGAGTTCCTGTATATAAGTTAGATAAGAGTTGGGCCATGTATGATACACGTTTTAATTGGTTGGAACCAGTTTCAAGGAGTATATGATTTTATATAATTTGACAATTTCGTTTTGACATTATGCTTAAGTATTTTAGTATTTAATTATAAGAAAAGAACGAATCGGGGCTTTTCTTTCAAAAAATCTTTTCAAAAACATTCAAAATTAAAAGGTATTTGGATTAGAACCGGTAAAATTTTGTAAGTATAATGGAGGATGAAATTGTGCTGTAATATTACATTACATGTTTCTTACATATCCTTCTTCAATTATAAACTACAAATATAATTTCTTAAATAATACATTATACATTAATAAATAAAGAACGACAGAAGAAAATAATTTTAAAAATCAAGTGGTTTTTGATAGTGGATCCACATGGCTCAACTCCTAGATTCATATAGAGTTTCTGTATGTTACTATGGGCCAGTTGTACAAAGTAGGTTTAAGCTGACGCTCAACTGAACCAGGTTCAAAGTAAACAAATTCGCATAGGATCTTAATGACATGTGGCAATTAATGCATTCATAAATAAAATTTGATGCGATTTTGTTCACTTTGAACCTGGTTTAGTTGAGCGTCAGTTTAAACCTCCTTTGTACCGGGTGTCCCAACGGTGTGTATTTCTTCTGTGGAGCCTATAGAAATAACAAGTAGAAAAAAAGAGATTAAGAAAGTTATACTAGACATCACGCGGCACATTTTAAAATTATTTTTAACTATACAGGGTGTTCCAAAAAATGGTGGTGTATAGAGAGAGAATTTTTTTAAATGGAATACCCCGTATACTTTTACAAATTTAGATGTTCCGTGGAGAGCTGATTACAACAATATAAATATATATAGATTTCACTCAGTTATTTTCGTAAAAAAAATTTTTTTCTTCGAAAATTCCTTAAAAATTTACACATTTTGAACTTATGTTGCTGACTATGGAGATGACACAGACTTACGAAAATATAACAAAATATTCTTAAGACTTTGGACTTTATGAAAATATGAAAAAAGTTAAAATATCTTTTAGCATTATACAGGGCAAACAGTACTTGCGAAGCACTCAGTATCTCATTTTTTTTAATGGAGTGACCTATTTTTTATTTCAGAAATAGATAGTACTTAAGCTTAGCGTTTTACTAATATTAGGTTATATACCTTTATTTCTAACATTTGCTTAACTAGCAATATTGTTTTTACTACCATTAGAATTTTTATGGTTTTAACCTTTTATTTTTGGAAATAAATTATAACCATAAATTCGAAAGTTCCTAGAGCTTCCCAAACTCAAAATGCAGATATCAAAATTCGAATACCACTGGTCACATACCGAGGAAATAAAAATATTTGAAGTGGACATAAGAGTAAAGTACCTTTATTTTTCAAGATACGCGGAAATATTATTTAAAAAAGTTATTCAGAATTATTATAAGATCTCAAATATGAAATCATGGTTGACTACGATGAAAATTTTTTTTCACATATTTACCTGTTTTTCTCGTATCAATGTGAATATTGTAAAACGTTAAATGTGTAGACCTGGACGTTTCTTCAGGTGTGATATAAATACACTCTGGGATTTACTTTTTGCTCATTTACTATACAAAAATTATAAATGGAAGGCTAAATTGTTCAAATAGTAGTAAAAACAAGTTTCTAATGAAAGAAATGCTAGAAATATAGGTATATAACCTGGTATCAGTAGAAAGCTAAGTTTAAGAACTACCCTTTTTTGAAATAAAAATAGGTCGTTCCATTAAAAAAAAATGAAATACTGAGTGCTTCGCAAGTATTGTTTGCCCTGTATAATGCTAAAAGATATTTTAACTTTTTTCATATTTTCAAAAAGCTCAAAGTCCTAAGAATATTTTGTTATATTTTCGTAAGTCTGTGTCATCTGCATAGTCAGCAACATAAGTTCAAAATTGGTAAATTTTTAAGGAATTTTCGAAGAAAAAATTTTTTCTTACGAAAATAGCTCAGCGAAATTAATATATCTTTATATTACTGTAATCATCTCTCCGCGGGACATCCAAATTTATAAGAATACAGAGGGTGTTCCATTAAAAAAAAAACGCTTTGTATGCACCAACACTTTCTGGAACACCCTGTATAGTTGAAAATAATTTTAAAATGTGCCGCGTGATGTCTAGTACAACTTTCTTAATCTTTTTTTCTCTACTTGTTATCCCTCTAGGCACCACAGAAGAAATACACACCGTTGGGACACCCGGTACAACTGGCCCTATTAAAATAAGAGTTAGGTAAACGGCCCTCGAATTTTGATTAGTTTGGATCCGCCGGATCCGCGTTACTTTGGTAACTAATGTATTAATCAACGTCAGATGAATTAATTTGTAATTTTGTCATTTGATTTGTGAAAAATGACAGGTTGCTGCGTATTGGGCTGCAAAAACAGGAGTGGACAGGGGTACATTTTAAAATCTTTTCCTAAAAATCCGATACACAGAAATGAATGGGTAAACAACTTGAATAGAAACAATTGGATACGTACACCCGGGTCAAGAATTTGCGAAGTTCATTTTGATCTTGAACACTAGGAAAAAACGCGTGAGGATGGTAAAAGGAAACTGAAATACGGTACGGAAGTAAAAGCCCTGCAATGCGAGATATGGCATTACAATATAAGCAAAAAAAAAGTATTAAATTTTAACAATTTGTATTTTTGTACCACTACTAAATGATTAAACATTAACTTCACATTTGGCTTTATTATTTATTAATAAGTAGATGCCAGGAAAAGTAGATGCATATGAAATAATAATTGAATCGGTTAGGTATTTCAGAAACGACTCATATTCCATTTGAAAAGCATTGCACATGAATCGTTTCTGAAATAACCGATTCAATTTTACAACCATAATTATTACGAATTACGATTACTTTTCTCTCGTAACGTAGGAAACGATTAGAAACCATTTACCTTGGATCAACTATGGCGGATGACAGCCGCGTTTGCCTAATAGCGTTTTCGATTGACCGCACTAGTGCGCACTCAGAATATCTGTATCTCGTGTTATTACATGAGGTTAAAAGAAAATGCAAATATACTGAGTGCAGCCAGTGCATGTGAATCGAAAATACTATAACTCTTACCTTAAATAATATACAGGAACTCTAGATTCATATACCGTCGATTCATATAAGGTACTAAATCATCATACTTCGTATAGGGGTAACGCATTTAGTGATTTTTTATATCTATCCTTGTCGCACATTCCTCTCATCTAGGGATAAAGAAACAGTTGGAAATATTATTTGAAGTGACGTTTGTCAAAGTTACTGTCAGTGGTTAAGAAAATTGAGTTTAAATATCGCATCCCAAACTTTTATCGCATAACATTTAATGATTCCGCCTTTTCCGTAAAAGAAAAATTCTGCACTTCTTAAAATAACAACTTTTTTATTGGTAAATAACTTAACTAGACATAACCTAATACACTTTTAAATTGAAATCAGTGACATTGCGGTAAACAGAATTCCCTAAAACTGTTGTCTTCCTTATTGCACTTGCGACAATTGTATTTGTTATCTTTGTTTCTCAATCCTCTCACGAGAGGAATGGGATTGAGTTACCTGTACGGAGTGTTGATTTAGTACCTTATATGAATCTAAGGTACTAAATCAACACTCCGTACAGGTAACGCAGTCCCATTCCTGTTGATTGTTGAGTGTTGATTTAGTACCTTATATGAATCTAAGGTACTAAATCAACACTCCGTACAGGTAACGCAGTCCCATTCCTCTCGTGAGAGGATTGAGAAACAAAGATAACAAATACAATTGTCGCAAGTACAATAAGGAAGACAACAGTTTTAGGGAATTTACCGCAATATCACTGGTTTCAATTTAAAAGTGTATTAGGTTATGTCTAGTTAAGTCTGTTAAGTTATTTACCAATCAAAAAGTTGTTATTTTAAGAAGTGCAGCATTTTTCCTTTACGAAAAAGGCGGAATCATTAAACGTCATGCGATAAAAGTTTGGGATGCGATATTTAAACTCAATTTTCTTAACAACTGGCAGTAACTTTGACAAACGTCACTTCAAATAATATTTCCAACTGTTTTTTATCCCTAGATGAGAGGAATGTGCGACAAGAATAGATATAAAAAATCACTAAATGCGTTACCTCTATACGAAGTATGTTGATTTAGTACCTTAGATTCATACGGTGACCAGTGACCTCTATGGCGAAAATTGTTAGTTAGTTCTACGTCAGTGAACTGTCAAATTTAACAGTTTCAGAATTTTTCTGCTTGTAAAGGCTGTTTTACATTATAATATTTTTGGTACAAAGTGAGAGAGATAAGCTACCACAGTGAATTCTGATTGGTTGAATTGGCACTTCTCACTCACTTTGTATCAAATTTTAGATTTAAAATGTCATAGTGTAAAACGGCCATAAGTTTAAATTCGAACATTTGTTTCTTCAAAAAATCTGTTTTCTCTACTTGTATTATGGAGAACAGGTTTCTCTACTCTTGCATATTTGTCTTTTATGATTGTCACAAGCAACAATTGTATTTTGTTGAAATACAGGACATAGAATTTCATACAGTTGTGCACAGGTATTTGTATTTTCCAGGCGAGGTAAAATTTCAGGAATAATATCTGTTAATTGCTTAATAATTCTGTCAAATTTATTACTAGGATAGTTTAAACTTCCTCTGTCCTGAATCATAATAAGTTTCATCAAGGAATCAGATAAGAGAGAAGAGGTTCTAAGCAAGTGTTGCAGTGAAATTTGTCGTCTGTTTTCTTAATTATGTAACCAGCTTAGAATGCCACAGAAGCAAAGTAAATACTGCCATCAGGTTATATTTTTAAAGTTACGTTTTGTTACAGTTCATTTCTTTCATTCCTGTTCTGAATACCCCCTGTATATGCATTGCCACCGCCCAGCCTTCATTTCTGTTCCGAACACGCCCTGTATATGCGAAATTCGACGTGTCGGATCATTCCTTGGACCGCGTCGTTGTACACATTGCAGTCAGTGTAGGAATACACTGGCGTAATTTTCTTAAACTTTCGTTTTAGCATATTTCTATTAACAGGACCTTCATTTATTTAAACAAATTCATTTTATATATGTAATCCCTCCTTAATTGAGTTCAAAATCGCGTGTATGTGAGGAATTGAACGAATTATAACGAAGTTCTACTTCTGGACGCGTATTATGCGTGACCTTTGTCCTTTCAGCCGATTGGTTCCGACTGTTACTAAGAAAGTTCCCCGGAGGTAGGAATAGACGATGTCTCGCTTGTTTATAATCCTTCCTTGTTTGTCAAACGAGAAATGTTGCGCCATTGTCAGAACGAAACTTGCCGTCTCTTGGGTCACACTCTCTTTTCGTAAATATTTTTATGTGTGCGTGCCATTACATCGAAGGGATGTTAGTGCATATCTACGGCTAATTGCCGACTCTGATTAGACCCAGGTGTAAGACAGGAAAACCGCGTATCCCGTGGGTGTCACAGCTTCGTAATAGACCGAGGCTTGTAGCGTGAGCTTTTATCGTCAGCTTTTAGCATGAGCTTATAGCGTGAGCTTTTATCGTAAGCTTTTATCGTGAGCTTTTATCGTGAGCTTCTAGCAAAAGCTATCATCAATCCTAGGCTTTAATCTGGGACCTACATCAAGAGGTATTTCTCGTTGGGTGCATCGCGAATTACGGCGGTGAAGGCTCCCTCCCTCGCCCCTCTACGCGGAAGCCGGCACATTACAAAGTGCCGCGGCGACATCGCCGCAAAGACACCGACAAACGAGCCGGACATCAAAGGAATAAAGGTCGGAGCGTTATAATTTCTTTTCGTAGTTTTGAGCGATATTTCGCGGATTTTATTTCGGATCCATTACTTTAATTTTGTCGCAATAAAACTTGCAACTTATTGCATTCTTTTGTATTTTGTTGCATTAGTGATGATTTGAATTATTTTAAGATAGATATGTAGCGATTTCGGATCCGAAAAGTTAGGTAATAACGTATTATGTCTATGGTCTTGTTGTGTACTTAGATCGATCGACTTGCGTTGAATTTGTTTTGTTTTATCTTTTTTTTGTTTGTGTTTCTAGCAATAAAAGTGTTCATGTTTTGGACGTAACGTGTTTTCTTAATTTTTCACGCGTTCCCTTTCACAAAAAAAATTAAGTGGCGCCTGTTTTTGGTTTGGCCTTCGCGTTTTGGTTAGAGAACCCCCCGTCCCACTGTACTGGCTGGCAACATTGGAGTAAAGTTTCGCTCCAATGTAAAACTTCTGCCTATCTACGCAGGTAGGTAGCAGTTTCGAACTTGAAGTTTTAAAATATGAGATAACTCTTCCTTAACTTTTTGTTCTTCTGTAGCCACTGGTTTGAAATTTGCCTGACTCGTGTAATCTATATTATCAGCAATATTAGCAGATGTTGAAGCTTTGACGAATTCACAACGTAAAATTTGCTGAAGTGCATATTCTGCCGCTCTGACTTCAGTCATGTCATTTGAACCACCTCTAACGGCGGTTTCCCACGGTGCGTGTTTTAGCGGACGAGCCCGCACCGTCGCACCGTGGGAAGGATGTCGTCTGTGATCGTGCGGGGCTGTGCGTGGCGGTGCGTTCGATCAGTCTTGAGTCGGTAACTTCAAAGGTGCGGTGCGGGGCTGTGCGTGGCGGTGCGTTCGATCCGTCCTGAGTCGGTAACTTCAAAGGTGCGGTGCGAGCTCGTGCGCGGCGGTCCGTCTACCACAATGCGGACAAAATGACGTATCTTTGTATCTTGTTCATTTTGTCGTCGCCGTCTATGATTGTATATGTGCGTAGTTTTCAGTGTGGAGTGGGCAAACGACTAAATTTTCGAATTTTTGAATTTTATCAAAATGAAGCATCGTTATGGAACTTCTCCACAGCGGAACACAACAATAAAAATGACACATACGATGCATAGAACAGAATTAAAACTCAATTAAGAGGCGATAATTTACCTGTAAAATAATTGAAAGAAAGAGACAATTTAATGTCTACCTACAGGAGATAAGCAGCAGCAGCAGCAGCGATGCGACTTCTATCGTTAGGCATTTTGGGATAGCAAAAACCGTACACCAGCACGCACCATGGGAAGAACCCAGGATGCGGTCCGAAGTGGTGCGCGGTCGTGCGCCGTCCATGATACTATCCGCGAAAACACGCACCGTGGGAAGCCGGCATAGACGAACATGAAAGAACATGGGTTTCCACTGCATTTGAACTATGAATGTGTCAATACATAATAAAATCTGATTTGTTGCAAAAGAAATTTAATACAGAGGCTGTAAATTGTAAACCAAGGGCTGTTTCTGTGGACAGTCCTTCAATAGCTGCATTTGCTGAACTTTTTTGGATAATGTTTCTTCTGTAACATGAACATAAGGTGCAACACTGCTGCCCAAAGAATGAATATAGTGTGTTCGGTTTGAAATATTGTATACTTGAAAGAAGTGGTAGGTTCATATTCTTCATATAATGAATAAAAGTTAATTTAGTAGATTGTTTATCCAATTGTTCCTTTAATTCTTTAACCTTATTAAAATTTTCTGGATACTTCTCATTAAGTCTTTTTAACTTTAAAGTGTAGACATTGTTTTGATATTGCAAATCTGAAATTTGCTCTGTGAATATGGAATCTACCATACGTCCAAATAAATTTCTGATAAATGTAGGTCATGGAGTGTAAAAATCTACAACACCAAGCAGTTTTTGAAGTTAGTGACATATCAAGCTGTAAGATATAGCCAATTAAACTTCAATTTTACTTAACTACTCAAGAACTGGACAATATTTTAGTGTAAATAATGTAATAATTTATCTTCCATGACCTACCTTTATCAGAAATTTATTTGGACATATGTTATTTGGATCTCCTTAGAATTGTTTTCTGCTAAATATTCTTAATAATTAACTTCAGAATTTAAACAAACCATAAGATGATATAGTGAAGTAAAATTTAGGAAAAAATTCTTGCAAATAGCTAGATGGTACAGCTTCTTTAGTAAATCCAGTCTTGTTTTTATAATTTTTAAAGATAGATTCGTGAAAATGATTTTTACAAACTACAGAAGAAATTAATAAAGTACACTAGAATTGTTATTTCCATTTAGGTACCATCAATTTTTTTCATTGCTTCAAGCCACTTAATTCAAAGCGGAATTGTATTAAGAAATTCAAACTGGCTTATTGCATAAGCAATACATTTTCTAATCACTATATAAGGAATCACCCGGTGAAGTTTTTTCCCAACGCACAGTGCGATAGTGGACAAAAATCGGAAATAGAACTTTTTTTTCTTAAGTAAATTAGCTCAAAATTGTTACATATGAATATTAATTATCATATTCATTACATATGAATGTTAATTATCATATGAGAGTTTTCCGGCCGATTTATGATGTATTTGCTTTTTCAACCTAAAACAGTAATCTAATAAGTTCGTCAGTGCCATTCAGTCTTATTTGACGTCCGTCACTGAAATTTCATTGGTAGGCTATCAAAGCGGTTTTAAAGAAAAGTGACATTATGCCTGAGAAGAGGAAAGTTAAGTTTACGTTTTTATTATTGATGCCTTGGAAATTAAACATTACTTAATGGCTAAAAGATGGCGTGATCTTAATATGTAGAATTTTGAAATTTCTTATTAAACTTCGAATTAAATAGACATTTTCTTAAAAACACCGAAAAACACTCCTCTCATATTTCCTGTATTACGTTGTTCAAATCATGTAGAAGCAAAATTCATCAAACTTGAGTGCTCCAATCTCCTACTTCAGTGTTCACTTCTTGTTATTAATTTCCAGCACCATTCCTAAAAAATCATCACCTGCATGAAAGATGGATATCCGCACCAAAAGAAAATAAGGAATCCCAACCATATTCGTTTTTATTGGATGAATTGCAATTAATAGACGTAGATAGTGATGGTTTGAGCAAAGAAATTCAATAGGCGAGAGAGTGGTCGAGTCCACTAAAGATTTGAAAGGAAACGTGCTAACTGGTTGGATAAGGAGTGCACTTTTATAGAAAAATACAAAAGTACATAGCAAACAGCTTAATTTTCAAAATAAGAATATACAGAGTGTTTCAGATATCACTCCCCAGCCTAATATCGTCCATATTTTGCATTAACTTTGTTATTTTTAATGGAACACTTAGTATGTTTTCTCGAATTAAGAAAGGTATTTTTTCCTAATTCTAAAAATATTTAGTTTGTTTACATTTGGTTTCATAATTTGCGATATTTAAGTATGAAATTATTAATTATTGCTTTGGTATATTTTTATTACCTAATTTATTTTATAGCCTGTGAGCAACTAAAAATCAGATTAGAGTCGGCGGTGCAAAGAAAAAGTATGTCTGTTACTAACGCGGCGTTAGGCTGATCTGACAGTTCATGAATGCATTAGATTAATTAATTCAGTCAATCACAGACATACATTTTCTTTGCACCGCCTACTCTAATCTGATTTTTATTTGCTCACTTTTTATAACATGTTAATTTGTTTTAGCTGTTAGCGTTTTATCTTATACAGTGTCCCTGATGAACAGTCTTTTGATTATAATTAATACTTGTTATACGTAATAAAATTATTATTAATCAAAGTAAATTCATCTTTTTTTGTAATTTCAAACTTAAATATTGCAAAAGTTATGAAACAGGAATCAGGAAAAAATTTTCTTTCTTAATTCGAGAAAATATACTGAGTGTTCCATTTAAAATAACAAAGTTGATACTCATTTATTAAGTTTCCGATCGTCATTTGTTTTTTGTTTTAGTAAATCCTGGCGGTTCAAGTAAATCCCTAAAACTTTTGGATTTCAAATTTTTTTATATGTCGAATAATAAAATGCGCAGGTACCAAATATAAACAAAAAAACTTGTAGACGTATTAATTTAATTAAAGCTGGTTCTTGTCCGATGAAAATTGTATCACAAACTCTTTTAAACGGACACTAAATGGCGGACACGAAGCTGTCGAACGACTGCGAAACGTTAAGTGTTTGTGCGCCATTTAGTGTCCGTTTAAAAGAGTTTGTATTAATTTAAAATAGCTGAAAAAATGTTTTGCGAAAAATATTTTATATTTCAGCATTAGAACAGCATGTAATATTAAATTTTCACATTTTTTAATGTTTTTAATTAAAAGTAGTAATATGGAATCGAGTTTGTATTTTTGTCCACTTTTACCATAAAATCGAAGCACTGTGCAACGTCATAAATCACACTGTATGTTGAGTTCGGAAATTCACACAGTGCTAGCTCCTCAGAGTGGAAAGTAAAGTGAGAGCACAGCTGTTTTGATATTCGTCAAAGTGAGACAAAAGTGCTTGAAGAGTGAATAGAGTAAGCGCGGAGGAATTCAGCAATAGTCGACGAATAAGAACATGTATTGTAATGCTTTAGCCCTCATTTTACATGGGAGGGTAATGTATTGTTATGATTACACTGCGACAGTTTTGTAAGATAATACTGTTGTGAACAACGGAAGGTTAACAAATGACAAACCAAAGTAACAATGAAAAATAGGTATATCAAAACCATATGTCACTTGATTATTGCAGAAAATCCATGGACACACTGTATAGTGTACACATAATTTTATGTCATACACTTAAAAAAATATTTATTAATGCTAAGTAAGATACACAAGTAATTAAAAATAATTAAATGTCACATAGTCACTTATTCATTGGTAGTCATCTATTTTACTTTAAGTAATACAAATGTGGGTAAATGAGAAAGCACATGTTCGTCACTGTTACTTGCTCTTACTTATTTATGTCTATTTTCATAAGAGCCAAATTTAAGCAAATTAATTATAAATGTGCAGTTTGCAATACTGATTTACATACACACGTCAAAATACATAATTGTATAGCAAAATCCATGGTCACTGTTGTCCTTACATAATATTTTGCAATGAAAAATGATGGTGCCTCTCATAAACAATTAAAAAAAATGATTAAAAATTTATTGCCAAAATAGCAAAGAAACAAGTTGTTGTGAACGATATTTGTTTTTTAACACAATTTGTCGCCTAGAACCTAGGAAAAGAATCCTAGGCCAATCTCACATACAATTTGTATACAGCCCGTGTAATGATTAACAAAAGTGAGGAAATACCTATAGCTGCATTCCATTTGCGCAAAGCAATTGGAATGCAGCTTTTATTGGAAATACATTATGGTAATGTAATAACAAAGTGAAGGAATTTTTAAGATGTGCAGCTGACTCCACTCGATGTATCTGATCACACTCTTTACCATTAAAACGCTAAAAACTGTGTATTTCATCCTTAGTCCTGACAATCATGTAAACCATTAGGTATCATAAATCAGATTCCATATTACTCACTTTCCAATTACAAGCTTCAAACACCAGAGAATTCATAACTGAACTGCACAATCAAGATTGTAATGAAAAATGACAAGAGGATTGATTAATATTAATTCATGAGTTACTTCACTTCTGTTTTATTTATTCTGGGATATTAAATTCATCAAACCTTTTACAAAGTGTTATTTTTGTATCATTTCCCCTAGCTTTTTGGTGCTCGTAATGCTAACCATTCAGCTGATGCTTGAAGGTTTGAAGGAAATAGAAAAAGATCAGTACTAGTGCGTTTAGCTCTCTGCAATTAGAACATATTGGTTCATCTCCAAAGTAGCTCTAAGTAATTTAGGTCGGGTTTCTGGAACATTTCATTAAGTTAATGATTTGATTAAAATAAATATTCCTAGGGTCGGTTTCACAAAAGCCGATTAACTTTAACCGATGATTAACTTCCTGGATACCTGTGTTAAAAGCGTAGCAACAATTGTTTTTAAGGATTGATTAAATTTAATATGTGTAGCGCTGGATTTCACAAACGTCACTTAACTTTAATCATCGATTAAGAATAATCATTCCTATACCTTCAACACATGTAACCATGGCAACGTTTACTTTTAACGGATGATTAAATTTAAGTAATGTTTGTGAAATCCGCCATAGGAATAGTAATGTTTACTTTAATCGGACCGTCAACTTAATGAAATATTCCAGAAACAGAGACCTTATATATGTAATTGAAAAACACAATCAGGTGTATTTCATAATGCAATGGTTATTTGTCACTATTAACACTGTGCTTAATAATAACTTCTTAACCACTACTTTTAAATCACTGATTGAAGACGTATTTCATAAGCACACGGTGATTATTTTACAATTTTAAACATTAGTTAACTTCATTTGTAAAATATAATCACTGAACATAATAGCATATCCTTCTTTTCAATGTCATTTGCGCTTGTGAAATAGCAAAATGTTTAAAAATTGGTTAAAAGCGACAACACATATGCATAATTCAGTGTTTATTAATCACTGATATATGGAATACACAATGATGTATCAAGTAGCAGATTCCCTGTAGAGAAAGAGGAATTGATATTAACTTAAGTATGGGTATATAGGGGAGAGTCGGCTATATTGGACCGGATCTAAAATTGGACTGGTTTTGGATAAATGAAAATAAACTACAAACTTCAATAACAGTAAACACTACAAATACCTCAGATGGTTTTGTACTAAGCCACATTTCTGCAAGTAGTTTTTTCCAGTACCGGTAGATAGTTCTAGTTGGTTTTAATTTAAATTAAATTGAAGTGGTCCAATTTCGGAAGCGGTCCAATACACCCAAATCTCCTCTACACCCGCTCCAAAAACATTGGCCGCGTTCGTAAGAACCAGCCTTCAAGTAGCATTCATCTGTGATTGGTAGATTTTTTGAATTTCTTTGAAATACGCCAATCACAGACAAATGCTACTTGAGTATTTGGTTCTTACGAACGCGGCCATTGTTCATCCTAAGTCATGTGATTTAGGCTTTGAGTGACATCCTTGTCGCATACATGAGCTAAAATTACTCACAGATATTCGCTATTTCACTCACATGCTGATATCAATCAAGAATGCAGGAAACATAAGGCACTGTGTCTCTAGGTTTTACCACATCATTGGGAATACACCCGATTGTATGCATCTTCAGTTTGAAATTAGTATCGCAAACTACACATTTACCAAATTAAATTATGTTGATGAAAACTCACATAAATATTAGAAACTTACATATACTGCTAGGCATTGTTACTTTATTACAATAATAGACATTATATTACACCCTGTCCAACGCTTCCAGCATAACAATGCTGTTCCCCCTGATAACCTAAAAATATTGAAAAAAATTAACACTTACATATTCTAGCTTGACATAGGTATACATACAATCATTCCTATGTTATTTTTTGATCCATCTTTGCATTCTTCTATCGTTTCATCAACTACGAGATTCATGAAAGGGTCAAAACCTCTCAAAATGCCGACAACTTGTCTTCCGCCATTTAGTTTCAAGCTAAGTTTCTTGTCCATAAATCTAAAGACAAAACAAAATTAGCACTATATGATATTTTGCACAAAAAATACTTACTTTTTCAACTCTGGAGGATGTGCTTTCGACATTTTTAATAGAAAATGAACAAAATTAACGTTGAAACCCTTGGCTCAGACGCAAATGCTAGGATTTTAGGCGCGCAGATTATCACACAAGTTAGCCAACATAAAAACGACAAAACATAAAAGCGCTTGAACCTCGTGCGAGTAAAACCACAGTATAAGTAAATACCCAGTAGCGTCACTTAAACGTCAGTGTCAAAAAAAGGGGCCATTCTGTTTGATACCCTTATGGAAATGCAATGTAATTTACAGCTGGGTAGGTATCAAACAAAAGAGCAAATGTGACAGTTATACTCGAGTGACGCTACTGTGTGATTCTTATACTGTGGTAAAACCCACAGAACAGAGTAAAACCGCGGTTTTAATCTTCGACGGCTAATCAATATAGACTGGTAATGCCCATGATCATGATATAATGGCCGTATGCATAGGCAAATCTTTAGACTTAAGCCAAAGTAAACCTTTACTTTGAACAATGTAACTATACGGCGAACAGTTTGATATGTATCAAGTCCACCTTGAAATTTGTCTGTGCATACGGCCATAAAGGCTTGTGCACAATGAGAAAACGCGTGAAGTATGAAGTAACATGCGAAGAATTGAACACGTTTTATATAATGAAGTGGTTCCTAATAGAATTGCGGCCCTAAGGGCCTCGGGATGTAAAGGACCGAGGATTATAAGACTTCTCTACCGTGGTGTATATACTATTTTTTCCACTACTAGTACAAATGATAATTTTATTTTCAAATTACGAAAGGTTTACAGTTTTCTGTATTGCCGATATGACAGTTGATTTAAATTTTTTAATTTGTCACAAACATTACGTCGATCTTTTTTCCAAATCGTCAATTAAATAAAGTAAATACGGTAAACGATGTACGGCGATTTAAATTGTACGCCGCCTGAAATGCGGGAAATTGCCGGACAAGTGGCAACAATCTATTGCCTGAAAAATCAAAAGATTTGTACCTGAAAGCGTACGTAACATTGATGTTCATTATTTACCGGTAAATAATAAAATTATTTACCTCAGAAACAGTCAGAGTAGCTTTCCATTTGTAATTCAATATGATCAAATCAGAGTTACTTTGAACTACTAGAACACAATGCAAATGGAACAAATTCGATCACATGTCACTATATAAACATAACCTGTTTGATTTTCAGTCTGACATAAATATCAGGGAGAGGGATCAGATAGTTCAAGATAGGAAACGAACCGAAGCGACCATCGTTTTGTCGCGCCATCTGTAGTCTCAGATATTAACACTGACGCTGTCTATCGGTAATATAGAACTCGTTGTAATTGACTAGATCAAAAGTGATTTTGATGTGATTCTGTAGCTTTGGTGATTTTCACAAACAGCAATTTTAATAACGCATTTTAACAACTTTCTTGTATTGCATGTATACATTTACATGTCTTTCAAATTTATCGTGTATAATTTTTTAGCAAATTAGCTTTTGATTTTTCAATGTGTGTTTAATTCCTTTTTGACTAAGGTTACTGTATTTAGAAGGTACCGCCATTCATTTCCGCGGCTGTCGTCCCCCAAATTAAAAGGACGCGATGAAGATGCCATGAAGCAGTAAGAAGAAAAAGGATAGATACGTAACAAGTTACGGTTGCTAGGAAATTTATGAATGAAATTGATTAACCCCAAATTAAAAGAGATAGAAAGTTGGCACTACCTTCTCAATACAGTATCCTTATTTTTGACTAAGGTCTAAATCAACACTCCGTACAGGTAAAGGGGTAAACAGAATAAACGCTGCCAAGCGTTGCGCAGCGCTGACAAATGTCAAATGAAAGTTGAAAAAAGCAACTTTACGTGTAACGAACCAGAACGAGCGGTAATAAGCGCGACCAACGTCGGATTGCGTTGGAGATTGGCCAACTTTTAA
The DNA here is from genome assembly GCA_033060865.1 of Dorcus hopei. NCBI lineage: Eukaryota > Metazoa > Arthropoda > Insecta > Coleoptera > Lucanidae > Dorcus > Dorcus hopei. The sequence continues at coordinate 36,968,486 of CM065424.1, forward strand.
CTTTTGCGTCCTTAACGTTACGAACTTAACCTAAAACACAGCCCTAAAATACACGTGTATAGGTATACTCGGAGAATCATAAACCTTTTCGTGATTGATGGATGTTATAAATACAGTAAACTCGAAGCGATTAATCGAGGAAGTGCGGAAGTATGAATGTTTATACAATAAGCAGAACAGTAATTATAAAAATGTGATGCTAAAGACATCTTTTCTTTTTCTTCTTATGTAAAGTTACTAAATGTAAAAGCGATAAGTAATACATGTAATAAGCCGCAAATATTTCATATGTATCCATTTTTAGGTTTTCACTATTTTCAACACGTAACTTCAATTTGACATTTCTCGGCGCTAGTCAACGCTTGTTCTGTTCACTCTTATACGGTTTGACATTTCTCGGCGCTGAGCAACGCTTGGCAGCGTTAGTTCTGTTTGCCCCTTAACGCAATTCCATTTCTCTCGTGAGAAGATTGAGAAACAAAGATAACAAATATAATTGTCGCAAGTGCAATAAGGAAGACAGCAGTTTTAGGAAATTCTGTTTACCGCAATGTCACTGGTTTCAATTTAAAAGTGTAATAGGTTACGTCTAGTTAAGTTGTTATTGTATATTAAGTTGTTATTTTAAGAAGTGCAGAATTTTTCTTTTACGAAAAAGGCGGAATCATTAAATGTCATGCGATAAAAGTTTGGGATGCGATATTTAAACTCAATTTTCTTAACCACTGACAGTAACTTTGACAAATGTCACTTCAAATAATATTTCCAACTGTTTTTTATCCCTAGATGAGAGGAATGTGCGACAAGGATAGATATAAAAAAAATCACTAAATGCGTTACCTCTATACGAAGTATGTTGATTAATGCATTAATGGCCGTATGCACAGACAAATCTCAAGGTGGACTTGATACTTAAAGCTAACTTCATATCAAACTGTTCGCCGTATACACTGCTTTCCATTCGAAGCTATGACGCCCCGGGGCATAAAGCCTGGAACACCCCAGAGTCACTCAGGGTTACTTGTTCAATGGAACGGTGTGTAAGCCATCTTATGACCAAAAATAATGGCGCGAAATTTGTTCAGTAGGTCGGTGCGCAGGTCGTATTCAGTGTCGTCGCATGTTGTGGTGAAGTTTAAATTTACCATACTTCTGAGTTTTACTGGATAAACAAAGCACATATTTTACTTCGATTTGAGCATTATTGCATTATTATTGCATTTTCGGACACATAACCTGTGCATATAACAAATGACATAACCTTAAAACATGGAGATCAGCTGATCAGAGCTTGACGCCTCTAGTTATTTAGTGGTCTTCGAAGGGTGAGGGGAAAGTATGACCTTGGGGCGTGAAATTCTCGCTCGGTGTCGCGCTCGTGTGGAAAGGAACACAGGGCTTTAAACCCCGGACAGCTCGGAGCTGCTCCTTTACGTGAAAGGAATACAGCTATAGTTACATTGTTCAAAGTAAAGGTTTACTTTGGCTTAAGATTTGTCTGTGCATTCGGCCATTAGTATCTTATTTTTGACGCGTTTTACACGCTATCTGGTGTTTCAGATGTTAACTACTAGAATTTTTAATTATTTTGAATGGTCGTATTTCTCAATGTATTTCTTATGGCCGTTTCCTATGTTGAACTCTGATCCCTGGCCTAGGCCAGATAGAACTCGTTATTCATTTAGAAGGCCATGATCAAAACTTTAAATCAGTGGCGGCTCGTCGGGGTGGGCAGGGTGGGCACTGCCCACCCTGTTAAAGTTTATCAATACATAATTAAAGCAGGTTCTTGTCCGATGAAAATTGTATCACAAAATCTTATAAACGGTGCGTATAATTAGTGTCCATTTATAAGATTTTACAATACAATTTAAACTTTAAAATAATTTTGAAATATTTTTAAAATTTCTTTTTCATCTGTTTGTGTTCTTTAAATTTATAAATCCAGAACATTATTGTAATGCGTAATTAAAAATGTGCATGTGATCTAGATTCTAGAACTTTGTATAATTCCGCACGCTCGGTAATACGTTAAATTGCGATGCGGTGCAGCTCCTTGCCACTATGCATAAGTAGGGTGGGCTCGCCCCCTGCATGGCTGTAACTGCAGACATACGCTGTCCTTTCATTTAATGTGATAGACAGAAAGGAACGCTACACGTAGGTTGTTACGTTACCCTCTCTTACGTTCACCCGTTGGGCAGGCCCACGGCCACGTGACAACTCGAGATCGGAGTGCTGTCTAGAGAGTGGGATAATTTGCCAAATTTTGTATTTTATTTTGAATCTTCTGTCATTTCTGTTTGATTAATACCTAATAAATGTTACATAATATTCAATATTCGTCTGAAAGATTTATATTATACATTGTAACGCATATAACTAAAAACAAAAAGAATAATAGCTGGTCTGAAGTTATATTAAAGACAGATCGCGGGAGGGCAAGCCCGTAGCCCGTCCTACAATTCGTCTGTGTTCGGTTGTTCACGAGGATCATCCGAGTTAAAAACGTTAACGTCAACGCTTTATTATTAATTTAACTAAGGTGACAGATTTCGATATTAATGTTTTAAAATGGCAGATGTATCATTTAAAAATTTATATTAGTTCTTATTTTCAGAATTTATTTTAGTTACTGTTTTGCATTTTATTTAATTATTCTGAGAATTTATTTAAGTTATTGTTTTAAATTTTATTTAGTTATTATTTTGAGAATTTATTTCAGTTACTGTTTAGCTACAGTTTTAAATTTTATCATTTCAGAATTTGTTTTAGTAATTCTTAGAATATAGTTTTGTTTTCTTTTTTTAATGTGTGGAAAATTGGAGACATACGGAGATAATGACATATCATATCATAACGATAATACTTGTTCATCAACTTGTTAAAATAACTTCTAACAAAGAATGTCTTTACAAAAGGTTCTTTAGTTTTTCAAATGTTGCCCACCCTCTGCATATCTTGAAGAGCCGCCACTGCTTTAAATGCAATACCAATCATTTTTGTAAGACAACATAAGAATAAAAAAATCACAGTTACTCATCTCATTACAAAAGTAAATGGAGTTTATTTGTTTATTCCTGATTTTTATTACATCTGCTTTATGACGTATTTATATTTAAAATATTGCAGAATTGTTGCACCTTACGGTAATATTAATTATTAAAAAAATTACAACAAATTTAATTATCAAAAACATTTATCAATTAATTACGATAATTTGCGCCGATAATTTTCTCTGATATCGTGGCTGGTACTGACAAATTTTGCATCACGCAATCATATGATTTTTTTTTATTATTTTTCGTTTGTGACACATTTGAAGGTTAGCAACACTCTCGTCCTCGTCCGCGCTCTCGGGTCACGTTTAGGACAAACCGTATTGTCATCTGTCACACGTCGAAGTAATCACGATAAAAATGCAGTCCAGCCTCAGGAATATAATTAATTCTTCACTCAAGGTAAGTCCAGTTCGTTTTACAAGTTCGCCATTCACACGAACTCTCAAAAAGAAATGACCAATTCAAAAAAGTACGTTTACGTAATATAACCTTTAAATAAAATTCCCTTACAGCTCATTTATAGCTAAAGTGTTTGAAATATTCGTAATCTTTTAGAAGCATTTAGGAAACAACAGCAGAGTTATAATTAGTTTGCAGCAACGAAATTATTCTGCACAACATGAGGCTGATATTGTAGTAATAGGATCAGGACCTGGTGGGTATGTGGCTGCAATTAAAGCTGCCCAATTGGGCATGAAAGTAAGAAAAGAATTCTTAAATTTAATGAGCTTTTCTTTTATACAGTAATTTTCAGACCGTGTCTATAGAAAAGGATCCAACACTCGGTGGAACATGCTTGAACGTTGGTTGCATTCCTTCGAAAGCACTGTTAAACAATTCACATTATTACCATCAAGCACATTCTGAAGATTTTAAAAATCGTGGTATTATAGGTAATTTAAAATTATATCATTCATACAGTCATGTTCATTAAGTAACAAAATCTCTAAATTTTAAAAACTATTAAACACAAGAAAATTCAAATGCTACTACATTTATATTCAAAAAAGTTTATTTTTCCATTTACTGGTGTTCAGTTTCTGTATACCATACACAATTTGCATGAATTGCCCAGCATGACATTATTTATTTTAGATTAAAAATTATTCCAGGCATGTATTTTAATACGACATTATTTAATTTAATACATGATTTCAAAAGTACAAATTTCAATCCTGTTAATTATGAGTTACTATAGATAGGCGTCTTTACTATCAAGTGATTCCATTTACAATCATTCTCAGAAGACCTTGGAACTAATCATGTCTTCACCACTCTTTTGATCTTGCAGATCTCACTAATGGTATCGCACAAATTAATTCTGATTTAAACAAGTTAGCAATTTCTTCTGCCAATCATTATTTAACAGTCAATCCAAACAAATCTTGTGTATTAGTTTTTGGTAGATGTAATGCCCGGTCAGCTGCTTTAAATCATGTTAACATTTATATTAATAATTGTCCATTGGCCATAAGTGACTGTGCCAAAAATTTAGGTCTCTTCATAGATTCACAGCTTAGATTTAAAAATGCATGTCAGTAAATCAGTACAGAAAGCTTTTGGTAAACTAAAATTACTGTACAGTAATAAAGAAATTCTTAATCAAGAACTACGTAAGAAGTTGTGTGATGCTATTGTTCTCTCTCAATTTAATTACTGCGACACATTTATGGACCTTGTTTGGATGCAGCTGATATAAAGAGGATACAATGTGTACAAAATGCGTGCATACGTTTCACATTCGGTCTTCGGCGAACAGATCACATTTCCCATTGTTTTGATAGAGCAAAGTGGTTAAATATGCACCAGAGACGAGAACTTCACTGCGCTGTTTATTTTTACAAAATTCTTCTATCAAAAAATCCTGGCTATCTTTACAATAAAATTTCATTTAGGACAGACATTCACAATATTAACATCAGATCAAGAGGTTCGTGTAACACCGCCGCTTCATCGTACAGCCATGTACCAAAGATCATTCATGTACCAAAGATCATTCTCCTATAATATTGTAAAATTTTTTAATAACATCCCAAATAATTTAACATCATATTCGATCTCTACATTCAGGTATCAGATACTGTGATGCCTCGTTATTGTCTTGCATTCGTTAGGTACTAATCACATCTACGTTACCCAAGTTTACTATTGCAACTTTAATTTAATTTGTTAATCGTTTGATTTTGTGTTTTAATTAATCAATTTACTTATTCTACTATTCTTCTCTGTGAATGTATTCACTCATCATCATTATATCCGAAAGGGCTCTGAAGGAAGAGCAGCAAGCACTCTCCAAATAGTTGTGCTGATTAAGACCTCTTTGATCACGCAAGTTTTATTATACTTATTTGTACTTATTTCTGTACTCCTGCTTTAATGACCAATAAAGTAATAAATGTAATAATAAAATTTGATAGGGGGGCATAAGTATACACATATTATTTTAGAGTTACAGTATGTTAAGTTTGAAAGGGGAGGCAGGGTTGATGAAAAATTTCTTTTCTTATAAGGGGTCGCTGCTTAAAAAAGAATAAGCTTTTCAACAAAACTACATTTGATTTCTTTTAGATTTAGGTACTAGAGAATGTGCAGGCACTTGATGGACACTGTTTATGAATATATCTGTAAACCTATAAACCTTTTCGAACTTTAATCTTTTTTTTTTTTTAGTCGATAATGTTAGGATTGACCTAGAAAAATTTATGGCTGCTAAATCTTCAGCTGTTAAAGCACTTACAGGTGGAATTGCACAACTATTTAAAAAGAACAAAGTGACTTTGGTCAAAGGTCATGGGAAAATCACTTCACCAAATCAAGTCACTGCAATTAAACCTGACGGTTCAACAGAAGTCGTTAATACTAAGAATATTTTAATTGCAACCGGATCTGAAGTTACTCCTTTTCCTGGTATTGAGGTACAAATTATGTTTTTTTGTGATTTTGAGTTATATTAATAATATTTTAGATTGACGAAAAAGAAATTGTTTCATCGACAGGGGCACTTTCTTTGAGTGCCGTACCAAAGCGATTAATAGTTATTGGAGCTGGTGTTATTGGGCTCGAATTGGTAAATAGTTTTCATTCAAAATCGAAAAGCTAAAAGGGGAATAGGTAAGTGTTGCTACAATGATAGAAAGACTTATCTATTATCCATTGTAGCAAGACTTATCTATTCTCCTTTTCGAATTAAATTTGGCTACAAACAGCATCGAGAACATTACTAATGTTCAAAAAGCTTTTTATAAACTTTTTTCTTTTGTCAGGGTTCTGTGTGGTCTCGGTTAGGCAGTGAAGTAACAGCAGTTGAATTTCTCCAATCTATTGGTGGCATTGGTATTGATGGTGAAGTATCTAGTAGTTTCCAGAAAATTTTGACAAAACAGGGTTTGCATTTCAAACTTGGAACGAAAGTAACATCTGCAAAAAAAGATGGTGGTGTAGTAAAAGTCAGTGTAGAAGATGTGAAAAATCCAGATAAAAAAGAAGAGGTATTTAGATTATTTTTAATTATTATTATTTTAATGTTTGTTGATGTAGTTGGAATGTGAAGTTCTTCTTGTTGCGATTGGGCGAAGGCCTTACACAGAAAACTTGGGATTGGAAGAGATGGGAATTGAAAGAGATCAACGAGGTCGTATTCCAGTAAATTCAGTTTTTCAAACTGTGATCCCTAACATTTATGCCATCGGAGATTGCATTCATGGCCCAATGTTAGCGCATAAGGCAGAAGATGAAGGTAAATATTACACATGAAACACTCATACATATAAAGATAACCAAGATTGATAATCTCAATTAAGGAATTATATATATTTTTAATTGCTGATTAGTCTATTTGTTTATGATAAGGTACTTCACTATACATCTGACGTTTTATCATTGATTGAGCATATTAATAATATACTGATCTACACCATTTCCAAGTGTAATTCAGAAAAGATTAAATTTATTTCAGAAATTGTCAAATGTAATTCAGAATTGTTAATTTAATTTCAGAATGTATCATTTGTAATTCAGATTTGTTAATTCAATTTCAGATTCCATCAATTGTAATTCAGATAAATCAATATAATTTCAGAATTCGTTATTTGTAATTCAGATTAGTCAGTTTAATTTCAGAAAACATCAATTGTAATTCAGAAAGCATTATCTCTATTAAAAGTGACGATTTCTGAATTAAAATTGATACAATTTGAAATTCATTTAACGCTTTCTGAAATTAAACTGATTAATCTGAATTACATTTGACGAATTCTGAAATTAAACTGATTCATCTGAATTATATTTGACGAATTCTGAAATTAAATTGATAAATCTAAATTACAATTGATGCAATCTGAAATTGAATTGACAAATCTGAATTACAACTGAAGAATTCTGAATTACAATTGGAAATGGTGTAGAATCCATTGTAAATTGAAAAAAATTCCAATATTATTATTTCTCCCTGTTTAGTCCAGGCCATGTCCAGGCAATGAATGCCCAAATGGGAGTTGTAGAGGACATGGAGGGGGGGAGAATTTTTCTCTTCAAGAATGTGTTGGGGGTAGTTCGGAGGTAAACATACTAAAAGTCCCCACCCCTACCCCTGCCGCTTCAGGGGGGAGGGGGAGGAGAAGCTCCCTTTTTTCGGTTTTTCGCTTATAACTCGGAAACTGTGCGTCGTACGAAAAAAGTATTCAGTACAAAATTAAAGATGATTAAATTTCCTACAAAAATGTCTATTCATTTTCTTCCTATGTGTTATGGTTTCCGAGATAATAAATTAAATCGATAATTTTCGAAAAACTTAATGCTCTACAACTTTCTTTTTGACGACTAATCTGTAAAACAAAAGGCTGAGGATTAGAAGGACGAGATTCGTGACGAAAAACGTGAGGCAAAAAAAGCTTTTCGAAAATTATTGATTTTCGCTGGCGAATATCTCGGAAACTATAACACGTAGGAAGAAAATAAACATTGACAAACGGCCTTTAGTTTTACAGATTAGGCTGAGGAATTAGAAGGACAAGAGTGAGGCAAAAAAAGTTTTTCAAAAATTATCGATTTACGGTGGCGAATATCTCGGAAACTATAACACAGGAAGAAAATGAATATAGACATTTTTGTAGGAAATTTAATCTTCTTTAATTCGTTTTTCGTCTATCTCGTCCTTCTAATTCCTCAGTTTTTTGTTTTACAGATTAGTCGTCAAAAAGAAAGTTGTAGAGCATTAAGTTTTTCGAAAATTATCGATTTTCGCTGGCGAATATCTCGGAAACCATAAGACATAGGAAGAAAATGAATAGACATTTTTGTAGGAAATTTAATTATCTTTAATTTTGTACTGAATACTTTTTTCGTACGACGCACAGTTTCCGAGTTATAAGCGAAAAACCGATAAAAGGGAGCTTCTCCTCCCTCTACCCCGTGAAGCGGCAGGAGTAGGGGTGGGGACTTTTAGTATGTTTACCTCCTAACTACCCCCAACACATTCCTGAAGAGAAAAATTCTCCCCCCCCTCCATGTCCTCTACAACACCTTCGTTGACTGGACTAGTTAATGATATTAATTAACACAATATTCTCCAACTGTTATAACAACATTGCTTTATTTTTTAATAGTTTCTTGTCTTGTATTTTATTTTTATTCAATTTTAATAACAGAAACAAAAACTCTTTTTTTAACTAAACTAAAACATTCTACTTGTATCTTATGCTCTTTCTAGGAATTATTTGTGTGGAAGGTATTCAAGGAGGGCCAGTTCATATAGATTATAATTGCATTCCATCTGTAATCTACACACATCCTGAGGTAGCATGGGTTGGTAGATCAGAGGAGGACTTAAAAAGTGAAGGTATCCAATACAAAATTGGAAAATTCCCGTTTTTAGCAAATTCAAGGGCAAAAACCAACAACGATACTGATGGCTTCGTAAAGGTGCTCTCGGATAAAGCGACAGATCGCATTTTAGGCACTCATATCATAGGCCCATCTGCAGGCGAACTGATTAATGAAGCTGTTCTGGCTCAAGAGTATGGTGCATCTGCTGAAGATGTTGCCAGAACATGCCATGCTCACCCAACATGTGCCGAAGCTTTGAGAGAAGCCAACTTGGCAGCTTACTTCGGAAAAGCAATTAATTTTTAAGGGGAACGCGTTATGAATAAGTTTGAAAAAGCAATTATCAACATGTGGTATTTATAGGATATAATATTATATACTGCCTATCTCTTAAATTGTAAATATTGTATTTATTTTTAGTCCTATAATTTTATGTGTTAATTTCCACTTGAAGTTAATTTTATAATAATACATAATTAAGATTTCACAACCTTTTATTAATGAAAATCAAGTTCGTTGGAGAACTATAATGTCACATAATGGGTTTATTAAACTGAAGATATAAAAGGGCAACTGTATTTAAAATGGAATATTGAAATGGTTTTCTTAAAAGAAATAATTTTTTATATTGTCAAAACAGTTCCGAAAAACAATTAGTGAATCTCTATTTATAACTGCATTACAAGTGGTGTAGAAAGTACATTTCTAAATGTTTTGTTCGATGACAAAGTCTACAAAAAATATTGAAAATTGGTTTAATCAAATTAATTACATTTTTGTATTTGTGGGACGTAAATGTCACAAATATATTACTAGAATTTAGTAGTCTTGTTAATAAACATGCATATTATTAAAATAAAGAAAGTTTAATATTTGCCTAAAGGTTATAGTTACTAGAGATGCAGCGGATATTCGGCAATTATCCAGTTATCCGGCCACATTTTTGCTATTCGGCCGGTTACCGGATACTGGCTATTAATAACCGCCCACGCCACGAGGTATGATAATGGAAAAATGAAGGCTCAACAATAAGTGAGAAGTTTTATTTCAATCTTTTATTAGGTCTGTTCGTTTGTTCTGCACTTTTCTACACTTTTTGCACCAATAGCTCTTGAGAGAGTGAGATGTAGTTATATAATATAACGTAAGTAGGACTGAGAAAAATAGAGTAGAAGCGTTAAAAGTGTAGAAAGTGCAGAACAAACGAACAGACCTATTACTAAATAAAATTTATAGTTTAAGTTAACAGAGTTTCGATCCACAAATTGGCATGTACTTACATCTTTCATTTGCTGAGGTTTCGCTAATATTTAATAGCGATTTATGACATTTTGGCAATATTATTTATATTAGATGTTTATTACTCAAACAATACAAATTTAAGTGAATAATATCAAAATCACGGAACTTGAGCTCTGCGTCATCAATTACCGAAGTTCCAACCAATAATTACTTCAGTATTATATTTTTGTTAACACTGAATGAGAAAAAAGGATGGAGTTATTATTCTTATGAACTTTGTTCATTTTGACCATATTGCTCGCGTTATCCAACACTGAGCAATACACAGGATATTTCACTTAAGACAGTTTCTTTCATACCTCTCTAGTTACTCATTTTACAAAAGAATGTTTCAAATAAAAGTTTTGCTGTATCATGTGGAGCATATTTTAAAAACAGTTTGTTGTATACAGTCTTTTGTTTAATTTGGGCGTTATGTTACTTCGTTATTTTAAATGGAACACCCTATATATTTACGTATCCGACTGAATTTTAACGTGGTATTAGGTCTGTTTGTTATCCTGCACTGGTGTACCTACACCAAAGCGTACTTTTGGTTTTTGGTCTTACAGGTTTTTGCAAACGGTTCCTCAATTGAGCATAATACCCTTCGCTCGAGCCTCATCATCAATTCGCAGAAGTCTTCATACTCATCCGATGACATTGTTTGTAATACATCAATAGCGTCCCCTCTTAAAGCTACAATTAGTGACATGGGTTTTTCACTATTCGTCCACCCATTCAATCTCGCTGCTGCTTCGATTTGTTTGCAATAATTGGACCATGAAGTCTTTCCATTGAATGTTGGTGGTTTCACTTTTATTGTCGAAGAACTTTCTGATTCTTCTTTTCTTCTGGCGTTGTTTGCTTGTTCTAGTGTTTTTGGTAAACAGTCACTAAAGGTAGGTAATATTCTCATTGCCGCAATAACTTCGAGTGTTTTTATTTTATTTCTACGAGACTTTTGCACCTGTGGCTCGCCTGGGATCAATACGACTGATCATTAGCTGCTCGTTTTGGAATGAAAAAGTATCATTTTGATATTACGACTGCATATTTAAATGGAAATTTGAAAGAAGAAATTTTGATGAAACCTCCTAAACAGTTACTTGAAATACCGAAAAAGATTGTCGAAGACGAGGATAATCAAAATTTAGCACGAAAGGCCTAAGAAATGTTACAAGACTTCATGTCCGGAGACAAGGTGTGCCAGTTAAAGAAGTCGACAAGCGGGACGAAATTGGTATGAGACATTAGACGGAGTGTTGAAAAAATTTGAAGCAACCCCTACAAATGATTTGGAATGCAAGACTAAGGCCCGGTTTTTTCATCTCTGAGTAAGTGCCAAGTTACTACTTGACGATTAGCGCAATGCGTTTCCCTATCTTTAATCATCAAGTATTTTACTGGCCACTTACTCAGAGATGAATAAACCGGGCCTAATTCAGTAGGTACGCCAATTGATCCTTGTGTAAAACTATCCAGAAATATTAAGCACTCGATTTACTGCTTCACATCTTGAACAAAACTAAGAAAATTAAAAATCTTTTTTCGAAATATTAAACCGCAGAAAATTTTATCTGAGTATCAAGCTATACATTTTGTAAAAACTTATCGGATCTTACTAAAATTTTGTCTGAAATGTTGAACAAATCCCAATTATAACATTTTTTAATTTTCGAATTTTAAATAGGAACCATTTCTAGCCGCACAAAATTGTTCATTGGATCTGCCCTGCTTATATTCGGTTATCAAACATGCACAAACTATTCTCACGAAAAGTAAAAAAAAAAATCAATTCCATATGGTGCGAACTTTATGGCGGTCACTGTATAATCAAGCTGCTGCCTGGCGGTAAAATTTACTGAAAAGCACACATAAGCTGATCTCTATAATTTACTGCTGGATAATATTGCTGCGCTTATTTCTCGTCCCATGTCAATTTTTAAGCAACATTTGAAAAACTAATTGAAGGAAATTGAAACAAAAATTTTTGCTTTAACGGCCTGTATCTCCTTTAATATCAACTTTTGAACTGCATGAATTGAGGTAATTTGCAATATACATTTTGATGTCAGGGATCTAGTTTTGCTCTCTGTCTCATTACCAGAGATGGGCGACTAAACGATTTTATGCAAGTCGAGTCTATCAATGCAAAGTCGATTAACTACGATTAATACATCAGCAGTGAAAGTCGAATAATTAGTCGACTATTTAGTCGATATAAAATTTTTAATCCTTTTAAATGTGTTTTTGTTTAAAATGAACTACGCAATCAAATATTTAAAGCAAAATGAAATTATTGTGATTCTATACTATCATAATAGATGCATAATAAAATCTGTATTGTTTAATAACAATACTTCATAGATACCTAAGTACATAATTAATGAACGAGATTAACAAAAACAAGTCTGTTTGCGCGTTCGACAACTACCATCCCACGAAGAGATCAGGATAACATAAACATTACTACTTTATTACGCATGTAAAATAACCAATTAACCGACGATGACACAGTGTAAGTCGACTATTTAGTCAAAGTCGCGCATCTCTACTCATTACTTCTGGACTACCTTGTATACGAAAATTTTGTTGATTTTAAAAATGCGCTTCACACAAGTTAAAATAGTAACAGAGTAAAAAATTTATTTGCAAACAAGGCTTTCAAACACTTTATTAAATCAACCAAACTGTTAACAAATTTTACAACTGAATTAAAAAACCGAATTACATTCATTGAATAAAACAAAAAAAAATATAGTAAACAAAATTAGCCAAGTATGTTTTATCTGCAATGCACACCAATATTTAGATTTATATGAAAAATTACTTATTTATATAAAACTTTTCATATAGTACATATAAACAATATTCAATAATCATCACCTCTTGATACGACCTCCTTGCAAGTAGGTCTCAACATAATAGTGTGCTCAAATTGAGCAGTGTAACATCCCTTAATATCGCAAAGCGGCGGATAAGCATCTACAATATTTTTATCGCACAAGTCCTTCAATGCCATTTGGTATTTTGTAGCACCAGCTCTGTCTAACCATCGCTTGCAGAATGCAAGAGTACCAAAGTTTTTGTTGATGATGTTGAGTAGAGTTTTTGAAGATTGCAAGCTGAAATAAAAGCAAATTTACGAGCCTTTTTTATTGATTTTGACATACTTACCGCAGTGGCACGTAGGGCATATCAAAATTTTTCATGTAATGAGAACAATCCATGTCATCATGCACAACACCACGACCTGTTGATCCAAAAGTCTCAATAGCATAAAACTCATTTTCTTCCATGACAGTAGCTTCACCACCCTTGACAATAGGCACGGTTTTTCCAGCGTGGATTCCTTAAAGCACCAAAATATTAAAGTATTCATATGTAGACTTCAATAGCTTACTGTATGGTGCAATAGAATGGCCATTTAAATTACGAATAGATTTAATTGGATACGTTTTTCCATCTAATTCAACTTCGTAAGATTCCATGACTTCTTGTATTGCAGCTCCGATTTCACATAATTGCATATCAATACCTACAATGTAAACTTCGTTTCCTGTCTTTGATTTTATACAAAAGTACAACTTACCAGCAGCTTTGATGCCAGTGTTAGTTGCTTCACGAACGGCCTCGACCAATTTGTCATATTTTGGATTAAACGTCAGAGTAAATGCACAATCAATAATTCTGCCATTTATGTGTGTTCCAAAATCAATTTTTGTGACATCATCATACTCTAGGACTGTTGTATCACCTGCATTTGGAGTGTAATGAGCAGCGCAATGATTTCTAGAGCATCCAGTTGGAAATGCCAACCCTGCTTTTAGACCGTTCTCTGCGATCAGTTTTCTTGCTGTGTTTTCAAGTTCTTCACATATCTCAATCATTGTCATACCAGGTTTGATCCAACGTTGAATGTGTTGTCTGGTCTACAAGAAAGATATCCTTTTATAAAAATAAAGCATTGATTGTGGCCTTAAGATTTTGCTTTGTTAACTATTATTGTTTTTTCAATTATTATACATAATCTTTTATTATTAGTGTAAGTAATAATTATTATTATTATTCAAATTTTAAAAGTGCTTAAAATATGAAATAGTTTTTTCTTTGACGACTTGTTTAGGTTTAAAATACATTAAATAATGTATAATTATTATCAATTATAAACAATTAAATAATTTTTATTCTGAAGAGGCATAACAAAGCATTAATTTTTCAAGTTTTTAATAGCTAGATGAAGAATGGCTAGGTATTACGAATCTGTTAAATAAAACTTTCATTTAATTTTTTTTTTTTAATTACAGTCTTTTTCTATTGCTTTTCCCCTTTTGTCAAATGTGTTTCCTAATTTGTCAAATGACTTTCCAATCCTTTCAAAGTATAGTAGGCCTGCCGATTGGAAAGTCATTTGACAAATTCGGAAACATAATTGACAAAACGGGAAAACCAAAAGAAAAAGACTAACCGACAGTAATTTTAAGGAGTGCCCTCGCACGACTGGTTTGTAACCTGCAACAGTGTGAGGAAAAAGTAACGAAACATGGCTGTAACGTTTTTATTATTAGGTATAAAAAAAATTTCAAGTGAAAGCTGGAGGATAAAATGTGCTCCTTATATTAGTTGACTTTAATTTACATTACGGTCTCATGTCTACTCACAATAACCTCAATTTTTTAAACAGCAACCTATATATTTTTTCATCCTGTCGAAATCAGCAAGTTCCTTTACTTCTGACCTAATCAAATTTTAAGTACATTTCTTAAGCAAATTTTCGAGAAAACCATTCAAGAACATGTATTTCATTGAATCTGGTCACCTTAGATAATTTTAACCAATACAAAAATGATATTTAGGTTCAATTTCACAATGCCACTTTAAATCATTTCAATATTCAATATTTTTTAAGCTTTGGCTTAAAGTTGAACTGTAATCTTGTAATTGGGCCTTAATGGCATTAGAGGATGTGATGCATTACATGGAAAGTGAAAAAATTTTGATGATGGTGGGATTGGGAGATCGACAAAGGACTTATGAGCAAGCTTATAGGTACTCTTTTTAGCGGAAACTATCCCAATCGGACTCCACCGTCGCACTCTACTCTTATGGCCGATTTCTTCGCCATGTTTAACCTAAGGTTAATTTATCTAAGGCCCGGTTTTTTCATCTCTGAGTAAGTGGCCAGTAAAATACTTGATGATTAAAGATAGGGAAACGCATTGCGCTAATCGTCAAGTAGTAACTTGGCACTTACTCAGAGATGAAAAAACCGGGCCTAACAGTTGGAATGTGACGTGCAGTTGGCCGTACACATACTTTGTGTCACATTCTAACTGACAGATAAATTTAACCTCAAGATAAGGCGATGAAGAAATCGGGCATAAATCGTTCGATTACATCTAAAACTTCTACTAGTTGAGATACGGCATTAGACATTTTATTATCCATTGAGGAAAATTCTCAAGTTTCTACAAGACAACTTGCGCTTGACTATAATTTTGATCAAAAGTCTGTTAGAAATTTATTTAAAAACGAAAAATTTGACAAAATTTGGAAAATGACCATAATAATGTGTCCTATAAATTTGCTCAAAAAAGAAAAATTTCATCTTCGGATCCAACAACACACATAATTGTCGATACTGGTCGCGTAATAATCCTCATTGGTGGCAAAAGCACATACATAACAACTTGAGAAATTAAATGTCCGGATAAAAATTGTTGGTCACCTTTTCCTTGGACCGTTCTTCATAGCTGGTACTTTAAATTCTAATATGTACCTGGAGTTCTTAATGAATGAAGTAGTATTGTCGTGTTGAACTCTTTTTCCAGAAGGCTTCAAAAACGTTTGGTTTTGCTCACGCACATTATAAGCTTGTTCGGGTTCTCACCAGGACAGTCTTAGAAACGTCCTAGAACGTCCAGGAGCATGCGCACAATAAAAAAAAACGTGCAGTTTTTTTTGTTATGCGCATACTCCTGACAGTTCTGGACCTGTTCTCACGGGAACCCGAACAATCCTTATGCATACTGTTTTTCAACGCAGATGGATAGGAGAAAGAGGCGAGATAGAATGGCTTGCAGGCTCACCACGCTATAATTTATGGGGTCACCTCAAAAGCATAGTCCACAAAACTCAACCAAATAATTTAGAAGATTTAAAAGAAATTTTCAGGATAGGTTGGGACATGATTTGGTAGTTAACGGGGAAATTTTTGAACACTTATTAAATTAGTCTTTGTATTTAATACGTCGTGTGATGATATTCTTTTTCTTTCATTAAACAGAATAAAAATTTATTGAAATTAGTTAATGTAATTCTTTTTTCTTAGAAAATTGCTTATGCAACCTAGCAAAATTTTATACTATTAGATGCACTATAACTCGATGCGATTTACGAAATATAGTTGGCTATTTAAAAAATTGATGTTGAATGTTGTAGCACTTAGACGTGATGGCATAAGATAAATTAAAATTAATTGACTTTTTCCTCTCCCTGTATACTATTTTTTGCGTGTATGGTGTTGCATCACCTTAAATTGCGCATTGTTAGTTAATTTTTTATCAATGCAATTTTAGTTAATAGATAATTATTTTTCAAATTAAACTTTTTTCTTAATTCTCATGATAAGTTTTATGTTCTCACTGAATGTAATAAAATATTACTTATTGTTGTTTGGTAAATGAAGTATAAAAATGTTTTAAGACTTTCGTATTGTATTTTAGAATCATGTGTATACAAAGTATGTACTATTGATCCAATGGATCTTTACCATCACGTCATCAATGCATGTTAGAATAAAATGCATATGTTCTTCAACCCATCTCTGTTTAATAGAACAGGTTAAAAGCAAATGAGAATGAAAATATTTCTCGATTCGGACGTATGAAATTGATAAAGATCCATTGGATCAATAGTAGGTTTTCTACATAAACAGTAAACCGATATTTGAATTGAAAGTTTCTAAAAAGTCCCAACATATTCTTTAATAGTCGCCAAGATTGTCTTTGACCTTTTTTACACAGCCCAGAAGAAATCGGGCTATCTATTTCTATTTAACTACGAAATAAAACCAAAAATTATTTCTCGAAAATTCATTAAAAAAATGTTCGTACTCTTGAGAAAATAACGGAAGCATTAGGTGGCATGCATAAATGCTAATCTCAAATTAGTATTTTCTTCAAAGTACCTTTTAATACATAAAATACCTATATATTATATAGTATACTATACAGGGTGTTAATAAAAAAACTGTACACCGTTTGGGAGGTGATAGTAGAGGTCAAAACAAGAAAAAAATTCTAATAAACCCATATCCAATTCTCAATACAGGGTGTTCACGCCGTGCGTTCACTCTTCTAGAATTTTTATTTCTTACATAAAATTTGGGAGCGATAAATTAAATAAAAAGCTGAATTTTCCGACATACCACTGGCCCCGGCAGGACTTCCGGTTTCACCGGAAGTGATATCAACTTTCTTATTTTAAATGGAACGCTCTGTATATTTTTACATATTTGGAATCTACAGATCATTGTGAGTCCGAATATGTATGACTTGGTAATTTTGGTTTCCATGACAACGAAAAATTTTTTTTTTGTTTTTTAGTATGCAAAGCTCTGTATCGTGTATTTTCGTTCTAACCAAGTAATGCGACCAAGTAATTCGAGAAAGCAACTTCTTTGGTTGTACTTTGGTGTACTTCTTGCATTTTTTAGCGTAGTTTAATGAAACATTTTTTTTAATACGCTGATACCAAATAGAGGGTTCAAAGTCAAATTCAAATTCGCCGGTATACAAGTGTTAATATAAAAACTTTACACACTTTAGCACGTGATAGCAGTGAACAAAACAAAGAAAACCCAAGTTCAATATTCAATGATATTTGAAGTATGGTTTAATTAAAAAAGAATCAAACAATCAATAACGAATTTAACACACTAAAATTATCACAGAGGATGTTCGAACTGTCGTCCTCGCCTAGCTGTTGTAAACAAAGTTGCAGTCGCCATCGAAGAGACTCGTGCACTTGATTGAAAGCAACTTGATTTTTCAGTGCTGACAAGCGTTTACAACTCTCTGCCAAAGTTCATCTTCTGTATTAATTTCTCTAGCATAAACAATGACTTTTAAATAAGTTCCGTTAAAAAAAAATAATTTACGACCTAATGAAAATTACATGCTGTAAAAATGTTAATAAACCAAAGTGCAACCAAAGAAGTTGCTTTCTCGAATTACTTGGTCGCATTAGAACGAAAATACACCATACATCGCTCATTAACTGCAACAACGTCATAACTCAAAAAAGTTTATTACGGAATAAACGGAATTTAAGTGCGATTTACTAACATTCGAATACTAAATACTTTTTAGCAACCTTGTTAGTATATTTAGAAAGAGCAATCAAAATATACTAACAAGGTTGCTAAAAAGTATTTAGTATTCGAATGATAGTAAATCACACTTAAATTCCGTTTATTCCGTAATAAACTTTTTTGAGTTATGACGTTGTTGCAGTTAATGAGCGACATAGCTTTACATACTGAAAAACAAAAAAAAATTTTTGTCGTTGTCATGGAAACCAAAATTACCAAGTGGTACATATTCGGACTCACAATGATCTGTAGATTCCAAATACAGGGCGTTCCATTTAAAATAAGAAAGTTGATATCACTTCCGGCGAAACCGGAAGTCCTGCGGGGGCCAGTGGTATGTCGGAAAATTCAGCTTTTTATTTTATGTAAAAAATAAAAATTCTAGAAGAGTGAACACATGGCGTGGACACCCTATATTGAGAATTGGATATGGGTTTATTAGAATTTTTTTCTTGTTTTGACCTCTACTATCACCTCCCAAACGGTGTACAGTTTTTTTATTAACACCCTGTACATATACTATACTTTGAAGCATATACTATGAAAGCAAAATTTATACTACAACACGTAGTAAATACTACGCTCCAGTAATAACGTGCGTTCATTAAAAAAAAAACGGTCAAGTAGGCTGTAATTTTTGTAAAAAGTTTAATAAATTAGTAATAAACATTTATTTTTGCAATGTGTCTTTTGAGTTGGAGTGATGTTAGAAGAAGACATTCAAAAATAAACGTTTATTACGAATTTACAAAATATTTTACAAAAATTAAAGCGTGTTATAGCCTACTAGACCGTTTTTTTTTTTATTGAACGCACGATACTTACTATTAAAATGAAGTATTTACTACAGACGTGGCCAAGAAAACCATGTGACTTGTTCGTTCATTTGTTATATGTACAGGGTGGATCAATTTCGATGTCTCTTATGGGCATCTCTGTAACTATAAGAGATTAGTAGCCAAGTCTCGATCTCTTTTTTAGAAATAAAGTCAATAGAGTAAACAAAAATTGGCTATCTTCTTTTGTTTTCGAGTTATAAGCAAAAATTGACATTTTTGAATTTTCGTCAATCGCGCATATCTGGTTTATTTTTACAGATATTAAAAAACCAGAAAATTATTACTTTCAATGAAATGAGATTTGGTAGTTTATATCAAAAACTTCTGCTATCACAAAGATTTCTACACAATTCGACAATTCACCAACAAGAATTTTAGATAGAAATTAATATTTCCGTTTATAAATACCAAAAGCGTGGGAACCTAATAGTCAATAAAAATAAAAAAAACGAAGAAAATGTTTGAATAATCAAAATGAAAAATTAAAAGAACACGGAATCTTGAATCTCGAAAAGATATCGACAAACTGAAAGATGCAGTAAAAAATTCTCAGGTGTTATATAAATAAACTGTACTCTTTAGTGGTACATACAATCTGCGTCATTAATTTTAAAGTAATTATTCTCGAAAGTGGTGCAATTTAGTTACATACAATAAGTATACCTTTTGAAAGGAAAAATAAACATCCTTTAAAGTTAACGAATAATTTTTTGAATATGTTCCCATACAAGAAATATAGCAAAAAAAAACAAAAAAAAAATGTTAAGAGTGTTGACAGCGCTTACTTCACTTTATATAAATAATAAACAAATATTCAGATTCAGTAATACAGAAAACTCCCATTTGTCATTTTACAAGTAAATATCTCAAGAAATAAATGAGTTTTCTTGAAAAATTGAAGTAAGGAAATATTCTTTAAAGGACCGTAGTTTTTTAACGAAACAAAATTGTACTAAAATAAAATGATCTAAATCGGTTTATTTTGACTCAAGGAAGTTACTCTTGAGCTGTAATCCATTCTTTTCTGGGCACCCCATATAAGAAATACTTATAGCTGGAATATATGTACAGGGATTTTTTTTATATTTTGCACCTCACCTAGAGTCTTTATTTTAGGAGCCAGAGAAAAACTTTAAAAGCAAAAGTTATACGGTTTTATACGTACTATCTTTTAGGGTTATCACAAAAAAATAAAAGCGTAACGCAAAGTGGAGAAATGGAAATAGGATGTTCCATTAAAAAAAAAAAAAACAAAAATTCTATTTTTTCTCAGCTTTGCGATTCGCTTTTGTTTTCTGTGATAGCTCTAAAAGATAATACATATGAAACCCTACAACTTTTATATTTAAAGCTAAAATTCAGTTTAGAAAATAAACTGAGCAATCTGCGTTTGGCCGCGGCCGCACATTAGAACGCTGCACAGACCGCGTTTGCGAGCAGCAGAGAAGGCTAATAGAAGGGGTAATCAATTGAGAGGGGCTATTTGGGGAATTAAAGGCTACCTTTTTAGGCAATGATAACTTGGCTAAACCGCGTCAATGTGGAAGCGCTGTTAAACATACATGTGCCGCGTTTGAACGCCACCGCGGCCGCTACCGTGGCCGCCACCGCGGCCGCTTCGGTTTGTGGAACCCTTAAAGCTCGATTCACATCTACCAGCACGTAGTGTGTCCAGCACGTAACGTGGCAGACACGGAACAGACACAAGTTTTCATATCATGCGACATTTCACTAGACAGACGTCTACAGACCAAGCAACTAGAGAGTTCAGAGGGCACGCGTGTATTTTAATAAAATGTTTCGAAATTTTTCTATTGAAGAACCAGCTGTGATAGCAATTTTATTAGACAAAGAAGAGAAACCGGATGTAGAAGTACCACAGAGAAAAAGGAGATTTTCTGTTCATCCCATGAATGTAAAGCAAAAAAAAGTGGGAGAATTGTACGCGCTATACCCTAACTCAGCGATGGGCGCGAGCTCGCTGAAAGCTCGACCCCCACCCTGAATTATTTGCGACAATCCCGATGTTTCAGACAAACAAGCGCCGGCATGTAACTTGACTCAGTCGTATCAACGAAATCAAAAACAGAGAGCACCGAGCGAGTTAGTTCATGTTGATTTATTAACGTTTAACAGTGTTGTACAAGTTCGAGACCATTTAAAATTGAAAAACAAACCTTTTTTAAACAATATTTATAATAATTTTCGGCTTAACTCGATATGAACAGCATCCAAACTATTAGGCCGTCTACAATTTCATATTTTGTGGAACGAAGCCGACTCCGCCGACTACCCCGCCGATACTCTGGTCACCTATTGCTTAGCGTAGTGGGGGATCATTTCCCCTCTCGCGCCCATCGCTGCCCTAACTAATTCGATTAATTTTTCGTTGTCCACTTTTCATGACAGTTTCTAGTAGTAGATAGGCGTCTGTGCATGCACTGAGACTTGACTCCATTCATACTAACCGTCTCGACCACACAGACATGCCCAGACACGCACCAGTACAGACAAAATATTCTTCGAAACAATACTGGCCGGTGCTGGTCCATGTCTGTACGGACACGCTCCGCTCAAATGCTCCAGATATGAATACGCTAATATAAAATGTATGTAATAATTTTTTTTTTTTGTCTGCCACGTTACGTGCTGGACACGCTACGTGCTGGTAGATATGAATCAAGCTTAATGCCGGCAGTACACGCTCGCCGAGGCGACCCGAGTACGAGACATCCCGAGGCGAGATGCCCCGAGGTGCGAGACCCAAGAGCACCATGTACACTCTCGCGAATAAACCTCGGATCGGCTCTCGCCAACGTCTCGCGCGAGACATTTTCGAGCACTCCGAGTAGTGATGAAGATGATCCCACAAACAGGGTTCCCTCTGATAAAATTCTAAAAATTGGAGAGTACAATCGTTTGTCCACTCCATTAAAAATAAACAACGAAATTAAACACCGAAAAGAACTACGCCACAACTTCCAACAGTTCAAGAGACGAACGTGTACCGAGAACGCAAATGTTTCCCGAGAGTACCGTGTACACTCTCGCGAGATCCCCCACTTAACGCTCTCCCTTCCTTTGACTCGTGCTGGAGACCGCTTCTAGACCGAGCGCTCCGAGGGCGAGGCGAGAGGGCCTTGGGTGGGAGGAGAACATCGGGTACACTCTCGCGCTCGGTTGGTCTCGGGTCACCTCGGCGAGCGTGTACTGCCGGCATAAGAGTTTCTTCAAGAGCTTTTATGTGAGTCATCACTAGAGGCCGAATTTTAGAAAAAAATGTCTGTTTAGTGCTTAAGCTTTTAAAGATTTTTTAAAGATATCTCTTAGTTTCATTAGAAATAGAGTCAAATAACTCGAAAGAGTTGAAACCTTAAGAACTAAACAAAGGCATTTCACCTAAAATCTGGCTTCTAGTCATCACTAACTGCAAACAACAATACAAAAGTACTTTTTGAAATTTTTCTAATCATACATACATACACGTAGCCAATAATGCATTTTACTCTTATTGCGTGTACAGTGCAACCATCTAATCCAATTATTATATGTTGGTTGCATACATACAGGCTGAGTCCAAAAAACGCCTACGCGAATAGCGTCGGTGTTTATTGTCTGATTTGAGTGGTCAAAAATAAAATGAAATGGCAGAAAAAACTCTACAATATACACTATCTTTAATACATTTGAGGCAGCTGCACGACAGCTGTCAACTTTTGTTTTTTAAATGCAATGGTAACGTGTGTTCATTTGAATTTGTGGTTTAGTCTCTAGTGAGCGTTGGCGGACATTTATGTATGTCATAGCATATGTTACACACATGCCACACACACTTTTTACAACTAAAAATCTCTGCTAGTAATCTGATTACCGGCAGGTCTCAAACGTGTTTCTAACCTTGAAGTGTCCTAATAATGTCAAAACAGCTTTTTTAATATCTGTAAAAATAAATGAGATATGCGTGATTGACGACAAGTCGAAAATGTCAATTTTTGTTTATAACTCGAAAACAAAAGAAGATAGCCAATTTTTGTTTACTCTATTGACTTTATCTCTAAAAATGAGATCGAGACTTAGCCACTAGTTTTTTTTTTATCTCTTGTAGTTACAGAGATACCCATAAGAGACATAAAAAATGATCCACCCTGTACATATAACAATTTCTTGGAAGTCGGGAAATATTTTAAAATAAATCACCTTTTTATTGTATTTTGTAAACTTGTGAGCTTGAGATAAAACAAGTCCAGCTCTGAATGTCCTAACACACGCCACAGTCTGATGATTACATATCCAATATCAGTTATTTGAAACTTAAAAAGAAATATATTATAGGATATGTTATCATCTAACATTTTATCAGATGATAAAATAATTAAAGAGATCTTTAATTTGATAAAATATGAAACTGGAACTGAACAAAAAAAAACAGATTTTTTTGAAGTTCGAATTAAAATAATATCGGAACCTAATATACACTACATTTTGCTTGAATATGAACTAAATTTCTTTATGTAGGGGATTTCTAATATTCTTTAATTACATCTATCAGAACTAATTTGAAAATGTAAAACTTTAATGAAGGAGAGAAACTTTTCAGTTCAAGTTTGATTCGTTTTATAAAAAAAAATATGTTTTACTTGTCTGTGAGCTTCAGCTGCAAGACGAACTTCATTATAAATGCCTTCATGCATTCTGTCTAAAGCACGCTTTTCCTCTGAAGTAAATCGATCTTTTGCAGTACGATCATCCTTGTCCTTGGAGTACTGCATAATCTGCCCTTCAGGAAATATTTGATCAGGAAATAATTCAACAATCGGTATGGATGGAGGATTAGTTTGCCCCAAAGTTTTCCCCCCTTTCTTACGGTTGCGCCTTTTTTTCTTTTTCTCATTATCTCCGTCGGCTTCAATAACTTGAGACTCGTGCACACCATTTTCTTTGGGTGCATCGATTGCATCTATAATTACCGCATCGCGACCTAAATGCAGAAAAATGAATTTTTTTTGGGAGAAAAATGTGTCAGCCGATTACGTCGCACTTGCGAAGTTTGGTTTCGTACCTGCATTTTTCTTCTTTTTTTTCTTTTTCTTCTTTTTAGCGACATCGATCAAGTTTGAATCTGGATCTATTAAATCTTCAGCATCATCGTTATCTCCATTTTCTTCCTCCTTATCGTCGAGCTTCGCCTCTGTTTTTACGGCCGCCATTTCACTAATAATTTTTTATTCATCGAAATGACAACTAACCAGTATTGCCAACTAAAGGAAAATCGAAAAAACCAGATTTACTCTTAAATAACACTAGAAAGCACTAATGCCCGTATTCTAACTAACGGTACGAATACACAGAGCTACTTTTGCTGCGATTCAAGCAGCGCAGTTGTGAATCTATGTGTAAATTAGGGATGTGGGTTCAGAAATTTTCCAATTTGGAAATTTTCTAAAATGGAAATTTTCCAGAAACTTTCTAACCAATTTTTCTGGAAAATTTCCGACGAAAATTTAACGAAGTTATTACTTGTTGCGTTTGCGCAGTTTAACATAAAATAATTTATTAAAATGTAATGCCTAACCTAACTTCAAAAGATTATGCGTCCAAAATGCGGAAAAATACTTATACATACAATTTATGAATTATAAACGCCAGAGCGTAAGTTTGGTTTGTGAATACACATTATTTTGTAATTTCTATCATTTTTTATATTACCGTTGTACATGAGTATTTGGTACATACTATTTTAACTAGCGTTTGCTCCTGAGTTTATAATACTTTTTTAAAGAAATATGTTACTATAATTGATTCGGAAATTTTCTGGTAAATTACCGGAAAAGGTCATCGGAAAATTTCCATCTTTTTTATTTTTCCGGAAAAATTACATCTCTAGTGTAAATACCATTGCAACCCTTAAAAACTGCATCCGATGCTCGGTTGCTTACTATGTATATTTTTTTGCAGCGCGCAGGCCAAAAGTACAAAGTGGTCAAGAACCACTGTTTGAGTTGGCAGTGCTGAATTTTATTTTTAAATGGTACAACTGGAGTAACTTCCGGTTATTGACGACTTGACACTGACAGCCGTCACTTTACAAGCGTCATTTGACATTTCAAATTCAAATTAAAGGCGTTTTCGGAAATTCAGTCGGAGCAGTCAGGTTCTTGGAAAAGCGTTCGTAAATTGAACCTGGTTACTTGTTCTGCTTTCGAAAATTAGTACAGGTACGCGACCCAAGTAACTCTAGTCATTGAGTAGGGTTACTAGGTTCTGCTATGAAGTTATGTTTATCTGTTTCCTTTTTTTGAAGTTTGGGTAATTTGAAATGTGTGACATGTACTAACGAATAATTTGATCTGTTCTAATTAAAGTATTTAATTATTTGTCAATTATTTTACACAGAATGACGGGTTTACCAAATCTGGCCAGACGTGGTTATTCTGATACTGACCTGACAACAACAATCGCGTTCGAAAATTCTCTAATCTGACTACTAACCTGCTAGGGTTAATCTTTCCAATCCGAGTTATTGTCCGAAAACACCTTTAAAACGCTAATTATTATTCACATAACCTACAAACTTGTCGCCATTCAGGTTACGTCAAATAAACCAACAAGAAATATATCTGGTTGCAGTCTTGCAAATAGCCGAATAAAAAAATGCTCTTAATTGTATTGCCAACTCAAACAGTTATTCTTGACCACTTTGTAGTTACGTGTAAACAAGCATTTTTAGAACTGTAAGTGATGCAAAAAATATACATTGCGTTGAAACCACCGAACCACAGAATACTATTCTAAACAGAAGCGTCACTTGAAAAGGAGATTAATAATTAGAAAGAGTAAGAAGTGTACTACTAGTTCAAATGTCTTTCGTGTCCACTCGGCAACACTCGCGAGTTTCCTTTGACGCGTTGCTTGAAGGCGTAACGCGAGAGAGAAAAAAGAATGCGTTACTCTCGAGTTAGCACAGGATGGATACATTTGCCTATGAACAAGCACGGCGGCGGAGTAAAATTCGTAACGAGAACTACCCAAGTGCGACTTAAGTAAGAGTCGAGAGAAAATTTTAATAATAATTATAACTGAATAACATTTACAGTAAAAATGTCTGAAATGAGCGATAAACGTGTAGCAGAGAAAAGGAAATGGGGTACCGCTTGTGCTTATAAGGGTTGCGAGTACAAATTTTATTCGAAAAATATGGAATATGTTTTATTAGGTGCATGAAAATAGGTCTGTTTCTGCAGCGTTCCGGACTAGTTTGAAACTGTTAAATATATTCGCCCGTCGAATTAATTACCGCTTTTAAGAGCTGCGTTAAATGTGAGACTTTGTTCGGCGCATGGTTCTGACAGTTTCAGATCAGTCAGGGACTAGTGCAGAAACAAACCTATTGATATTCTGAGTGAGCACCAATGCCACAAGTGGAACTCGCTTTAAAATTAATAGCGTAGATTATAATTACATTTCCACCTCATCTCTAAATATTTTCAAAGCACGCACGCATCTCTACTGCACTACTGATTTAAAAGGCCAAGGTCATCGGCAGGTTGTACGGAAGATCAAAGGTGCCGCCTCGAGTAACGCTTCTGTATAGAGTAGTATTCTGTGACCGAACGTTGAAACTTTTCCAGCGGTTGCCCGTGCAGCAGACACAACTTTTGTTAAATTTGATAATTTATTTATTAAGAAGAGAGAAATATCTTAATGTTATAGCTAATCGTTCACTTGGTGTTGATACTCTCTGATACCTGTTTTTTTTTTTATAATAGGTGTAATTTTTTCCACCAAATAATAGAAATCAACTGCTGACATTCTCAAAAAGTTCTTATAAAATAATTCATCACCTTCACGTAATTCACGAAGTAAATTATTCACTACACCACAGCGTTCTCTATTTGCAATCTACGGTTTTACACAAATTCGTTTCTTATTTATTTTTTATTTACGTCTTTTCCTTCGATTTAACAATACGTTTATCAGGCAAGCTACAGCTAACGCTGTCTTATCAGTAACTAAGATAAGAAGGGGGAGGGGGCGAAATTTTTCTAAAATAAATGTTCCACATAGGTCACACAAAAGAAATTTTTCGTATGGTGTTATTTTTTGTTCGTTATTTTACATTTCATAAATAAAGTGTTAAGTAGTCCGTACGCGGATTTTTTGTTCCCCCCCCCCCCGAAACGAATTTCTATCTACGCCACCGTGTAAGTATAAATTTATGTAATTAAAAGAAATACAACACTATAGCCACGCGACAGTAAAGTAACGAGCGTCTAAATAAAAACCTGGTCAAGTGGGTTGTGATCGAGAATTTATCCATTGCATTTACATAGCAGAATTATTAAATGTAGCCTACTTGACCAGGTTTTTATTTAGACACGAGTTAGTAATAAAGTAGCAATCGATGATTGCATGCTGCAAAAACTGACTTCCGTGTCTAAACCCTAATGCATCATTTTTTTGCATGTGCAGTTTCAGGTAGTAGCCGCTGTAAATAAAACTGCCGCTTCACGCTGCTTTTGGGTCGTGTGTAAACACTCTAGGTAACTTTTGCAGCCGCAACTTTAAAACTGCGCAGCTAAAGTAGTATCGTGTAACCGTACTTTAACGAAGCCTGCTTTCTGCTTTCTGCCTGGTTCATGTAAAGCCGCGTCCACACGTACATATGTGTAATACCCCGTTCACAATTACTTAACGTAACGTAAATTAATAATTTGAATGCACTGTTTGTTAATGTAAACTAAGGAATTCTAAATTTAAATGATTTACTGTTCATAATTAAACACATTAATTAGTTTCAGTGTAAAATTTTAAGTATTTACATTAAAACAAAACGCTTCAAACCTGTATTTAGAGGTTAATTTTGTTACGTTATGTCATTGTGAACGCTGTTTAACAGAACTTTGTAATGTAACAAATTTTCATGTTCGACGAAAAATTACGCTCAAATGTTACGAGGAAAATTGAAAATCCCCGTCCACATATTGCTGTGTACTCGAGGAGTAGAAAGAGTTGAGAATTTGTTAGAGAAGCCAAAAATTATTGTTGTGTTTTCCGGGTTTTCTTAGTTTTTCTTTTCAGCAACAATTTACTTTACCTGTTCTAGCTCAGTTTTTCTGTTTCCGCTCTTTTTGTCAAGGCTTGGGTTCCTGTCTTGGGCAACGCAATGACTAATGAATTTTTGTTTTGTTTTATACCCGGTGAATTTTTCTTTTGTCTTTTCTCAAAATTTCGATCTTAATTTATTAATTTATTTTTTTATGTGATTGCCTTTGATTTGTTTCCAAACTTCAAATTGCTTTCCTGTGCTTGCACGTCTAGAAAACAATTTCTACTTTGGTTGAAACAAACCAATGCACTCGTTTAATGGAAAGACAACCTTGTTTGCACGCTTCTGCTTTCCGATATTTTAAAATTGTTTTAAAATCCTCTTGCTGGCTTTGTTTAAATAATTTAACATTTGGCGAACTTATATTCGAGCCAATGTAAATTATTTTTCTATTTTAAAATTGTTTGTTTACATTTTTAGATATTTTTAATAAAATAAATAAGGAGTTTCAATTTTAAATAATTTCTAATGATCATAAAATGATGTTTAATAGTCAAGAAACATTTAAATTGGTTTTGTAATACAAATTTTCAGATAATAAAATTAAATCTTGTTAACAGAATTTTCACGCGTCCGTACGCTGTGAGATTTTAGCAAGAATTAATTGTTCCCTCCCGTGAATTCAATCATCTCCCTCCATACTAACCTACAGCGTGTCCGTACTTGTTTAAAATGGAATACGCGTGCGTCGCGCTTAAAAATTCTAGTTACAAATTTCTTTGGTTTCCGACCCTTGTTTAGGCGTTTGACATCCTTACGTTGGCCTGACTGTCTATCATGTTTACATTCTTCGCGCTAATGAAATTTGGAAAAATCTTTACTGTTTTTCGAACAAATTTAACAGGTAAGTAGTGCTACCTACCTGCGTAGATAGGCAGAAGTTTTACATTGGAGCGAAACTTTACTCCAATGTTGCCAGCCAGCACAGTGGGACGGGGGGGGGGGGGTTCTCTAACCAAAACGCGAAGGCCAAACCAAAACAGGCGCCACTTAATTTTTTTGTGAAAGGGATCGCGTGAAAAATTAAGAAAACACGTTACGTCCAAAACATGAACACTTTTATTGCTAGAAACACAAATAAAAATAAAATAAAACAAATTCAACGCAAGTCGATCGATCTAAGTACACAACAAGACCATACACATAATACGTTATTACCTAACTTTTCGGATCCGAAATCGCTACATATCTATCTTAAAATAATTCAAATCGTCACTAATGCCACAAAATGCAAGAGAATGCAATAAGTTGCAAGTTTTATTGCGACAAAATTAAAGCAATGGATCCGCAATAAAATCCGCGAAATATCGCTCAAAACTACGAAAAGAAATCAAAACGCTCCGACCTTTATTCCTTTGATGTTCGGCGTGTTTGTCGGTGTCTTTGCGGCGATGCCGCCGCGGCACTTTGTAATGTGCCGGCTTCCGCGTAGAGGGGCGAGGGAGGGAGCCTTCACCGCCGTAATTCGCGATGCACCCAACGAGAAATACCTCTTGATGTAGGTTCCAGATTAAAGCCTACGATTGATGATAGCTTTTGATAAAAGCTCACGCTAAAAGCTCACGCTAAAAGCTCACGAGAAAAGCCTATAAGAAATGAAATAAAACGAACACATAAGTCAAACCGAGAGTTGCTGCGTATGGAACTTACCTCGGTCTATTGCGAAGCTGTGACACCCACGGGATACGCGGTTTTCCTGTCTTACACCTGGGTCTAATCAGAGTCGGCAATTAGCCGTAGATATGCACTAACATCCCTTCGATGTAATGGCACGCACACATAAAAATATTTACGAAAAGAGAGTGTGACCCAAGAGACAGCAAGTTTCGTTCTGACAATGGCGCAACATTTCTCGTTTGACAAACAAGGAAGGATTCTAAACAAGCGAGACACCGTCTATTCCTTCCTCCAGGGAACTTTCTCAGTAATAGCGGGAACCAATCGGCTGAAAGGACAAAGGTCACGCATAATACGCGTCCAGAAGTAGAACTTCGCTATAATTCGTTCAATTCCTCACATACACGCGATTTTGAACTCAATTAAGGAGGGATTACCTATATAAAATGAATTTGTTTAACTAAATGAAGGTCCTGTTAATAGAAATATGCTAAAACGAAAGTTTAAGAAAATTACGCCGGCGAAATACGGGTATTCCTACACTGACTGCAATGTGTACAACGACGCGGTCCAAGGAATGATCCGACACGTCGAATTTCGCATATACAGGGCGTGTTCGGAACAGAAATGAAGGCTGGGCGATGGCGATGCATATACAGGGGGTATTCAGAACAGGAATGAAAGAAATGAGCTGTAACAATCCCACCCTTACTAAGATGGAAATTTTGCCCACAGGTAAAATTTCTGATGTCCACACTATAATCAGCCGAAATGAAATGGCGCGTCGGCGAACGACAGATCTCGAAGTTGGGTGTTCGGCTTAACCAACATAAACGAAATACGGACGAAATGATACTACGTGAAACGATTTGGTCGGAGACCACGAAAGGAAATTGAAATCAGGAGAACTAAATGATTCACCCCCCGGAGATGTTGCGTCCTGACGTAGAGACGACTTAGCAGGGGAGAGAATCTACATTCTCCAGATCACAACTTCGGTAGTGACGAATGTCACATTTGACAACACAAGACACGTCCAGTAAAGTTGAATAAATAACAAAAAAAATAAGTCGAATCCGAGTATCAATCACTTCAAACGGAACAGAATTTTCTCCCAATTTCCGAGAGTAGAGACTAAAGAGAGAGAGAGAGAAGAGAAGTCGAGAGAGACAGAAAACAGGAAAGATAAAGGTTTCCTCACGGAACACACCATACTACAGACGTGACTTCCATGAGCGTATCCCACAGCGGTACATCAGAGAGAGAGGGCTAGCCATACCTTCACGAGATCCAGTACGCTTGGCATTCCCACACGCTTTGACGAATGCAGAAGGATATCTCAAAGCCGTCAAGGCTGAGCTGATCAATCCGAAAAGGAGACAGAGCTAGAGTAGAAGAACGGTTGAAACAAGAAGAAAAGAAAAATTCCCGGGCGAATAGGCGTGGTCCAAGTCACAATCAAGAGGCCTGTCAGACTTCGCTCATACGCAGATTCACAGAGAGAGAGGGCAAGAAGAGTCTTCACGAGATCCAACTCTCTTGTAACTCCCACAAACTCAGTAAATCGCAAGGCGACATCTCACAGTCAACGAGACTGATCGTTAGGGCACCTATCGCACGCGAACATCCGAAGACGTTCGATTCCACAGATGGTGTGAGGAATGTACAGAATCTTTTAGGAGCCTTTTACTCCACGCAGAAGATACGTCGGAAGAATTCTAAGAGGCCACAATCCGCAGGCCGAAATATGAATAAGACAATCTCTACTCATCAGGGGGATCAGGTTTAAGATGTTCACTGTTCCAAGTACCAGGAAGTATGTTACCATCAAGATCCTTAAGTTCGTAAGTGTCCGCAGACGTACGTCGACTAATGAGGAAAGGCCCAACAAATTTATTGGCCAACTTGGCCGCGAAATGTTTTGAAGCATCGGACAACACGAAATTTTTACGCTACACCCGCTGCTCGGGCTGGTAAACAACCTTTCGCCTACGAAGATCATATCGGCCCTTAGCCTTTTCGTAAGCCTTTTGCAACCTTTCCTGTACGTTTTTGTAGAGGACTGCGAACTTTCCGGTACGAGATTGTAGATCCTTAGGATCTTGAGGAGCAACCTCCAAGGATTCATCTTTAACAGGATCATTGTCAGGGGTTAAACTACCTTTCAAGCACATTTCATGACCAAAATTGAGGAAGTATGGAGTCACACCAGTAACTTCGTGACGTGCAGTTCGTAAAGCACAAGCGACTTTGGGCAGGAATAAATCCCATTTGCGGTGGTCTTCCGCCACATAAGCAGTCAACATGGACTTAATTACGCGATTAACGCGTTCGACAGGGTTTGCTTTTGGATGATAATACGAAGTGTACGCAGGGCGCACGTGGTATGACGTCAGAAGTTTTGATATTCTTTGGACTTAAACTGGACTCCATTGTCCGAAATGACCGTACGAGGTACTCCGAAAACTAAAAGATATTTTCCTCAATGTGCTGAACGATCTTAGGGGCGGTAGCCTTTCGAAGAGGAAACACAAGGTGAACTTACTGAAGCAATCAGTTGCCACAAGGATGTATTGATACCCACGAGAAGATCTAGGTAGTGGTCCAACAAGATCGATGCTAATGACCTCCCAAGGTCGCGAAATTCGAGTGACCTCCCATTAGCCCTGCCGGAGCTTTCTGTTCTGGTTTGGTGCGAAGACACGTTTGACACCTATGAACATATTTCGCAACATCGGCGTGCATTTTGGGCCAATAATAATTTTGGGCGATCCTATTGTAAGTCTTGTAGACACCTAAGTGACCACTAGTCGGGGAATCATGATGTTCGTGAAGAATCTGTAGTCGAGATTCCTTAGGGACAACAGGCTTCCAGTGAGGCTCATCCTCAGCTAGTCGATAATAGGTGTTTCGAACGAGTTTATAAATGATGTTTCCTTCAACACGAAAACTCGGAAACTTTTCCGGGGCCAAACGAATTTTCTTTAAGAAATTCAAATACCAACTATCCTTAACATTATCGAAGTCGATGGAGTCGATAATAGGGACAGTTCGAGAAAGCATATCAGGTACGACATGTTCTTTTCCTTTGCGGTGTATGACACTGAAATCGTATTGTTGCAGGCGTACAGCCCAACGACATAATCGACCAGAAGGGTTCTGCAACTTGTTCAACCAAAGCAGTGAATGGTGATCTGTGATAACTTTGAAGTGAGAACCTTCCACGTAGGGCCTAAGTTTTTCAATCGCCCATAACATCGCAAGGAGTTCTTTCTCAGTCGTCGAATAATTGCGCTCAGTTCGAGATAATGAGCGACTTAGATAGCAGATGACTTTCTCGCCATCATCGAGTTGTTGAGTCAGGACAGCTCCAACGCCATAATCAGATGCGTCGGTTTGAATCGTGAATTCTTTAGTGAAGTCAGGACACGAAAGGACTGGAGCGGAAACCAAATGCTCACGGATCTTTTCCCACGCTTCATCGCAAGTTTCGTCCCACCGATGCTTAGAATTTTTCTTGAGCAACTTGGTCAAAGGGGCGATAATTGTGGAGAACCAGGGATGAATCTACGATACCACGAAGCGGTTCCAATTAGTCTACGTACTTCCTTAACCGTTGTGGGCTTAGGCATTCGTAAAATTGACTGAACCTTTCGGGATCCACATGAAGACCGTGGCGATCCACCACGTAACCTAAGTACTTCAATTCGCTAAGGCAGAAACTGCATTTGTCCTGATTCAGGGTCAAACCAGCCTCAGTCAGGCGTTTATGGACTTCAGATAATACTTCGAGATGTTTGTCGAAGGTTTGCGTGACAATAATGATGTCGTCCAGATAGACGAACACGTGAGGATCAAGGTCAGCACCAATTACTCGATCAATAAAACGTTGCCAAGTCGCGGGAGAATTGTGCAGGCCAAAGGGCATTCGTCGGAATTGATATAATCCACGATTAGGTACAGTGAATGCTGTATATTGGCGGGATTCTTCGGCGACTGGGATCTGCCAATAAGCTGACTTAATGTCCAAAGATGACAGGTATTTAGCATCTTTCAATTTGTCAAGGGTGTTCGAGACATACGGTAGTGGGTATGCGTCTTTAGTCGTGACCTGGTTTAACTTACGGTAATCCACACAAAAGCGAAAACTTCCATCTTTTTTTGGCACAAGAAGAATGGGAGATGACCAAGCACTTTTGGATTTCTCCACGATGCCACGCTTTAGCATGTCATCAAGTTCTTTGTCAACAACAGTTTGCCTAGCTGGCGAAATGGGATAATAACGTTGTTTTATCGGGGCACTATCTGTGTGAATAACGTGTTCGACGAGTTTAGTACAACCCAGTTCACCATGTGGAGAATTTGTAAACAGCTGATTAGTTAGAGTCTCCAGCTGATTTTGTTGCGGATCAGTTAAATGTTGCCGAGAGGTAAGATGTTCTACCACGTCAATTGACTCTCTACCGAAGGTCCATTCACCGGAACGCAGATCAGGGACGATGTCCATTAACTTCCAGAAATCTGTTCCTAAGATGAGTGAATGAGGTAACTCAGGGACAACTAGAACATTTATAACTTTCACACGATCACGCAGTTGGATAGGGGTGGCCACATTACCAGGACTAGAACAAGGTTGTCCATTCGCCACGGTACACGACGTTACATGCTTATTAAAAGGTAAGTTTAAAGTTTGAAGAACTTCCCATCCCGAGCTGCCAACGATTGTGCGAGATGCACCAGAGTCTAAGAGGCCAAGAAACGGGATGCCCAAAATCGACACGGTTAAATAAGGACGCTCATCATTTTAGCATGAGCCAAGACATAGTCAAGAACAGGTTGGACTGCCAAAGGATCGATCGGCTTTGATATACTGAAACAACGTACTAACCGATCATCTAGCGCGTTGTTCTGGAGTGTTTTGAACACGCCGGGCACGTCTTGGTAGTGACGTTGGGACGACCACACCGATAACAATGCCTCTTTAAGGGCTCGGAACAATCTCGAGACAAATGACCGATTTTCTGGCAATTCCAACACTTAAAAGTCTTATTAGGTTTGGGAGGCTCCACCTTACATTCGGATACAACCGGTGCACAGGTTTGGACGTACGCTAAGTCCGGTTCTAAGACCATATTTTTACGTGGGGGTGGAACGTATGCTTCAACAGCTGACTTACGAGCTTCCAACTGTCGACCTAACCTTAACAAGTGTGCTACCGAAGTAACCTCGACCAATCGTAATTGTCGTTGATAGAAAGGGGCAATATTGTTCAGAAGAATTTTGACCTGAACGCTTTCAGCAACCGGAACGCTCAACCTATTAAATAAATTGATCATGACCGACGTATAAATTCCCATTGATTCGTCAGGGCCTTGAGTGCGTTTCTTAATTTCTTCGAACAATTTGTCATCGTAATTGTAGGGTTGAAATTCCTCGCGAAGACGTTTGACGAGGTCAGTCCAATTATCGCAAAACTTTCTATTAGCCCTAAACCAAATTAATGCCTTCTCTCGAAACAAATCGGATGCGGAAGCGAATAACGTGATTTCGGACACGTTCCTCGAAACGCAGAGTTCGTCAACACGTTCGAGAAAAACATTTAAAGACAGGACTTTATTATTCCCATTGTAAGACAAACCCCATTTAGAAACAGGCACGGACTTAATTTCGTTACTGGCCGCAGAGTGGGTAGCAGCCTTAACTGTGAGAGGCGTGGCTTCAATTCGCGATGTATTTGCTTTTGGCGGCGATAGAGTAGCCAAAGGTGTTGAAGTCGCACTCGGCGGCGAAATAGAGTCCGGAACTACGCAAGATACCGATAAAGGATTGTTCTGAAAATGCTCGGCAATCGCGGTTAAATCAAGTAAAGGGGATGCTGTTACCCCAGTAACTTCCGGTTCTTTCGGCGCAAAATTGAGCGCGGTTTGTTCGAAGTCGAACGCAAGTTCGTCTAGCGTTCTCAAGATGGCGGCACGTTGTCGCGTCTCGTCACTATTGGTCGGTTGGGAGCGCTGAGGGCGTCCAATGGCATGAGCCAACTTAGCGGAAATTTTATCGTGAATGCACACAGCTGTTGAGCCGGGAAGCGACTCTATTAAACAGCGAATCTCGCTAATCTTTTCCTGCAGAGCTGTCACGTCATCGTCAAAAGTCACGTCGTATTTCGGCACAGGCAGGCGTAAATCTTTTTCCAATCGCATTTGCCGTCTTAAATTAGCACGCTTTTGCGCAACTGTTCCGTCAATTTGGATACCTCTTACCAATAATTCATAATTTAATTCCTCAGAATTAAGGCGGTCCGGTAATAGTTTATATTCCATTATAATGCGCAACTTATTCTAACAAAATAAATGTTCTGGACGTAATACTCTTAAACGACAAACAAAACAACAAAACGCAAAGCAAAATCGAGCCCCACGTTGGGCGCCAAAACTTGCTACCTACCTGCGTAGATAGGCAGAAGTTTTACATTGGAGCGAAACTTTACTCCAATGTTGCCAGCCAGCACAGTGGGACGGGGGGGTTCTCTAACCAAAACGCGAAGGCCAAACCAAAACAGGCGCCACTTAATTTTTTTGTGAAAGGGATCGCGTGAAAAATTAAGAAAACACGTTACGTCCAAAACATGAACACTTTTATTGCTAGAAACACAAATAAAAATAAAATAAAACAAATTCAACGCAAGTCGATCGATCTAAGTACACAACAAGACCATACACATAATACGTTATTACCTAACTTTTCGGATCCGAAATCGCTACATGTCTATCTTAAAATAATTCAAATCGTCACTAATGCCACAAAATGCAAGAGAATGCAATAAGTTGCAAGTTTTATTGCGACAAAATTAAAGCAATGGATCCGCAATAAAATCCGCGAAATATCGCTCAAAACTACGAAAAGAAATCAAAACGCTCCGACCTTTATTCCTTTGATGTTCGGCGTGTTTGTCGGTGTCTTTGCGGCGATGCCGCCGCGGCACTTTGTAATGTGCCGGCTTCCGCGTAGAGGGGCGAGGGAGGGAGCCTTCACCGCCGTAATTCGCGATGCACCCAACGAGAAATACCTCTTGATGTAGGTTCCAGATTAAAGCCTACGATTGATGATAGCTTTTGATAAAAGCTCACGATAAAAGCTTACGAGAAAAGCCTATAAGAAATGAAATAAAACGAACACATAAGTCAAACCGAGAGTTGCTGCGTATGGAACTTACCTCGGTCTATTGCGAAGCTGTGACACCCACGGGATACGCGGTTTTCCTGTCTTACACCTGGGTCTAATCAGAGTCGGCAATTAGCCGTAGATATGTACTAACATCCCTTCGATGTAATGGCACGCACACATAAAAATATTTACGAAAAGAGAGTGTGACCCAAGAGACAGCAAGTTTCGTTCTGACAATGGCGCAACATTTCTCGTTTGACAAACAAGGAAGGATTCTAAACAAGCGAGACACCGTCTATTCCTTCCTCCAGGGAACTTTCTCAGTAATAGCGGGAACCAATCGGCTGAAAGGACAAAGGTCACGCATAATACGCGTCCAGAAGTAGAACTTCGCTATAATTCGTTCAATTCCTCACATACACGCGATTTTGAACTCAATTAAGGAGGGATTACCTATATAAAATGAATTTGTTTAACTAAATGAAGGTCCTGTTAATAGAAATATGCTAAAACGAAAGTTTAAGAAAATTACGCCGGCGAAATACGGGTATTCCTACACTGACTGCAATGTGTACAACGACGCGGTCCAAGGAATGATCCGACACGTCAAATTTCGCATATACAGGGCGTGTTCGGAACAGAAATGAAGGCTGGGCGGTGGCGATGCATATACAGGGGGTATTCAGAACAGGAATGAAAGAAATGAGCTGTAACAGTAGCTTAATTTAATTCAGTCATTTTCGTACTTTGATCGACATTCATCAACGTAAGTATTTCTCTTTGTGAAACCTAAAATTAATAATTACAAAAATTCCTAGCCTCAAATTTTATATACAAACATTCTTCTAAACTTAACTAAAATTAAACTCTTTTGGCGCATTGCACTATTGAAACTTAAACAAGCCTTTCTAACTCATGCCTTTCACTGCACCACACTAACACTTTTCTGTTTTTAAGTGTTGCCGCAAAAGATGTTCATAGTCAACTTGAACATCCTGGACCTTCGCAGCATTGAATCTCACACGACGACCGTCCTGTAGGTACACTAGACGTCTTCTCCTTCTGGAAGTCTGCTCCTGGATAGGCCAAAGTCTTGCCGTGAGGGGCCCTTTTGTCTTCGTGTAATGCTTATCCATCATCTCACAGAACTCGTCCCACGAAGATTGATGTATTTTGTCTTCCAGCCATTTACTGTCCTCGGAAGACACATTTAACTGGATTCCACCTTCGGTATTCTACATTTTACTTTTACTTTTACTTTTATTGCTCGACTCTAATTTTGAAATTTTTTGTAAAAACTGAATCGTAACCTCCATTTTTAAATGTTTCTCTTTTTGTTTTATTAATTTATTTACAATTTATTTACAATTTATTTACAAGTTGCTTATGTGATAACTAAATATCACCGCAATATGTACAGGGTGGATCAATTTCGATGTCTCTTATGGACATCTCCGTAGCTATAAGAGATAGAAAAAAAACTAGTGGCCAAGTCTCGATCTCTTTTTTAGAGATAAAGTCAATAGTGTATACAAAAATTGGCTATCTTCTTTTGATTTCGAGTTATAAGCCAAAATTGAGATTTTTGACTTTTCGTCATATCTCGTTTATTTTTACTGTTTTGACATTATTAGGACACTTTTTGGAATAGAATTCAGTGGTGTAGTTGGTTTTTTGATATTTAATAAAATTTTCAAGTTATAACATAAAGTTATATTTTTTTAAATGGAAATCATAGTAGGCAAAGTCATCATTAAATAGAGATTTTTTTTCTGTTTTCAAAAATATATACTTTGTTGGATTTATTTCTTACAGCTAATTGAATAAAACGCCTTTTTTATTATTTTTGGTGCATTCTTTTCTTAGTAGGCTAGTTTCAACAAAAGCCGACAATTTTCTTTTGTTTTTATTAAATATTAACAAAGATTTGATGAGTGGGTAGCACAAGAGTGAGAGGTATTGCAATGAACATAAGAGATAGAAAACTAGCGCCGATAGAGCTGGGTTGGGTTACAGCTTGAGTTGTCTGCATATTTTAGCGTGGTAGTGTTTAAATTGTGATTTTATTTTGATATTATTTTCTGGATTTTAAGTTATTTATTGTGATATATCAAGAGTTGTGTTTATTATCTACTAACTTTTCAATATTCTTTAACTTTTCCTGCAATAAATTTCTTATTTTTAAGATGTTTTTAATTCATACATATAATTTAGTTCATTATCCCATGAAATGCATATTTGATCGAAAAAAATGCGTTTTAAACTTAAATATTAAATGAAGTTACATAATTTCGAATTTCACCCAAACCACATGGTATCGGTATTGTTATAATCTTTGTGACTCTTAGAGGATACTTTCTTTTTCTTTACGCGGCTGCAACTGTCAAAATATTTGAACAAGAGTTGATATTTAATAAAAACAAACAAAAAAATTGTCGGCCTTTGTCGAAACCAGCCTACTAAGAATAGAATGCTCCCAAGAATAATAAAAAAGGCGTCTTTTCTATTAATTGTAAGAAATAAACCCAACAAAGTATATATTTTTGAAAACAGAAAAGAATTCTCTATTTAATGATGGCATTGCCTACTATGATTTCCATTTAGAAAAATATAACTTTATGTTATAACTCGAAAATTTTATTAAATATCAAAAAACCAACTACACCACTGAATTGTATTCAAAAAAGTGTCCTAATAATGTCAAAACAGTTTTTTAATATCTATAAAAATAAACGAGATATGCGCGATTGACGAAAAGTCGAAAATCTCAATTTTGGCTTATAACTCGAAAACAAAAGAAGATAGCCAATTTTTGTTTAGTCTATTGACTTTATCTCTAAAAAAGAGATCGAGACTTGGCCACTAGTTTCTTTCTAGCGCTTATAGTTACAGAGATGCCCATAAGAGACATCGAAATTGATCCACCCTGTACAGCCTGTTATGATAGTGAAGGCATCAAAATATTACTAAATGAATTTGAGTCCATAATGAAAAATACTACTCATACGAATGTGATTTTATCTACTATCCCGTTTACATGTCACGAAAAGCAATTCAATAACATCATCGAGCATATAAATTATAAAATCTACAATTTAGCCGAAAAATTTTGTCACGTGAAGGTTTT
Organism: Dorcus hopei; assembly: GCA_033060865.1. Taxonomy (NCBI): domain Eukaryota; kingdom Metazoa; phylum Arthropoda; class Insecta; order Coleoptera; family Lucanidae; genus Dorcus; species Dorcus hopei. Next base: position 37,008,882 of record CM065424.1, read on the forward strand.
CTGTGTAAACACAGTCATTACTATTGAAGATTACACAAACGATGGATTACACTTAAAACGGCGAGCAAAAAGACACATTAGCCATTTGTTGTCCAACTACATAGCCAACACAAACAGCTATCAAGTATCAAATTACCTGAATTTCAATACAAAACCAGAAACTACTTATAACCGTCAGATAGCAGACGAGGATAATTTTTTAGACATTCGGAACCAGCGGAGGAATTCAACTTCAAATTACTACTACTAAATGTGCAATCAGTGCGTAATAAAATAAATGAGCTCGAAAGCTTCTTACTTGATCATAAATACCATATAGTCTGCTTTACAGAGCATTGGTTAAAACCCGATGAAACTTTAAATAACAAATTTAATGACCTAGTGCTCGCCTCACATTTCTCAAGATGCTTAGGATATGGAGGAGTAATGCAGTTAATAAACTCCAATTTTAAATTTAGTACTATAACAAAAATAAATTCTCTATCGCAAGAAAATCATTGTGAATTGTCTGCAATTTTTCTAAAACAACTAAACATGTACATCATAGATGTACATTATCGTAATATACCGACCACTAAACGGAGATTTTAATTTATTTTTAAAAATAATTTCGGACTCTTTAAATGTAATTGACTACGCAAATAACGCAATAATCCTATGTGGTGATTTTAATGTTCGTTTTAACTTAAAAGACAAACTGAGTTCTGAGATATGTGATCTTCTTCAAAGTTATAGATTAATCAAAACCGTAAACTTTCCAACACACAGTAACAATTGTCTAGATAACATTTTTACAAACTCTCATGAACACTATTATTTCAAGATAAAAAACTGTCCTGTAAGTACAGGTCTGTCAGATCATGAAGGCATAGAGAGTTACATCTCCATCAAAGGTAAATGTAATTATGAGAACAATAACAGAGAATATATACTGTAACGATTTTAAAGGTTCTATTAATTTTTATTTTAAAACAAAACACGAAATAGTTAATAATCTAATTTATTTACAAGAAAACTAATTAACACTAACATTTAACAATAAATAATTTACAAACTTAATCCTAATTTATTTTAACGGCCGAGCGAAAGTTTATCACGCGACTTTAAGTCCGTCTAGCGTTGAATTCAATTCGAACTATCTAACATTGAATGAACCTCCGTTTACCGGCCGCGTGTTTTATAAGCCGGGGTTGTTTATCTCGAACATTCTGGAGGCGGCCCACTGTCTATTCTAGTTTATTCCGCCGTCAGAATTCCCTGGGCTGTCGCCTAAGGCGCGTCGACTAGGCGGCAGTGACGCAAGAGACAATTTGGCGCCGGCTAGTGACGATGAATCATTACAATACCAATAACACCTATAGGTAAATTTAGCTTACATAATATGCTGGAAAACTATAATTGGTCCCACATATTCAATCAAGATGATGCAGCTGAAGCATCGAAAATATTTTTCTCGGAAATACATAAAATGTTTACTGCTTGCTTTCCAAAGAAACAAGCAAAAAAAACCATCGCACAATAAACAAATCCAAAACCTGCAGTTCTTGAGGGCAGCTATGTATCAAATACATAATGCAGAACTTAAACCACTTTATGATAAAGGACGAAAGAAATATCGAGAAGCCATAAAAAATGCTAAACTGAAAGCAAACGAACGTTTTATTTACAACTCACCCAACAAAACGCAAGCTTAATGGAAAATTATTAACGACAGAAGAAACAAACCGAAGCAGTCAACTTCAGATCACATACTCCAGGTCACTTCAATGATTTTTTCGTTAACGTGGGAAACAATATTGCAAAAAACTTAAGACAAACTTCGACTGACTCAATTTCTTTAATGACAATAAAAAATAATCCATCTACAAATTTTTTTCACTTTACCGAAGTATCATTTAATGAAGTTAGGGAAACCATTGACACATTAAAGAAGAACCGAGCTTGAGATATCTATGGATATAACGTAGATATAATCTGCGAAATGAAAAATACTTTGATTGCACCTCTTACCAGAATCCTAAATGCTTGTATAAGAGATAATGTGTTTCCTAACGAATTAAAAAAAGCGGTTATAATCCCAGTGCACAAAAAAGGAGATGAGAAAGATGTTACCAACTACCGACCAATATCCTTATTGCCAATTTTCTCCAAAATTTTTGAAAAACTTTTAGCAAAACAAATACTGGAATATTTAGAAGATCAGAATATTCTTTCAGATAAACAGTTCGGATTCAGGAAATCCCGATCAACTATTGATGCGCTGCTGGATTTTGTAAACCAAATAACTAATGCTTTTGAAAAGAAAAAACTTATCACCGCCTCATTTATGGATTTAACTAAAGCATTTGACAGTGTTTCACATGAAACCTTAATGCGAAAGCTCTATTGGTATAACTTTCTTCCATCAAGTTGTAAATTAATATCATCATATTTATCCAATCGTACACAAATCGTAAACTATGAGGGAAAATTATCATCTGAACAACTAACAAATTGTGGTGTACCCCAAGGATCAATTCTTGGCCCGCTTCTATTTATTATTTATGTAAACGATTTAATCGAATACATGGACAATGAAGAAATTATAATGTATGCAGATGACACAACACTAATTAACAGCGATGAAGAACTTGAAGATGTATTGAAAACAGAAAAATGAAGCAGGCAAGGGCTTCCCTTTGGTTCGACAGTAATAAATTAAGTTTAAACTTGGAAAAGACTGTCAGTATTGTTTTTTCCCTTAAACATACGTGCATCGCTCCAGCAGAAAATGCAAAATTTCTGGGCGTCCACGTCGACTCGAAGCTAAGATGGTATAAACTCACAGAAGAGTTAGCGAACAAACTAAATGGCAGAATATATTTTTTGAGAGTACTGTCAAACTCCGTAGCCCAAGAATCCCTTCGGATATCGTACTTTGGTCTTCTACATGCTTTGTTGTTATATGGAATACTGTTATGGGGTCATTTCAGCCATTCTGGCAGAATTTTTGCACTTCAACGTCGTGCTATAAGAATTATTTCTGCCATGGGATATAGAGAAAACTGCAGGCAAGCCTTCATTAATCTGAAAATTTTAACAATTCCATGCGTATATATTTTACATTGCTTACAATATATGCACAATAACACAATTAATTACCTAGCACATAACTCTTTCCATAATCATAATACACAAAATAAATATAACTTGTGCTCACTTAACATTCGACTTAACCGAGACCAAAATTGTACCACATACTACGGTATCAAATTCTATAATGCGCTACCAGAATCAATAAAATGTTTAGAAAAGAAAAAATTCATTTTTGTTATAAAAAACTTTTTACTTGCAAATGCTTTCTACGGCTTCAGTAAATTTATAGATGCAAATTTAACAAATATACAATAATCTACTTTTGATACATTTTTGACAATTTGTAATCGAACAAGTACTGTGATATACCATCTGTCTTATGAAAAACGCACGACGTTATAACTCCTTTATTAATGATCCGATTTCAATAATTCAGAAAGCACATAAGACTAGTTTAAAAATACTACAAAAGGATAGCATTTTAGATTTTTTTAAATATGACATTTTTGTCAGACGATAGTCAACTTTTTTTTTCAAATGGCGGCAGATATTTTTTTTACTCAGTTTGATAGAGATTTATTTTCGGAATTCAACGATTTATTTCAACTTGATATTTTTTGTAGAATGTTTTTGAGAAATGGAAATTGTTTTTTTAATAAAATTTTCAAGTATGCTTTGGATTCCTACCAAATTGCACAAGACAGTAACTATCTTTTATTTATCTGTCAACTTGTTTTCATTTATTCTTGTTTGTATTATTTGTTACCGTCTTGTTATTATTTTGTTATACCATTATTATTTCATTATGGATAACAATCAATTAACTGATACGGTGCAAGTGTTTTTCGAGTGCCACAAAAATTCTGGTCAAGCTGAGCGCCTTTACGCAGCTCGCTCTCCTAATGGAGAAGTTCCTAACCGTCAGAAATTTAGAAGACTTGAAAAAAAATTAAGAAATCACGAAGCTTTTAAGAAACCCAAGAAACAGCAACGTTAATTTCGTGAAAATGAAGAGTTAGATGTCTTTCTTAGTGTTCAAGAAAATCCAGGAATTTCAACTCGGGAAATTGCACATTTTCGATTATCTGATTTTCCTCTTTGAGACCTTTAATTTGAGTACCCACACGGTGAATTTCACTTTTCCGAAAGTTTTTATTATAAATTTGATATTTAATCGACTTTTAATTATGTAACATAATAAATAAAGTTATAACTAACATAATAAAATATCTGCAAACGAAAAAAAGTACACAAAAACGTCATATCTAAAAAAATCTAAAATGCTATCCTTTTGTAGTATTTTTAAACTAGTCTTATGTGCTTTTTGAATTATTGAAATCGGATCATTAATAACGGAGTTATAGTGTCGTGCGTTTTTCGTAAGACAGACAGTATACACACACATATACACAGCTGGTCTAACCAAGACTAGGAATGCGTTTCTTATGAGTAAATGAAGGATGGAATAGTAGAAACCGCATGAGTAAACGAAATAACTACATCAATCGACGTTGCCGATTGATAACACGGGCTACGCTCCGGCCGCTGGCGCTGCCGGTCGAATTCCTACCTTCTTACGCAACATTGTAATATCTCTATTTCACTTCCACACAAGTTTCAATGAGCCTCTCCTTCATTTACTCACAATTAAGCGTATCCCTAGTCTTAGTCAGGCCAACTATGTATACATATTTATAAATATTTAAATATTTTTATAAATAAATAATTTGTTTAACATCAACTTCAAAATTCTCAATTTCTAATACATTTCCAATAAGAAAGGAGAAATAAATTATTTTCACCTTCACAATTTTTGGTCCTGATGGAAGTAATAAAAACATTACGAAATATTGACCAACAAAAATATATTTTATTTACAATAGCCGTTAATCCCCGTTAATAAAAATAATTTAAGAATTGGTTTACCTAACAAGTACGGCATTACTTCCCTACGAATTACATATTTATACATATATTTGACTTATGCATTGTGATATTTTTAGCATCAATAAAGAATTTGAATTTGAATTTAAAGATGCACCAAACTCGGTATGTCGGTAGATATACTTAGATATTTCTTCGCCGTAACTTTATTGTCCCCCTGCAGCTGTGTGCCATTCATAAAGCAATTTAGATCGCCGGTTTGGTTTCACATTCCGCGACGATAAAGTATTTCAAGAAACATCGGCTCCAAATTATGCAAATTTCAAGTTGCTCCGATTAAAAAATGTTATTAAGATATTTTGTTCGAAATACAGGGTGTACAACAAAATTTCGTAACACAACGCGTTCGCGAACAAATTGGACGGTACTGTGTAAACCTGCGTCCACACATATAACAGAACTTTGTAGCGTAGCAAATTTTCACGTTCGACGAAAAATTACTCTCAAGTGTTACAAGGAAAATTGAAAATCTCCGTTCACATAATATGTAACAAAACTTCGTAACACAACGCGTTCGCGAACAAATTGGACGGTACTGTGTAACGCTGTTGTGAAACATCGCTCTGCAACAAACATGTTTGCAACGGCGTTCACTGCGATCCATTCAATGTCGACACATCAAAGGAAAATACAGTATGGTTCATTTCTCATCTACACATCCCTGTATTTTTTTGTATTTATTAACGGATCGATTTTAAGCTTTCGCCAGTTGTATGTAAATTCTCTTCAAACAGACGTTATTCAATTTTAAAACCTTTTGTGTTGCAAGTCATGCAATTTCAAAAAATTTAAAAAAACATAGTAGGCCTTATTTGATCAAAAATGTTATTAAGAAAAGTTGTTTAGAACTGCGAATTAACCCCAAATCTACCCAATTTAGGTGAAAATTTTTAAATGTTTTAAATAATTAAATACATATTTCAGTTAAATCTGATTTATTATTATAAACTGAAACTAACTAATAAAACACTGAGAACTATGAAAAAAAAACAGCAATTAACATATTTCCTAAAGAACTCATACTTATTTAAATGCAGCTAAGTTTTCTTATTATTTAAAACTATAAACGTACTTCCTGATAGGCAAACAAACGACAATAACTGTCAACATTTTTTTAAAAAAAATTTGCTAACGATAAAAAAGAAAGTTGACAATTATCGTCATTTGTTTGCCTATCAGGAAGTACTTATAGACACTACTCTATTTACAGTAAAAGAGATATCATTTATTGTTCAGCAACTGTTTATTACGTCATTTCATGTCAATAATTAATTAATTTCCTTTTATCTTTTTCTATTGTTTTGAAAAATAAGTGTTTATTGCAGCACATCATTGAACGCAGAAAAAAAGTTCTTTCGAAATTTATTACAGTAATTATACCATTGCATTTAAAAAACAAAAGTTGACAGCTGTCATGCAGCTGTCTTAAATGTATTAAAGACCCGAGATATGGTACATTGTAGAGTTTTTTTTGCCATTTCATTTGATTTTTTGAACACTCAAATACGATAATAAACACCGACGCTATTCGCGTAGGCGTTTTTTTGGACTCAGTCTGTACACATTAACTTAGCTTAGGTTCAATTGTATGCTGCGTATCCAAGGATACGTATACCTTTGTTTAATTGGTCTGTCATTAAATACAGACTGGCATATTCAAATGAAGAAAAACGTGATATGTTGCGCATGTTTTATTTGCGACAAAAATTTTACTATAAGTGCTCAGTGGTAGGTATTTAGAAACCTATCTGAAGATAATTCAACCAAGTACATATTAGATATTTTTCCAAGCTGGATAACAATTTCATTCAAAGTGGTACATTTGAAACTCGTAGAGAATGTAGAGAAATAGAATACAGAAACAAAATCAAAACATTTGTTCGAAGACATTTCCATTTTCCGCAATACTTAGCCGTATACGTTGTATCATTTTGAATCAAATTGTTATCCAACTTGGAAAAATATTTAAAACTTGGTTGGATTCTTTCCGGATAAGTTTGTAAATATCGCTGAGCACTTATAATGGAATTTCGTTGTGACAATAAAACATACGCGACATATCACGTTTTTCTTTATTTGGATACGCCATTCTGTATTTAATGACAGACCAATTAAACGAAGGTTGGCTACGCAGCATACAGTTGAATCTAAGCTAACTTAATGTATGCACATAATTGAATTTCAGTTTTTTCAAAATTTCTCAATGAAAATAAAAATTAAAAAGCAAGTGTGGTATACCAATGAATTCAGGAAAAAATGTGCTATCTACCTGTCTAAACAACAAAACTCGCACCCATAAGAAAAAATGAAGTTGGCTCTGGAAAAACAAAAACGAATCGCTCTAGAAATAAAGTACGTTCGCCATTCAATCAAGCGTAAAAAGTTGCTTCAGGAATGATTTCACAGATTGTGGAAAAAATCAGAAATAAAGAAGTTATGTCCGATTTTCGAAAATCGCAATTTTTAGCTTTTCTCCGATTGTGAAGAAACCGTTCGAGATATTTCAAATTTCTTAACAGATTATTAATCAGCATGGAATTTGGCAACTTTGCCTTCATCTAACCGATTCTCTATCTCTTATAATAAGCGAGATCCTCATGCTGGTCCTCGAATTTCAATCACCCTGTATAGGAACACGTCTAATTCTTTGTGATGCTGCTTTTATCACAAATAAAATATTTTATAATTTGTTATTAAGAAAGTTATTTTAAGCTGGTAGATACACACTGAATTTCTTTCCCCTATGCCATTTTTTCCAATTAATCTTTCAAGTCCACTGTTAGAACTGACATAGCATTAAAATCTCCAATTATTATGATATTTTTGTTTTTTTTTTAACTGCATTCATTACACTATTCGTATTCAGTGTAATATAATATATCGATTCTGCTCGTATCTGTAGCAACCGTAACATCTGTAAACCTGTAACTGTAAGTTATTAAATTTGAATTCAAATTGAAATATATTTTCCGTTCACATAAATTCAATCATAAATTACCCGTAAGAAAAATTACAGTTTTATAAAACGTGGCGTTGTATTTCGTACGCAGTGCTGCAGCTATTATGCTTTTGGCGTAAATTTTTAATTAATTATAATCTATTCCGTCGAATTTTTTAACATTTTTCTCGTAATCTATAACGTTCATTCTCTTACACTTTTTTTGACGGAACGATTGTCAGTCACCCTGTAGGTATTGTCAAAATGTTTAGTTTTGCCATACTATATGCAATTATTAATTTTACTATATGTAGAGCTGCCAATTTGAAAAAATTATTCATTGCCAATCGACATACAGAATAATAAAGAACAGAAGAACTTCTATGATATTATACATATAGGCTGTTACAAATTCGAAGCTCACAATTGGGATTTCGAAAACGGTAAGAGATACGAAGTCGATTGAATTAAACCAAAGTTTTGATGCTGAACAATAATCCGTTTTGAAAAATCATTCGTGATTTGTAGTTTTTGAAATATTTCCAAAAAACTGAGAAATGTCATTTTTTTTCTGAAGTTATTATTGCAGAGATCACAACAAAATTAATACATTCTGCAGGCACTTTTTTGAGCTCTTTGCAATGATATCATTAGATTTTACTTAGAACATTTCGTGTTGTTCGTTCTGACCATTATTATAACTTCATTTTTTCTTATGGGTGCCACATTATATTTTAATACCATTAAATAAATCTATTTTTTCTGATACTTTTCCATATTCACATAACCCTATTTAATAAAATAAAACAGCTCTAAAAGTTGTAGAAAATAACAGTACAAAGAAAGATATGGTGTGCTGCGAAGAAAACTTTTTTTTTGTAAATGTAAAAATTTATTATGATAACAATAAAAATTCAGTAATAATGATCGAAATTTACTTCCAACAACATCTAGATCCAGAGACTTCAAATTATTTATTTTAAGAATCATTTAAAAAAAGTCCTACAGTTCAAGTGCAATAAATTTTGACATATACATAAATATTTCTAATGTTCTTAGTTCATCTATATTTTGTTATTTAACGTTAAATATGAACAATTACTTTTGAAATGTATTTTGTGATGAAAAACTATTTGACGTTTCTGAAATTTACAAAATAAATATACCAATAATAAAATTCAATTTTCCTTATTAAGAAATTAGTTGAGAAATACGAATGTTAAAAGTAGGTATGTTGTTAAAATAACTAGAACTTTTCTCGAACAAGTACGAAATAACATCAACATGATTTTAGTTGTTTATTATAGATTTGTTTAATTTTTCAGCCAAAACCCAAGACCAAGTCTTCAGCAAAATAATTACCTAGGAATTACGTAATTAGTGTGACTGAGTTTTCGAACGAGGTCAAACTTTCAAAGTCGGTAAATGCGTTTATAATCGACTTTGATGTAGATATAACTTGCGATAGCCACACTACTATTTCAATCATGATGATAAGTCCTCTCAACTCGCAATTTAATTAAATTTCAACGAGATGAAATACAAAGAGCAACTTTAAAGATGTCGCCTCTAAAATTTTGCGTGTTATTTCTTATTCACGGGTGAGTAAATTAAATGAGTAAGTTCCGGATGGCGTTTAAATATATACATTATTATTTTAGTGTAATAGCCATGGATAAGCCCGCTGTAATTCAACTGACACAACCCGTTGACCACGCTGAAGGTCCAACCTGGGACGACAGGACCGGACTGTTATATTTCGTCGATATACACTCGGGAAGTCTTTACAGTTATGATTTGGATTCTGATGAATTAAATTCAATTACTTTACCCGGAGATTTGGCCGTCGCCGTTCCATCGAGAGACGATCCTCATCTTATAATTGCCGGGTGGAACAGGTCTGTAACTGCTATTCACTGGGATGGCAGAAATTCATTGCAGAGTACAAGAGTTTTAACAACTGTCGCCGAAGACAAACCCAGAAGTAGATTTAACGATGGCAAGGCTGATTATGAAGGAAGACTTTGGTTTGGTAAGTTTTTCTTTCTAACAAAAACTTAAAACGAATAGGTGTTCAAGAAATGATCATGAAAAGTGTACACTACTAAAAGTGGTGGTAAATTTACATCATTTTTAGATCAAAATTTCATGTAATTTTACTATTATTAAGTAATAATACATAGAACTCTATGTAGTACTAAAAATTCACTTAAAATTATATTGAATTTTAATGTAAAAATTGTGTAAATTTACTACCATTTTTATCAGTGTATGTATACCAAGGACGAGTTCGTTTATTCAATTTCATTCAGTCTATTTACTCTTTTCGCATTTTTATCTCACTTTTACATGTGTCAAAACAACTTCGATATCACTCTAATTTTAATCATCCCTGCACCACTTGGAAAAATGAACTCACCCCAAGCCTACGAATTGAAGCCCAAGCCCAATTTTATAATCGTCGGATAAACTGAGTGTAAGTCTATTCTTGGAATAACGTGATGTTAAAGGATATTCGGCGAATAGTTTTTCTGTTTTTATTCCACGATTGTAAAACAGCCTAAATCTTTGGAAGTTTTTTCCTTAATAAAAAATAGCACTTTTAACCTATCATAATGAAAAGAATGGAGATACTCATAGTGCAGGTAGTCGAAAACGTTATTAGATAATTCCTTATACTTTTGATATTCCTATTTATATCACTTCTTATTTTAGGTACCATGGGTTACGAAGATATAAATGGAAATTTGGACATAAATAATGGATCATTATACTTCATCACAAAACAGACATTAAAAAGTCCTATACCAATTGTAACACCTGTAAATATTAGCAATGGTTTAGCATGGAACAGAGCAAACGACAAATTTTATTACATCGATACACCAACCAATCAGGTGAAAGAATATGATTACGACAATGAATCGGGTGCCATTTCAAACCCGAGGGTGGCCTTCGATGTCACCAATCACAACACAATTACAGGACACCCAGATGGAATGACAATTGATGAAGACGATAATCTGTGGATAGCCTTGTACGACGGAGGTGCAGTAATAAAAGTTGACCCTAGAAATAATAGTTTACTGCAAACCATCGCAATACCTGCACAGTACACCACATCAGTTTGTTGGGGTGGTCAACATTTGGACATTTTATTCGTAACAACTTCTCGATTCATGTTAAGCGAGGAAGACAGAAGAAGACAACCAGCAGCAGGAAGTGTATTTGCTGTAATGAATTTGGAAACTAAGGGTTGGTCGACATTTTTTGCAGACATAATTGAATATGTTAATTAATCTAATTAATATGTCTAGTTCTAGCATTACAAAGAATTTGAAGTAACAAATTTAATTTTTAAGGCACTAATTAAAATATCTGCATGTTTATGACATATATAATTTAAATACACGGTACAAAATTAACACAGTCTTTCTCAAAAAGGAAACAAGTCTATTATTTAAACAATTCACATTTATAGTTCATCGTGTGTGTCATCATGTGTTTCAACTTCAGGTTCGGGTTCCACTTCTTCATCTGGAATGCCGTCTTCAGGTACTTCTTCCTCTTCATCTTCCACTTGTTCATCCAAAGATACACCCAAAGTTTTCCTCATCATGAGTTCGACGCTTTGAGCAAAGTCAGCAGTTTCTTTTAACATATACCCAGACCTCAAAGTGGCAGTTTGGAACAGCATTAAAGCCATGTCTTTAGCAGCTGGATCAGTAGGATCATCATTAACTCGTTTTAATAATTCACGCATTAGAGGGTGTCTAGGGTTGATTTCTAATGTCTTCTTTTGGTTCAAATAGTATGATCTTTGTGGGTCATCAGCTTTTTGATGTGCATTAGAAACAGCTAGTCTTTCCATGTTCCCCGTCCATCCAAACATACTAGCCACAAGTGCACATGGTGAATCGCTTAATCTCTCTGATACTGTTGCCTTTGCAACTTGGTCTTTCAGTGCATCTTCACCTAACCATTTAGTTAAAGGCTCAAATTTGCTTTTTAGTTGCTCAAACTGTTGTTTGCTTCCCTCAGATTCAGTCAGGCTAAATCCTTCTTTAGCAACATTTTGGAACTTTTTGCCCTCAAATTCAGGTATTGCCGAAATTGCATACTCATCAACAGCTTCTACTAAGTACAGAACTTCATATCCTTTTCGTAACAACCTCTCAACGAATGGTGATTTTCTAACTTCATCTTTACTAGCTCCAGCAATGTAAAAGATGCGCTCCTGCTTTGGCTTCATGCGTTTCACATAATCAGAAAGTAGAGTAAGTTCTTCACTGTTAGAAGACAGGAACATCAATAACTTTGCAAGTCTTGTACGATTGCTTGGATCTTCAATTACTCCTAATTTCAGGTTCGTTGAGTACTCCTTCCAGAATTTTAAATAATCTTCGGGTGATAATTTTTTAAGCATGTCCAGTACTTTACGAACCAATTTTTTCTTAATCACTTTAATTAATTTGTGCTGTTGTAAAGTTTCACGGGACACATTCAAAGGTAAATCATCAGAATCTACTACACCTCTGATGAAATTCAAAAAATTAGGCATCATATCGTTGAATTCATCTGTAATAAACACACGCCTCACATATAGCTTAATGTTATCTGTTTTAGTGCCGTATTTGTTGAAACTATCTGATGGTTGTACCCCTGGCACATAAAGGAGGGACTTGAACGTAACTTCGCCCTCGGCAACGAAATGTACTTTGGTCAGAGGTGCGTTGGAGTCCTTAGTTAGTGATTTATAAAATTCATCATATTCTTTCTCTTCTACTTCTGATGGTTTTCTTGTCCAAATTGGTTTACTATCGTTTAACAGCTCCCAATCCCAAATAGTTTTTTCCACCTAAATTTAAGTTCTTATTTTAAAAATTATTTTGGTTAAAAAGCAATTAATTACCTTTTTAGTTTCTGGCTTGTCTTCTGTTTCTTCTTCTACTGCAGCATCTTCATCAGTGCTTTCAGTTTTAGACTTTTCATCTTCATCACTATCATCATCTAAAACTTCTTCAACTTGTTTAGTATGGCTGGTCCATAAATATATGGGAAAATTGATGAATTGAGAATATTTCTTAACCAAATTGCGAATGGTTTCGTGTTCTAAGAAGTCTTTTGCTTCAGGTTTAAGTTCAAGGCTAACCGTTGTTCCTGTATCAAGAAAGTTTAGACAACAAGTATTTGGTTTAATAAATACATTACCTCTCTTCAGGGTATCTCCTCGTGGATCTTCTGCAATACTAAAAGCACCAGCATCTGATTCCCAAATATATTGCTGATCAGTGTTGTGTTTTGATGTTACAACTACTCTATCTGCAACGAGGAAGGCAGAATAAAACCCAACACCAAACTGGCCAATCATGTCATTCATATCTTGACCAGAGTCGCCTTCCTGCATTCTACTCAAGAACTCTGCAGTTCCTGATTTTGCTATCGTGCCTAAATTTGTAACGAGATCCTGCTTTGTCATTCCAATTCCCGTGTCAGTAATATGCAACATGTTTGAATCCTTGTCCGCCTTTATCCGTATATTCAACTCTGGATTTGTGTCCAACACACTTGAGTCTGTTAGAGACAGTAAACGAATTTTATCCAGAGCATCGGAGGCATTGGAAATCAACTCCCTCAAGAAAATCTGCATAAACAAGACAGAGAGTAATTAAACTGACGCAAAAGATGAAAAATACTGTACCTCTTTATTTCTGTACAGAGAGTTGATGATAAGTTTCATCATGCGGTTTACTTCAGCCTGGAACTGGAATTTTTCTGCTTTTTCTCGTAGTTCCTTGATCTGAGCAACATTCAAACCATCGAGTTTAATTGCTTCCTCTTCTCGCTTAACAACTTCATCATCTGTAACATTAAAAGAAATAGTATTAAAAAATTATTTACATCTTTAATTAAATTAAGTTATTGTGTTTTTTATTGACACATTACTGAAGTATAAAAAAAGTAAATGCCGCGCCGCTTTACATGTATGCAATGAAAATTGCACACAAAAATTACATTTTTTGGCGGCTTAATATTCAAGCAATTTCTGAGTACTAAGGAGAACACTTGCTCGTGCATTAGCTATGCCCACCATGGATTTGAAATAAATACCAATTTCGGACTGTAAATATTTACGGTTTCTTATATTTGAGTGGTCTAATTGAGGTTCATTAGCAATTATTGTTCACACACACTTACCGATGAGGATGCGCACAATAAAAATTGCGACTTGCTGCAAGACAAATTGCGTCATGTAAATGGCCTTAACTGCCTCAAAAACAGCAATTAGTCAATTTACTAAAGAATTCCAACTTTTTTGTATTAGTGATAATTTAATCAGCTGTACCAAAATTACTTCTTTGTTACACCTTCAAGCTTAAGAAACATTATACACTATGTAACACTTGCAATGCATTGATTCGTTTTTTCTTTAACTGAACGGAAGATTTATATGGTATCTTCAAAGTTAAAAAAAAAAAACTCATGATATATGTATTGCTGTGAAATGGTGAAGTTTCTCGAATTTAATCGTTTGTTGCAATTTTTCTTTGACTGGCCCCTGACTTTGTACGCCAATTTATATTTTTGTTTTGTTGTATACTCGTTGGGGCAATAATTTAAAAAAAATTAATAGATGTAGCATTTACTTAATGGAAATCCATAACTTTGTCAAAGTTTGTCAAAGTTGTGTGTTTTGTGTTTAATTGCAATAATTTAACTTTTTTTTTAAATAAAAATGGATGTTATTGTTTTTTCTTTATTTGTTTTTTTCTCTCTTTATTCTTCCTCCTCTCAGAGCTTGGGTTCCCTTTTTGTCTTTTGTAAATGTTTATGATAACTACCATAAGATTAGCGATAAAAATGAAACAATAGCATTCATCGAATTAAAACTAAACAAATTACTGCAATCAATGATCTGTAAGATGTAGATGCACAGCACGGTGAATTGAGTACTAATGGTGGCAGCATTTCGGCAAGCGAGATAGAGAGCCGTTACGTCATCGCATACCCGCTACTCCTTTTACACAATTATTAACCAATATTAACTGTCACGGTTGACAGTTCTATTAGAGGGAGAAGCGGGTATGCGATGACGTAACAGCTCTCTATCTCACTTGAATGCTGCCACCGTTAGTATTCAATTCACCGTGGATGCACAGTGCCTTATGTTTCCTGCATTCTCGATTGATATCAGCATGTGAGTGAAACAGCGAATATCTGTGAGCAACTTTAGCTCATGTATGCGACAAGGATGCCACTCAAAGCCTAGATCACGTGACTTAGAATGAGCAATGCTTTTGAAATGGGTGTATATACCATCTCACTCTTAAGTTAATATCAATTCCTCTTTCTCTACAGGGAATCTGCTACTTGATAAATCTGTGGCTGCAATATTGTCCAAACGTGTGAAAATCGGCGTCTGTGAATCGGCGTAAACTTGCAGTGGTGACAACTATTGCGGTGATAAAATATGGTGCGATATCAGTAGAACAGTTTGCGTGTATTTACCATATAGTAATAATAATAATGGTTTATTTCAGAACACAACTGTAGAATAAACATGAAACTTATAACAGTGTCGGAAAACGTCAAGTAACATAGGCAAATTTAAGAATAAAATTAATAGTTGCTTACAGGTGAATTGAATATATCAAGTATATCTTCTTAAAACTAACGATATCTAACCTAATCAATTTTAAATAATTTCAAAGTAAAATATACGGTGATATTTAACTAATTGTTATAAGAAAAATATTCACTTAGGCTATAATAACAAATAATTTAAATATTTCTTGTTTGAAAGATCTTTCTTTTGTTAATATTTGGATACTTCGAGGCAATTTATTATACAATTTCATTGCGGAATATAGGACGCCATGCTCTGATTTAACAAGTCAGAAATGCTGTACGAACAGACCTTTAGGCTTTTTGGCTTCCATGCTTCTTCGGGGATGCTCAACTCTTACTGCTCAGTTTTCGCACGTCCATATTTATATTGACTTAAAAAGAATAAAATAATTATACAGTGAATTTTTTTAAGTGTGGCCATAGGGATTTACATGCTAAAATTTTGACCTCATGCCAATGTATGTTATGGGACAAGTTTTAAGTAAATTTTTATATTTAGTCGTAAATTAAACGATTTACTACAAGATGAACTTTGCTAGAATATCCTAACACGTTTTCCTTAATTTTATTTTACTGTGAAAAGTTGAAGAAAATAGATACAAATTATTGAACGAATATAATCCATGTAGGCTGACATTATTAATAATTTGTCACCGTGATTACTGATAAACCAATTATTGCAACATTAATTTATTACCACTTGTAAAAACTACTTCTTCCATTGAAAAATTAGTGGAACTTGTTATAACGTACATAATTGATATTTTTAATGCTTCCTTAATAATAAGGGACATTCAGCCTTATGATGTATCGTTCCATGTTAAAATAACATGAGAGAACAACACATAATTCTAACATGCGTTATAACATAAAATGTAGAATCTCGTATGATGTATCAAACATAAAGCTTGGTCTGTTAAAGGCTCTGTTATCATTGTTATGTTAACCTGCGTTTCATCTGTTAAAATAGAAAAAAGGTTTGGTACAGACTAAAACGAGACAGACTTACGGAGAAAACTAAAAGTGCAACAAGGAAGGCGAACGACCTGCACAACAAGCGCGCGCGCTACGCTTCAAATGACGGCAAACGTCAAAATCTGCCTGATTGCGAATTTCTATTTTATCAGTGTTAATAAATAATGAAATGTTAATATTGCATCCTCGCATTACTAAAGATTTCGTTTTTTAGTTATTATTGTGATTGTGTCGCGCAGTTAAAATGAAAAAATGCATAATCAGGAAAAACTGGGCTTGAAAACCTGAAGTATCGAAGTTCAAACGGATTATCTATTTGTACCTTAGGCCCAGTTTTACAATCGTGAAATAAAGACGGATAACTGTTCGCTTAATATCCTTTAACGTTCCTCCATATCTACGCCACACCTACGTCACGTTATTCTAAGAATAATGCTTATCCGACGATTGTAAAATCGGGCCTAATAGGTATGTGTACAGTAGCGGACAATAAAATCCGGGCAAGAATTTGACATGTCGTGCATATTTCGACAAATTTGGTAAATCAGGCTTTTATTGAGGTTATATTTCTGTCAAAATAAATAAATAAAATTTGAATTAAACGTCAGAATTACTAGTGACATGCATTGAACGTCAAAAATATTAAGTGAGGTTTACATTGTGCAAATGGCTTGCCCGGATTTTGTTGTCCGCTACTGTACCTTTGAATATTTTCTCGAAATCTAAACGTAGATTACCATTAAAACTCTGAGGCTATTCCTGAAAAGTATAGACTAGTAAATTATTGTTGCAAGCTAATTACAATTTTAATTATTAGTAAGGTCTTTTTCTTTGAGGAACACAATTTTACAGCACAATTTTACAAAGAAAAGGAACTTGTAACTAATAATTTACAAGTCCATACTTTTGAGCAACAGACCCCTGGAAAGCAGGGGAAGTTATAGTAATTGTTTTAATTAATCTTTACCTTTCATTTAAGATTTCTAGTTGTTGCAATATGTTTAGATGTAATAATTCACCCATAATTGGTTCCATTTAAGCTGTGATATCACCAATCAAATTAATTAATAATTACATTTTAATGCGAAATCCCTCAGTAGGACGCGTTTTAACATCCATGTTAACGACATAACAGGACCTCCACACTAGAAATTATTTTAACATGGCCAAATAACATATTATGTTGTAATGACATAACATATAACAAGACAAGAAGATACATATTTCCGATGTGTTAACATAACATGAAAAAGACCATAACATGCATGTTAAGATAACATGCAGCGATACATCATAGGGCTGATTTTCTTTATAAATTTGCAGTAGACAGACATTAACGGAACTTTTCTCTTAATGACATTTCAGCTACCTTGATTTTTGACTTCGGTTAATTCTATGCTTATTAATTTCAGCTTCTAATCGGAAAATAATTAAATAGAACATGTTCATGTTATTCTAGCAATGTGCATTTAGTAGAAAAATGTTTGATTTATTAATAAAAATAAAAATTTGCTTCAAATTTGTGCCATAACATACATTAACATGAGGTCGAATTTTTAACATGTAAATCCTTGTGGCCACACATAAAAAAAATTCACTGTAGAATCGAGTGTGTTTTGTGGTATTTGCAACAAAACTTTTTCAAAACATTCTAATCTTAGATTTCATGTTAAAAATTTCACCCTGGTAAGTGGTAAGTTGTATATAAAATTTGCTGACCAAGTAAAAAGCACAAGTGTGAATTTTTAGTGAAAATACAAAATTAGATGTTTTAAATAAAAAACAAGCCGCTAGGTAATAATAATTAAGAAACAAGCCGCTAGCTAATAATAATTAAGAAACAAGTCGCTATCTATTAATAATTAAGAAACAAGAAGTATGGAATCTTTGCTTTAAAATTACAGTATGCAGAAAAACGCACAACGCACCTACTTTACGCACGTTTGTAGTTAGATCTACGTAGCCGCATCACATTAGATTGACAGTCGTCGAAATTGCAGGTGTCATTGTTGATTATTTTGAACTTGAATCATAAGGTAATTTTTGTGGTCGTAGGTAAAGTATAGTACAAAACTCGAGTTGTAAAGCAATTACGCACTTGTGGAATTACTTGCATTCGCCGCTGCGCGGCTCATGCGCGACTTTTCCACCGTGCGTAATATGCTATTTACAACTTTCGTTATGTAATATGCTATTTACAACTTTCGTTATGTAATATGCTATTTACAACTCTCGTTATGTAATATGCTATTTACAACTCTCGTTATGTAATATAACGAGCGTCTAAATAAAAACCTGGTCAAGTGGGTTGTGATCGAGAATTTATCCATTGCATTTACATAGCAGAATCACTAAATGTAGCCTACTTGACCAGGTTTTTATTTAGACACGAGTTACTATTAACGGACACTTAAAATTCACAGAATGTTTCACTGTCCGTTGATAGTTTCGTCAGGAGTGAAAATAAATAAACAAAGCTGTCAAAATAAACAAAGTTGTCAAGGGAAACAAAAAAAGGTAGGTAACATGATCTTTTTAAATCTAAAAATAATTTTTTTTTTAAGTTTGACAGAATAAATTGATAGATTTGTATCCTGTTTAATGAATCTAGCTACATAACTACAAAATATGTCGTTTAAATGAGCAAAATCCGTACGCTTATTAACAGAATTAGATAACATTATTTTGCACATTTCTATAAAACGTCTTTTGAAAATATTAGATTCACAATATAAAATAATATTTTTAAAATCAAAGTTTTGATTACTTTATTGGATATGTATATTCACTAGTTTTAGAACAGGTCGGTTTGATTGTAGTGGAGTTCTCGAGCTACTCTTCTGCTGAAGAGGACGAAACAGTGTCAAAAGAATGCTCGAAGCATTGCAATAAAAACCGACTTGCAACAAATTTCATGATATTTATATTAGTCAAAAGTTTCTTTTTTTTAATTTTGGCTTGTTTCTCCTCCATTTTTTCTTATGTGCGCGATTTTTGTTGTTTAGACAGGTAGGCACATTTCTTTCTGAATTCATTGGTATGCCACATTTGCTATTTTATTTAAATTTTCATCGAGAAATTTTGAAAAACTAAAATTAAATTATATGCACACAGGTGACTTCTCGCTTTGACAAATTTCGTGCGAAAACCGAATAAGAGTCGAGTGTACCCAAAGAAACCCGGAAGCCAAAATATCTTGGTACAATACTAAAAGCGATTTTTTGGGACATACACATGTATGAGTTTAAAGTATGCTAGTGTATGCCCTACACTGTTGAAAATCGCATTTATCGGTGTGAAAGTAAAAAAATTGCGTGTTAAAATTTACACAGTGACCGTGTAAATTTGCCACACCGGCTATTGCGTATTATTTATTAACTCCTTTTTGTTGTGAAATTACACAAAAGTGATGAAAATAACACAGTTTTTGGTCCATCTGCGTAATTTTTTTTATACGGGTGATGTCAGCTCAAGCCGTCTGCATATAGGTGCGGTGAAAAACGACGCAACACAATGAATGGTGTAAATTATTTACACTAAAGGTCTGCGTTAGTTTTCACACAAAAGTCGGTGTGGATCGCAAATGACACTGCAATTGTGTGGATTTTGGCACCGATTTTTCAACAGTGTACCTTTTACCGTCACCTTAAAAAATAAATGGTTCGCGAAAATGTATAATGTAAGTCAGCCGTGTATGTTTTCTCGTACATGAGAGAAGTATACTGCAGCAAAAGTTTTTAATTGATTTGTTAATGACTTTTACGTAGGTATGTAGTTTCAGTACACGAGGAATATAGAGCAAAATATGTTATTTTGAAAGGTAAATATTTTCATGTTCTCCCTATTTGGTAATTTTTCCCATGCATTTTTCTGAGTGCTATAAATTACTGAGTTTCATACATATTTCTAATTCATTGAGTTCTCAGATTTATGACGAGTTATAACTTACGATTTTTGTAATCAGGCGCGAAATCAACTTATCATGCACTACATCACGGTGAATTGAATACTAACGGTGGCAGCATTCCCGCAAGTGAGGTAGAGAACCATTACGTCACCGCATACCCGCTTCTCCTTTTACACAATAGCCGTCCTCCATTTACAACTTATTTGAACGCGAATCGATTCAAATTCACTTAAAAATGACTGATTGCATTCCATTTGCAGTTATTCAATTGGCGATCAGTGATGAGGAAGTGATTGAGTTTCCCTTCCCGCCAGTGTTGCCAACCCATTGACAGCGATTTCCCCCATACGAGGTTTAGAAATCCCCCAAATGAAAGACATGTTCTCCTAAAATTTATTTTTATTTACAAATCATGCATATTTTAAAAAGTTAATATTGTAATAGACAATATTCACTTCAATTATCAATAATTATTGTAAAATTCATTTACTTAATGTAACTATAAAAAATTAGTCTTAACCCTTTCATCACTGTGGGGACATATATGTCCCAGTGATCTTTAAAAATACGTATGGTTCAAATATATCCCTAATGGCCGTTTAAATTTGTACATTCAGTGATTTTTAAACATTTTGTATCAGATGTCAATGTAAATTACGATTTTATGGGCCGAAAACGGTACACTACCTACGTTCATAAATACCTATACGTGCATAAACAATATTAATGGATCGCAGGCACTTATGTTTTAATCATAATTCTAGTTTTACTTTTATAAGAAACATAACGACTGGGACATGTATGTCCCACCCTTTTAATCCTTAGATAAAAATTCAAATAATAATTCTTTAAAAAATTGGTCCCTTTAGTATCTACAAAGCCATTTTTGGCCAAAAATATAAAATCATAATAAAAAAAACATTTCCGTGGTGAAAGGGTTTAAGTACCAGACTTTTCTTTAGTGTTAAAAATACCCTGAAAAATCCCCTAAAAAAATGTATCCCCTAAATTTTCCCTTTGACATTTAAAATTCCCTAAATTTAGGGGGAAATCCCCTAAGTTGGCAACACTGCTTCCCGCACTCCGTACTGATCAAGCTGGTTTTCTAAATCAATTATCAGTTTCATGTGATTTCATACGTATTTTGAGGTTATGTTAATTTTAGTTCCAAAACACCATTCCTTTTATGAGTCTCTCTATTCACTTTAAAGTCAGTTCAGTTCAAAATCAAATCGATTTGATTTTGGGTGAAGTGAATGTAAATGGAGGACGGCTAATATCATGCTAATATTAATCAACATTAACTGTCAACCAAACTGCCAACCGTGATAGTTAATGATTGGTTGACAGTTAGTGTTAGAGAGAGAAGCGGGTATGCGATTACGTAACGGTTACTTATTTCACCTTACCACACATAACCGGTTACTCGCCAAAAAAACCTTATTACTCGAGTATAGGCTTTACACGGACGCAACGCAATGCGAACATTGCACACAAAAATTACATTTGCTCGCGGCGCACGATAAAAATTGCGTCTTGCTGCAATACAAATTGCATCGTGTAAAAGCCTGCTATAGTAAACATGAGCATCCATTCAAAATCACTGCACGGAATTGCACCAGTGGAAACTCCCCTTAAGACATCAAAAATGCGCCTGTGAAAAACCAAACAAAATAATGTGACTGAAATTTAACACTCAATCAATACAATTTGTTCATCGAAGCCACATATAAAACATGAAATACAGTAAACACTATGTGCATCAAATTGAAAGTATCCTTAAACATTAAAAACCACACTGTATGTCTTTGTCTTCATTTTATTTAACAATTTCAAAATCACTTTTCATGAACAGCTTTAAACTCGCTGCATATAAGACATCCGATACTTTTAATAAAGCACATCTTTCTTGGAACAGAATTTGACCCTATTTGTTTGTAAGGAAGTAATTAAAGGATTTACTTGTTTCGGTATAAATGTTTTTCTATGAAAATTAGGGATATTAATTAAGATTAGGGATATTGTTACAACTTGGCGTAATTAAAGGATTAATTTGTTTTTGTTTGCAAGTTTCGGGAAGAACAATTAGAAACGTGCAGGTAGACCGCATAGTATGTTGACGGATTTTTTAATTTTTTTTTATCAAGTCTTGCTATGAAATTTGAGCGGCATGTCTTAGCTTGACTGTAAAATAACCTAAAACAGTGCAATGACTTATTTTTCAGTTAATTTAAATTTCATAGCAACGGTTGATAAAAAGAATTAAAAAATCACCTGGTATTAGAAACATGCAGATAGACCGCATACCATATTAGAAACATACAGGTAGACCGCACACTACTGTAGAAACATGCAGGTAGATCGCACACTACAGTAGCACCTATTTTATTTTAACTTTGTAACAAGTGTCATTCATTTCATTTACCTGTACCAATTTTACAATTCTACTTACAAAAGTAATAAATATTTTGCATACTAGGAAAGATATTGATTTTATTGTAACGTATACTAAATTATTGATCAAACATCTCTAAATTTATCATAAAAGAAAAAACAAAATGAATATAGTAAGTCCGAGTGAAGAATCAGATATCAAAAGAGTGAAACCCTTTAAATTATGTTTCGTTACAAAACGAGAAATAGGTAGATCCAATATAACTATTGGAAAACCCTTAACCCTAGGTAATGAAAGCTTTAAACATGAACTTACATACAAATCTGCAAATTTTAGCTCCGATTATCACTCCAAAATTTTATGTAAAAAATAAGTACTATCCTGAAGAGGATTTCAAAGCAAAAATAAATCAGTTGATAGTCACAGGACCCAAAGATGAACTAAATTATCCTCAAACGGAAAATCAAAAGTGAGTTACTTAATTATGTAAGCTTAAATTAAGAGAAGAACTAAAGATAACTTTAATTTTTATTACTGTTTAGGTATGGGTGGTATGAATGTGACAAACTGAACGACAGTAAATTGAATTTTAAGACAATGGCCAGTCAATTTGTAAAAGAGCACCTCATGATTTATGAAAAAATAAGGGAATGAAACGCTTACCTGTTCTCGAACCTTCACGGCTGGCTCCTAAATCTAATTCAATCTTGTCTGCAAGAACATCTTCATCTTGTGCCCGCACATATCCTAAAAACACATTGTTTATTAACAATTATATTGTTTCTTTTTACAACAAAAATGAACAAAATAAAGTGTTACATTCAGTAATAATTTCTAATTTACAATATTTAATAACCTAAAACTTACCAGATAAGAAAAATAACCCTATCACTAGAAAAATTACTTGCTGCTTCATTTTACCGATGTTTCACGGTAATAAATACTGTATTTCACGTGTTCCCCTTTAATTTATTAATTGGCCGGCTAAACGATCACACGTACAATTATTTTTCTTGAAGTGAAGGGCAACAGTGTACCGTTCTAGAAATAATTGTCAATGTGACCAATGAAAACAAACCACGCACTGTGACGTGTCCCTTTACTTCACGTTGAACCAATACCGGAAGCGTAAATCATCAAAAATACAAATGGCTTCGCTTCATTGGCTGTCGAGTAAACGGAGGGGTTTTTAAATCAGTAGGCCAAGAAATGTTTATTAATGTAAATTATAACTATCTTATCGTAATTAGATTAATCCATCCATTATGTGCCACATATTCACTGTATATTTTCTTTATTAACTCCTTGGTGCGTAATTTATTAATAATGCAACTTAAACATCAAGTGGAAACCTAGTGGTTTAAAAAATGTATATGTATGTGCTCGTGCTGCAACATAAAGGGAAGCGCACATTTTCGCAATTAAAAAATGTTGCGATGTTGCCGTTCTCACAAAATTGATTTTTCTGATATTTAAAAATATCTCAAATTTAGTTTGTATCTAATATACACGGTGATCCAAGTAATGTGACACAGAGCAACAGTCGATTCTTGACATCAAAATATTGAGATTTAACTAAATTCACTTAGTTCAAAACTTGATATTAAAGGGGATATGTACAGGGCGTTAAAATTAAAATTTTAATTTCAATTTTCTTCAATAAATCTTAAAGTTTTTATCAAATTGTCTTAAAAATCGACATGTGAGGATTTCTTAGGACGAGAAATAATAATATCTGGGCCGCCTAGATTAATAAAAGACCTTTATCTGGCCGGTTGCGTTTGGAAAAAGTCCGTTCTACGAAAACTCTCCAACGTATCGTTATTTTGAACGTTGCCATAGTTATTTAATGTTAAATACAATTGAATTCCAATTTTGTACATTTTATGATTAATCCAGTGAAATAAGTTCATAAGTGAAATATTTTCAAAAGAAAATTATAACCCAGATGAATATTTGTATATATCTTTATTTAGCCATTATAAATAACGTGTAAAAAGTCCCCATCGATATCATGCCGGCTTCTTATGTTATTGAAAGTCAAAGGTCACGAAGAATGGTTTTTCGCGAATATCTTGCTTTCTGTTAGTCCGACAACAATTTAGGTTATTATAAAAATTGTATAGATTAGATAATTCCCTACAAAAAAGTTTCTATACATTATTACGTGCGATCAACCATTTACTAAATAACGCGCTCCCAAGGGTTGGCGAGCAGCCGAGCGGTAGCCTAGTCCCTGGTCGGCTTTAAAATCCATCGCTGCTCGTCGGTGCAGGTTCTAATCCCGCCTGGTCCATGGATGTTTGTGTTGTCCAAAATTTGTGATTCAACTAAAAATTAAAAATTAACTGCGATTGGCTGATGTTGTTTAATCCGAAGGTCAATTAAACTGAAAAAAAGAATCATGCCTCAATATCACCCCTGAGGCTGATTCTTCTGTTGATATCAATAGAAATAGATGATGATGATGAAATAAATCCTTTCTAGGATTATTTGCTCACAAATATTATGAAAATTAATGACACCGAAAAAAGAGAAGAGGGAAAGAAGTAACCAAAGGAAGACAGCGACGAAGAAGAATAATCACTTTTTGAAACATGGAATAGGCCTACCGGGGAAATATGTAAAAAGGAACCGCCTTGCATTCCTCCTCGAAGAGTCGAAGGTGATGCGGAAACGAATGCATCATATGCAGTTAGTGCATTCTCGGCCTTATATCATGACAACGGTTGATGGTACGTCAAAAATGTATACACGGTGCTGATGAAGTCCCGCAACGAGCTCATAACTTGTTTATTTAACGTTTTTTCGCAAAATCCTGAAACGGGTAAATTTTTAATTTTAAAAAGACACCTTTTATTGCAAAAATCTTTTCTCGATCGGCATTTGTTTTTCCGCTGTGACATCATCATTAATTTTTTAAAATTGCAACCCTAACTTTTTAATGCATATTTTGATAGTCCTTCTTGTCAGCAAAAAGGCGTTGTAAAAAAGTTAGTACTTTCCACAACAAATTTTTCGAAAAAAATAGACATTACAATTCAAAAAGACAATGCTATTTTATTTTATTTTAATGATAATCTTCAAATTGAAAACAAAAACAAGTAGAAATTAACGAACATATTGAAGCTGTTCTCCAGGAACCAATTGTTGAGGTTTTCATTGCAGCAAAACATAAATTTTTCAAAAAAATTCCAGACGATGGTCTGGATGGATCATGTCTATTTTTTTTCGAAAAATTTGTTGTGGAAAGTACTAACTTTTTTACATCGCCATTTTGCTAACAAGAAGGACTATCAAAATCTGCATTAAAAAGTTAGGGTTGTCATTTAAAAAAATTAATGATGACGTCACAGCGGAAAAACAAATGCCGATCGAGAAAAGATTTTTGCACTAAAAAGTGTCTTTAAAATTAAAAATGTACCTGTTTCAGGTTGCGAAAAAACATTAAATAAACAAATTATGAACTTGTTGCAGGACTTTATCACCACCGTGTATGAACTTTTTGGTAGAAAATTGGCTAACATACAATTTTTATAATAACCTAAATTGTTGTCAGACTAATTGGAAGCTCGCGAGAAACCATTCTTCGTGAGCTTTGACCTCCAATAACGTGAGAAGCCGGCATGGCATAATATCGATGGGGACTTTTTGCATGTTATTTATTAATAGTTAAATAAAGGTGTAAACAAAAATTCATCCAGGTTTGATTTATTCGGAAGACAAATCCCTATTTTACTGGATTAATATTTTATATAATACATAATAAAAATTAATTTAGCACCTAATGAAAATTTCACATGCTGTAAAAATGTTAATAAACCAAAGTGCAACCAAAGAAGTCGCTTTCTCGAATTACTTGGTCGCATTAGAACGAAAATACACCATACATAGTTTTGCATACTGAAAAACAAAAAAAAATTTTTTTCGTTGTCATGGAAACTAAAATTGCCAAGTGATACATATTCGGACAATGATCTGTAGATTCCAAATATGTAAAAATATACAGGGCGTTCCATTTAAAATAAGAAAGTTGATATGACTTCCGGCGAAACCGGAAGTCCTGCGGTGGCCAGTGTATGTCGGAAAATTCAGCTTTTTATTTAATTTATCGCTCCCGAATTTTATGTAAAAAATGAAAATTCTAGAAGAGTGAACACATGGCGTGGACACCCTGTATTGAGAATTGGATATGGGTTTATTAGAATTTTTTTTCTTGTTTTGACCTCTACTATCACCTGCCAAGTGGTGTACAGTTTTTTTATTAACACCCTGTATATTGTAACGATTTTAAGTGTTCTATTAATTTTTATTTTAAAACAAAACACGAAATAGTTAATAAAGTAATTTATTTAAAAACAAACTAATTTATTTGTTATACTAAATATAACACTAACACTAAATTATTTACAAACTTATACCTAATTTATTTAACAGCCGAGCGAAAGTCTAACCCGAACTTTAATGCCGAACTGTCCAACGCCGAATCGTTTATTCCCGGTCGGCTTGCTTCCTTATAAACCGGGCTCCTTTTTCGAGAATCGCCTGGAAGGCGACGGAGAGTCTAGGGTTGATTCCACCGCTGGCGTGATCTCGAAGTGCCCGAAGTTTCTCGTCTAAGGCGCGTCGGCGGTGACGCGTGAGACCGGCTGGCGCCGGAATCGTCACAATATCATAAATATATTGCATTCTTATCACCCCAAAATGCTGCACTTTAACAGATTATGCGCTAGTTTTTAGCAATTATTCCTCTAAACTTAGCAAAAGGTCCTCTAGTGTGGCTCTCTCTTCAGTACAGAAAAATGGCTCTGTACATATTTCGTTTGGCATTTATTTCGTTAGTTTAGTTGCAAATTGCAAGTTAATAGCACAAGAGCTAGAAATAAGTATCATATTCCAATAAAACTTAAGATAGTTTCTGATGCAAACATTTTCAATAGATTACCTAGTAAAGTTCATAAAAATGTTTGAAATGACCATTAAATGTGAGAAAATAATTCCTTAACTTACAATACAACCAAATACAACTAAAAAATCACCTAGAAACACAAAAATTGTTTATAACATTCTCACAAATTGCTACCTACCTGAAGGCCATCAAATTGTTCGAGTGACTGACGTTTCTCCAGCATCGCTCGGCTAAGCTCTTGGAGAAGGGAGAATTCGACGAAACCCCAAAGCAAAAGGTGGGCAAAATGAATAAAATAAAAATCACCAGCTGAGCACACGTTTTTATTTTAAAAAAAGCTCAAAAATAGTTAACGAAAAGGAAATAATTTACAAATATCGAGTGCGACCCAGAAGGGGTCCCAATGAAAGAATACGAAATGTAATTAAATAAACTTTGGTATCAGGCAAACAATAAAATTAGAAACTAACCGATAAGCAGGTCTGCCCTCGTTTACACTACGCCTTAAAATAAATAATCTAAATAACAACACCACGTTAGAGTGAGTCAAAATAAATCATTCGAATTAAAATTATTCCGACCTGGTAACCCAAGAATCCAGCGTAATGTCAGACAGCGTGTTGCCGGGGGTTCAACTAGTTTAAAACACCGATTCCGGCCTTTTCTTCCACCCAAAAAGGTTTGACTAAGGTTTTCTTCAATGGGTACAACTACCACTAAAAGCCTAATAGAAGAGAGAGATACGCGTTACTCACAGAACATTCGCACAAAATGGCCAACAAGACACCTTTACCTTATTTCAAAGACAGGCTTTCGAAAAGCTGTTTAACGAGCTATATATTCTCTCAACGTACGTTTACACAAATCTCGGAGTAATTCCGGTTCCGTTTTCCTTCACAGAATCACGTGAAACGGAGCACAAAGATCAAAGTCACAAATAAACGATTTGTACCCAAAGAACTCTGGAGGCAAACTTAGGGCGAGCGGAACGCCGAGTTCTCCCCAACCATAAATTGAGACGGGAGTTGTTACGACTGAGATCAATTTTTAACCGGGCAACACAGTGAAATGGAGAGATACTGTAGGACTAAATAACAACGTATGGTCTGGTACCAAATATTATTATGATAAGGTGACCAGACGTCCTCATGAGAAGAACAGACCTCCCTTTATAACAATTGTCCTTCTCTGTTTTGTCGTCCTCCTGAGTCCTCATTTGAAGTAGATTCATCAAATAAAATCATAAACGGTATACGTTTTCTGTTACATTAAATTGTGTATAGAGTTTTTTTTTAAAGGAGGATTTGACACAGAAAAGGCTGTCCCTCTACACAGAGGTCAAAAACAAGGTAGGATTTAAGCAGACGTGGACATACGATGGGCGCATTTACTGCATCATAGATAGTAAACGCACAGAAATTACTTCCCTGGACGCACTCAATTTAAAATCAACTAACGGCGATGCAGCGATCAAGAACATTTGAAGCAGTACTTCTTTTAATTAAGAGTAATTATTTCGACTTACTTTTCTTAAATATACAGGGTGTTAATAAAAAAACTGTACACCGTTTGGCAGGTGATAGAGGTCAAAACAAGAAAAAAATTCTAATAAACCCATATCCAATTCTCAATACAGGGTGTCCACGCCATGTGTTCACTCTTCTAAAATTTTAATTTTTTAGATAAAATTCGAGAATGATAAATGAAATAAAAAGCTGAATTTTCCGACATACCACTTGCCAGAAGTGATATAAACTTTCTTATTTTAAATGAAACACCCTGTATATTTTTACATATTTGGAATCTACAGATCATTGTGAGTCCGAATATGTACCACTTGATAATTTTGGTTTCCATGACAACGAAAAAAATTTTTTTTTGTTTTTCAGTATGTAAAGCTATGTATGGTGTATTTTCGTTCTAATGTGACCAAGTAATTCGAGAAAGCAATTTCTTTGGTTGCACTTTGGTTTATTAACATTTTTACACTATGTGAAATTTTCATTAGGTCGTAAATTATTTTTTTTTCAACGGAACTTATTTAAAAGTCATTGTTTATGCCAGAAAAATTAATACAGAAGATGAACTTTGTAAACGCTTGTCAGCAACTGAAAATCAAGTTGCTTTCAATCAAGTGCGCGAGTCTCTTCGACGGTGACTGCAACTTTGTTTATAACAGCTAGCAAGGACGACAGTTCGAACATCTTCTGTGATAATTTTAGTGTGTTAAATTCGTTATTGATTGTTTGATTCTTTTTTAATTAAACCATACTTCAAATACCATTGAATATTGAACCTGGGTTTATTACAATTTTTTTTTTTGTTTTGTTCTCTGCTATCACGTGCTAAAGTGTGTAAAATTTTTATATTAACACTTGTATACCGGCGAACTGTATAACTGAAAAGCCATTTTTTTCACTTAAGCTGCAACATGTCATCCCAAATTTCATTGCAAGAGTTGAAAAAGAATTTAAAAAATAATAATAAATAATAATAAAAAAAATGTTTTATTAAACTACGCTAAAAAAACGCAAGAAGTGCACCAAAGTGCAACCAAAGAAGTTGCTTTCTCGAATTACTTGGTCGCATTACTTGGTAGAACGAAAATACACGATACATAGCTTTGCATACTAAACAAAACTTTTTCGTTGTCATGGAAACCAAAATTACCAGTGATACATATTCGGACTCACAATGATCTGTAGATTCCAAATATGTAAAAATATACAGGGCATTCCATTTAAAATAAGAAAGTTGATATCACTTCCGGCGAAACCGGAAGTCCTGCGGGGGCGAGTGGTATGTCGGAAAATTCAGCTTTTTATTTAATTTATCGCTCCCGAATTTTATGTAAAAAATAAAAATTCTAGAAGAGTGAACACATGGCGTGGACACCCTGTATTGAGAATTGGATATGGGTTTATTAGAATTTTTTTACTAATTTTTTAATAAGTAAAGGCAACCCGCTTACTTGATTAGTAATAAGTAAAGGCAACCCGCTTACTTGATTTAAAATAAAAATATTAAATTTTTTAAATAATTTTTTATTTAGATATGGGTTGTGATACACGGTTGAAACGAGAAAAAAAAATGCTATTTAATCGTACAAAAATCCAATATGGCGTCCATTTAAAATAAGAAAGTTGCTATCAATATCTTGACAGCCGCCATCTTGAATTTTATTTTGACTGTATTTTCAGCTGTATTTTATCAAACATAGTAACTTTTATACGAAACATTTTTTCATATTTTTTATAATTGCGAAGTTATTGGACATTAAAGAAAATAGCGATTTTCAGTTTTTCTGCGATAATATCTGAACTATTCGGAATTTTCAAATTTTCTCAACGGAATCTGAATCAGCACATAAAACTGCAAAATATTGCCCATTTAACCACATCTCTATCTTCACTAATAAGAAAGTTACCCATGGTAGCCTACTCAATCTGGGACACACTGTATATATAAAATATGTCCCAGATAACTTTCCAGCATGGGGATCTCGGTTATTATAATGGTTCAGCCACACTAACGGCAAATGTGCTGCCTAACGTCATTTTTAACGTCTAATTTGCCATTAATCAGTCGCTACACATACAATTATTGTCAAGTTAGACGTGAAAAATCACGTTAGGCAGCACATTAGACGCAGCGTGTCTCCGACAACGATAGCGTAGCGACGGATTATTGGCATATATGGCACTAATTTTGTAACGGCATTGAGAATGGCATTGCGCGCTAGATGATAGCTCGGCTGGCGGTTTTTGATACACATCAAACGAATTGCCGGCGAACGTATCGCATAGTTGTTGCCATAGATAAAGAAAGATATATGTGAGGAAGACAGAACATACATTTTTTGCACGAAAACAGCGACATCTCGTGTTTTTAGTCACGTACTATCTTAGTTTTGATTGCAGGTTTCTTTCATTATTTCAAGTACTAATTTAAAATATAATTTTTGAATGTTAGGAAATGGAAAATGCTAAAATATTTGAATAGAACTCCTGTGATATTTGACATTTAAGATAAAGTTGCCAATATTCAAATAAAATACCACTGCTGCAGCCTCTTCGGAGCGAAATGTGGGACAAATAATGACCTTAACCACCAATGTAAAATTTAGCGCATTAATTTTCTCGCGTTAATTGTCGGGTTCTTGTCCGTTAGAATGCCGTTAGACGTTAACGCAGATGTGCCCGAAGCATAAGAGATACGAATTCGGTTAAACGGGACGAATTATTCCTAAGTATTAGGGTAGTCATAAACTGTTTTGAAATTTAAAAAATTCCATGTGGTTCAGGAGTTATAGCCAAAAAACCAAAATTTTCAAATTTCGTTTTTTTTTGTAATAACTTCTTTATTGTAATCAATATGTTTTTGTTATTTGTACTTTCTTAAGGCACTTTTTCATGCAGAATTTAAATGTGCTTTTAGATTTTTGTTTTATCTTTCCGTTTTCGAGTTTTCACCCCCTAACTTCAGTTTTTTTTATGGACCGTGAAGTAGGCTTTGGAAGAATTGAATGCGCTCTTTTTTTCTCTTTACAATGATATAACATATGTAATATTTATTTTGACAGATAACGAAGAAAATTTTAAAAAATACATTTTCTTGACAAACGTATGCTTTGTTTAATGCAAAAAATAAAAAATAAACAAATTTTCAAACAAATGAATAAAATAAAATAAGAAAGAATCACAAGAAACAAAAACTTAATTATTAGTTAATACCAAATAATACGTAGTTGAAATGGGAAGTACTAAACTATTTACAAAACATGTTCGAACAATTGACCATTGCGTTTTAAACATGTTTGTGACCTGCGAATTGTTGCTCTTAATGCATTATGTAAATTACGATGCGAAATACTGCAAAATGCTGCAAACACAGATTCACGAAGATCTTCAATATTTTCAAATGTTTGAACATAAACTTTATTTTTGAGGCAACCCCAAACAAAAAAGTCCAAAGGGGTTAAATCCGGAGACCATGGAGGCCATAAAATAGGTCCATTGTTACCAATCCACGAATTAGGGAACCGGTTATTGAGATATTCCCTGATTATGTTAGAATAATGGGATGGCGCGCCATCTTGTTGAAACCAAATAAATAAATAGTGGACCTATTTTTCTTGTGACTCTTTCTTATTTTATTTTATTCACTTGTTTGAAAATTTGTTTATTTTTTATTTTTTGCATTAAACAAAGCATACGTTTGTCGAGAAAATGTATTTTTTTTTAAATTTTCTTCGTTATCTGTCAAAATAAATATTACATGTGTTATATCATTGTAAAGAGAAAAAAAGAGCGCATTCAATTCTTCCAAAACCTACTTGACTGTCCATAAGAAAAACTGAATTTGGGGGTGAAAACTCGAAAACGGAAAGAGAAAACAAAAATCTAAAAGCACATTTAAATTCTGCATGAAAAAGTGCCTTAAGAAAGTACAAATAACAAAAGCATATCGATTACAATAAAGAAGTTATTATAAAAAAACGAAATTTGAAAATTTTGTTTTTTTGGCTATAACTCCTGAACCACATGGAATTTTTTAAATTTCAAAACAGTTTATGACTACCCTAATACCATTGAATTTAAACCTGAAGGGCAAAATGTCGAGGACTCTATTCCCGAAGAAGTCGGATCGGAAAACAGAGGTATTGGACTTAATTCACACGGACGTATGTGGACCTATGAGAAAAGATTCTCTAGGAGGCGCCAAATATTATGTCGAATTTATCGATGATTGTTCTAAATGGTGCCAGATTAAATTTCTGAAGTCAAAGACAGAAGTGTTTAAAACAATGACAGAATATGTCGCTCTAGTCGAAAATCAAAAAGGTAAAAATGTCAAGTCAATACAATCCGACAACGGACGCGAATATTGCAAAAGGGGTTTGACGCATACTTGAAGAAACGAGGAATTACTCACAGACTAAGGCCACGTTTATACCGAACGCGCTTTACTTTGCGCTTTGCGTCTTATGCTTCGGGCACATCTGCGTTAACATCTAACAGCATTCTAACGGACAAGAACCCGACAATTAACGCGAGAAAATTAATGCGCTAAATTTTACATTGGTGGTTAAGGTCATTATTTGTCCCACATTTCGCTCCGAAGCGGCTGCAGCAGTGGTATTTTACTTAAATATTGGCAACTTTATCTTAAATGTCAAATATCACAGGAGTTCTATTCAAATATTTTAGCATTTTCCGTTTCCTAACATTCAAAAATTATATTTTAAATTAGTACTTGAAATAATGAAAGAAACCTGCAATCAAAACTAAGATAGTACGTGACTAAAAACACAAGATGTCGCTGTTTTCGTGTAAAAAATGTATGTTCTGTCTTTCTCACATATATCTTTCTTTATCTATGGCAACAACTATGCGATACGTTCGCCGGCAATTCGTTTGATGTGTATGAAAAACCGCCAGCCGAGCTATCGTCTAGCGCGCAATGCCATTCTCAACGCCGTTACAAAATTAGTGCCATATATGCCAATAATCCGTCGCTATACTATCGTTGTCGGAGCCACGCTGCGTCTAATGTGCTGCCTAACGTGATTTTTCACGTCTAACTTGACAATAATTGTATGTGTAGCGACTGATTAATGGCAAACTAGACGTTAAAAATGACGTTAGGCAGCACATTTGCCGTTAGTGTGGCTGAACCATTATAATAAGCGAGATCCCCATGCTGGAAAAGTTATCTGGGACATATTGTATATACAGGGTGTCCACCGAGTGCCGCGGTCTTCTCTACCGTCTATAGTATATAAGACAGAAAAAAAATTTAAATGAGCTAAGATGTAACTCAGTCAGCTCTACTTCATAAAATTATTTTTGGCTATACAGTGTTCAGTAACTGAGAGCTATACCAAAGTTATATTTTTTTTAATGGAACACCCAGTATATTTTTATATATTTCGAAAGTACGCATAATGAGTAGGTAATAACCAAAAATTTAAGAAGTTTTACTTAAAAGTTTGTAACATACTGATGTTTATGTGTAAAAAATTGCCATAATATGAGTGCTTATATCTTTGTTATTTATTTACATTTCGTCTTGAATTTTTATAAGTACTCAACACAATATCTTTTCTACAGGAATTTCGAAACAGCTTCGGTCTATCTGTTATTATGTGTACAGGGTGTTGAGTTAATTTTTCTCAAAATTTTCAAATGGAACATCCAGTATATCTAGACTCTCGTGAAACACTATTTTAATAAGCTTTTATTTTTTGTTCAAAGTATATAATTGAATATGTTCCTGTTAAACTAATTCCTATTTTTCTTTATTTTGAAAATATTTACATAGCGTTATTTTAAATACATTTTTACTGTATTTAATGTTTCCTGGCGTTTAGAATATTTCTTTCAATCTTTGAAAAACACTATAATCCGGGTATCTTCTCATAGGATAATGCTGCGAATATAATCTTGATACCAAAAAACAGTTTTGGTTGCCTTTTCCTAGTAGGTATGTCATGTCACGTAACTCTTCATTATTAAAATGCATTTTGTTATCATAAAAAAATACTAATCTGTAAAAGTAGTGTTGTCTACTAATTGAATAATTGTTCTGTTAATTAAAAATTTATATCACAAACTCCATCGGACAAGAACCAGCTTTAATTAAAAATCTATAGCAACTGTTTTCCTATTTTCTAGCAAACGGCAACGCGATTCTAAATTTTATTTGTTAAAATTATTATTATAACGTTACTTAGATATTTTCAAAGTAAAGAAAAACATAGGAATTATTTTAACAGCAACATATTCAATTACTTTGAACAAAAAATAAAATATATTCATTGATTTATTAGCAAATTAAAACAGAAGAACCGGACAGAAAGGCTAAATAACGTCAGTATTGAAAGAAAGAAAAATTATTAATTTTTGTCTCACGACTTCTTCAGTTTAGGCAAATACGTTTGACGTTTTATGAAAACTTATTAAAACTGTGTTTCACGAGTGTTTAGATACACTGGGTGTTCCATTTGAAAATTTTGAGAAAAATTATCTCTTGCAAAACTCAACACCCTGTACACATAGTAACTGGTAGACCGAAGCTGTTTCGAAATTTCTGTAGAAAAGATATTATATTGAGTACCTACAAAAATTCAAGGCGAAATGTAAATAAATAACAAAGATATAAGCACTCATATTATGACAATTTTTTACATATAAACATCAATATCTTACAAACTCTTAAGTAAAACTTCCTAAATTTTTGGTTGTTACCTATTCGTTATGCGTACTTTCGAAATATGTAAAAATATACTGGGTGTTCCATTTAAAAAAATATAACTTTGGTATGGCTCTCAGTTACTGAACACTCTGTATAGCCAAAAATAATTTTATGAAGTAGAGCTGACTGAGTTACATCTTAGCTCGTTTGAATTTTTTTTCTGTCTTATATACTATGTGTTTTTTTAAAAATGCCATAAAGGTTGGCCATGAAAATTAAAACTCATGTCGTAGCTTGGCATCTAACACATGCCAAATCTGAAAATTTAAAGTAAATGAATGGAGCTAAGACATGAATTTTCTTTTCCACAGCCACCCCTTATGGCATTTTTAAAAAAACACATGTTACTATAGACGGTAGAGAAGACCGCGGCACTCGGTGGGCACCCTGTATATGCAGGGTCGACAGAAACGATGGTGGACGGGGTGGTGGTGTAGGCACATACACCGTGTTCAGAAATTAGGGGACTCGGAGGTCGTAGCGCTGTTCCTTGCATGATTCTAAGAAGAAAATCTTAATACAAAAATGAATTTTATTTTATATGTTTTATTAGTTTTAATTAGTTAAAGACACGTCAAACCAACTTAAAATGAGGACAAACTGCTAGGATAACAAAAACTTCTACATAATTATAATTTGAACAAGTTTTGGCCGGTTAAATGCTTTTAAAACGCATTTTTCATTCCTCATATCTTCAACTTTGATGACCTCGCATATAAACAAGAGGGCTCGTACAAAGTTTTTGTATTAAGATTTTCTTCTTAGAATCATGCAAGGAACAGCGCTACGACCACCGAGTCCCCTAATTTCTGAACACGGTGTATATTAAAAACAAGTATTCCTTTACCATTTACCTTATTATGTTTCGGGCACATCTGCGTTAACGTCTAAAGGTTCGACCTGACCTACGCCTAATGTGCTGCCTAACGTCATTTTTAATGTCTACTTTGACATTAATCACTAGTTACACTTATGCTTCGGGCACATCTGCGTTAACATCTAACGGCATTCTAACGGACAAGAACACGACAATTAATGCGAGAAAAATTATTGCGGTAAGTTTTACATTGGTGGTTAACGTCATTATTTGTCCCATATTTCGCTCCGAAGCGGCTGCAGAAGTGGTATTTTATTTGAATATTGGCAACTTTATCTTAAATGTCAAATATCACAGGAGTTCTATTAAAATATTTTAGCATTTTCCGTTTCCTAACATTCAAAAATTATATTTTAAATTAGTACTTGAAATACTGAAAGAAACCTGCATTCAAAATTAAGATAGTACGGTTTCGGATGTCACTGTTACTCATCTGACGTACACATATAGGAATTTCTTAACTTTTACGTCAGTGGAATGACAGTGACATCCGAAATTTTCTGTCCGCAACTGTACGTGACTAAAGACTCGAGATGGCGCTGTTTTCGTGAAAAAAATATATATCTTTCTTTATCTATGGCAACAACTATGCGATACGTTCGCCGGCAATCCGTTTGATGTGTATCAAAAACCGCCAGCCGTGCTATCGTCTAGCGCGCAATGCCACTCTCAATGCCGTTACAAAATGAGTGCCATATATGCCAATAATCCGTCGCTACACTATCGTTGTCGGAGCCACGCTGCGACTAATGTACTGCCTAACGTGATTTTTCACGTCTAACTTGACAATAATTGTAGGTGTAGCGACTGATTAATGGCAAATTAGACGTTAAAAATGACATTAGGCAGCACATTTGCCGTAGGTGTGGCTGAACCATTAGACGTGAAAAATGACGTTAGGCAGCACATTAGACGCAGACGTGGCTCCGACATAACATTATGTCCTCATAACATTTAAATAATTTACTTGATTCTTTTGGTCTAGTGCAAATTATTCAGGAGCCAGCACGTGTAAGCAACAACTCGGCCACATTAATCGATATTTTAATTACTTCTATTAAACACGATAATTTGAATTCCGGAGTAGTAGATCTGTTGAAGTTCTCTGACCATTTTCTTATCTTTGGTAATTTTAACCTTCGTTTAACTTCAAATAAATGCGTAGAACATACATTTCGAAATTATAACAATTTCAATTATGATGCTTTTCTCGCTGACTTATAGTCAGTACCACAGTCAGTACCTTGGTTTTTAATTTATCATATTGTAACGATTTTAAAGGTTCTATTAGTTTTTATTTTAAAACAAAACACGAAACAGTTAATAACTAATTTATTAAATGAAGCAACTAATTAACACTAACATTTAACACTAGAAAATTTACAAAACTTAATCCTAATTTATGTTAACAGCCGAGCGGAAGTTTATGACGCGACTTTAACGCCGAACTTCCCAACGATGAATTCCATTCCAACTGCCCACTCCCGGCCGCGTACATTTTTATATGCCGGGGTTGTTTATCTCGAACATTCTGGAGGCGACCCACCGTCTGGTCTAGTTTATTCCGCCGTCAGAATTCTCTGGGCTGTCGCCTAAGGCGCGTCGACTAGACGGCAGTGACGCAAGAGACAATTTGGCGCCGGCTGGTGTCGACGAATCATTACAATATGAATGATACAAATGACATTATGTCTTTCTTCAATTCTAATATCATCGCTATTTTCGACATACATGCTCCTTTTAAAACGGGTAAATTTAACAAGCAGCCTGCACCTTGGCTTACAGACAACATTAGATACCGAGCAGTTTAGGAAAGCAAAAGCGAACAGCAGTTTGGCAAGAAAGCGAACACCATTTTGGCAAGCATGGCCTATTATAAACTACTTCGTAACTTCACCACTTCAGCGATTCGCAGAGAAAAAAAAAGCATATTTAGAATACAGTTATCGAAATAATGATTCACGTACATTTTGGAAGGATCTTGAAAACTTGAGTATTTACAATTAAAAAAAAACATTCCTTATGACTTATGTGATGTCGATAAAATTAATTCTTATTTTCTCAAGTCCGAATGCTACCTTAGATTTAATTAATTTCTATTCGAAAAATACAGTTAGAAAATTTTGCAATTTGTTCCTATTTAATCCAATTAAGATGAAATTAATAAAATTCTACTTCATATTAAGACTCCTCAAGGTTGATATCTATTTATTAAAACCATAACCAATATAATAATAATACATAACGTGTCCGTGTCGAACGATACTCGTCTACTGCACTTGCGCGAGCATCATAGATGGCGATACCGTCCAATAGCCGGAACTCGCACAATAATACCGCGAAAGGAAAACACGTATAATACTAACACTTCCCCTCGAGTTTACTCACTGTCCTGATGAGGTCTAATAAGACCGAAACGTACGTCGACAGTTACTTTTCCTTGCCAGCTAAGCCGTTATTTACTTCTTTATTTGTTCCTTTTAAGTATCGTAATATTCGCTTAGCGGCCTTCCAGTGTTCCATTCCATAGTAATTATTGAACTGGCTCAAACTGCTCATAGCAAAAGCAATGTCAGGTCGCGTTACAGTCGATAAATAGGTGAGCGCTCCAACAAGCTCCCGGTATGGAAGCTTCCGTAACTCCTCACTTAGTTTTTCATTCCTCTTCAGCTTCACCCCAGGCTCTATCGGCGTTGCAGTGGACTGCATTCGGTCATACCGAATCGCTTTAGTAGTTCTTGCACGTAACTCCGTTGCTGCAAAGTAATCTTGCTATCACTTTGGTTGAATTCTATACCCAAGCAGCAACTCGCGGGACCGAGATCCTTAACGTCAAATTCATCAGCCAAGTTTCTGGCAAGTTCGGTGATATTACTTTGGTTGCGTGATGCAATCAAGATGTCGTCAACGTAAATTGTGATCAGTGTCGCATCTTCCCCTGATCCAATCTGGAACAAACAGGGATCAGATTTTCTGGGTGTTGCTCCATGTCTCTTGAGAACTTCGACCAGCTTGAAGTACCAATTTCTGCCTGCTTGGCGCAGTCCGGAGAGCGACTTCTTAAGAAGGCAGACTTTGTCTTCCCTACGAAACTCACGCAACATAACTTTTGCTTTGCATCCAATCACGCTGTTGTCCTCGCCATCAGACGAATTGATCCGAATCTGGCTACCGGTGCAAAGGTCTCGAAGAAGTGAATTCCCGAACGTTGACTAAATCCTTGCGCCACTAGTCGTGCTTTTCTACTTTGAGAAGTCTCATCCGGTTTTAACTTGTTACGCAAAACCATGCGACAGCCGATGACTTTTGTCCTCTCAGGGCGATCCACGAGTACCCATATGTTATTTTTAATGATTGACTTCATTTCCATTACAATAGCTCGGTGCCATTCATTAGCGTCAGGACTCGTCATTGCTTCTTTTATCTGAACTTTAGATAAAAATATTTCTCCATCATCTTCCACGATTTCAGTTCGATTTGCTACACCAGGTTGATGTTGTATCTTGGGTTTTCCCCTTGAACCGGTCTTAACTCTCCTCGGTCGACCACGACTTCTGATGAGGTTGTGATGGGCATTAGCTTGTGTGATATCATGCCTTCCTTCACTAACGCCTTCGCCTCCATCGTTGTTGGAGATATTCGTGGTCCCTTCTTTATTTCGAACGAATTCTTCATTCAAGGCGTCCCCAGATACACAAACTGTCACTGTTATCGAAGCCTAGAAAGTCACCGTCATCGTCTGAATCTTTCGTAATTGGCGAATGACTTTCCCTTTCGTTTGATAAATTGATAAAATGAGTCTGGCAATCCCGATTCCATCAGTAGACAACGTGCAACATCGAGGAGGGTCCGGTTTTTTCTTTCGGCTATGCCGTTTTGTTCCGGGTTGTGTGGAACTGTTAGGCCACATTTATATCGAACGCGCTTTGCTTAGTGTTTCACGTATACTCATAGTGTAAAGCAAAGCGCTAAGTAAAACACACGAGAGTAGGTGTTTATATCGACAAGGTGTTGAAACGCGTTTCGGCCACCATTTGACAGTTATTGCAACATGAAGAAATTAACACGCAGGTTGTTGCTATTGGAAAATACTACATTAAAAATGAAAACATTAAAGAGATAGCCTAGAAAATGGGTACATGCATTTAATAAGAAAAGAACTACATTCGGAGAATATTATCGACTATACAGAGACGCTAGAATTCACCCGGATAAATTTCGAGATTACTTAAGAATGTCGAAAGAAACGTTTGATTATCTCTTAACGTTAGTTGATAACGATCTTAATGGACCCGGAACAAATTATAGGCCAAGAATTTCTACTGAAGAACGTCTAGTTTTAACTGTGAGGTAAGAAAATCATACTTCTACATCATTTATTATAGAAAAATAGTTTCTCTGTTTATTATATGAAAAGATACAGGCATATTATTTAAAGATTAGTATAAATTTCAGCGCCTAAGTTTAGTAATTATTTCCCTTTCTGCTGCTTCAACCTCCTGCACAATCATTTCGTGAAATTATAAACGTCGTTTCCGCCACTGCGGTAAGGTTTTCATATTTGGTAGTAAACTTTTGAAAAACATTAAATCTTCATCATTCTCGATTGCTATATCCTGCTCTAATAAAGCAACTTTTTTCTTTTCTAATGATATCAATTCGTCTGTCCCATGTGAAGTAGACTTATTTCTCTTTTTTGAATTTCTTTTAATTGTGTTGCTTTCTTCATTAGACTTTGTGTGAACACTATCACTGCTAATAACTGGTGATAATGGTTCTGCTACAGGCAATTCGAATCGCTCTTCAAGCTCTTGGGTGAAAGATGACTGACTATTTTCAGTAAAACCTTCTTGTAAGCTACTTTCCTGAGTGTCCGTGGGTAAAATATTCTTTAAAAACAGCATCATATTATAGAACTGCCACGTTGAGTGTTTTAAACTTTCTGCTCCGGCTACAGATTTCGGATTCATTATTTTTTTTTGATTCTCTCATAAAATAGTCTCGTAAATACTTCCATTTATTTTTTACCACTTTAACTGAAAGAAAAAAATATAATTATTAAATTAAGATATAATTGTTCAATTATATTAGAGTCAAATGAATAATTGAAGGGCTGGCAGCAGTTTCCTAAATTTTTGAGGAAGTGCCATTGTGATCGCCTTATTCTTGCATCGAAATAAAATGTTATTAGTTATTTCTACAATAGAACATATGCAGGTTGATTCAGGCAAGCAGCTTGGTGGACGCGTACCTCGTATGCGTCCACCAAGCTGCTCGGTGTTTGCATCTTTGTAACCTTTAATAAGAACTTTCAAAGCCTTTTAATAGTGATTGTAGAAAAAAATAGTATATATCACTTAAAAGTGATTTTATTTTATTCGTTACAAAATAAAATATCACTTTTAATACTTGCATCATAAATAACTATTATAAGTTTTATAAATTTACAGATTCTTAGCGACTGGTGAATCGTATCATTCTTTGGCTCTTCGTTTTCGTATGGGAGTAGCAACTGTTTCCAGTATCGTAAAAGAATGTTGCAAAGTGCTCTGGAATACACTTAGAAATGAATATTTGCCACCATCTACCACCTACCTATTGGACCAATTGGAATTTTCCTAATTGTATGGGTAGCTTGGACGGTAAACATGTTGAAATTAAATGTCCATCATTAAGCGGATCACAATATTTTAACTGCAAACAATATTTCTCGATCCTGATGCAAGCTTTAGTAGATGCAAATTGCAAATTGATTGCAGTAGATATTGGCGCTGTTGGTCGTCAAAGTGATGGAGGAAATTTTAGATCATCTTCAC
Source organism: Dorcus hopei (assembly GCA_033060865.1). Taxonomy (NCBI): domain Eukaryota; kingdom Metazoa; phylum Arthropoda; class Insecta; order Coleoptera; family Lucanidae; genus Dorcus; species Dorcus hopei. Next base: position 37,051,603 of record CM065424.1, read on the forward strand.
TATTTCGATTAATTGAAAATAATAGACTTAATATTCCACCTGATACAGAATTGCCAGGAACAACAACAAAGCTTCCCTTTGTAGCTGATGAGGCATACCCATTACTGCCATATTTAATGAGACCAAGAAGAACTTTGGATGATTCGAGAAGGGTCTTTAATTATCGCTTATCAAGAGCGAGACGTTGTGTCGAATGTGCTTTCGGAATTATGTGCAGTAAATGGCGCATATTACTAAAACCAATCGAAACGAATGTTACGAATGCTGTACACATTGTAAAAGTAATTTGCATTCTTCATAATTTTATTTTACAACGGGAGCATTTTGAATTTACAGAACTTACTGAAGATATGGTGCCAAATGTTCATAAGACTAGTTTCGGTCAATCACAGTTTCGTTTTACAAACAGAGCAAAAAGCGTTAGAGAATCATTTTTAAACTTTTTTAATGGAATTGGATCTGTTCCATGGCAAAACAATAAATTGTATTAAATAAATAAAATAAAATAGTTACTTACCATCTCGTCCAGTTTCTTGTGCAACTTCAATCCACAGTTTTTGCAAAAGATTTACGTTTTTATGGCCGGCATCCTTTGGATTCCAGATTGGTTCCCGTTTATATACTGAACTAATCAGTTGCTCTTCAGTATTTTTATAAAAGTACTTTTCGTAAACAAAGCGTTCAACTTCTCCTAGGCGGAAAAAACGAACACTGTTCGTTAACTGGCGCTTCACTTAATTTACTGCTAAGCATAGTACAGCGTGAAAAGCGCGCCGTGTGAACGTTTACGTGGTAGGCAGTAGGATGATTAACATCGCTTTACCGCCTAGCGTGCAGTAAGACGCAAAGCGCAAAGTAAAGCGCGTTCGGTATGAACGTGGCCTTAGTCTGTGAGTTATTTCTCGTTTCTTCAAGTATGCGTCGAATTCCTGATTGCAATAGGGCGTTTTCACATCTACCGGCACGACACCGACACGACCCCAGCAACGACACTTTACCTTTGTCGGTGCTTGTAACGACATGTCGGTAAGTGTGAAATCATTCCCATTTATTTTTATGAGATTTCGCGTCCACCAGCGTCATTGTCGGTGTCGTGCCGGTAGATGTGAAAGCGCCCATATTCGCGTCCGTTGTCGGATTTTATTGACTTGACATTTTTATCTTTTTGATTTTCGACTAGAGGGACATATTCTGTCATTGTTTTAAACACCTGTGTCTTTGACTTCAGAAATGTAATCTGGCACCATTTAGAACAATCATCGATAAATTCGACATAATATGCCTCCTAGAGAATCTTTTCTCATAGGTCCACATACGTCCGTGTGAATTAAGGCCAATACCTCTGTTTTCCGATCCGACTTCTTCGGGAATAGAGTCCTCGACATTTTGCCCTTCAGGCATACGTCACATTCCAGTTTTATTGCCGAATTTTCAAGTTCTACACCGGTTACTGTGTTTTTGTGCACAGCGTACAAAATGTCTTTCACGTTCGCGTTTGTGCAATAGTTCGAGCGAGATTTTGTACCGTTTTGAGTCGGGTGTTACTGCGCAAGCACTTTCTTCAAAATCCCGCACATAATACAAGTCGCCGATCCTGTCAGCGTACAATTCAATTTTACCATTCACATTTAATATTTCCGCACATTTCTTTTTGAAAATAACTTCGAATCCTTGGTCAGTTATCTTCCCTACGGACAAAAGATTTGTCCTCAAATCCGGAACATGAGACGTGTTGGCCAGGGAAACATTTCTCTTGTCACCCAAAACTTTTGTTGTGAACTGTACAGTTTTGCCGATGATTTCCGTTGTGGAATTGTTCGCAAGATTTAGTGTTTCGCGTGTCAAATCCTTTATATCGCGGAAGTTTTCCAAATTATTGCATATACGTATACATATACTGGGTGTCTCGAAACATATGTCTTTAATTGAAACCACAGATAGTAGTCAAAAAAAGAAGCAAAATTTGTTACACAACAATAGGGAAAAAGTAAATAATAACTCCGGGAAAAATCAGTTTTCGTTTTCAAAGAAATTGTTTGAGTAACGCTGGTTAACGATTTAAATGGATTTAAATGTTGTCTCAGCTGCGCAGAATTGGTGGCCATAAACGAATAAATACCGAGACGTATTTGTTGGGCTAGGTCATGTTTGTCCGTCGCAAAAAAATTTCGTCAGGATTCTAAATAAAAACGTCTTCACGCGGCGTTCCTTATTGCAATTACTTATTACTATTTTATTTATGCTTATTTATTTAAAGTAAAATTTAAAAGCAAACTGAATTCGTAGCACAATAATGCATTTCAGTTTTATTTGTTTCATTTTCATGTAAACTGCAAAATGTTATGTTTATGTTCAGTAAAAAGACGAAAATAAATGTCTACTAAAAATGTTGATAAATATTAATTAAATCCAAGAAACGAGTGACATAATTAGTTTTCGTGATGAAAATTTGATTCTGGTTTAAAATAATTCTGAATTTTCAGAAACGTTTACCTACATTCGTCTTGACGATTTATTGGTTACAATTGCACTGTCATAAAATAAAATTTAGCTGGGTCAGTTTTTTTTATTGTTTGTTTTTATTATCATGCTGTCATAACTTCACAGATGCTTACATTAGGGAGGGGGTTAGAATGAAAGAATTTATCAAATTTACGTAGTGTGTAGTTTGTTTTGTGTTAGTTTAGTATCTGTGTACATAACTTAAGTGTAAATAAGTAATAAATATGGCTCATGTGTATTCCAATGAGGAATTGATAGACATAGTGCTCTGTTATGGCGAATTATGTGTTAATACCGCAGAACAACATTTTGAACATTTATTGTAATTAAAACTATCAGTGCCAAGAACAAGAAGTGAACTTTAGTAAAATTCTAAAGTTATAATGAATGCACAGGTATGACAACATGTTCGATATGTATTTTGTGCTGTACTCTACATTTTTTTAAATTTCGCATAAATGCATTTTATTTCGAAAAACGCATTTCGCTATTCAGGTAATTGTCGGTGAAACACGGATATAAAAAAATGCCAATGACGATCGCTGCGTCTGAGACCTTGACCTAGTTCTTGCAAACGTAAATAAAAAATGTATTGCAGTTTATTGCTTTTTATTGAAAGCGGACTTGCCTCAACCAGTCATAAACTAAGCAGAGGTTTCAAAACAAAGGAACTGCACGCGCTTGTGGTAGGTCAGTTTTTCATTTTTGAGCAATACCGTACATATTTGAGGAATCAATCTCTTTTATAATGAGGAACTTACAGTTTTAATTAAAGACATAGGTTTTGAGACACCCTATATAAGAAGGAAAAAAAACATGTATACCGGGTGATTCAGTTTGGTATTCGCACCCCTATAACTTTTTTATTTGTACTTTTAGGAAAGTGACATTTGGTGTAAATAACATAGGCCTACCAATAGTTTATTTGACAGCATGAAACAACATGTACCACTTCCGGTTTAAGCGGAAATGGCGTGAAGTCAAAAAACTTAAATAGGACACCCTGTATATTTTCCCATTTTGGAATGTACAGGTAATTCTAGATGGAAGTGATGTAAAATATTCCAGGAACAGGGTGATTAAAATTCGAGGGAAGCATGGGAATCTCGCTTATTATAAGAGATAGAGAATTGGTTAAATGGAGTCAAAGTTGCCAAATTTCTTGCTGATTAGGAATGTTTTCATAGATTTTGAAAAAAGTCATAAATAGAAAAGTTATGTTCGATTTTCGAAAGTTGCAATTTTTTAGTTTTTCTCCGATTACGAAAAAATTCTTCGAAATATTTCAAATTTCTTAACATATTATTAATCAGCATGAAATTTTGCAATTTTGCCTCCATTTAATCATTTTCTATCTCTTCTTATAAGCGGGATCCCATGTTTCCCTCGAATTTCAATCAATCTGTATATGTAATATTTTACATCATTTCTATCTAGAATTACCTGCACATTCCAAAAATGCAAAAATATATAGAGTGTGCTATTTAAATTATTTTACTTAAAATCATTTCCGCTTAAACCGGAAGTGGTACATATTGTTTCATGCTGTCAAATAAACTATTGGTAGGCCTATGCTATTTACACCAAATGTCACTTTCCTAAAAATACAAATAAAAAAGTTATAGGGTTGCGAATACCAAACTGAATCACCCGGTATAGTAACAAAAAGGAGAGGAAAATTAAATCTACGTAATTGTTAATAAAAGCCCTGACGTGTTTATAATGGATTTGTACGAACGTAATAATCAAGGATCATATTTGAGACCACTTACTGGCCACGCACTTCTAACTTGACTGTACTCGGCCGTCTCCACCTTGTCTAAGGCAGCAGTGCAATCGGCGATCGTATTTTACGGCTACATTTAAATAATTTTTCGTTATCAGTCGGTGAATAAATCCTGATTTGGGTAAATTAAAAGTAAACATGTGAAATAATTGCGCCCCAGCACAACTATTATTTCACATGTTTGCTTTCACGCGCTAAGCGTGCGTATATCTTGTTGGTCGTCGGGGTTGCAGTGGAGTTCTCGGGCTACTGTTCTGCTGATGAGGCCCCAATTAGGGCCGAAATAGCTATACAGAATATGCTCGGGGGCCCCATTGCGATCCTGACGACTCGCAACCAACATTTACTTGATTATTCTCATTTTGAATTTGTTTATTCCCAATTTGAATTTGTTTAGACCCAATTTGAAATTGAAAAGGTATAGAATTTTAAAAAATAGATAAAGTTTTAGTTGAAAAAGTGTGAGAACAGAATGTATTGCAATACAATACCAGGTAATCAAATTATATTTAATAAGATTTTGAAGAAATTCAAATTTATCTTTTTTCATGCATCATGCAAGTACCTACTAAAACGATTACCTGGTAATAGCTCTTGGAACAAATTTTGAAATTCACCCTGCTCTTTTCTGTTTAAATTAATTTCATTTCCTAGTTTTATTTTTCGACATTAACAGCAAAGCACAGGCTTTTTCAAAATCTTCAAATTCTGAAGAGGAGGATGAACAATTATTGTTTATTTTTTCTTTAGCAGCTACTTTTTACTCTGATTTTTAATTTCATAGGTAAAAATAAATGTTTATAAATAATGAAATTACGAGAATTCACGTGACGTGACAACAGTGTGATTCTATTGTTAATATTATGCGATTCACGTGTGACATGATATCACGTGAATTCACGTGACGTGATAATAATGTGTTTGCACCCTAAATGATCTTTTCTATGGTTTTATATGACGCTGCGTTAACTAGGCCACATAGAGCAGCGATCGCATTTTCCTATCATTCTCGAGAGAGCAACTTCTGCGATTCGTGCGTGCGACACGTGCGATGCGAGCCTGTGAACGCTTGCCTTAAAGCAGCGATGCTTACGAACCGTTACAGTTTGAAATTTATCCCCTTCCATTTAGTAAGGGGAAGACGAAACTCATCGCGGTGACGCAACGATATAAGTCCAGTCAGTGAAAACAACAACGAAATAAAGAAATATAGATGGCTGAAATGCGATTAATTAAAAATATTACATTGATGAGAAACGGATGACTACTGACGCTCCTAGGATTGTTTAAAAAATGTTTGCATTTCCATTTTATTTTAATCGCAGATTTATATCGCGGACTTATATCGCAGACTTATAAATCTCGGCGCTCTATTCTTTCTTAATTTGATAAAACAATCACTCACCTCGACTTTATGATATCACCGCGCCTGTCCATCGAGCATTTAAATGCAATCGCGCAACCTATCGAAAGAGGGGATGACGCTTCTCAGGCGCTTGAGAGCAACGCTGCCTTAAAGCGTCAGGCGCCGGCAAGTTATCTCGCGATTGTCATTGTCATGATCGCGCACATCACCACCATTTGTCATTTTATGTACAGTTAGTTTCTTTAAAAGCGCAGTGTTGCCAGATTTCTCTAGGGGGTTATCGCCAAAATAACAAGCCGATGTCGCCAAATGTCGCCAAAAAAATTTGGCTGTCAAAAAACAGCGCAAGAAACTTTTTTTTAGAATTAGGAAAAAAATATCAATTAACTTTCTATTGTAAATAACACGCATGGCTCATCTTCCCATGTTTTTTTAATACTTTCAACTCATTGTGGGTAAATTCCAATTTTCAAAGAAATACACGACACCAATTTACTATTTCCGACGGTACACAAGAACACCAAGACACCGGCTAGCACTACACTCACACTACCAATTGAGAGATGACAAGTTTGACATTTGACATGACGAAACCACATGAGACCCGAAAAAATAAATACATATAGTATATTGACAAAAGATAGAAAACAGACAAAATAGATGTAAAGCTACAGAATATCAACTTGCGTAGAAATAAAATGAAGATCGCCAATAATCACCTTAATTTTTTAAAAATTCGCCAATTTGGTCGCCAGTCGCCAAATTAGAATTAATGTCTCCGAAAAACTAAAATCGTCGCCATTTTGGCGACAAGTCGCCAAATCTGGCAACACTGTAAAAGCGTCGCATTTCTAGCTGGACCCTGCGATTGATAGATTTCCCGCAGTTTTAGCCACATGGCCCGTGATGTTTCGCAATTTTTCACTTGTTTCAGTTCACTTGGGGATATCGATAAAATTATGTCCGATTTTGCTTTTTGATCATTTTTCTCCCATGCTCGTACGTTCGCAATAGTCGCGTGCGTCATTTACACCTGGCTCCGGTTTCAATGCCGCCCCGTTAACGTATACCCATAAATCATTTTTTACCAAAATGGCTTGTATTTGCAAACTCCACGTATCAAAGTTGTTTTTGCTGAGAAGCTCAATTCTTGAAACGTTCGCGGCGTTCCTGATGGTTTCAGACAGCTTCGCACGTAATTCCCGTTAACGTATTTTATTCACTATTCTTTATATTCGCGCAGTAGAAGTGGACTAAGCCCATAACCTGTTAAGGTTGATATTGTAATGATTTTTAAAAGTTTCTATTAATTTTTATTTTAAAACAAAACACGAAATAGTTAATAACTAATTTATTTACAAGCAAACTAATTTAACACTAACATTTAACAATAATTTATTTACAGACTTATACGTAATTTATTTCAACAGCCGAGCGAAAGTTTATTACGCGGACTTTTGTGTCGAACTCTAACGCTGAATGAATCTCAATTTACCGGCCGCGTGTTTTATAAGCCGGGGTTGTTTATCTCGAACATTCTGGAGGCGGCCCACTGTCTATTCTAGTTTATTCCGCCGTCAGAATTCTCTGGGCTGTCGCCTAAGGCGCGTCGACTAGACGGCAGTGACGCAAGAGACAATTTGGCGCCGGCGGTGTCGACGAATCATTACAATTAGTGCTGGCAACCGAAATCGATTTTTTGGATAATCGGTTAACCGGTTTTGGATATTCGCGGTTTTGGAGAAAACCGAAAACCGGTTATCCGGATAACTCGGTTATTCGAGTATCCAGTTATACGGAAAACCGGTTATTCGAATATCCAGTTATTCGGATAACCGGATATTTGGATATTATCAGTTTCTTGGATAATCGGAAATTCGAATAACAGGTTATTCGGATATTCAGATACCTGAATAACTGGAAATTCGAATAATTGGATATCAGAATGGGTTTTGTTTGTTAAAGATCTTCAGTACTTATTAGAAAAAAGTACATACACATAGTTACATGTTTATTTACTTAATTGCTTTTATTATAACGTATTTGTGGATATCCGAATAGTCGTTTTTGGATATTCGAATAATCGGTTTTTCAAATATCCGAATAGTCAGTTTTTGGATATCCGAATAGTCGGTTTCTTGGATAATCGAATAATCGGTTTTAACCATTATTTGGATAGCCGATTATATCCGAAACCGGTTTTTAAAGAAACCGATTATTCGGTTTAAATTTTTTCCGGTTTTTGCCAGCACTAATTACAATATCTATTTATTAAAACCATTGCCTTCTAAATCAAAAGCGAGTTCTAACTGGCCTCGGCGTTTTGAAAAATTAACATTGATTTTTTGTGCTCGAGAAAACGCCAAAAGTTGACACTTTGGCGCTGGTTACGGGGCACTGACGGCAATGAGTGAAGTGCACTGTCATTACTGTCAATTAAAATGAGTTCACGCAAAATTAATTAATATTGTAATTACCGTAATACAACATAATTTATGTGGTATACACTTTATAGATTCACGCACAAATCATTTGATCTCGTCGGAGTGAAGTAAGCTTGCGCAATAAAGAAAGACTGGCACTTTAAAAAGCTCTCGTGTTATGAATAATTACAACAAGTTACATAAAAGAGCTTCGACTTTTGATAATGTAAAACGTGTTAAAAAGGGCGTTGATAATTACGCACAATGAGAAAAGAAGCTTTATTATACATGTTGTAACTTACCACAGAAATTCTGATTATATGCAGGTAAGATTTTAATCTAAAACTATAATAGTTTAATGCTAAAGTAAGTTGTCGAAATTGGACATAAATACTCCACCTTATTCCAACGTAAATAATATCCACTATGCTCAAATTTTTACAACAATAACATTAATTGTTCTTACACGAACTCATCCACCATTCACATGTGACAGAACTGTCAAGATTTTAGGTTAAGAAAGCGCCCTGTAAGCAGTGCTTGGCGGAGCACGCCTGAACTACACTTTTGCGCAGGCCAGATAGAACTCGCTTTTCATTTAGAAGGCCATGATTAAAATCATAACGAACATACATATTAATAATAATACATAACAGTATAACACACACGTGTCCGTGTCGAACGATACCATGGCCAGCTCCATTAACATTCACTGACGTGTATGTATGGCCGTTTCAATTTGACTTTTAAAAATTTGACGGGTACTCCACTCAGCGCCTCTTGTGAGTTTTTAAGTAATTGCAGTTGCCATTACGTTACTGTCAGTAGTTCTGTAGTATCTTTAATAGAGAGCGCTGAGGGGAGTACTCCACGGCATGCTTTCCGGAACCTAATTTTAGGCGAATTGACACGGCCATACATACACGTCAGTGAATGTTAATGTTGCTGGCCATGACGATACTCATCTAGTGCACTTGCGCGAACATCGTAGATGGCGATACCGTCCAATAGCCGGAACTCGCACAACAATACCGCGAAAGTAAAACACGTATAATAAATAACGAGACTAAATCATGCGGCTCAGATAAAATTAATATACGAATGCTGAGCTTGTGTTGTCCGTTGATAATTCCTTATATCACTTACATGACCAATTATTGCTTAATTAACGACGTTTATCCTGTAAATGTTGGTTGCGAGTCGTCAGGATCGCAATGGGGCCCCCGAGCATATTCTGTATAGCTATTTCGGCCCTAATTGGGGCCTCATCAGCAGAACAGTAGCCCGAGAACTCCATTGCAACCCCGACAACCAACAAGATATACGCACGCTTAGCGCGTGAAAGTAAACATGTGAAATAATTGCGCCCCGGCACAACTATTTTCCGACTTATAATTCGTGTCGTGAAAGCAAATAGCAACAATGCCGCTGCATCATAAGCTAACACGCACGAGATGACACGTTTTGTCCGCTTCGACTGCCATCTCGTGCGTGTTAGCTTATGAGGCAGCGGCATTGTTGCTATTTGCTTTCACGACACGAATTATAAGTCGGAAAATAGTTGTGCCGGGGCGCAATTATTTCAGACGTTTATCCTGTCTGTTGGAAGGAAGCAATTGTTACACCACTTCCAAAAAATGCTAAACCTAGTCATTTCAAAGATCTCAGGCCAATTAGTATGTAGCGACCACAGCGCCACCTGCGGCACATCTCTACACCATTGCCACGCACCAAGCTCTAACTCCCTTCCACATCACACTCAGCCCCTCTACAAGATGGATGCCGGGGCTATATAAACGCATGCAGAGCAGCTCGAAGATCATTCCTTCCCCAGCCAGCTGCAAAGTTGGAACCTCCTGACCAAACCCAGCTGCAAAGTTGGACCTCCTCTCCAAAAGCCAGCCGCGAGGTTGGACTCCTGACCAAACCCAGTTGCAAAGTTGGACCTCCTCTCCAAAAGCCAGCCGCGAGGTTGGACTCCTGACCAAACCCAGCTGCAAAGTTGGACCTCCTCTCCAAAAGCCAGCCGCGAGGTTGGACTCCTAACCAAAGCCAGCCGAAAGGCCGGGATATCCTGGTTTCCACGTCCGTCAAACACCTACGACCACCCAGCTTCGTCGGGCACTGAAACGCGTCAGCAGAATACGCCGTGCCGTTTCACCGCTTCCCCCGACGCCATAAAAGAAGCCCGTCCGGTCAGAAGACGTCGCCCAGCACACGGCTTATCAACGACCACTCCGCCGAGGAATCCGGTTCAGCACGTCCTCCACCTGCAACCATTGCACCAGGACAACTGCGAACGCATCCCCGTGGACATACCGTGCACATAACCACCAGGAGTTCTGACATATTAACATCCTTGTATTATTATTATTAATAAAGACATTTTGTTTGTGTTTGTGACAATCGATTGTTTGGCTAAAGAATACGACAACACGCAACAGCCCCCCAAAAGTATATTACCTGTACTTTCTAAATTAGTTGAAAAATGCGTGGACTGCCAAATTCGTAAGTATCTGAGCGACTATAATCTTTTGCCTCCTTTCCAATCCGGATTTAGACAAGGCTACAGTTGCAGCACTGCTCTTTCTGTCATTGTGGATGATATTCTTAAAGCTATAGACGATAATAAAATAGTCTTTCTAGTATTATTAGATTTTTCCAGAGCTTTCGACACTATTAAATCATACAGTACTTTCTGCCATTTTGCATTATATTGGTTTCAGTAACACTGTAATTAATTTTTTAAATAATTTTTTGTCTAAAAGAACACGGAAGGTTTATTTGAATAACAGTCTGTCGAAAGCTCTGGATCTCAAATCCGGCGTTGCTCAAGAGAGTATACTAGGTCCATTGTTATATTGCATCTTATACAAGTTTTATTTTTAATTGTGTTGAATTTTGCAGTTGTCACATGTACGCTCATGATACTCAGTTGTATCACAGTTTCAACTCTACAGATGTTGCCAACGGCGTCGATCAAATTAATTCCGATTTACATAAAATAAGTATTACTTCCTCTGATCATGGTCTGGCGTTAAATCCACACAAATCATGTATTTTAGTGTTCGGAAGAAATAAAACACGGCTGTCAGTTTTAAACAAAATCAGTATTAAAATTAATGATCAATTGTTGATGGTTACTGATTACGCCAAAAATCTGGGCTTGTTTATAGATACGAAATTTAGATTTAAGGAGCACGTCAGTAAAACAATTCAAAGAGCTTTTGGTAAATTAAAAATGTTATATAGCAATAAAGAAAGTCTTAACCAAAATGTGCGTAAAAAGTTGTGTGACACACTTGTCCTCTCTCAGTTTAATTACTGCGACATAATATATGGTCCGTGTTTAGATAATACCGATATCAGACGAGTTCAACGAGTACAAAATTCTTGCCTTCGTTTTATATACGGTATCCGTCGCTGAAACCATATATCCTACACATTTGAAAAGGCAAATCGGCTTAATATGGTCCAGAGGCGCAAACTTCATATGGCAATATTTTTTTATAAAATTATCAATTTAAAATCTCCGAGTTACTTATACAACAAAATAACGTATAGGACCGACGTTCATAACATTAATATCCGCAGTAAGAGAACACTCACACCACCACTACACCGTACTGCCATGTACCAGAGATCATTTTCCTATAACATGGCAAAATTTTATAACAGAATACCCAGTAAATTCAAAAATTCTTTGCTTTTAAGCGGTTGATACGAGATTATTTGCTCTCTGTTTAAACATTTTTTTACATGATGTGTCATATCCAAAAGTTGGGTGACTCTTACTGCATTTCATTTTTTTACATCTTTGTCTCAATCTGCGTTCATATATAAATAACTTCATCATCAGCATATTTCTAATTCCAAAATTAACATTATTCTCTTGATGACTTTTCTAGCTTCACTTTATTCTACTCAATTTGAAGATATTTATATGTTGTTTATTTTTTTTCCGCTCTTAAAATTATTTTACATTATTGTTCAAGGGCTCCGAAGGCAGAGCAGCTTTTTCCTTCTGGAAACGCTGATTCGGGGTCCTTTGGTCATTAATAACCAAAATGACAATTGCCAACACTGCCTCGAGAAATTGTTGGCAGAATTCTTCAAAACAATTTTGTATTGATTACTGCCACTCACCATCAACTGGGTGCCCGTTTTGAAAATATGATTCCGCCATGAAGATATTATGTTCTTGCCAAAAAACCGTTCTATTCGAAAAAAAAAATTTAATTTCAAAACTCAAATAAATTGATAGATGTTTAAAGATTGTGGTATGGTCACAATAAAGACCGCACTGTCACCGCCAACTTCGACATTAAATTAAAAAAAAAAAAAAAACCGTTATGTAATAACAGGTGATCAATATCTTTTCTAATCAAGTGACCTATGGAAATCAAATCATGTGTCTTTAATTAGTTCATTATTTCAAATGCCACTTGAATTACATATTTATATTGCATTCCTACACAAAACGATAGGAATGCAATAAAAATAATTCAAATGACATGAACTGACATGAACCTGACATAAAGCAAACAAAGATATAATTTTTTTTCCAATGGTCACTTGATTAGAAAAGATATTGATCACGCGTTATATTATTTATTTTCTATGTGGAAATGAATTTGATGTTACAGTAGTGTGTCCTCCCAAGCTATTTTCAAATTCTGGTCACCTTAATTATAAATATTGAATAACTTAGATGAATTTTTCAACCGCAACAAAATAAAACCACTCTTAATAATAATCATACATTTTATTAATTCACAGAGGACCAAATGTATTTGTGTACTCTTTTCAATTTTGTGTAAAAAATACTAAAATGTTCTTTCAACTCAAAGCATAAAATACTATTAGGTGAAACAGAATACAAACAAATTCAGTGTCTTTGATACTTTCACAAATGCAGTACATCAAATTGAAATACAAAACTGCATATGGATTAAAAATATCAATTTATAACGTAAATACATGATAACTACAACATATATTTATCTTTATTTTGTGATAGAATCTTAGCAGATGATTTTGCATCTAAAAATAGTGAACTCACTTCTTCAATGTCGGCCTTCATTATGATACTTCGTCCATTAGTTTTTGCAGTAAGTGATGCAGGTGTTAATAACTGAACAGCATACCGCAACGTTGAACGACCGCCAACTTCTCCTAATGCAGCCAGCGCATCTGAATGAATCTCCAATCCTTCTGTCGTAACTCTCAACTTCAATATCTGTTCCAAGTCTGTTCTTGAATAAGGCAATGTTCTTATAATGACTAATCGATCAAGCAAATCCAAGGGTACTCCATGTGATGATACAATGTCATCTGTTCCACGTATCACACATCTTCCTCTGTTTGTGGCAAAAATCACTATTGGCGCAATTGCACTTTCAAGAGCCCTATGTAAATATGTAAATGTTTCAATATCTAGCATATGGACTTCATCAATAAACAATACACCAGGAACTAATTCAGCAATGCCCTGGTCAATATATTTGTCGACAATCTTATTTATTTCTTTTCTTAATTTATCGGTTATTTCCGTTTTCTTTGGCTTCAACAACTGGCTCATCATGGATAAAACATCTTGTCCGCCTTGGGGTTTAGCATTGGCTACGTCTAAATCATGTAGTGTCACATCCTAAAAATGAGAACACAATTAAAAAGTAAATATTTTGTTAAACGAATTTGCAATTAAATACCTGTACAACTTCTTTCTTTTTGTGAACATCGCCTTTTGGTAATGGTACGTATTCCTCAGCTTCCAAGTCGAATTCTGTTGCAAATGCGTCGGATCTGCCTTGCCTTTTAACAGCACCGCTATTGGCTTCAATGTATATAACATCTCCGACTTCAACCTTTTCTTTCTGCAGAGCCTCGTAAATACTAGGATCTAATTTGAGTTGCTTACTTCCTTTTGCTGTTCTTAATCCAATAATAACGTGACTAACAGTTTTTCCATATCCTGTAAAAATTAAAATATTTAAAAATGAATTATTGAATTTAATTTGTTATGTTTCAATGTGTTTAAAATATGTCTGGACAATCACACTTTTTTGCTCTCTGAACTGCAAACCTTTTTCAACTTCAGAATTTATTTCCCTAATTATAAAAACTGAAGAAAATCCAGTTTGAAAAAGTCAATATGACTTTGAATCACAGTAATGGATGGTGCTATGGGATGGTGTGTGGTAATGCCGTTGCATAGGAAACGATTGGCGCCAACATTAAAAAGAGATATCTTAATACAATTTCTCAAGTTTAGAAATGAGATACACTACTCAAAGGAAGGTTACAAATTTAATTCTCTCTAAATTGGCGTTCTAAACACATGTATTCTGAGTAAAATTTTCATGAAAAAATTCGCAATAATTAATTATTTTTATAAACGAGAAGTATTACGCTGCTTGCCTACTTATGTATACTTCAAATACTAGTTAATTTCAATAATGCATGATCATATCATAGATGAAAATATGTATCATATAGAAAGTTCCACTAGAAATATGAAAGATGAATTTAAGTGAACTAAAAACACTGCAGAATGTGAAATAATTTTAGAACTACATGTTTCATTTCTGTTTGTAAGCCCAATTTTTTTCTTGTTGGAGTTAGTTTCTAGCAATTCAAAAAGCTTTCATCAAAGTGTGCTGTGAAAAAAATTACGTTTGTCTGAATATAAAGTTTGAATGTAAACCTTCAAATGCGTTACGTATTGAATAAATCCACAAACCATTAATTTTTTCACTGTTTCTGAAATATATTCCTAACAAACAGCTTTCTTGGTGATCAGTGAAAGCCATAACATTGCAATGTGTGAAAATAATTAAAACTTAAATAATAATAATAATAATACTTTATTGGTCACTAAAAGCAGAGGTACAGAAATCAAATCAAATAAGTACATTAAAACTTGCGTGACCAAAGGGGTCTGAATCAGCACAACTTTCTGGGAAGTGCTGCTCTTCCTTCGGATCCATTACGGATACATAAAGATGAATGAATACACTCACAGAATAGAATAGAACAATGAATGAATTGAGTAATTAAACACAAAATCGAACGATTAACAAGTTACATTAAGGTTGCAATAGTGAACTTGGGTGACGTAGGTTTGACCAGTACCTAATGAATGCAAGACAATAACGAGACATCACATTATCAAGTAAGAATATATAATCGCATCTGATATCTGAATGTGGGGATCGAATTTGATTTTAAATTATTAGGGATGTTATTAAAAATTTTTACGATGTTGTAGGAGAATGACCTTTGGAACATGGCAGTACAATGGAGCGGTGGTGTTAACGAACCTCTTGATCTGATGTTGATATTGTGAATGTCTGTCTTGAATGAAATTTTATTGTACAGATAACCAGGATTTTTTTATTGAAGAATTTTGTAAAAATAAACCGCGCAGTGAAGTTCTCATCTCCGTCGCATATTTAACCATTTTGCTCTATCAAAACAGTGGGAAATGTGATCTGTTCGCCGAAGACCGAATGTGAAACGTATGCACGCATTTTGTAACGTTGTATCCTCTTTATATCAGCTGCATTCAAACAAGGTCCATAAACTGTGTGACAATAATTAAATTGAGAGAGAACAATAGTATCGCACAACTTTTTAGTTCTTGATTAAGATTTTCTTTATTACTGTATAGCAATTTTAGTTTACCAAAAGCTTTCTGTACTGATTTACTAACATGCGTTTTAAATCTAAGCTGTGAATCTACAAAAAGACCTAAATTTTTGGCACAGTCGCTTATGGTCAACGGATAATTATTAATATAAATGTTAACATGATTTAAAGCAGCCGACCGGGCATTACGTCTACCAAAAACCAATACACAAGATTTGTTTGGATTGATTGTTAAATAATTATTGGCAGAGGAAATTGCTAACTTATTTAAATCAGAATTAATTTGTGCGATACCATTATTGAGATCTGCAAGATCAAAAGAGTGAAACAGTTGCGTATCATCAGCGTATAGGTGACATTTGCAGTATTCAGGATTATTTATGAAACCTGTGTAAATACAAAACAACAGAGGACCAAGTATACTACCCTGTGCTACTCCAGTTTTAAGTTACAAAATATCAGATGTTTTATCTTTTAGATAAACTTTTTGGACCTTATTCATTAAATAATTTCTGAAAAAAATTATAGCAAAGTTACTGAACCCGATATAGTGTAATATAGAAAAGAGAAGATCGTAGTTTATGGAATCAAAAGTCATGGAGTAATCCAGTAGAACCAGGATAGCAATTTTGTTATTGTCTATTAGGGTGGGTCATTTTTGTATGGAAAAAAACGAATATTGCGCTTTTGATTTCTAATAGCAAAATTATGTTGCCTTTACATGAAAACAGTGTAGTACTAGAATTTAAAGTAAATAGCACATCATCTTCAGGTTGCGCTTTGTCTTGGAAATACGAACAACTTGAATATATTCTGGTAGTCATATTACATAAATGTCTCAAGAAAAATAGGGTTTTTAGAATAAAATAATCATTTATTAATAATTAGAAAAAGAATACGACAGCAAAATTCATGAAAATCATTCAATATTGAAACCTTTCTTGCTATCGAACGTAGGCATTTTGCTGCGATATTCGAGTTTTAATTTTATCCACCTTCTCTTGCCCTTTTAGTATACAGTTTTGATGATAACTCTGTTATTACTCTTATTAAAAATACGAAGTTTTCATGGCATACTATATGGCCTTTCTTGTATAATTTCAAAAATTCAAACGTAAGGCGCACCCTCTAAATATTAATTAAATTCAAAAATATTTCGTAGGTGTTATAATATCACTAAAAGACAACATAATTTTGCTATTAGGTAAGATTATCTCAAAGTTTGGTTTTTGACCTACCCTATTGTCTATTGCTGTGAGTAATTCGTCAACAATTAATGAAAGTGCAGTCACGCAACTGAAACCCTGCCTGAAACCGGATTGAAACGGTGGTAATACATTATATTTGTTTAAATGAGAGCGGATTTGAGTATCCACGCACTTCTCAAACCAGTTTGGAAAGAATTGGTAGAATGCTAATGGATCTTAGGTCTTTAAAGTCCATTGGATTAGTGGTTTTCGGTAAAGGCAGAACAGTAGCTTCTTTCCAACAATCTGGAAACACGCTGTTTAATAAACAATAGTTAACAATATAGGTTATATGTTCAGTTAAGTAAGGGCAACAATATCTTAACATACGCAGATTGATTTTATCAGAACCACATGAACTACTTTTTAAATGATGCAATTGATTGGTTATATCTTCCTCACTTACAGCTTTGAAGGAAAATAAAGAAGCGAAATCCGTAAAAGTATAGAGTGGTTTTTTAAATCCGACGTCAAGTTGGCTGTGAAACATTCATTGTTCTATTCATTGTAAATAGAACAATGAATGTTTCACAGCTAACTTGACGTCATATTTAAAAAACCACTCGTTATTATTGCTACAGAAGGTCCTTAGGTGTATTAGGAGTTTGTACGGGAATGGAATTTAAAAAATGTGAGTTAATTGCATTGGTATCACATAAATGAGGTGGGATGTCAACTTTCTCTTTCTTACGATAGATACTCATATTCTCTAGATCCCTCCAAAATACGTGTGTAGGGTTACTGCGGTGACTAAATTCGATGTATGCCTTTTTTTCCCTGCGGATTACCGAGATGGTAAAGTTTCGGAGTTGTTTATAGTAATCCATACTCTCTTTGGTACCCAATTGCTTCGCTTTCTGAAATTGAGAGTTACGGAGGGATACTAGTAATCTAATATTATCCGTAAGCCAAGGCGAACGTCTTTTGTTGAAGTGACTAGTTTTAAAGGGTGCGTGTTTATCAAAAAGAGCTATAATATTGGTATTGAAGAAAAATAATATGTCATTAACATCATGTAATTCGTAAATTACATCCCAGGGCAAGGACTGTAAATCATAATAAAAGGCGTCGTAGTCAAAATAACAAAAGTTGCGATACGTATGTGTAGAAGGAATATCAGTAATTTGATTCAAGTTAAAATTGGCATGAATTAAAAAGTGGTATGAAAAGTCATTTAAGTCAACTACCCCGCTATGTATATTTTCGTTATCAATGGTCGTAACTAATAAGACATCAATTAGTGTAGGGTCAGAGGTTCCTATTCGCGTAGGCTCACTGATAACTTGACGTAACCCAACGAATCCATTACAGAGAATAGTAATTGTGCAGAGGAACTATTCCAATTTAATACGTTAATATTATAGTCTCTAATACAAATTAATTCATCACAAGAAATTATTAAATTTCCAAAAATAACTTCAATAGTATCTAGAAATTGTTTAACATCAGTATTCGGTCTGTAAACAACTCCAAACGATACGTTAACATTACTTACTTTAATATTAATCCATAAGTGTTCAAAGTTTAGATTATGTTCCGAAGGTAGCAATGTAAATTTGTATATATTTTTTACATATACTGGGTGTCTGGTAAAGAATGGGCCATACTTCAAGGTGGCTTCTTTGGATCAAAATAAATCGATTTAGATCAATTTATCTTAGTACAATTTTGCTTCATTAAAAAGTTATGGCATTTCAAAGATAATTTTTTTATATCAATATTTTAGCAAAACTCGCTCATTTTTGGAGACATTTAATTGTAATTTGGTATTTAGAGGTTTCTTGTACTGGTGAATCTGAATATCTTATTATGCTTATTTTTAACGTAACGTATAGAGGGCGCTCTAGAGAGTTTATTGTCGTACTTTTTTTACGTGAATATTTTTAAAATATGTTTCTTGAAACGACATTTAATTTACTTTAAAAAAGACATAATTATCATGTGTCACCAGTACACCAGTTTTGAGAAAAATGGCTTTGAATGTGAAAATGTTGAATACTTACTACATCAGTAACGCTACTTCAGGATGAAAAGACAATTACCTAAAGTTGCACTACTTCGTAATTTACTTAAAATTGAAAAAAAAATTACAATTCCACATTTAAATCAAGGATACATTACGTAAAAAAATCTTATTATGTTTGCTATGGCCGCGTATTTCACTCATAGTTTTAACTTTCAACTCCAGATTACTCCCATAGTAACAATTATAAAAACAGTTGTTCCCATGGAAATAAAGTGAAGATTAAAGTTAAACTGTAACTGAAATACGGGTCTTATGTGCCTGATTCAATGTAGACCTAAAACAGTAATATTCAGCATTATCATATTCAAAGTCATTTTTCTCAAAACTGTTATACTTTAGCGACATGTAACAAGTATACCTTTTTTAAAGTAAATTAAAAGTTCTTTCAAGAAAATGAATGTAATTTAAAAAATATTCACGTTAAAAAAAGTACAGCAATAAACAAAGGAATATCAGGATCTCGAGAGCGCCCCCTATATGTTACGTTAAAAATAGGAAGATTTCAGATTCAGCAGTACAAGAAACCTTTAAATACCAAATTACAATTAAATATCTCCAAAAATGAACGAGTTTTGCTAAAATATTGAAATAAAAAAATTATCTTTGAAAGGCCATAACTTTTTAATGAAGCAAAATTGTACTAAGATAAATTGATCTATATCGATTTGTTTTGACCCAAAGAAGCCACCCTTGAAGTATGGCCCATTCTTTACCGGACACCCAGTATACAGGGTGGGCCAATAGTGCGTATTCAGAAGATAGCGACTTTATTATTGCATATTCTTAAAATCCGTGTGCGCTAAGACTTAGATGAGATATAGCTGCATGATTTAAAATTAGTTACAATTATACAGGCTGTTTCGTCTGGATGTGCCAACCCAAAGTTATGTTTTTTTAAATGGAGCACCCAGTATATTATGAGCTCATCTGATTCGCTTTTAAAAATGGAACAATTTTTTATAAGATGATTACGTACCTAAATGTAATACTTTTCGAGATATTGGCATTTAAACGAAAAAATACGGTATGTTTTGAAACGTTGTAGATACGTTGTTTATTAAAATTTCATTTTGTAATTTTATAGGAATATTACATGACTTGTTGGCAGTAAAAAACAATGTTCTTTTTAAATATAGGTCATATACTTTTTACAGGGTGAATCATAACTCGAATGCCTATTTTATTCTAATTTTTTTAATGGAACACCCTGTATATTATCATTAATTCTGACACATCATAGATTAAGCTTTTCAGTAATATGCGGTTTGGTGTACGTTACACATGGAATTCTCACATAATGACACTTCAAATTCGAAACTCTATAATGCGGCGTTTATTCCGACTTCTAACGGATTACTTCCATGACAAATCATTCATTTTAACTAAAAATTATTTTAAAAAATTGTATTCAATTTGATTTTAAGTTTTTAGTTTGCTAGAAATGAACATTATCACTTGAATTGCTTATTTGATGTACAGAGTGTACATTAATGATTGAAGGGTGTTTGAATTTCCCGCCCATTAGATTATTTGTAAAAGTTGGTACTGCATACTATTCTGTTTTACCATGGGCGGCACATAAAATTATATATTATTAAAACAATTTATTAGTGATTAGAAATTATTTTACGTTTATTAATTACATACATTGATATGGAGAATATAAAAAGTAAAGCAGATATAAAATAAAATTATAACATCTGTTCAAAATGTCCCCCATTTGAATCCAAACACAAATTTACTCTTCTTTTCATGTTTTCGAAAACTTTGTGTCGTGTTTCTGGAGTGATGCTGTTGACAGCCTCTGTAATAGCATTTTGTAATTCTTCTAACGTATGGAGACGTTCTGAAAACCCTGTAGGGGTTCCACCACCGAACATGAAGAAATCAAGTGGGGTTAAGTCTGGTGACCGAGGAGGCCATCTGTCCCTACTTATTAACCTATCCCCAAAGAACTGTTGCAAATGATTCAACGTTGTCAGTGCAGTGTGGGCTGTAGCTCCATCCTGTTGTAATTCATCGTCATGAAGTTCTTCAATGAAAGGATTTAAAATTGTTTCTTGATATGCAAGTGCATTAATATTGTGTTGAAAAAAAATAGGTCCAACGATCCTCCTTCTTGACATTGCCAACCACACACCGATCTTCTGAGGATGTAATGAAGTCTCTTCAAAAATATGAGGGTTTTCTGCACACCATATTCTACGGTTTTGCGAATTTACATAACCGCTGAGATGAAACCATGCTTCATCACTGAAGAAAGTTATGTCTAACATATCGTCATTATTTAAGAACTCATTAAACCATTGGCAATATTGCACTCGACGAGGCAAATCAAGAGGTAGCAACTCATGAGTTACAGTTATCTTATATGGATGTAAATGTAGAACCTTCTTGCAAGCCTTTTGACATGTACCAAGTGATAAATTCGTTTGAGCCGATAAACACCGTAAAGACTTCTTCGGACTTACATCCATTCTTTGATGAATATCTGCGATGACTTCTTCGGTGAGAACAGTGGGCCGGCCTGTAGATTTTCCTATAGAAACACTGCCTGTTTCACGAAATCTCTGAATTATACGGCGGACGTGTTGCATAAAAGAATCATATGTGAATACCACTTCAGGGAACTGTTCTTGAAATTGTTGGTGACAACTTTGATAAGAATAATTCCACACATTTTGTTCATTGCGTATCCCCGATCGAAAATAGGCCTCAACAATAAATTTATTGTGCAGGTCCGTGAAAACCATCGCTAACCTAAAACGTTTGTGTGTATTTTTGTTTCCTGTTATATGGCTGTACTTACCAATGAAAAATGTCTGACAGCAAAAGTGAAAATAAAAATAACCTTTTCGTTAATACTAACTCAATAATAATAAAATAAGGAAATCAAAACGTAAAGAATACAACACACGCACGCTACTGACGAAATTCAACATATCCAGTATGAATACCAATCTTGTAAGACGAAAATTACTAATTCGACAACGCGCCAAATTCAAACGCCTTTCAATCATTAATGTACACTCTGTACATTACTTAAATAATTAAATCATTGATAACAATATGATTTTACATTAACAATAAAATTAACAATTAATTTAATAAATGTTCGAAATGCTGGCCGTGTTGTTCTTCACACAACTGTATCCTATGTATCCTAACGCATTTGCCATGATTAATGCGGAAATGCTGGAAAATGTTCATCGATCCACCCAACAGAGGGTACAGTTGTGTGAAGAACAACACGTATACAGGGTGAGTTATTAAGCGCCCTTTCTTCCATAGCTCATTTATAGAACGAGATAGAATTTTTTTCTATTACAAGGACATTCTACCTATTGAGCACTATAACCTAAAATTATTTTGATACATACAGAGTGTTAGGTAAAATAATGGCAGCAAGCAGCGGGATTTTTTTTAATGGAACACCCTGTGTATTTTCCTATAGAAAGATATAACACTCGATCCTCTAAACAGCAGCACATAAAATAGTTATATTTATTTAACCAATTAAGAGTAAATTAATATTTTATTGAAAACGGTCTGATTTTCAACTTCTCTTAAAATACTAACTGTAAACGTATCGTTTGTCGTACGGGAATAAAAATTGTGAAAGAAAAAATTCTATCTCGTTCTATAAATGAGCTATGGAAGAAAGGGCGCTTAATAACTCACCCTGTATAAGTTTAACATCAAAATTCTTTAAAAATCAAAATCTTTCCGACTGCGACCTACAAATTCATATAAATTTACTGAGGCAGATAATATAAAATGGTCTCATTGTCAAATGGACAACCGGTAGAATATACTATATTGAAAGTCTGCGCAATTGTCAAGACAAAAACTATGCTATGGAAATATATCTATCTAAATTTACCTCCGGCAGGATTTTCTGTCTCCACTGGAGTCAACTCGCAAACTTCACCTTCATAAACTTCTTTAGTTTCACGAATTCTCAAACCAATTGCCCTCCGGAAGTTCTCCATCAGTACTTCGGTCTTTTTAATTTCAGAACTGTACACTTCTGAACCAACCATCGGACAAAACGGGACTTTATTGCCTAGTTCTTGTGCGATGGCCAATGCAATTGCCGTCTTGCCAGTGCCTGGTGGTCCTGCTAGAAGCACAGCCCGACCGGCCATCTTTTTGGTTTTGATCATGTCAACCACGATACCAGCAGCCTGCAAATATGCATATTTAAATAAAATAAGTTTTAAATACGAGTAAGGTTTCCTAACCTCTCTTGCTGTTTCTTGACCGACCAAGCCTGCTGCCATTGGAATTGCATATCCGCTTTCGTCCAAACCTAGCCCTTTAATGTGACTATGGGCACTTATTCTTTGAGTTTTAACCGTACTTTTTACTTCTTCTACTTTCATTTTTGAAATAGCTTACCTCTAGAGCTAAAGTCAATTTTAATGAAGTTTACTCGTTGGTATGGCAACTGACAACAACCGTTAAGTTGGTAATTCGTCAATAAATTTAATAGCGTTTTCGATTGACCGCACTCAGAGTACCTTCATCTCGTGTTATTACATGACGTTAAAAGAAAACGCAAATACACTGATGGCCGTATGCACAGACAAATCTCAAGGTGGACTTGATACTTAAAGCTAACTTCATATCAAATTGTGCGCCGTATAGTTACCTAACCTACATTGTTCAAAGTAAAGGCCACAGATTTATCAAATAGCCAGATTCCCTGTAGAGAAAGAGGAATTGATATTAACTTAAGAGTGAGATGATAAATACACCCATTTAAAAAGCATTGCACATCCTAAGTCACGTGATGTAGGCTTCTAGTGACATCCTTGTCGGATACATGAGCCAAAATTACTCACAGGCATTCGCTATTTCACTCATATGCTGATATCAATCGAGAATGCAGGAAACATAAAGCACTGTCTATCTACCCTGTACAGATCATTGGTAAAGGCACGTAAAGGTTTACTTTAGGTTTGTTCGTTTGTACTGCACGAAGTTACACTGAAAACAGTTAGGTGTAGTTTTGCACAACGTCACGTGATGTGCAGTGTAGATTCGTGCAGGAAAAACTTTAAAGACAAACGAACGCAATTTAAACATACGTGACAGATGATCAGTGCAGTTAACCTTGCTTTCATCCAGGTAAGAGCATAAAATAATGGATCATACAAAAACGTATAGGTCTGTTCCATTTGACAGAATTTCAAGCTATGAACCGTTCAGATCATGCGCAGTATGAAATTTATATCCAATTTTGTAGCACTGCTCATGCTCAGTAAGATTTTGAACGGTTCAGAACTCGAAATCCTGACGAATGGAACGGACCTTATAATTATAACTGTACGGTGACAAACGTTGATCCTGTGAATCAGTGCTATATTTTAAAATCACGCGAAAGTGAGCACTTATAATATTTTTAGTGTGAACTATTTTTATATTAATAGTTATTTGTATACCAAGACCTAAATTTAATTTATCTGTCAGTTAGAATGTGTACATTCAACTAGCGTCACATTCCAACTGACAGATAAATTAACCTTAGGATAAACATCGATCATTAGAAGTGAGATTTTTCAGGTTAGGATATACTGCACTTACTTGTTCGCACTTTAAACACCGAGCAAGAAAGTGCAGTCTAGAGTAACTTGGAACAGATTGCACTGGACAAACGAACGCGATCAGTGCACTTGCACTGTGACAAACGAACGCATTTTTCTGCACTAGGGCACATGGTGTGCACTGGTGTAGACAAACGAACAAACCTAGGCTTAAGTCTAAAGATTTGTCTGTGCATACGGCCATGAGTGCAACCGGTGAATATGAATCCAAAACGCTATAAAACTCGTTTTCCACTCTTCCACTGGGCTGTGTTCGAGAACTACACCCTGGTCATTCCATATGAAGTGATCCAATGAAGGTTGCTTGACCATTTTAAATATTTTTAATTTTTTTTTAGGAGTACAAAAATGGGCACATCCAGAGTCAAGTAAGGTACTAAATCAACACTCCGTACAAATAACGCAATCCCATTCCTCTTGTGAGAGGATTGAGAAACAAAGATAACAAATATAATTATCGCAAGTGCAATAAGGAAGACAACAGTTTTAGGGAATTCTGTTTACCGCAATGTAGGGATGTACATTCAAAAAAAACATCGATGTTTTTTCCGATGTAATACATCGTAATGCTGCATCGATGTTTTTCGATACATCGCAAAAAAAACATCGATGTTTATCGATACATCGATTTTTCAAAGGAAGTTTTTTAAAATAAATAAAAACAACAGTAATTATGATAAATTTTGTCATAAAATTTTCAGACAATACTTTTTTTTGTTCAATAATTCAATAAAAGTCAATAAAAATGGTTCATTATTCTGTTGTATGAAAATTCAACTGTAAACAAAATAAAACCTAACACACATAACACATAACGTTGACGCAAAAATGTATCTATCGCTGGTTATAAGCGTAGTTATAAGTTATAGTTATAATCTTATTAGGGCCGGTTTATCAATCACAAGACAACTCTAACTTTCAGTTTGTTCCCATAGTAACCACTACGAAGATAATTGTTGTTATGGTAATTAACTGAAGCTTAACTTTAACTTAAAGTTAACTTGTGTTTGATAAACCAGGCCGTAATTGCTTGTTTAAATACTGAATTCGTCTTCTTTTAACTAAATAAATACATAATAATTTACGTTTCCTATTTTCGATGCATCGCTTGAAAAACATCGATGTATCGAATAAATATAAACCCCTACGATGCATCAGATTGATTCGATGTATCGAACCTCAAATATCGATGTTTTCGATGCATCGATGTATATTGAATATCCCTACCGCAATGTCACTGGTTTCAATTTAAAAGTGTATTAGGTTATGTCTAGTTAAGTTATTTACCAATAAAAAAGTTGTTATTTTAAGAAGTGCAGAATGTTTCTTTTACGAAAAAGGCGGAATCATTAAGGGCGTGTACCGAAATTACCAAATTGTAACCAGGTTGGTTGTGGTTGCTAAATATTGCGTTCCGTAAATAACAGATTCCATTTAAGAAACGCAATATTTAGCTACCACAACCAACCCTGGTTACAATTTGGTAATTGCGGTACACGCCCTAAATGTCATGCGATAAAAGTTTGGGATGCGATATTTAAACTCAATTTTCTTAACCACTGACAGTAACTTTGACAAACGTCACTTCAAATAATACATATTTCCAACTGTTTTTTATCCCTAGATGAGAGGAATGTGCGATAAGGATAGATATAAAAAATCACTAAATGCGTTACCTCTATACGAAGTATGTTGATTTAGTACCTTAGAGCCAAGTAGCACTGAGCGCTCTGCTACATAGCGGTAGCGAAGAGCGAAGAGAGAAGTTCTGGATGCATTAGCTACTTTTAATTGAGTGGCCGACGTAAGTGGGCATTTTGTATAAAATCAGATAAAACGAACTGTTTTATGTGTTTCTGAAAATAAGATAATTGTTTCGGAATCGAACATTTTGAAACGTAATTACATTAACTAAGGTACAGATTCATGAACGGGAATGAAATTTGATAATTCCTTTAATTCAAAGTTTAAAACTTTTTACAGAATATATTTTCACCAATAGGACGTTCCTGCTCACTAGTATGGTGGGGAAAGAGCGTTCTGAATTCACGCTACATAAAATGGCGTCCGCTCACAAAGCTGCTCAAATGTAGCACAAGTAGCAAACGCATCCAGAGCTTACGCTAGGTAGCGGCTCACTGATGGCTGGAAGTGCACAATGATGTTATTAAATTTTTATCTCAGCCCGTTTGTTTATGGCGGCCATTTTTGTTTTGCAACGCGCACCAATTAAGCCGGTTGCACAATGGGTTTGCGTAAAACATAAGACATAAGTCGTAAGAAACACATTTGCTTTGTTCTCGTTACGGAGCTATTGTGTTACAGGGCACTTCTTTCCATAGGTTGAATTACTGTTATGTCTTACGTCTTATGTTTTATGCAAATTCATTGTGTACTGGCCTTTAGGGAGTTTGCAGCCTCCTCTTTAATTTTGTGTCTCAGCATAAAAAGCCTGATTTGTTTCCTTATAGGTGAAAATGTTACTTAAAGTTTGACATCGGAATTTAACAAATGCCACTTTTTGGAGCCTAAGGACCGATTTCATAAACAAATTTAATGCTCCTTTTAAATTTAATGTAGGCATTAAAATAAAAATCAATTTCATAATACAACGCGTGATCAATATCTTTTCTAATCAAGTGACCTATGGAAAAAAATTATGTCTTTGTTTGGTTCATTATTTCAAATGCCATTTGAATTATTTTTATTGCATTCCTATCATTTTGTGTAGGAATGCAATATAAATATGTAATTCAAGTGACATTTGAAATAATGAACTAATAAAAGACACATGATTTTATTTCCATAATTCACTTGATTAGAAAAGATATTGATCACCTGTTATATTAATGTAACATTAGCATATAATGTAGAATAAACTTTAATGTAACAATCTGGATCCATTTTTAATTCTGCCTTTAATGCAATAATATATTTAAGTATTTCATTTCAAGAGTAAAGATAGAGGAAAGGGGTTGCCCATGGCTGTGTACAACTGAAACTAACAAAACTTTGTATGGACCAAAACACCTTTAGTTTTAACAACAAACTTTCGGCACTTTCCCCGTTCCTAGCCAACCTTTTTCTAAATAACTAGAAATTGAAATTTTGTGAAAAGGACACTATGTATATTTTCTCAAATTAAGAAAGACATTTATTTCCTAATTCCAAAAATATGTAGTTTGTCTATATTTGGTTTCATACTTCTTGCGATATTTAAATTTAAAATTTAAAAAAATATGCATTTACTTTGATTAATAAGGAGTTTATTATGTGTAGCAAGTGTTAAACTAATTAAAAGTCACTTTATAAGTCAAAACGCTAACATCTAAGACAAATTAACATATTATATGAAATAAATTAATAAAAATATACCAAAACAGTAATAATTTCAAACTTAAATATCGTAAAATGTATGAAACCAAATATAGGCAAACTACATATTTTTGGAATTAGGAGAAAAATATCTTTCTTAATTCTAGAAAATATACTGAGTGATCCATTTAAAATAACAAAGTTGATACTCATTTGTTAGGTTTCCGATTGTCATTTGTTTCTTTTTAAAGTCAATTCTGGCGGTTCAGGCAAATTCCTAAAACTTTTGTATTTAACATTTTTTGATATGTCTAATAATAAAATGTGTGGTACCGTTCAAAATATAAACAAAAACCCTGTACATCTAGTTTTTAGTAAACAATTTTGTGAAAAGGGCGTTTTTGCGTTTAATTATACCGTATGATTTTTGAAATTTTAGATAAAGGGAGGCCGTGAAAGCAAAACGCATGGCGTAAATTAGCAAATACAAGAGTTTATTCAAAATGATATTTACAAAACTTCAAAATGCATTCATAATTGAACGATATTTTCGCAGTGGTGTTAACCAAAACGTACATAACGTATGAGTTAATTTAAGCTATATGTTTTCTTCTTCACGGCCTCCCTTTATCTAAAATTTTAAAAATCATACGGTATTTCACAAGTGCTCAATACATCAAACTATTGTACAGTGATCGCCAGATAAGTCGGGCCATATGGGAAATCTTTTTATTATTGACTTCTCAGAAAAATTTATTCTTTATGGAAGCTCCTGCATCTTCCCAAACTTAAAATGCACTCTTCGAGCCCTTTTGATTGTTCTAGAAATTCGTCCTTCAAACTTCCAGACTGTTCTCGAAGTTTGTCTTCTAAATTTCTAGATTGTTCCAGCAGTTTAGTTTCCAGATTTGTCGATTGTTGCATTAATTTATTTTCAAGTTTCTCTTCTAAAATTTTCACATTTTCTTCCGTGTTTCTAGAATATTCCATTAATTTACCTAGATCGTCTTTCAAATTTCCAAGATCGTCTTTCAGATTTCCGGATTGTTCTCTAAACTTTTCTATCACAAAATCTTTTAAGCGGACACTAAATCTCGCACTATAACACTTTACGTTTCACCGTCCTTCGGCAGCTTCGTCAGAAGTGAAAAATATGTTCACTTCTGACGTGCGCGATTTAGTGTCCGCTTAAAAGATTTTGTGATACAAATTTCATCGGACAAGAACCAACTGTAAATCTAAACTTTTCATCTAAATTTCTGGATTGTTCCAGCAATTTATTTTGCAATTCAACTTTGTAATTTCCAGATTGTTCTCGAAATTTCTCGTCTAAACTTCTGGATTGTTCCAGCAATTCATCTTTGAAATTTCCAGATTGTTCCTTTAATTTATTTTGCAATTCATCTTTGAAGTTTCCAGATTGTTCCTTTAATTTATCCTCTAATATCTTACTTAAATCTGCAGGACTGCCCGAGATCCGGATCCTCCCCTACTTCTAGTAGCGCTTGGTATAGTCTCTCTTGCAAAATCGATTTCTTTCCGGAGATTTCCAATTCGCGTTCTTCTAATTCGGCTTTTAATTCTGTCACTTTTAAGTCTCTAAGCAGCACTTTCTTTGTAGCCATTGTTTTTCTTTCGACACCACACTTTGTTTATTAATTTGTTTAAATTTAATTCAATTTAATTGTTTATTTATTTCGATGAACCTCAAACCTGACACCACTGTAATGATTTTGTTAAAGAAATATATGCGATATCAAGCGTACTATATATGATACAAGTGTGCGCTGTTTGTTTATATATAATCAGTTGTTCAAATATACCTGAAAGTTACACATTGTACTGCATTTCTCTTCGTATTTTCCTTGCTTATTGCCTCTAGTTTCATCAGGTTATGGGCCCAGTAACTACCCAGAAACGTGAAATAACATGAACAAGTAGAAATAGTTAGTACTCAAGAATTTTTGACGTTGGTTGGTTTTGATATTTGGTTCCTGTTTTATGCTATAATGAATTCTAACAGTATCGTTCGTTTTGAGCCTCTAAATAAGGCAAATTACGAAACCTGGAAAATCAAATGCGAGCAGTTTTGATAAAAAACGATGCTTGAGGATATGTCAGTGGTACAATCGTGAAGCCCGAAATAGGTGCAGAAAATGCAGCAGCATCGGCTGAAGCTCTGAGACGTTGGACTGAAGCGGATTTGAAAGCTCAGTCGGACATAATCTTTGTCAATAAGTTCGTCAGAGATAAAACCCGTAAAAGGTGCAAGACATCTCAGAAAATTTGGACCACGTTAGAAGAAATTCATCAGTCAAAGGGACCGGCACGGAAGGCAGCGTTATTAAATCAGTTAATTTCTCATCAAATGCAGGAAGGCGATGATGCACGTGATAATACTCAGGAATTTCTTGACATTGTTGATAGATTGGCAGAGATGGGTATTGAAATAAATGATGACTTACTAACTGTAATGTTATTGCGAAGTCTACCAGAAAGTTTTCAAAATTTTCGATGTGCAATTTCGTCGCGTGATGACCTGCCTAAACCAGAAATGTTGCGAGTAAAAATATTAGAAGAGTATGAAGCACGAAAAGAAAGTAGTCGGAAATCTTTAAATCAAAATGCTTTGGTGGCTGGAAAATTCGTAGATAAGAAAAGTAGATTCAAGAAGAATGAAGTCGAAAAGAACGAAGTCCGAAAGAAGAATTTTAAGTGTTTTAAATGTCACAAATTTGGACATAAAGCAAAATACTGTAATTCAACCAAAACTGTAGGACAGTCTGCAGGATGTGTCGATAATATGTGTGTGAAATGTACATCTAGCGCTGAAAAAGTTTTCTCAGTAGACAATCATTCAAATCATGACATTTGGTGCATTGACAGTGGATGTACGTCACATATGTGTAAAAGTATTGACAATTTCGTTCAAATTGATTCGTACAAATTGGGTAAATTGAATCTGGCGAACAAGGCATGTACGGACATTAAAGCCAAAGGAAGTGTTTCTTTTTCGACCAAGATAGACGGTCATGAACAAAGAATACGTCTTCAAGAAGCTCTGTATGTACCTGATCTACGATCAAATCTTATTTCTGTTGGTAAAATTACTGATAAAGGCCATACCGTAATTTTTAACAATGAAGGCTGAGGTAATCGACAACGAAGGAAATGTGATTCTTGTCGCAGAACGTTCAAATGGACTCTATTACGTTCAAACCAGTAAAGTAAACGAATGCAGAGCGATCAACCAGTCGACAAATTCAGCAAAATTACCAAGAGTTAATTCTCTGGAAGATTGGCATATTCGTCTAGGACATCTGAATCTGAAAGATTTGCGTGAAGCCATTAGAATTGGTTGCAATTGAAGGGCACAGAAAAATGCGAATGAAGATTTTGT
Source organism: Dorcus hopei (assembly GCA_033060865.1). Taxonomy (NCBI): domain Eukaryota; kingdom Metazoa; phylum Arthropoda; class Insecta; order Coleoptera; family Lucanidae; genus Dorcus; species Dorcus hopei. The sequence goes on from CM065424.1 coordinate 37,082,927, forward strand.
GTGCGAGGTATGTTTTGAGGGAAGATGTCCCGTCTTCCATTTCGAAGAATTCTGAGAACAATCTGAATTGGGAGATATGATTCATTCAGACATATGCGGGCCGATGAGAGTCATTTCAAATGGGAAAAGCAGATATTTCATCACATTCATTGATGACTATTCAGGATGGTGTGAAATAAAGTTCATCGAGCATAAAGTCAGGCAATAGAAATGTTTGAAGAATTTGGGGCATGTTGAAACTCAGAAGGGGAAGAGAATCAAGATTTTTCAAACGGATAATGGTTTGGAGTACGTCAACAACAAGTTTGATAGTCTTCTTCGATGTCACGGGATTAAACGACGTTTAACAGTACCCTACAATCCCGAACAAAACGGCGTAGCAGAAAGGCGAAATAGAACATTGATGGATACAGCGAGATGCCTGTTGATTCAGTCAAAGTTGCCATCATCTTTTTGGGGGGAAGCTGTGAATACGGCGAATTTCATCAGAAATAGATGTCCTACAAGTAAGTGCAGGGGAAGACACCTTACGAAGCATGGCATGGGAAACCCCGAATGTAAAGTTTCTTCCGACGTTTTGAAGCTGCGATGTACTTGTAATGAACAGAACCCCAAACAAGTAAGTTGACACCTAGATCAAGAAAAGGCATTTTCGTGGGTTATAGCGTAGAATCCAAGGGCTACAAATTTGGCTTCCGGATGAACAAAATCGAAATATCACGCGATGTCAGATTTTTGGATAACATTTCTATCAGACTGACCAAGTATCAGATGATCCTTTTCAATGAAGAAAATTGAGACTGTGCGATCTGAGGCGATTTTCGTACTGATATTCAGCTGGTGAGATCACAAAACTCAGAAGACAATTCTGATGTTATCGATGATAACGATAACGTTGAAGACCCACTGAATGACGAACTAAATTCCATCGCAAAAGAAGCCGTGGAAGACCGCGAAGGTATTAAGTGGAAAGAGGAGACCACGAAGGAATACAAATTAGTCAACCTAATGACGAAGAGCAGGCCGACATTGCATATCTAACTGAAGTACCTGTGATGCAAGCATTGTCGAGTCAGAGTCAGAAGAATGGATAAAAGCTATGGCAGTGAAGTCAAATCCATACAGAACAATACTTGGGAGCTCGTGAAAAAGCCGAAAGGGCGGAGTGTCATAGGTAGTCGCTTTGTGCTACGAAACAAGTATGGCACGAATGGAAATTTAGAGAAGCGAAAAAGCCAGAATTGTGGCCAAGGTTTCTCGCAACAGCCGGTATAGATTTTCATGAGACGTATGCCCGGTTGCGCGACTAAGCACGATTCGTCTGGCAATTTCACTCGCAGTACAAAGAAAATTTTCATTAAACAATATGATGTGACGACTGCATATCTAAATGGCATACTTGATGAAGAAATTTTCATGGAAGTCCCAAATACGATGGAAAGGTTCTGAAATATATGATTGACAATGAGAACTTGGCTGGTGGCTTGGATAATGAGGGTGAAGACTTCATTAGAAGTTGACATCTGGAAATTATGTTATTGTCACATGAAGAAGGCCCTTTATGGTCTTAAGCAAGCAGGCCGTGCTTGGAATAAAAAGTTGAACAAAGGAACTTCGCAATCTTGGTGCGTTTCCATCAAATGGAGACCCATGTCTATACTTAAGAACCAGTAAATGATTTGATGATGATTGTCATTTTACGTTGATGACATCCTTATCATGTCTCGAAATGTTGAGGAGATTAATCATTTGGTGAAGAGTTGGGAAAGAAATTTAGTTTGAAGAGTCTGGGTGATATAAAACGTTGTCTCGGAATAGATTTCAAGAGAAATCAGAATGTAATCACAATTAGTCAAGGGACTTACATTCGTGAAATTCTGAAACGTTTTAAAATGGAGATGTAAACCAGTATCCACACCTCTCGACGTAGGAATGAAATTGACAAAAGATAATTCCTGGAGTGACTCTGATGGACCAAGCCACCATACCGTGGTTGGTTTGGAGGGCTGTTATATCTTTCCGTTGCAACTCGACCCGATATGGCCCATGCAGCAAGTGTTTTGAGCCAATTCAACGAATGTTTTGGCAAGACTCATTGGACAGCAGCAAAACGGGTTTTGCGCTACTTAAAAGGGACAGTGGATATTGGGATTACGTATGGTAATAATCTTAGCAACAGAAATAGCTTAGAAGGTTTCGTAGATGCCGATTGGGCTGGATCCGTCTGCGACAGAAGATCTTTCACAGGGTACGTTTTCAAAATGAACGGGGGAAGTATATCCTGGGATTCAAGAAAGCAGAGAACTGTTGCTCTATCTTCGACGGAGGGAGAAGTGCGTCGAACATCTAGGACTTTCTGAAATAACAAGATAGGCTTAAACGCTTTTCATCGAGGGGAAGTGTTAAAGAAATATATGCGATATCAAGCGTACTATATATGATACAAGTGTGCGCTGTTTGTTTATATATAATCAGTTGTTCAAATATACCTGAAAGTTACACATTGTACTGCATTTCTCTTCGTATTTTCCTTGCTTATTGCCTCTAGTTTCATCAGATTTTAATGGTTCTATTAGTTTTTATGGAGTATTTTCGTGACCGGCAACGGAATCGGACGTGTTTATTTCGCTTCGTAATTTAAACCTGTCCACGGGTCATTACAAGTGATAAAAACACGAACAATTGTGCACAATTGAAAGTGTAAACAAAGGTAAACAGAGAGGTGCTATTTGTAAAATATGTTCTGATAGGAGGTAGCGCGTGATTGGAGGCAAAAAGAAGACGAGAATAACAATCAATAAGTAGTTTTTGTGATAGCTGATAAGGGATATCGTTTCCGAGCCGTTGAGGCGAGCGAACTCTTTTCGCAGCTAATACCAAATACAGAGTGATTTAGTATTTGATCAAATTGTGTAAGAGATGAGTAGTGACGGTAGCACTAGGGACGAAGGGAGAAAGAAAAGGAATAGAGAGGAAGATAAAAGCCCTTTTGGGAGAAGTAAGAAAACGTTTCGATCATCCTCAAAAATGGAGCAAAAGGAAGAGGATAAACTAGATAAGGTAATAGAGATGATGTCAAAATTAACTATAGAAATCAAAGAAATAAAGACTGAATTACATGAAATAAGGAAAGAACAAGGAGAAACACGAAAAGAAATAATAAAACTCCAAAAAGAAAATGATGAAATAAAAAAGGATAGGGACAAATTAAAGAAAGAAAACGAAGAAATTAGAAAGGGTATGGAAGAGGTTAACCTAAGAATAAAGAAATTAGAGAAGGAATTAGAAAGGGTATGGAAGAGGTTAACCTAAGAATAAAGAAATTAGAGAAGGAAAAAAGACGAAATAATATAATTGTAACTGGGTTAAATCTGGAAGTCAATAAAAGCAATACGTTAAAGGAATATATGAAAAATTTTATAGAGTCGGAAGTCAAGGTAAAAGCTGAGGTTAAAGCAGCACACAAGCTAGGCCCAAGTACTTGCTTAGTGGAAATAGACAATAAAGAAAATAAAAAAGAAATTATGAAAAATAAAAAGTTATTGAAGGAAACGAAGAATAAAAGAATTTATATAAACGATGACTTAACACCAGAAGAAAGAAATACAAATAAAGCAATAAGAGAAGTAGCTAAAGAGGAAAGAAAAAAAGGAAATAGAGTTAAGATGGGATACGAGAAGATAAGTACAAATGGCAGGTGGTATAAATGGGATAATAGGACAAGGACACTGGAGGAGGGATTAAGCAGCGAAGTGAATGAAGCAAAAAACTAAATGAAAGACAAAAGGAAAAATGCAAGATGACGAATGTGGCAAAGAAAAAGGTTACGAAACTGGAAAAGAGGATCCAAATGAGGAATAAGGAAAAAGATTATATAAAAGTAGGAACATGGAACATAAGAGGAACCTTTGAGGAAGGAAAATTAAAGCATATTATAAGTGAAATAAAAAAATATGGATTTGATATAGTGGCGATGCAGGAAACAAAACATATGGGAGAAATGATAATGGAAATTGAAGGATATGTGTTTATGAATAGTGGGGGAAGTAATAGGATGCTTGGTACAGGGTTCCTAATTAATAAAAAACTAAAATCGCTAATATTAGATTTCAAAGCAGTGTCGGACAGACTGTGTCTATTGAGATTAAGGGGTAAATTTCAAAAAATTACATTCATGAATTTCCATGCGCCATCCGAAGAAAAAGATATAGATACCAAAGAAGAATTCTATAATGAAATGGACAGAGCATATGAAGAAATCTCTGATATGAAAATAATTTTGGGTGATGCAAATGCTAAAATAGGAAGAGAGAAATTATATAAAACAACAATAGGGGATCATAGCAAACATGAAAGATCAAATGAAAATGGTGTATTTTTAATAGATTTTGCGAAGGAGAAAAATTTGGTCGTAGTAAGTACATATTTCCAAAGAAAAGAAATTTATAAGGGTACATGGCGGTCTCCAGACGGGAAGACAATAAACCAGATTGACCATATTTTAATTGAAAAACCGGAAATAAAAGCAATTAAAAACATAAGATCGTATCGGGGTCCGGATGCAGATACTGACCATTTCATGGTGGGAGTAAGGATAACGCAAATTCTACCAGTTATTAGAAACCAAATGAGAGCGAGAAGAGAAAATAAAAAAGTAATTAGATTGAAGAGTAGAGGAGAACAAATACAATATGAAGAGATGATAAAGAAAGAATTAGAAATTATGGTGGAGAATGATAGCATTGAAGATAAATGGAAAGAACTGAAAATAAGTATAGAAAAGGCTGCTAATAAAAGTGGCAATAATGAAACAAAGCTGGTTTGATGAAGAATGTAAAAAAGAATTGGAAGAGAGGAACAAACAAAAATTAAAAATGTTAAAAGAAAAAACACAAGAGGCAAGAACTAAATACGAACAGCAACGAAGGAAAACAAAGAAGGTATTAAGGGAAAAGAAAAGGAAGTATAGTGAAAATATACTACAGGAAATAGAAGAAAACTATAGAAACAATCACATTAGGAATTTATACCAAAGAATAAAAAGTGAAAGACGAGAATTCCAATCGAAGACTGTTTGTTACAAAAACAGAAGTGGAGAAATTATAGCTGGGGAGAAAGAAATACTAAACAGATGGAGAGAGTATTTTGATGAATTATTAAACCAAGAAAGCGAGACAGCTCAAGACGAAGGAGAACAGAATATACAGGAACGCCAATGTCAGGAAGAGGAACCACCACCGAGCAAGGAAGAAATTGAGGAAATAATAAGAAAATTAAAAAATAATAAGAGTCCTGGAAGCGACGGAATATCTGCGGAATTATATAAACATGGTGGACAAATATTAAAAGAACAGTTGCAACGGTTGATAGAGGAAATTTGGAAAAAGGAGCAGTTACCAGAAGAGTGAGGAAAGGCCATAATTTGTCCTATACATAAAAAGGGTGATAAAAGCGAATGCGACAACTATCGAGGTATCTCTCTGTTAAATGTAGCATATAAAATAATGGCAATCTATATAAAGAATAAGCTAGCGAAAGAAACGGAAAATATAATTGGAGAATATCAGTGTGGTTTTAGGAAAGGAAGAAGTACCGTAGACCAAATTTTTGCGCTAAGAGAAATACAGGCGGAAAGTTATGAATATGGAAAAACTACGATGGTCCTCTTAATTGATTTCAAACAGGCCTATGACAAAATAAAACGAAAGGAGCTTTACAAAGCATTGGAAGAACTAGGAGTCAGTAATAAATTGATAAAAATGATAAAATTAACGCTACAAGGAACAAAGAGTGCTGTTAGAATACAAAACAAATATACAGAGACGTTTGAGATCAGGGAACGGGTAAGGCAAGGAGACCCGCTATCGTCGCTACTTTTCAGTATAGTGTTAGAAAAAGCAATAAGAGATGCTAATATCAACAGGACGGGATTTATTTACCAAAAAAGGCACCAGTGTCTAGCATTCGCGGATGACCTTGTACTCATAGCAAGAAGTAAGAAAGAGCTAAAAGATGTAACGGAAAGGTTGGAAGAAGCGACAAGAAAAATAGGCTTATACATAAATGAAGAAAAGACAAAATATATGGAGTGGATAGATAAGGAGTTTAAAAAGGGAAGTTACTTGACAGTAATAACTAGAGAAGGGAAAAGATACAAGTTTGAGGAGGTGGATAAGTTCACGTACCTGGGAACAGTATTTACAAGAAAACCAATTATAGATATTGAAGTACAGGCACGAATAATGGCAGGAAATCGATGTATAGGATCACTTAGTAGGGTACTAAAGAGTAAAAATATCTCTAGGAAGGCAAAGTTAAAAATTTATAAAACAGTAATAAGACCTATAGTAACATATGCAAGCGAAACATGGACCTTGAATAAAATAGTGCAAACAAGATTAGAGGTGTGGGAAAGAAAAGTGCTTAGGAAGATATTTAGAGGAAAGAAATACGAAGATGGATGGATAAGAAGAACGAACGATGAGTTGAAAGAACTTTACAAGGAGACAAGTATAACAGGAATTATAAGAACACAAAGGCTAAGATGGCTGGGGCACATAGAGAGAATGCCTGAAGAAAGAGTGCCCAAGCTAATAACTAAAAATACAATCGGTGGGAAGAAGAGAAGAGGCCGTCCAAAAACAAGGTGGAAAGCGGAAGTTGAGAAAGATATAGAAATAATAAAAGTTAAGGGATGGAAAGAAAAAGCGAAGAACAGAAAATTATGGAAAAAAATACTCAACCAAGCCATGGGCCTGCTAGGCTCGCAGAGCTAAAATATACAAACTGATTGATTATAAAGGCCCCAAGCTGTAACTCATTTATTTTTATTCAAACACCCAATAAAGTATATATATTCTTAAATGGGACGTTGTTCTCTAGAGAATGAAGTATAAAAATATTTTTTTGTCTACACTGTATACGAGTGATGACGTCATCGACAATTTTTTTAAATGGCAAGATAATATTTTTTTTACGAAATGTGATAGAAAATTTCTCTTTTCAACCATATCAAACTTTTGTATGCTTACATAAGAAAATTTTCGAGAAAAGTTAAAAACATAACTTACTCGGCTTAACTTTTAAAACATGTTAATATTTAAAACAGGCCATTAATAGAACAGAACATCAAAATAATTTTACTGAAATCTGTCATATTTTATTTAGTTTGTAAAAAAATTGTATCTTAAATACAGTAATGTCAATCTGGCTTCGTAAGAAATGAATAAATTTATTGAAGAAGCCGATATGATAGAGATTTACTACAATTGTAGAAAAAGTAGTGCAGTAACTTTACAGTTATTTGTTATTAACGTATTCATAAAAAATGTATAAATCAAGCAACGAAAGACTATTGTAACAATTGCAGAAAATTATGAATTAATAAGAAACAACTGTAAAACTGCTGCATTATTTTTTCTACATTCGTAGCAAACCTCTGTCATATCGGCTTCTTCATTAATTTTATTCATTTCTTACGACGACAGATTGACATTACCGGTATTCTAAATACAATTGTTTACAAACTAAGTAAAATATTTCAGTAAAATTATTTTGATGTTCTGTTCTATTCATGGCCTGCTTTAAATATTAACATGCTTTAAAAGTTAAGCCAAGGAAGTTATGTCTTTAACTTTTCTCAAAAATTTTCTTATGTAAGGATACACAAGTTTGATACGGTTTGATAAGTAAAATTATTTTGATGTTCTATTCTATTCATGGCCTGCTTTAAATATTAACATGCTTTAAAAGTTAAGCCAAGGAAGTTATGTCTTTAACTTTTCTCGAAAATTTTCTTATGTAAGGATACAAAAGTTTGATATGGTTGAAAAGAGAAAAAAATTTTCTATCATATTTCGCAAAAATAATATTATCTTGCCATTAAAAAAAATTATCGATGACGTCATCACTCGTATACAGTGTAGTCAAAGAAAAAAATTTATACTTCATTCTGTAGAGAACAACGTCCCATTTAAGAATATAAATACTTTATTGGGTGTTTGAATAAAAATAAATGAATTATAGCTTGGGGCCTTTATAATTAATCAGTCTGTATATATATTAATTTTTATTTTAAAACAAAACACGAAATAGTCAATAAACTAATTTATTTAAAAGCAAACTAATTAACACTAAATAATTTACAAGCTTAAATCTAATTTATTTTAACAGCCGAGCGAAAAATCTAACGCGAAACTTTAATGCGAAACTATCTAATGCCGAATTCTTCCCGAACTGTGGCCCACTCCCGGCCGCGTGCATTTTATATACCGAAGCTGTTGTTCTCGTATTTTCTGGAAGGCGACAGGCTGTCTGATCTAGTTTATTCTGCCGCCAGCACTTTCTCGGCTGTCACCTAAGGTGCGTCGACTAGACGGCTGTGACGCAAGAGACAGTCTGACGCCGGCTGGTGTCGACGAATCATTACAATATTGTAAAAAAATTCAAAGTAATTCAATTACTTTAGAGTAATTCAATTACTTCAGACTAATTCAATTACTTTAGACTATTTCAATTACTTTGTCTGTTTGAATTATTATTTGAATTACTTTAGAGTAATTCACTTACTCTAAAGTAATTGAATTAGTCTAATGCCCGATTTCTTCACCGCCTTATCTTGAGGTTAAATTTATCTGTCAGTTAGAATGTGACACATAGTACGTGTACGGCCAACTATACGTCACATTCCAACTGTTAGATAAATTAACCTTAGGTTAAACATGGTGAAGAAATCGGCCATAAGTAATTGAAATACTCTAAAATAATTCAATTACTCTAAAGTAATTCAAATAATAATTCAAGCAGACAAAGTAATTGAAATACTCTAAAGTAGTTGAATTAGTCTAAAGTAATTCAATTAGTAATTGCTCTGCAACTTCAAATACTTTTCGTTTTAATTGGTAATTGCCAATACTTTGTATATGAATAGAAAAAGATAATTGATAATTGCCAATACTTTCAAAGTAATTGAAGCTTGTTATTTGAATTACTTTTTTTTAAATAATTTGCCCAGCTCTGTATAAAAGTAATTATAATGCATTATCTGGGGTTGGTTGTATAATTGGCGCAAGATCTAAAAAAATTGGTGTTAAGAGTAAACTTTGTTCAATTTGTCAAAAAAAATAAGACAAGGAAAAAAATGCAACACACGCATTTTAAAAATTGGACCAAAACTTCAATTTCTATGGAAAGTCATATTGTCTTAGAGGGATTTTAATCATCAAATGGCAATGCATAGTTTGAACTAATTTGCAGTACTTGCGGCATTTAACAGTATTAATGGCAATACTATCCGTAGTCATTAATAGGGTTCAGAAACGGTGCCAACTTTGCATTGCAAACAATGGTGGCTTATTTGAGTGATTTAATAGGTCTGTTCCAAGCACGCTTTGTGACCGTTTCGAAACCGTCACAAGCATGCACTCATCAAAGTTTTACACTCGACAAAGTTGTAAACATCGATCATTATTTCGGTGGGCAACTGATTATGACGGTTTCTTGAACGGTCAGAAAGCGTGGTTGGAACAGAGCTAAAATTTTTTATTATTATTTTTGTGATTGAGTTTGGTTTTGTTTTGCCAATAAAAATATTTAAATTACCATACAAATTAATTCAAACCGCATCTAAATATTCTAAGTAACAAAAAAGTTACGGCAAATAAAAGAAATTATGAAATTTTGTTTTTTTTTTATTTTAACCAAGTTGGCCATGACAAGTAAAATGTGAAAATGTATTCTTAATGAGCTCTTGAACCCGCGCCTTTTTACTAATTTAACCATCTCTCTATATCTTCGAATAAAAAAGTTACCCATGTTGTCCCAACGAAATCCGGGCACCCTGTTTGTAAACGGCAAAATTATAGACGACGGTGACAGTAGCGTATATAGAAAAATTCGTGATGCTAAACCCTACGGTCCTAACATTTTTATTGAAAAAATAGAATGTCGTAGTCATGTTTTACGCAACTACTGCAACAAATTAAGGGATTGGTGAAGCTCCATATTTAATAGCTTCGAGAGAATTTTCCAAGAAGGCCACAGGATTCCCGCTGGGTTCAGGTACACGGTTATAAATAATGCCAACACTGTACATAAAGTTGCCTAATTCATTCGTTTTTTCGAAGTGTTACCGGACCTTTTAATTGCTAATTTAACTTAAACGTTCAAGTTTTACTTAAAAAAAAATGTCTCCGCATTAGATATTAAGCTAATCTATATTTTGATATAAATTTCATTGAATAATTTTCTTTTGTTACCGAGAAAAACGGATTCTTATTTTATCACAAAAAACAATAATAAAAAAAATACTGTAGATATGACTCCAGGGGCGCGTTCACAATAAACGTCGGGCGTGCAACTTTTTACCCCTCGCGTTCATAATAACCTCAAGTTAAAAAGTTGTTCCGTTCATAATAAACGCACCATTTCGTCCGGTAAACAAATTTTTACCTATAATACTAATACTATACATATAGTACTAACAATGTAATCCATTGTTCTGGTTTCAGGACGCTTTCAGTATTTCAATCTTCATTATTTGACCGTTTTGACAGCTCGTTTCAAAGCGTTCATAATAGTCTGTTGTCCGGGCAATCGTCCTGCCAGGGTAAACACACTTTGTCGGGCGTTTATTCTGAACGCACCCCAGGGGACCTGTTCAGTCTTGACGACTTTTTGCGATAGAATGAAGACGATTATTCCATAAATTTGCTTTATTCAAAAAACTCGTCAAGACTGAACATTGGTCCATACGAGCCGGATTCGACGACAATTTTGGATAATTGGTTCGAATCACAAAAGAAAAATCAAGTTGAAGACATATCGTCAAATTCAAGAAGCGGCGGCACGTCGCAGTAAGTAAAGAGGCGTCGGCACGGCGCAGAAATTAGTGAGTTATTGCATATCAAGTTAAAAAGCGTCGGCACGACGCGAAGATTAGGGTGACAGCAAGTCATCAGGCAAGTCATACACAACAAGGCATCAGCCAGAATCCTAGGCCACGAGCGGCGGCACGTCGCAAAAGGCAACATTTTGGCAACAAGTATCAGGCAATAGGAAGCGGTTAGCGTCAGCGCGGCACAAGCAGTACCAGGCGTCAGCGCGGTACAAGCAGTACCAGACGTCAGCGCGGGATAGAAGACAAGAGGTAGCGGCACGTCGCATTTAAATTGAACATCGCCACAGCAAATTTGGATTCATCGGATTAGTATTCATTTAATTACATCAAGAGTAGGTACATTCAAAAAAAAGTTACTTACATTTGTAGGAATTCGTAGAATAGTTTTAGAACGCGCAAGTTTATATTGTATTGTGTTTCATAAACAGTACTTACATTTCATTTGTGATATCTGGTTTTTACAATTTATTCATAGATCGCTTGCATAATAGTAAAAATTAGAATGGAGGAATTAGAGCAATCAAGACGTAAAAGATCTATCATTAAGTCTCGGTTAACTAGATTCAAAATATTTTTAGACAAATGTCAGGAAGATCCATCAAAAAATATTGAAATTCCAATTCGCATTGAACGAATTGAAAATTTATGGGATGATTTTGATAAAGTTCAGACAAGAATCGAAATTATTAATGACGAAACAGAGCAAGAAGATGAACGCGAAGAATTTGAAAATAAATTTCATTCATTAATTGCAAAAGCCAGATACATAATGAATCCAATTATTAATCAACAAGTTACTAAACCTAATCTCAATTTTCAATCTAATGTGCTTACTCAGCAAAGTTCAATTAAATTGCCTATTATAGAGGTTCCTAAGTTTGATGGAAGTTGGGAAAAATGGATGGCATTCAAAAATATTTTTATGTCACTTATACATGAAAACAAAATGCTAAATGGGGTACAAAAATTACACTATTTGAAATCAGTGTTAACAGATAAAGCGGCAAAATTAATTGAATTTTTTGATCTGTCAAATGAAAATTATGAAGTTGCGTGGGAATTAATTAAAGATAGATTTGAAAATAAAAAGCTAATTGTGCAACATCATGTTCAATCCATAATAAATAGACCCCACATAACAAAAGAATCACATGTAGAATTACAACATCTATATGACTCTGTTCAACAACATTTAAAATCATTAGAGAAATTAGGGGAACCAGTTTATTATTGGGATACTCTTTTGATTAATATATTATTGCCTAAATTTGATGTTGTAACTAAGCGGGATTGGGAATCTAAAAGAACTGACAAGTAAATTGCTTACATTAGGGATTTGATTACATTTTTAAAGACTAGATTTCATTCTTGGAAGCGCTTTCTAGAGCAAAATGTGGTAACTTCAGTAAATTTAATTATGAGTCAGTGAAATAGCTGGAAGCAAAAATTAAATTCTTCAAACAGGATCATACATTTCTTTAGGAGAACGCACACGTTCAATTTGTAGTGAAAAACATAAAATTTTTGATTGTTCTCAATTTAAATCATTAAGTGTGCAGGACAGATATGCAAAAGCAAGGGATTTAAAATTATGTTTCAATTGTTTAAAGCCATTCCATGGTATTAAATGTCAATCTGGTTCATGTAAAACACGCGGAAAATTTCACAATACTTTATTGCATTTCCATAATAAAATAGTTAACTCTAACGCTGGTTCACTTACCAAAACACAAAAAGAAAATCTTTCAAATGTATCGGTCTCATTAGCTCGCAATGAAATAAATTTTGAAAAAGATAAACGAACTTCAGATGAACCAGAAATACTTTGTTCTTCGGCAGGTGAGATTTCGCAGGTATTGTTAGCAACCGCTGTTGTTTTAGTAACAGATAAATTTGGTAAATTACATAAAGCTAGGGCCCTGTTGGACTCCGGTTCGCAGGCAAATTTTATTAGTAAAGATTTAAACAAACGATTACAATTGGAGTATCAATCAATTAATACAAGAATCAAGGTATAGTTCAAACAAACACATTTTCTTCAACTCAAGTACAAACATGCATACAGTCCAGATTTCAAGATTATTCCATAAATTTATCTTTTTGACATTAGAACAAGATTACAGACAACTTGCCAACAATGAAGATTGAATTTAAATGTATTAAAATTCCAAAATCAATAAATTTAGCAGATCCTGAATTCCATATTCCTAATAATATTGATATTCTTTTGGGTGCACAGATATTTTGGGATTTGATGTGCCAGATCAAATCAAGAAAACAGCAGGACATCCAGTATTGCAGAAAACAAAAATTAGGATGGATCATTTCTGGATCAATTTGCACATCAAATGAAGTACAGAATGAGGTTGAATGCTATTTTAATCAAGACGCGATGTTACATGAAAAAATGGAAAAAATTTTGGTTATTGGAAGAAATTCCAAACACACAGCATAATTCAAGAGAAGAAGAATATTGTGAAGTACACTTTCAAAGGACACATTCGAGAAATAAAGATGGTAGGATTGTGGTAGAATTGCCTCTAAAAGATGAGTATATTAATTTAGAGACTCGACAGAAATTGCTACAAAAAGGTTTTTTGGCGTTAGAAAGAAAATTAAATCGAAATTTGGAATTAAAGAAACAATATCATGAATTTATATCAGAGTATCTTAAATTGGGTCACGCTGAAAAATAACTGATAAAGTCGAATCTTCTACATTTCCTACATATTTCTTGCCTCATCATCCTGTAATAAAAGAAGAAAGTACTACCACTAAGTTAAGAGTTGTATTCGATGCTTCATGTAAAACAAGTTCTGGTATATCGCTCAATGATGTTCTTTATGTAGGTCCTAAAATTCAACAGGAACTTTTCCACATTGTTGTGAGATTTAGACAGCACGCATTTGCTATGTCCGCCTACATTGCCAAGATGTATCGACAGGTGGAACTTAAAAGGGAACAACGAAAATTGCAGTGCATTCTTTGGAGATGGGAACCTACACAGGAAATCGAAAGGTATTAACTTGGAACAGTCACGTATGGAGAAGCAAGTTCTTCATTTTTGGCGATAAGATCTTTGCATCAAGCTGCTATAGATCTCAAAGAAGACTATCCAAAAGCGCACGACGTAATATTACAAGATTTTTACGTAGATGATCTTCTGACTGGTAGTCAAACTGAAGAGGAATTGTTATTATTGAAAAAAGACATCACAAATGTATTGCAATCTGCACAATTTGAATTAAGGAAATGGACGTCAAATAGTAAATCTATATGTGACGACTCTAAACAAGCAAGTCAACCATCAGTTACGATTGGTCAAAGTACTAAAGTTTTAGGCTTAAGATGGAATCCAGAATTAGATATTTTGCATTTTAAAATTGATATGCCTAATATTCCGTTGAAGGTAACCAAAAGATCGATACTATCATCTTTAGCACAAATATTTGATCCATTAGGATTGCTTGGACCGATAGTAGTGACGGCTAAATTGATTATACAGCAATTATGGCAAGCAAAGTCACATTGGGATGAACATCTGCCAAGAGAACTTCACGTAAAATGGATGGAATGGTGTAATGAAATTAAAAGAGTTAATGATTTACAAATTCCTCGTCCAGCAATTTGTCAAAAAATTTTATTTTTAGAAATGCATGGGTTTTGCGATGCATCCGAAGCTGCATACGGTGCATGTATTTATTTGAAAAGTGTAAATAATTGCGCTGTTAAATATCAAACAACATTATTATGTGCAAAATCGCGAGTAGCACCTTTAAAGAGGATTACATTACCTCGATTTGAAATATGTGGTTGTTTACTTTTAGCCAAGTTATGTAGAGAAGTTTTAGAAGCATTAACAGTTATCATTACAGGTGTACATTTATGGACAGATTCAAGAATTGCTCTTGCTTGGATAGAAGGTGAACCAAATAAATGGAATACATTTGTAGCTAACAGAGTAGCAGACATACAAAGATTAACAGATACTATGCACTGGCATCACGTGCGCTCTGATTATAACCCAGCTGATATTTTATCTAGAGGTTCTACTTTTAATAATTTGCAACAAAGCTCAATTTGGTGGAATGGTCCAAAGTTATTGAAGGAAGAATTTTCAACAGATGATAGTGATGAACAAAACATTACATTTGAAGATATACCTGAAAAAGAAAGTCCATTGTTACATTAACAACAGCAGTCACGGAACCCTTTGAATTTATTATCTAAATTTTCTTCTTTGAATCGACTGAAACGAATTACTGTATGGATATTCAGATTTAAAAATAATACTTTACAACCGAAAACCAGTTAGTAGGTTGTTTAACTGTAGAAGAAATTGATCATGCCATGGAAGTACTTATTAAAATGTCACAACTAGATAAGTTTAAAGAAGAAATTCTGACACTGAAGTCTGGGGAAACCTATATCTTCTAAAAAGCAAAATCTTATCACTAAATCCATTTATTGATTCTAAAGGATTATTAAGAACCGGTGGCAGAGACTTCAAGAAGCTGTATGATTATTCTCAAAGACATCCTATAATAATTGGTAATAAATGTAATCTCACTAATTTAATCATTAAGGATGAACACTTAAAGAACTTACACGCAGGACCACAGGCTGTTTTGTGTTTACTTCGCAACAGATACTGGCTCATTTCAGGGAGAAATACTGTACGTAAGGTTTTACATAAATGCATTGTTTGTTTTAGAGTTCGCCCTAGAACGGCTGATTTTCTTATGGATAATTTGCCTGTAGAACGGGTTCAACCAGCGCGTCCATTTAGTCATACCGGGTTGGACTATGCTGGACCTTTTTCGATTAAATTGAGTCGAAATAAAACTGGAAAGGCATATATGTGTGTCTTCATTTGCCTAACAACTAGAGCGGTTCATCTTGAGCTCGTCTCAGATCTAACCACTAATATGTTTCTTAATGCTTTGAAAAGATTCATTGCTAGACGGGGCAAGTGCATCAGTATAAACTCAGATCGAGGAACTAATTTTGTAGGAGCTAGTAATCATTTATCTGAATTATACAAATTCATACAAAATAAAGAAAACGAAGTTCATGATTTTTTATCGGCACAATCAATTAAATGGAGTTTTATACCTCCTGCATCTCCTCATATGGGTGGCATCTGGGAGGCTGCCGTCAAATCAGCGAAATTTCACCTCAACCGAGTACTAGGTTTAACATTATTGAATTTTGAAGAATTAAGCACATTATTAACACAAATTGAGGCATGTTTAAACTCTAGACCTTTAATAGCATTAACAAGTGATCCTTCTGATTTAACCGCATTAACTCCCGGACATTTTCTAATAGGACAGCCCCTCACTTCTATTCCCAGTGAAAATATTGAAAATACGCCGTCAAATCGTTTAAATAGATTTGAACTTTTAGAGCAAATGAGGCAAAGATTCTGGCGTCGTTGGTCGACAGAATATTTGACTCAATTACAACCACGGCAAAAGTGGAAATCTCAAAAAGATTCTTCCATTAAAATAGGCACTATGGTTATTGTAAAGGACGATAATGTAGCACCTTTGAACTGGCGGTTAGGTAGAATTATTAAAGTTCATCCTGGAAAAGATGATATAATTAGAATTGTGAGTGTTAGAACTCATGCTGGAATTTATCAGCGCCCTTTAACAAAAATTTGTATCTTGCCCTTAGAATAATGTATTAGATTGTAAAAGGTTGATTACTTTCTTACTATTTGTTATATTGTTTAAATGTATTTTGAAAGGGAACCTTTCAAGGGCGGCGGAATTGTACAAATAATTGTGATTTGTAATATTTAGCATGTAATAATGAGTAGGCCAATGTAAACAAAAAAACGATATAGATGTAAACATTATAAAAAAAAGAAGCCACGAGTTTTTTGAATAAAGCAAATTCATGGAATAATCGTCTTCATTCTATCGCAAAAAGTCGTCAAGACTGAACAGGACCCTTAATAGCTTTCTTCGCGGAGACGTTCCGAACTACACCATTTCCAATTGTAATTCAGAATTCTTCAGTTGTAATTGTCAATTGTCAATTGTCAAGATTTGTCAATTCAATTTCAGATTGCATCAATTGTAATTTAGATTTATCAATTTAATTTCAGAATTCGTCAAATATAATTCAGATGAATCAGTTTAATTTCAGAATTCGTCAAATGTAATTCAGATTAATCAGTTTAATTTCAGAAAGCATTAAATGAATTTCGGATTATATCAATTGTAATTTAAAAATCATCGCTTTTAATTGAGAGAATGCTTTCTGAATTACAATTGATGTTTTCTGAAATTAAACTGACTAATCTGAATTACAAATAACGAATTCTGAAATTATATTGATTTATCTGAATTACAACTGATGGAATCTGAAATTGAATTAACAAATCTGAATTACAAATGATACGTTCTGAAATTAAATTAACAATTCTGAATTACATTTGACAATTTCTGAAATAAATTTGATCTTTTCTGAATTACACTTGGAAATGGTGTAGTTCGGAACCTTAAAATCCATGCATTCATGAAAGTTATACACTTGAAAGCGTTGTTAAAATCGATCATTATTTCGAAATTTCGATGGGCATTTGATTTTAACAGTTCCGAACTATCCGGAACGTCTCCGCGAATAATAAAATAAAATACATTTCACACACTAGTGACTTTATATTAAACAAAAAACCGAAAAAAACTTACTAAATTTCTGCTTTATACAAGACGAAAGTTTTATTTACCAACAGTTGACAGTTATGTTATACTGGGCATGGCCGACTACATCAGGGCATGGCCAACTCCACTAGTTTTTTTTTTTTATGAAAAGAATGAGAAAATTATAATTATTCTACAAACAAACTTAAAAAGAAATTGGTGTGATGTGTCATCATGCATATAAAAACAAATTTGATAAAACAAACTTATATTGAGAGGGTTATATCGCTGGCAAAACGAAAACTAAATCTGAAATATCAAACTTAATAATTAACAAAATAAACTTATTATTAAAAAATGTGCCCGGATTTTATTGTCCGCTACTATACGATAATTTTGTCGAAAATACGATAATTTTTCTTCTATTGGTACGATAAATTATTGTGAAGGGTTGGCAACGCTGGTTGGCAATAAATTGCAATGTTGACAAACGTCACCGCTGCCATTTGATTTTTTTACATTTGGTCCGTGAGTGTTGGTTTGTGTTTAAAACGTTGTATTAGTGTATTCCAGAGGCAATATTTAATAGTTCTTTTCAGAGCTCATTCTTGCGTGAATTAATACAACATGCCGCCAGGATTAAATTTGCAATCACAGCAAATGGTTGCTTCTTTAATTACGTACTTTGAAAGAGAACGTGACTTTGGAGGGCCCTTAATTCCGTTAACAGCTGTAAGGGAGGTAATGTGCATAATTTGAAAATTTTGCTTTGTATAATTTCCTATTATTATTATTAATTTCTTATTATTCGTTACAATTGGCAACGGTGTCTAAATTTTACGTCATCGTTGCTGATGACGCACAACGGAACTAATAGCGTTTTCCACTGGCTGCACCGGCGTGCACTCAGGACATCTCTATCTCGTTTTATTACACAAAGCTGAAGCGAGATGAAAATACACTCAGTGCACACTAGTGCAGCCAGTGGAAAACGCTATTAGAAAATAAGACCTATAACAGAATTTTATAAAAAATGTAATAGATTTGACTATGGCGTAACAGATGGTACATTTTACTTTTTTACTTTTCGTTGAGCGCCAGAAATTGAAATGCACTGCACATTTCAATCAGACAAGTTTCTATAAATTTATACACGAAAGTCATTCACTTAAAACCCATATGTGTCTAGAACGCAAAATCAGAGCTATTTAATACAAAATGCACTTTACTAATTACAAAATCAAACTAGTACAAACTGCGTATATAACTGAGGAGCGTTCTAGCAAAACATAACATGATCCTTGGGAGTTGCAATTATAAGAAAAACAAAATGTAATTTTCGAGTAATAGCGTAACAAATAACTCCAGATGTAATAGATCTATTAGGCATGTAATAGCAAGAACAACGCTGCAACAGAGTACAGTGTGTTGCCTATATGGCGGGGTCACGTGGGTTGAAATAATTTTTTTATTTCCCTGTACTGACCATACGTAAATGTCATATTCTAAATCTAAACACAACTTAAATTTAAGCTCTGCTTAAAAAGTTGGTGCAACCGGGTATCCAAATTTCGCTTCGATGGCCCTAGCCGTTGTTGAGATATTTAGAGGTTTCGATACTTTTGTTCAACAGTGTATATCCAATACATCGATGTGATGTAATCATTTTCCTCTAAACTTGCCCATCCCTAATCACAAGGTGATTTGTTCTTGTGAATGCGACCAATGTAGCTTGACCTCTAAAATGAAAACCGTAATTACGTGATTTATTTAAATATTGAATTTTCTGAAATGTTTATTAAATCTTCTGGTTTTCGTTTTCCTCTATTATACAGGGTGAGTTATTAAGCGCCCCTTCTTCCATAGCTCATTTATAGAACGAGATAGAATTTTTTTCTTTTACAAGGACATTCTACCTATTGAGCACTATAATCTAAAATTATTTTGATACATACAGAGTGTTACATAAAATAATGGCAGCATGCAGCGGGATTTTTTTTAATGGAACACTCTGTGTATTTTCCTATAGAAAGATATAACACTCGATCCTCTAAACAGCAGCACATAAAATATTTATATTTATTTAACCAATTAAGAGTAAATTAATATTTTATCGAAAACGGTCTGATTTTCAACTTCTCTTAAAATACTAACTGTAAACGTATCATTTGTCGTACGGGAATAAAAATAGGTAGTGTTATAAATTAAAGTATAGGAATAACCCAGATATAAATTTATTTAGTTTCATTTGTTTTTCAAGTGTTCAAGCCTGTGTAATTGTCAGATTTTCAAATTGCCGTTATTCAATTTTTTAAATGCAACCTCCTTATCTCTTTTCACGAATAGAGAGGTTCATGTTCCTCTTCAATTCTGTTATAGGTTTTCTGCATCTAATTCTTACAGTTTTTTGCTATAATAAACTTTTTACATTTTTACTCTAAAATCAATATTAAAAGTTATTTAACGTACCGTATTTTTAATTTTTTAAGACAGCGCCCTCTATTTCATAAAACAGATGGATAATATCAAGTTTACAATGGGTTACAGACTCTTATTACATTAAAATCATCGTATTTTTATTGTAATACAGTTCTTTCACTTTGTTGTAATTAACAATGTCTTAAAATTGATTCGATGTGGTTTACAACAAAAGAAAACATCAGTGTTTACAAATAATTACCTTAATGTAACAATTGTTGTACTTCAAAAAAAAATATACAAATAATAAATTGATGATCTAACAAATAAATGAAAATCGGTGAATTTCTTTTGTTCAAGTATTCAGATTTTATTAAATCAAATGTTAATGAAGACAACTGAAGCTTACGAACTACATCGAATCAATTTTAAAGCATTCTTAATTAAAACAAAGTAAAAGGACTGTATTATAACAAAAATACGATGATTATAATGTAATAAGAGTCTGTAATCAATTGTAAACTTGATATTATCCATCTGTTTTATGAAATAGAGGGCGCTGTCTTAAAGAAATTAAAATACGGTACGTTAAATAACTTTTTAATATTGATTTTAGAGTAAAAATGTAAAAAGTTTATTATAGCAAAAAAACTGTAAGGATTAGATGCAGAAAACCTATAACAGAATTGAAGAGGAACATGAACACTATCTATTCGTGAAAAGAGATAGGGGGGGTTGCATTTAAAAAAATTGAATAATGGAAATTTGAAAATCTGACAATTACATAGGCTTCAACACTTGAAAAAACAAATGAAACTAAATGAATTTATATCTGGGTTATTCCCTATACTTTAATTTATAACACTACCTATTTTTATTCCCGTACGACAAACGATACGTTTACAGTTAGTATTTTAAGAGAAGTTGAAAATCAGACCGTTTTCGATAAAATATTAATTTACTCTTAATTGGTTAAATAAATATAAATATTTTATGTGCTGCTGTTTAGAGGATCGAGTGTTATATCTTTCTATAGGAAAATACACAGAGTGTTCCATTAAAAAAAATCCCGCTGCATGCTGCCATTATTTTATGTAACACTCTGTATGTATCAAAATAATTTTAGGTTATAGTACTCAATAGGTAGAATGTCCTTGTAAAAGAAAAAAATTCTATCTCGTTCTATAAATGAGCTATGGAAGAAGGGGCGCTTAATAACTCACCCTGTATATTAATAATAATCTAAATTTAAGAATTTCAAATTTATTTAGAAATTAATACGTGTGATCTTCCTTGTGGTTTTGTCCGAGAAATTTGAAACGTCTTCTTTGCAAAAGAGAAAGTTTGAAGAATATTAAAACGAAATAAAAGCTTATTGTTATATGAACGACTCATATTTATCATTATCCCTACCTCTCGAAGGAAGCATTTAACGCTATGTCATGTTGGTCATGTTTTACGATCATCAATTCATTAGTTTAAGTTGGCACGTTGGGTTGAGTATTTGTTCCTCGTTGTTTTATAATGAAAATTTGATTATTGTTAAAATATAATGGCGCCGAATTATAGTAAAATTCTAACTAGAAATAATGCAGCGGCTGCCGTAGGCGTTGCCACTGTCTTATGGCTTATATTAAGCCGAAGACAATCAAAAGTGTATAAACAATTAGAAAGGTAATCTGTGATTAGTTACATGTAATTAATTGGTCGTAAATCGCTTGCAAGAACAACAATAATGAATCTAATCTGAAATGAACTTGCAGGAAGAAGGTAAGGACGAAAGTTGAAGAGGAAGTTAAATATTTGATAGCGGAAAAGAAGGAACCTTCAATAAAGGCTCATGTAGATAGACAATTTTTTAGGCAAATTTCGAGATTAATTAATATTGCCATCCCTTCGGGAACGAGTCCAGAGGTTGGGTTACTACTTATGATTGCAGGAAGTTTAATAGCTCGATCCATTTGTGATATTTGGTTAATAGGACATGGTACAAAAATTGAGACGTAAGTTTTTATGTAATACCTGTTTTATTTAATTCTAAGTCAATTTTAACAATCGTTTGACCTTTGCTTTTATATTTACATATCAAACCTGTAACTCAATAATAACATGAGTGAGTTGCCTATACAATTTAGACTTGCATTAAAGAAAACATTAAATGAGAATAGTATATACTATCGACAACAAGTAAATAATTTATTTAGTTATGAGTTATTTACTCTGATATTAGAGGCCCTTTTAAAACTATAGAAATTTTTTTTTTAATATATGATTAAATTTAAGTGATTCTAATGAAATCGGTCTTAGGCTTAGTTGCACCAACGTTGTTGTTAACTAGTCCTAGATTATACATTGGACTTTATTCACTTTAATTCAAAATTAACTTTAATCGATGTCGGAGCAACTCGGCCTTAAATTTTTAAATAGTGTAGCGTCATTTAGCCCAAACTGATTTTTCCATATGAAGTATGTGCAAGCCTAGAACATAGTGCATTTCCAAATGGACCTGTATGTAATTTATATGCATGTGTATCATTACTTTCCCTAGATTATACTAGGGGTATGTGCTGCGGTAGACTTTATTTGTTAGGTAAACTTAAGTTATGAGCTCAGTGAGTCGCTCCATAATATTAATAATCAAAATTATAGTCCACAAAAGGGATCTTAGGAGATGTAAATCTTACTTTCAATCTCTCAAGTTAAAAGTTTTGGACTTAGGTTTTAACTTGAGACAGGTCTGATTTTCAACCTCTCAAGGTAAAACTTTTGGACTTAAATAATAGGAACACACTGAAATAATACAATATCACAAAAAAAATGTTGCTTATTTTCAGAGAATAAACTGTGAAACAGATAAAGGTGTAGGAAATGGTGTAACTACACTTGTTTTGCTATTTTTATGTTTATGATAACAAATAAAGGCAAGTGCCAAAAAAATGAATTCAATTCATAGTGAGTAGTTTATTTTTTTGGTATGTATATCGTTACCTTACTTTCAAAACCTGCTAAGTACATTTTTACAATCACGAGGTTTTAAAAACTTTGGAATGAATAAACTTATTTTCATGTGTTATAAAAACACATGTCTGAAAAAAATTGTGCGTCTTGTCCACTATTAAAACCCAATGATAGGTTTTATTATTATTTTAGTTTTAAGACAACCTAATGTTAGGCTTTATTGGATCGAAAGTAGTAAAGAACTTCATTTTTTGAAGAAAATGGACTTAGAAAGTTTTGAAAGTAAGGTGACGTTATGCCTATTGATTGATCGATAAGAACTTTCATGTAGCTACCTCACAGTCCTCTTTAATACTAGCTATGTTGAGCGTCAGTACGACAACAACGTAAGAGGTCTATCAGACTAGACTTGTACAATGTTCTGGTCAAGGCTTTTGTTTATTGTAATTGCTTTTTACTTAGTTTTTGATAACTTTAGTGTTGAGAGGTGTGGTAATCACTACTAAGAACACAGCAAATGGTATTAGTGCCAAATTGGATTAATTTCTTCGTTGAAATAGTAAATAAGAGTGTGGTTGTGTACGGTTATGTCATGGAGATTGGCTCTTGTAATTTAATGAAATAGAAATGTCGTGCTCACTTAGTGAAATCAATCATTTCATGAAATGGATATCCACTTCATGAAACGCATCCGCTTACTGTAATATCATTTGTATTCACTATCAGCACAAAGTATTTTGTCCTTTTCATGAAACGGAGCAACTTGTGCTCTTCGTGAAATTAATTACAATTTCATCAAGTGGATGGGCGTTTTCGCTTTTTTCATGTAATGATCACAGGCGATTCTACATAAACTGTGCATCCGCAAAAAAGTCAACGATATTTTTTTCACTATTGTATGTCTGACCATGGCCAGCTACATTAACATTCACTGACGTGTATGTATGGCGGTTTCAATTCGACTTTTAAAAATTTTGACGGTACTCCCCTCAGCGCCTCTTGCGAGTTTTTAAGTAATTGCAGTTGTTATTACCATGGCCAGCTACATTAACATTGGGCCCGTTCAGGTGACACAGCTGCTGCAAGTCAGCGCTCAGCATGATGAAAGTCAGCGGTCACGTATCTCTGAACGGACTGCTACTTCTCAGCAATTTTTTGTGTCATTTCAAAAGTTTAAAATTTATTGAACCTCGTTTCTGAACGTTTTATGAATTGAAATTTATTAATTTAAATGCAATGGCAGAAAATATTTTGTTATGTGAATTATTATGCGACGATGGGCTAGATTTGAATGGTCTGCGGCCCGTAATACAAGATCTTGCTAAGGTTATGTTTGTTTAAACTTACCTCCACCAATGAACGCTCAGCGCTGAGCAAGTCAGCGTAAATAAATTCCGCTGTGTAGAAATGACAGCTGCTGGAACTTAGCATGTCGGTTCAGGAAATTTGCTGACCCAGCAACTCAGCTGCTGTGGTCGTCTGAACGGGCCCATTCACTGACGTGTATGTATGGCCGTTTCAATTCGACTTTTAAAAATTTTGACAGTACTCCACTCAGCGCCTCTTGTGAGTTTTTAAGTAATTGCAGTTGTCATTAAGTTACTGTCAGTAGTTTTGTAGTATCCTTAATAGGGAGCGCTGAGGGGAGTACTCCACGGCATGCTTTCTCGAACCGAATTTTAGGCGAATTGAAACGGCCATACATACACGTCAGTGAATGATAATGGAGGTGGCCATGGTCATTACGTTACTGTCAGTAGTTTTGTAGTATCTTTAATAGGGAGCGCTGACGTGAGTAGTCCACGACATGCTTTCTCGAAACCGAATTTTGTCACATAATATACAGGGTGAGTTATTAAGCGCCCTTTCTTCCATAGCTCATTTATAGAACGAGATAGAATTTTTTTCTTTCACAAGGACATTCTACCTATTGAGTACTATAACCTAAAATTATTTTGGTACATACTGAGTGTTACGTAAAGTAATGGCAGCATGTAGCAGGATTTTTTTTAATGGAACACCCTGTGTATTTTCTTATAGAAAGACATAACACCCGATCCTCTAAACAGTAGCACATAAAATATTTATATTTAATTAACCAACTAAGAGTAAATTAATATTTTATTGAAAACGGTCTGATTTTCAACTTCTCCTGAAATACTAACTGTAAACGTATTGTTTGTCGTACGGCAATAAAAATCGGTAGTGTTATAAATTAAAGTGTAAGGAATAATCTAGATATAAATTCGTTTAGTCTTACTTGTTTTTTCAAATGTTCAAGCCTGTGTAATTGTCAGAATTTCAAACTGCCGTTATTCATTTTTTTTAAATGCAACCCCCCCCCCCCTATCTCTTTCCACGAATATACAGGGTGTTAATAAAAAAACTGTACACCGTTTGACAGGTGATAGTAGAGGTCAAAACAAGAAAAAAATTATAATAAACCCATATCCAATTCTCAATACAGGTGTCCACGCCATGTGTTCACTCTTCTAGAATTTTTATTTTTTACATAAAATTCGGGAACGATAAATTAAATAAAAAGCTGAATTTTCCGACATACCACTGGCCACCGTAGAACTTCCGGTTTCGCCGGAAGTGATATCAACTTTCTTATTTTAAATGAAACGCCCTGTAAATTTTTACATATTTGGAATCTACAGATCATTGTGAGTCCGAATATGTATAACTTGGTAATTTTGGTTTCCATGACAACGAACAAATTTTTTTTGTTTTTCTGCATGCAAAGCTATGTATGGTGTATTTTCGTTTTAATGCGATCAAGTAATTCGAGAAAGCAACTTCTTTGGTTGCACTTTGGTTTATTAACGTTTTTACAGCATGTGAAATTTTCATTAGGTCCTAAATTTTTTTTTAACGGAACTTGTGTTTTTTAGCATAGTTTAATAAAACATTTTTTTAATACGCTGATACCAAATAGAGGGTTATTTTTTAAATTCTTTATCAACTTTTGCAATGAAATTTGGGATGGCATGTTGCAGCTTAACTGAAAAAATAAGCCATCGCCGGTATACATGTGTTAATAAAAAGTGAGCAAATAAAAATCAGATTAGAGTAGGCGGTACAAAGAAAATGTATGTCTGTGATTAACTGAATTAATTAATGTAATACATTCATGGACTGTCAAATTTATTGACTTTTTATTTAATCACAGACATACATTTTCTTTGCACCGCCTGCTCTAATCTGATTTTTATTTGCTCACAGGTTATAAAAACTTTACACACTTTAGCACATGATAGCAGAGAACAAAACAAAAAAATTATTGTAATGAACCCAGGTTCAGTATTCAATGGCATTTGAAGTATGGTTTAATTAAAAAAGAATCAAACAATCAATAGCGCATTTAACACCCTAAAATTATCACAGAAGATGTTCGAACTGTCGTCCTTGCTGTTGTAAACAAAGTTGCAGTCGCCGTCGAAGAGACTCGCGCACTTGATTGAAAGCAACTTGATTTTTCAGTTGCTGACAAGCGTTTACAACTCTCTGCCAAAGTTTATCTTCTGTATTAATTTCTCTGGCATAAACAGTGTCTTTTAAATAAGTTCCGTTTAAAAAGAAATAATTTACGACCTAATGAAAATTTCATATGCTGTAAAAATGTTAATAAACCAAAGTGCAACCAAAGGAGTTGCTTTCTCGAATTACTTGGTCGCATTAGAATGAAAATACACCATACATAGCTTTGCATACTGAAAAACAAAACAAAATTTTTTTCGTTGTCATGGAAACCAAAATTACCAAGTGATACATATTCGGAATCACAATGATCTCTAGATTCCAAATATGTAAAAATATACAGGGCGTTCCATTTAAAATAAGAAAGTTGATATCACTTCCGGCGAAACCGGAAGTTCTACGGTGGCCAGTGATCTACAGTTTTTTTATTAACACCCTGTATAGTGTTCATGTTCCTCTTCAATTTTGTTATAGGTGTTCTGTATCTAATGTTTTCAGAGAGACTTAAATCTTGTAATTTAGATATAAGGTCTGTAGAATTGATTAAGCTGTATTTTGTATTTAAATTTAAATGTTGTTTAAAACTATTGGTTAAAAACTTCGAAATAGGGGCAGCTGGTGAGCTAATAAATGACACCACTGGCCTGATCAGGTTTGTGAGTTTTTGGGAGTCCATATAGCCTGGGTATTAGAGGGTTCATTGTTTTAAGTTTGTGGATGTTGATAAACGAATTATTGGAATTGTCTTTCAGAAATTTGTTTAGTGTAACGGATTGTGGTTCAATAAAACAAAGCCGTTGTTTTTAAAAAAAATGTTTCTACTTTTCCATTATAAGTGAACCTGTTGAGGACTACTTATCTGCTTGACAATATCTTATTGTTAGTATGACGAAACCGCGGTCGCTATTTTATAATAAATTTTTTTTGTATCATCGGCACAGCCTTTCCTTTCAAGATTAAAATTTTGATACCAATAGTATAGAGATATTTGACAATGGTCCTTAATCAAATATACTTTTTACACTTTTAGCTAAACATTAGACTATTAGGTTATCTAAAATAATGTCAAAGAAATGCGTTCATACTAAAAATTTGTTTGTGTAAACATAACTGGTGTTGGAAAATCCTATCACAAAATTTATGACAAATCTGTTCACAAATCTTATAACAAATATGTTATCATATCAAACAGTCTTCGGGCCAGATTTACAGTCATGTAATAAGAACAAAATAACTATTTGCTGAATATCCTCTAGCCTTCCTCCACATCTATATCACGTTTTTCCAAAAACAGCGTTATACTCAGCATTTATACACATTTAATTATCGTAAAATCGGGCTTGAATTTATCGAATGGACCTATAGTGACCTTAATTTACAGGTTTGCAGTAGAGTTCCTGTGTTTTATTTAAGGCCGTTTTAGACTACCTTATTTGTTGAACACGATTTGAACCAATTTCTACAATAATATTTCAAATAAGAAATCTTTAGTTTGCAGGTACTGTTTGGAAATAGAACACATTTTTACTACAGGTAATTTTTGATTCAATACAATTTACTGCACAAATTAAATTGTTCAGGAAATTGAACCAATAGTCAATTTTTTTAAAAGGTATTATCATAGCATTGTTCGTTATTTTATCGTTGAAGTCGTAATCAGTAAAATTATTTTTAAAATTTTATTACAATATATTCGTTTGAAATAGGTAGCATATAAATTCTCTGCTTTATATTGAACTCTAAATTATTGATTGAAACATCAATAGCTTTGTTCCATTCTACAGAATTTCAAATTCTGGACCGTTCAGAACCATGAACATGAGCTGTGTGGCAGTGCACAAGATTGGATATAAACGTCATACTGCGCATGATTTGAACGGTTCAGAACTTGAAATTCTGTAGAATGGAACGTACCTAATGTGTACTCATACTTTGATTATTTGGTATCACAGGATGTGATTTGATTTTGTATCACATGTTGTGTCACGTGATTGATTGATTTTGGAAGATTTGAATGCGTTTAGTTAAAATTAGAAATATTTTCGGATTATATAAAATTATCTAAATTATACAGTGTGGAAATTAAGTAGCGGATAAGATCCATAATGTTAATGTTTGTGACAAAGCAAAAATCTAAAAGGGTTATAGCGATTCAAATTACAGCGCATATGAAGATCCAGGAAAATTTGCTTATTTCAAAATCACTAAAAATAATTATAGGTAGATAATTTAAGAAACCAAAATTGTTTGCCATAGCAATAAAATAAAAAATAACACAAAGAAATCATATACCTTATAGCATGCGTAGGAATACATCAAAGAACATTTATATTAAACATTTTCTAATAATTTTTTAAATAAAAAAGTTACAGCCATTATTTGATACTTTTGTTCCACCCTGTATGAAAATAAATTAATTACTGCTACGGTTTTTTCCACAAATTAGATTCTTCTATAATCGTGTATATTTTTACCATAATAACATCAACTTTGCAACAACAGAAAATTGTTTAAAAATAAGATTTTGCGTTCACAAGCAATACATACTCCTGCCAAACGTTACTTTTTTCTGTCCATAAATAACGAAGATATAAAAGGCGAAAGTCTTGACTGGGACATCTGTATTTGTTTTTAATGACATAATTTAAATCAATCAAGGTTTAAATAAGAATAAAAAACTAACAAAGGAATCTTTTATTTCCATTTGCGTTTAAAATTCTTCCTGTACATAACCGAAGCTTCTCTCTTTATACAGTGTGTTATTGAAAGTTGTATAGATATTTTAACTGACGATAGTACTCTTTAAATAGATGTTAAATACCTAAACTTCCTTTATACAAAAGTTACTGGTTTCAGAGATACACAATTTATTGTCGCCTCACCCTTTTCCGGGAATCCGGTGCTATAGCGGCGCTCCGGATTGTCAGATCACAGTATATTCATCAATCAGTAGGGACAACTTGGGGTTTCCGTTGCTACAGTTTTTGAATGCGCATGTGCGAAAACTGCCAGACTTTCCACAAACGGCCGCCTGTGGCGCACTAGTGAATTCATCAATTGCTTTTAAGCGGGCGTTTTTGTGTGATGGATGCGGAGAGATGAGAAAGATTGAACAGAAAACCATCTTTGTTAGATTATAATGAATTTATGTTGTGTAGAAAGCCTGAAGTTGTGTAAAACCACGGGACCGTAACTATAACGGTTACCTCATGCCGGCAGTGTTGGACCAGGGACGGGCGGAATGAGGGGTAGCGTTTGTGACGTCAGCCATAGACCATCAAAGCCTGCTTGTTGAATTTAATGCAGTTGTCAAAATTTGGAAAGGAATATGACACTAATATTATCGGTTGAAGCACTTGATATGCAGATTAATCGCTAGTTGTACCAAACTCTTAAGTTGAGCATAAATTTAAGGAGTGTTAATAATGTGACATTCTAGATACTCAACATTGTGTAAGTTATGCTTTGTTCCTACACAGTTCCGGACTACACCATTTCCAAGTGTAATTCAGAAATGGTCAAATGTTCTTCAGAAATTGTCAAATGTAATTCAGAATTGTTAATTTAATTTCAGAATGTGTCATCTGTAATTCAGATTTGTTAATTCAATTTCAGATTGCATCAATTGTAATTCAGATAAATCAATATAATTTCAGAATTCGTTATTTGTAATTCAGATTAGTCAGTTTAATTTCAGAAAACATCAATTGTAATTCAGAAAGCATTCTCTCTATTAAAAGTGACGATTTCTGAATTACAATTGATATAAGCTGAAATTAATTTAACGCTTTCTGAAATTAAACTGATTAATCTGAATTACATTTGACGAATTCTGAAATTAAACTGATTAATCTGAATTACATTTGACGAATTCTGGAATTAAATTGATAAATCTGAATTACAATTGATGCAATCTGAAACTGAATTGACAAATCTGAATTACAACTGACAAATTCTGAATTTCAATTGGAAATGGTGTAGTTCGAAACTGTCAAATATATTCTCCCGTCAAATTAATTATCGCTTTCAAGAGCTGCGCTAAATGTGAAACTTTGATCGGTGCATGCTTTTGACAGTTTCGGACTACATAATTAGATGCTGGCCTAGTATTGTGACGTTTAAAGTTAAGTCGATATTTGATGCAACTGATTATAATGAACCTTATTTATGCCCGGTTGCACCAACTTTTTAAGCAGAGCTTAAATTTAAGTGGTGTTTAGACTATGACATTATTTATAGATTTAACAAAATGCTAGTAACATTCTAATTGATAATTAAGTTGAAGTTTAAATGTCAATCAGAATGTATTTGATACTATGCTGACCATACGTAAATGTCACATTCTAAACATAACTTAAATGTAAGCTCTGCTTAAAAAATTGGTGCAACCAGGCATTAGAGCCCCATTTTATTGTCATCATTATCATCTGTGTTCCCATTCCCGGGCAATTGTAGACTAGTTTTTACTTTAATTGATAAAAGTTAACTACACCATTTCCAAGTGTAATTCAGAAAAGATCAAATTTATTTTAGAAATTGTCAAATGTAATTCAAAATTGTTAATTTAATTTCAGAATGTAATATTTTTTGTAATTCAGATTTGTTAATTCAGTTTCAGATTGCATCAATTGTAATTCAGATAAATCAATATAATTTCAGAATTCGTTATTCGTAATTCAGATTAGTCAGTTTAATTTCAGAAAACATAAATTGTAATTCAGAAAGCTTTTTCTCTATTAAAAGTGACGATTTCTGAATTACAATTGATATAATCTGAAATTCATTTAACGCTTTCTGAAATTAAACTGATTAATCTGAATTACATTTGACGAATTCTGAAATTAAACTGATTAATCTGAATTACATTTGAGGAATTCTGAAATTAAATTGATAAATCTGAATTACAATTGATGCAGTCTGAAACTGAATTGACAAATCTGAATTGCAACTGACGAATTCTGAATTACAATTGGAAATGGTGTAGTATCAAACTCGTGTCTAAATAAAAACCTGGTCAAGTAGGCTACATTTAGTAATTCTGCTATGTAAATGCAATGGAAGAAGTTTCGATCACAACCCACTTGACCAGGTTTTTATTTAGACGCTCGTTATTATAATTTAAAAATACAATTTAGTACGAATTTTGTGAATGTTAAACAAAATACCTGGAACCCGGTGTGCAATCTCAACATGTAATAACAAAAAGCACAAAAATAAAGGTTTTCGTTTCGTTTTCGTTCGTAAGTGACAATAACTCCAAATTCACCCTAACATCGAATACTCGTTTCAAAAATATCGTAAATGGTGCATGTGCATAGACTTAAATGGGCCGTACAAGTGACGCTTTACCGCACTCATTCTCACTGACTGAAATTTACCTGTTACCAGGCAATCTACGAGTCAGGTCTAGTGATGACGTTTTATGTAGCTATATGTTGATGCGCGGATGAGGCAACCGTTATAATTTACGGACCGTGGTGTAAAACAACATCGCATTCTATGATTTGCTTGCAATCATTTCTATCCGTGCCATTTTTTCAATCAGTGACATCTAGTAGTAGTAAAATGAAAGCCCGCCAGTAACGGCCATATTGGCTCTCAAAACGGTAGTATGAACATCAAAGGTGCCGACACGGGCTGTCCCTACTGATTGATAAGTAGTGGTCAGATCTTTAAACGCGCGGCAGCATCGCGTTCCTCATTTTCTGCCATACGATGACGTGCAGCTCAATTCGATCCGAACCCCCCCAGATACCGTAAGAAATTTCGAAAAAAATGCTTACAAATTTCTTAATTTTCAAAAAATCAAAAAAACGCATTTTCCTGGGATATACGCCCCATAGGTTAGGTACCTGGGGGGCTTAACTTGCGTGTGAGAAAGTTTGGTTCGATTTGGTCAGTAAATAAGGGCCGTGGAATTTTTTGCTTACGATTTATTGTGGCTCTCAAACAAAAACAATAAATTGTGTATCTCTGAAACCAGTAACTTTTGTATAAAGGAAGTTTAGTTATTTAGCATCTATTTAAAGAGTACTATCGTCGGTTAAAATATCTGTACAACTTTCAATAACATCCAGTATGTATACTATTCACAGAATCAGGATTAAGTGAACATGATCACTAAACCACTTATTTGTAATCATAACATATCAACTGTCGTAATGAATGTAATTATCATAGGCATTTTAGATTAGATATTTGTGTTCACAATCATATCAGTGTGAACATACTAAAAATATCATACAGAATCGGAAATGTGAGTAATGGGACATAGCAAGTTTGCTTCAATTCCCTTCACGGAGAACTAATTGCCAAAGGCCCGGCAGGGCGGGCAGTAGCCGGCAACGAATACAAGTGGGTGTGATTAGTCTAATTTCTCTCTTTATTTTTCTAGTGCGTTCCCGTCGCACGCATTATAACAGGATGTCAAGTTGAACATTTACCGAATCTGTATGAAACTGTGATCATGATCATTTACTCAGTGGTGAGTAGAAAGTAATCAGAAAGAACGAACATACATACATATGATTTTATTACAATTACTAATCATGCTATAAACGAAAGCAGCTTACAATAAAGTGACATTTTTATCTTCATATTGCGGACGATTTTTTAAAGATTAGAAAACAAGAGTGCTTAGCTGCTGCTGCTACTACGTTTTGAAATTCCAACGGATCACAAAAAGTGGCTCTTCAAATTGAAAAAAATGTTAAGACATACAAAAAAAATTACTGGAAGAAAAGTTTTATTTCGTCTATTTCTACATACATAAAAAGTTTGTTACCTTATATCCCAAACACCATGTATATTTAGAAATTTTTAGTTTACATTTTTTTTTCAAATTTCCTAATTTCAAATATACTAGTTAGTGTAAATAAATTACATTGTAGTCGCGATTCGCGAACGTGAACTAATTTAGTAATAGTGGTGTTCACGTTTTCGAAAAGTTCACGTTTTGGAATGCCAATTACATAAAAAACCCAGTCCTTACAAAATGTTTAAATTAAACTAATTTTTATAAAAACTACACATGTATGTATATCTGTTTTATTTTCTAAAAAAATCAAATATTCAATATAACAATTACCCCCAATTTATTTTTTCCTTTGAGCAGGGTTTACACAATGCAATTTGTATTGCAGCAAGACGTAATTTTTATCGTGCGCATGCGCATTGGCAAATGCGTGTGAACCCCAATTCATTAACCGCAATAAGGCGACTCACATATGGCACCATAAATATATTGATACCTTCCATTACAACTACTCAGAAATAGCTTAAATATAAAGACGCGAGCAAATGTAATTTTTGTGATGTTTATTGCATTGCGTCCGTGTAAAGCCTGCTTTAGAAACAAAAGTAATATCACAAGAGATTGAGTAAAAATTGAAAATAATTCGACAGCTATTTTCTTTCGCAAACTTGTTGCCAGCAATAGGCGGGTAGCAAACAGCGTCACGAGCGCCACTAGCTGTAAGTTTATGTAGGAAAAGGTAGGGAAAACGGTCGTATCAGGGTTGGCAACACTGCTGTCAGTTGACTCTCAGTACTATCACTGGAGTTACGAGCACGTTACGAGGACGATCTTTACCTTCCATACTTTAAAACAAATCGAGAAAATACTAGCAAGCACATTCAAATCTTCTTCGAAATGATATAAATGGATATAACGTTTCAAATCGCGTCCTACAATTTATGTCGCAACCTCCACCAGGCGGCGCCACCAGGTAGCTTGCTAGGGGCCTATAGAAACGAGAGCCCGCAGAGCTCGAGTGGCTATTTCCAAATGGCAACAAGTTAAAGAAATAATCTAGAGAATTATTTTCAAATTTCGCGAAATCTCGAGTGGTATTCGGAAGATTATTTTTTTATCTTTTTAATTTACTAAATTTGACATAACATTGATGACAGTTGATACGGTGTTAATAAACACAAAAAAATATAAATTTTCTCGTGAGAATAATGTAATAGATTATTCCCAATATAATAATGATATTATTGGTCAGAATTAAACACGTGATCAAAAATGTTTCCCGGATTTTATTGTACCGTACAACGTTTTTTGAAGAAAAATCATGAAAAATGTTTTATGGCTAGGTTTATTAATTTATTAACTGTAGGTTTAATTTTTTCTACAGAATTTATTGATAAATTTATTAAGAAAAAAAAGTTGTTAGAAAAAGTTTTTAGGTGCCCTGAGTACTTTCATAACATTTTTTTCAACTCACAAGGAAAAAGCCTTTTAAAATTGATAAACTTTTATTGTAATGATGTTTGATGATGCTGAATGAATATTTAGATTTTAATAATGAGTCCTGCCAAAGATATTAGGGGCGAAAAGCCTAGCTGGGACAGCCTGTATGTACATATTAATGTAAAAAAATTATAAATTTTTGATGAAAAACAAAATAAAATAAAATTCATATTAATATATTATGCATATAAGTATTGTTTGATATAGTTGCAACTGTAGTTTAATTCATGCGATTATTACGTTAAATAATTAATAAATTTAATATACTAGCCAAGACTTTCACCCTTTATAACTTCGTTGTTTATGGACAGAAAAAGCAACATTTGGCATGTATTGTTTATTGAAGAATCTTCCTGCTATCTCAAATCTCTTGTGAACGCAAAATCTTATTTTTAAACAGCTTTCTGCTGTTGCAGAGTTGATGTTATTTATGGTAAATACATACACGATTATAAAAGAATCTGACTTGTGAAAGAACGGTAGCAGTAATTAATTAATTTTTTGTAATATTAAGGGTACATTTACATTCAATTTCCTGCCAGCATGAATTCGTAACACGAAAGTTTGACGTGTTTCTTATGATATTATTTACATTGGCCAATGTAAATGTAGCTTTAAGGTAAAAATGTTCAACATCTTAATATTTGATCCATATTTTTCTGCATTTCATAAAAAAGCCGTTTAAAAATAATAAACTCGTATTGTAAAGATGTTTGATGATGCTCAATAAATATTTAGTTTTTAATAAAGATACTATCGGGGCCTTAAAATTTCGCACGATTTTTTATCAAGTAGCCAGAATTTCTCTAAATTATACATAGTTTTGTAGAACAGGCTGTTTCCTCAATTTTGACACTAAAGACGTTTAACCAAACTCGTATTGTAAAGATGTTTGATGTTGCTGAATAAATATTTAGTTTTTAATAAAGGTAAGTACAGTCCCGCGCACCTTAAATGCACCTCCCCCAAGCAAACCTCACTCTTAAAACCTTGTGATACAAGGGTGACAGAACTGTCAAATTGTAGCATTTAAGCTGCGCACGACCATACATACCTGCCAAGTTTTAGCAAAATTCATCAATGAATAACAAAGATATTACAGTCTTGACTGAGACACGTTGTATACCTATATTAATAAATTTGTATTTTTATTAGCATTGGAAAAGAGATAAATTTTTGTCTTATTTATTACTGTATGAAAAAGGCCCAGTTGTAAGGCGCTAAGAAGAAAATCCTAATGTAAAAATGTTCAAATATTTTAATTTGATTCAATATACATACATGCCGGGTGGAAAGTTTCAAACCCGAACATAGGAAACTTGCATTGAAAAGTACATTTATGGAGATTGCTGGTCGACATTTAAGGATATGTAAATGGTAATGGTCTTAAAGGAAAGAGAAAATTATGACCATTCATTACCATGCTAAAATTATTGCTAAATATTAATAATTTCGTGAAAATAAAATTTTTTAATTTCATCTGAAAAATCTAGTTTCCAGTATGTCATGTTTGAAAGATTTAATTATTTTCTATTAATTGAAAATAATTTCTCCGTCACTCAAAATGTATCATAAATAATTACACAGAAGGAAGGACTTTTATTTTAGAAATAAAAATAGTGGTGTTGGGCTTCGGATAGAGAAATTTATTTTCCGTGAAATTCAAGACATGAAAAGCTTTCTCTATCAGTTAGGATATTGTTTATTGCAAAACGGTGGCTTATTTGAATACTTGCTGTAAAATGTACTGTATTAAGAACGTTTAATAAAGTTTCAATGTGTAAACTATTCATCATACATTTTGAGTAAAAAATTATTGAAGGTTTCAAATCTGACATACTAAGGAAACTAAATTTTTCAGATAAAATTTGAAAATTTAATTTTCACGAAATTATTAACATTTAGCAACAATTTTGGCAAGGTAATATTGGTCATAATTTTCGCCCTCTTTTAAGCCCATTACCATTTTTGTATGTTTAAACGGCGAGCAGCAATCTCCATAAACGTACTTTTCAATACAAGTTTCCTATGTTCGGGTTTGAAACTTTCCACCCGGTATACAGTCATGTACTCTATGTTGATTATAAACACTTCTTACCTTATAGCTTATGCCGTATAATACACTGACCTTGTGACATTAGATTCAATGGCTTTATTTCATTGCATTGTACGATGCAAATTCATTTTTAATACATATTTCATGATTAACGTATAATTTACAATTGTAATTCTGTTGTGCGATTTAAGGTAAAATTCTTTTTGGATTATTTTTGTTTTTGTTTGTCACTTTCAATTGAAGGCATTATTCCAAAAACCAGACAAGTCCAAAAATGATAATTGTCTGGCTTTTGCAGGAAACAAGTGGGATTTGCCTTGTTTTTATAGAATCGCACATATTTCTCCGTGCAAAATCGTCGGACATGTCTGCTTCATAGCGAAACAAATTATACCACTAGACAGCCATTGTCTTAACGTATACAGGGTGAGTTATTAAGCGCCCTTTCTTCCATAGCTCATTTATAGAACGATATAGAATTTTTTTCTTTCACAAGGACATTCTACCTATTGAGCACTATATCCTAAAATTATTTTGGTACATACAGAGTGTTACGTAAAGTAATGGCAGCATGTAGCAGGATTTTTTTAAATGGAATACCCTGTGTATTTTCTTATAGGAAGACATAACACTCGATCCTCTAAACAGTAGCGTATAAAATATTTATATTTAATTAACCAACTAAGAGTAAATTAATATTTTATTGAAAACGGTCTGATTTTCAACTTCTCTTGAAATACTAACTGTAAACGTATCGTTTGTCGTACGGAAATAAAAATCGGTAGTATTATAAATTAAAGTGTAAGGAATAACCTAGATATAAATTCTTCTAGTCTTACTTGTTTTTTCAAATGTTCAAGCCTGTGTAATTGTCAGATTTTCAAATTGCCGTTATTCAATTTTTTTAAATGCAACCCCCCCTATCTCTTTTCACGAATAGATAGTGTTCACGTTCCTCTTCAATTCTGTTATAGGTTTTCTGCATCTAATCCTTACAGTTCTTTTGCTATAATAAACTTTTTACATGTTTACTCTGAAATCATTATTAAAAAGTTATTTAATGTATCGTATTTCAATTTCTTTAAGACAACGTCATAAAACAGATGGATAATATCAAGTTTACAATTGATTACAGACTCTTATTACATTATAATAATCGTATTTTTGTTATAATACAATTCTTTTACTTTGTTTTAATTAAGAATGTTTTAAAATTGATTCGATGTAATTCCTAAGCTTCAGTTGTCTTCATTAACATTTGATTTAATAAAATCTGAATACTTGAACAAAAGAAATTCACCGATTTTCATTTATTTGTTAGATTATTAATTTATTATTTGTATATTTTTTTGAATTACGACAATTTTTACATTAAGTTAATTATTTGCAAACACTGATGTTTTCTTTTGTTGTAAACCACATCGAATCAATTTTAAGACGTTGTTAATTAGAACAAATTGAAAGAACTGTATTACAATAAAAATGCGATGATTTTAATGTAATAAGAGTCTGTAATCAATTGTAAACTTAATATTATCCATCTGTTTTATGAAATAGAGGCGCTGTCTTAAAGAAATTAAAATACGGTACGTTAAATAACTTTTTAATATTGAATTTAGAATAAAAATGTAAAAAGTTTATTATAGCAAAAAAACTGTAAGGATTAGATGCAGAAAACTTATAACAGAATTGAAGAGGAACATGAAAACTATCTATTCGTGAAAAGATATAGGGGGGTTGCATTTAAAAAAATTGAATAACGGCAATTTGAAAATCTGACAATTACACAGGCTTGAACACTTGAAAAAACAAATGAAACTAAATCAGTTTATATCTGGATTATTCCCTATACTTTACTTTATAACACTACCTATTTTTATTTCCGTACGACAAACGATACGTTTACAGTTAGTATTTTAAGAGAAGTTGAAAATCAGACCGTTTTCAATAAAATATTAATTTACTCTTAATTGGTTAAATAAATATAAATATTTTATGTGCTGCTGTTTAGAGGATCGAGTGTTATATCTTTCTATAGGAAAATACACAGGGTGTTCCATTAAAAAAAAATCCCGCTGCATGCTGCCATTATTTTATGTAACACTCTGTATGTACCAAAATAATTTTAGGTTATAGTGCTCAATAGGTAGAATGTCCTTGTAAAAGAAAAAAATTCTATCTCGTTCTACAATGTGTTTCATTTTTCATCTACACACCCCTGTAGTTTTTACATTTCTTAACGGATCGATTTCAAATTTTCGCCAGATGAACATCCTCTTAAAACACACATTTTTCAAATTTGAAACCTATTGTATTGCAAGCCATGACCTACTGCGATTTAATAGAAAGTCGAAAAAATTAAGAAAACATAGTAGGCCTTGTTTGATCAAAAAAAGTTATTAGAAAAAGTTGTTTAGAATTACGAAATAACCCCAATTACCAAATTTGGTTGAAAAATTTTAATTTTTAATTATTAAAAAAATTGAATTTCAATTTAATCTACAGTTTTACAAAACGCTAAAACTAACCGACTAAAACACTAAAACGACTAAATTATAATGCAGAAGACCTACGCAACAGGATTCGTCAAGCTTGTCTTGAAATAACACCCCAGGAACTAAACAAAGTTGTAAAGAATAATAGGAAACGTATCGAAAAATGCATACTGCACGATGGGGGCCTGGTAAAATATTAGATTAAGCTGTTTTTTTCATTCTGTGTGTTTTAGTCGGTTAGTTTTAGCGTTTTGTAAAACTGTAGATTAAATTGGAGTTCAATTTTTTTAATAATTAAAAATGAAAATTTTTCAACCAAATTTGGTCATTGGGGTTATTTCGTAATTCTAAACAACTTTTTCTAATAACTTTTTTTGATCAAACAAGGCCTACTATGTTTTCTTAATTTTCTCGACTTTCTATTAAATCGCAGTAGGTCATGGCTTGCAATACAAAAGGTTTCAAATTTGAAAAATGTGTGTTTTAAGAGGATGTTCATCTGGCGAAAATTTGAAATCGATCCGTTAATAAATATAAAAACTACAGGGGTGTGTAGATGAGAAATGAAACACATTGTATAAATGAGCTATGGAAGAAAGGGCGCTTAATAACTCACCCTGTATAAAATAGCGACAACTTGTAAACAAGATATTTTGGACTTGTCTGGTTTTTGGAATAATGCCTTCAATTGTACTCGTTGGATAAATTCGTAAAAGATAAAATAAGAAAAACTTGACTTTTTAAACGCCTGGAATAATTGAAGAGGCATGTTTTATAGTCATAATGTAAAGTGGGCCAAATTTAACACTTAATAGGAAACACCTAATTTTAGAAGAGTTAGACAAAAACTGACCTGGGGCCCGATTCTCGAATCGTGTGAATACATTCGTATACGAAAATGACGCAGACTCTCGTACAAAACTATACAAATTGTTCGAAAATTGCGTCATTTTCGTATACGAATGTATTCGCACGATTCGAGAATTGGGCCCCTGGGCTGCTGGAGTTCGATTTTTAAGACAAAATTAATGGTGAAGACCGTATTTCGATATCTTGTACCGCTTAGGAGCTACAGGGTGTTTTTCAAGATTCTCCGTTTTCTAAAAACCTCTATAACTCTGTTTATGAAAATTTTTGATTTCTGTAAAAACTTCTTTAAAGCACTTTTTGATGCATAGTTCATTGCTTTAAATTACTTTTTTCTAGAGTGCTCAATATTTGAGATATAAGCAAGAACTTTAATATTTTATAGGGAAAACCCTATATATTTTTACGTTTTTGAAAAGTGGATAGAATTCCACTTTCAAAAACACTTGATATTTTATTCAAATAGTTTTTGAGATATAGAGCTTCAAAGTTTTAATTAAATGAATTTAAATGAATGCCAAATTTGGCCCAGCCTGTACACTTACATGACATGCAGATTTAAAAAAAATATATTAATTCATATAAGTTAACCGTGAAATTAAAATACATTTAATTTTCAAGGCGATTTTGTATTGTACAGCGTGGAAACTAAGTAGCGGATAAAATCCATAACTCCGTTAATGTTTGTGATAAAGCAAAAATCTAAAAGAGGTATAGCGATTTAAATTACAGCGCATATGAGGAATTCATTTTCTGATATTTCCATCAATTTTTTTAAAAGTTGTGACGTTATCAAGATTTTTTTTAAATTACAGCCTATATTTTTATTTTTTATTTCGGTGGGATATTTTAACCTGTTTTCAGCGGTATAAAATTTCGGATCGATTACATAACAAAAAATTCAAGAAAAACAGTCTCAAAATTTTAGTAGTAAAATTGAATGAAATGAACAGAATATCTAGTAGGCCAGGTGTAGTCAAACAAAATTGGTTTGATGGACAAGAACTTGTAATAAACAAGAATCTATCACAATAAAGTATTTTTGCGTATTTTTATTCCCTGTGGATAGTACGAGTTAGACGTTTATTAACAATCTTCATTTACCACAATGGTATTGTAGACAGAGAAACAAAGAATTGAAGTTTTAATGATGATTGGGTACGGCGATCGATTTAGAATTTATGAAGTATATCGACTTTTCACAGATAAATATCCTGATCAGCAAATAAGTCAATTCACCGTCAGCAGAATATAAAATAAATTTTCCTTCTCAATTTTGTTTGTTTTACACCTGGTTAACCAGATATTCTGTTCATTTCTTCAAGTTTACTATTAAAACTTGAATTTTTTGTTATGTAATCGATCCAAAATTTTATACCGTTGAAAACAGGTTAAAAAATCCCACCGAAATAAAAAATAAAAAATATAGGTTGTAATTTTAAAAAATCTTGATAACGTCACAACTTAAAAAAAATTGATGGAAATATGTGAAAATGAATTCTTCATATGCGCTGTAATTTGAACCGCTATTAGATTTTTGCTTTATCACAAACATTTATGGAGTTATGTATTTTATCCGCTACTTAGTTTCCATGCTGTATATTTTTATTTACTTTATTCATCTTTATTAATTTATACGTAGTTACAGTAAATGCACGCAAACGTGCCGATCTCTAGACTTTGTACTGTTGAATTCATTCGTTAATTTTAATGAATTGTTAATTTTGATCGTTATCACTATCATCACAGTCATAAATATTACGTATTAAATCTTTTAATCACATATCATTCATAATAATGTAATATTATCTTGCCACACATCTTGAACTTTACTCTTGTGGTACTGTTTATTTATTACTAGAATTAGATAATTGTTTTATTCGCCTATTAGAAATTGAATATTGTTTTTATACATTACTCCCTTTGATTTATTTCTGATAAAATTAGTTGAAATTTGGTCGATGAGAATGTATTTATCTTATTCAGTACAATTATATTTTTTGGCAATGTTACACAACTTTAAAAGTCACATTAATTTTATAATCAGAAGGCATGAAATAAATTGATTTTTGCCTTACCTTGAGTTAATCAATTTAATAGTTCTCTAATAACTATTGATCTCATTTGTTTCAATATTTTTATATGCCATCTAATTTATATTCTTTAAATTAACAGATACTTTGATCAAAACACTTGCGTAAAAGTTATTTTTTAAATACATTCGATATACAGCTTGCGAACGGCTGTTAAGTTCATACCCAATATACCCATACTTCGTTCTGTAGGGGGACAGCTTAGACGACGCTCTCGTATCATTACTTGTTCTGCTTTGGTTTATATGAGGAACTTGCTCTTGGAGAGCTGCGTTCACAATCATAGATAGCTCCGGGTATGTAATCGCGTCTTTCTCACTCACCATTTTTAACATATTTTGCGTCTCGCTCGTCCGTTTCTAAACGTCTTTTGCTTACGTTATTTCCATGACAACAGACGCACTTTTTATATCCCACTTTTAAGTAGGATGTTTAGAGTGCGCCCGTTGTCATGGAAATAATGTAAATACAAGTCGTTTTGAAATGGATGAGTGAGACGTAAAATCCTGAGTGAGAAACACGCGATTAAACGCCCAAGAAGCTCTCGGAGCTATAGATTGTGAACGCAGTTCAGATGTAATTGTTACGTGGTCCATTCGTTGTTGCCTTACAACTTCTCCTAACGTTTATAATATTTTGTTTGGTTAAATAATACTGAATTATTCGGAAAAATTTATTATTTTATTTTTGTCAATTTAAAATTCGAAGCTCACCATTGGTAAGAGATACGATGTCGGTTAAAAGAGGACAGAGTTTCTGGCATTTATAGCTATTTTACTTTATTAAATAAGGACGTGTGATATATGGAAAAGCATCAGAAAAAATAGATCTATTTAATGGTTAAAATCCAATATGACATCCATAAGTAAGAATGAAGTTGACGGTGCTCAGAACGAGATGAAACCTTTTAAGTAAAATTTAATGATATCGAAAAGAGCTCAACAAAGTGCCTATAGTATGTATTAATTTTGTTGCGATCCCTACAATAATAACTTCAAAAAAATTAAAAAAATAAATAAATAAAAACGAAAATTACGTTTTTCGGTTTCTTGGAAATATTTCAGAAACTAAAAATCGTAGAAGAGTTTTCAAAACAGATTATTTTTCAGCATCAAAATGCTCAACTTTGCCCTAGTTTAACCAACTTTGTTCCGAATTTGTAACAGTCTGTATTTGACATTTGACCTGTTGGTATATTTTAAGATATTTTTCAATATAGTCATAGAATCATTTAATGCTTGCATTTTCACGGATCACCTGCAACACACCGTGATGATAATCGCTTACTGACCTTAGGAGCAATTCGCAACCTGTATATCATGTATATTTGTTTTCTTGTTTGTTTTTTTATTAATTAGTTTTGTTTTTAATTTTCAGTGCAATCATATCGATGAACAAGAAGCTCTTCAAAGAAAGATTAATAACTTATTTAGCATGGATGCCTTTGATATCGGTAGTAAACAGTTTACTAAAGTATACAATTGGCGAGTTAAAACTTCACTTACGTAACAATATGACGAGGAGATTGTACGAGGATTATTTGAAACAATTCACTTATTACCGCATGTCAAATCTAGATAATCGAATATCAAACGCTGATCAGTTGTTGACCACAGATGTGGATAAATTCTGCGAGAGTATCGCTGAGCTCTACTGTAATACAGCAAAACCTATCCTAGACATTGGAATTTATGTTTACAGGCTTACAACGTCATTGGGTGGTGGAACTCCAGCGATAATGTTGTTGTACCTGTTCGTGTCCGGCATAATTCTAACGCGTTTGAGGAGGCCAATGGGAAGAATGACTGCAACAGAGCAGAAATTAGAAGGAGAATTTCGGCACATTAATGCTCGATTGATAACCTACTCGGAAGAAGTCGCTTTTTACAATGGAAATACTAGAGAGAAAGCTACACTTTTGGCTAGCTTCAACAAATTGTTGTCTCACATGAGAAAATTTTTAAAGTTTCGAGTTTTGATGGGTGTCC
The DNA here is from genome assembly GCA_033060865.1 of Dorcus hopei. Classification (NCBI taxonomy): domain Eukaryota; kingdom Metazoa; phylum Arthropoda; class Insecta; order Coleoptera; family Lucanidae; genus Dorcus; species Dorcus hopei. Next base: position 37,127,092 of record CM065424.1, read on the forward strand.
TAGATAATATAGTAGCAAAATATTTTGCCACGGCCGTCGGCTTTTTGTCAGTATCCCTGCCATTCTTTGCCTCAGCTCATGCTCTTGGACAATTAAATCATACAGAAAGAACCCGTGCCTATTACACTTTCGGTCGTATGTTAGTCAAGTTAGCCGAGGCTATCGGTAGATTGGTGTTGGCAGGGCGAGAACTTACACGTTTAGCCGGGTTTACCGCTCGTGTCACTCAATTAAGAGAAGTTTTAAGCGACCTGAACGCAGGTAAATACGAGCGTACGATGGTAGCAGGATCTGAGAATCTAAAAGTAAGTGGGGGGAGGCTAATATTCAAAGACAATATCATTAAGTTCGACAAAGTTCCGCTCGTAACACCGAACGGTGACGTCCTAATTAACGAAATTAGTTTCGAAGTTAAATCAGGAATGAATGTGTTGGTTTGTGGACCAAACGGTTCAGGTAAATCTTCACTGTTCCGAATACTCGGTGAATTATGGCCTTTCTTTGGGGGAGAACTAACAAAGCCTCCGCGTGGTAAATTATTTTACATTCCTCAAAAACCGTATATGACTTTGGGTAGTTTACGTGATCAAATTATTTACCCCCATGCCGGTTCTGAAGCTGCACGTAGGGGTACAACTGATATAAAATTGGAGGAGCACTTAAAACGTGTTCAGTTGGGTTACTTATTGAAACGCGAAGGTGGCTTGGATGCGGTTGCTGATTGGTTAGATGTGCTTAGCGGGGGTGAAAAACAACGCATTGCAATGGCTAGGTTATTCTACCATGCACCACAATTTGCAATACTTGACGAATGTACTAGCGCTGTTTCTGTTGATGTTGAAGGCAGCATGTATAAGTACTGTAGGGAAGTTGGGATTACTTTGTTTACTGTGTCGCACAGGAAATCTCTTTGGCAACATCACGAACACGTCTTGCACTTGGACGGGCGTGGAGGATATACTTTTAAGCTAATAGATTCCGATACTGAGGAATTTGGCTCATAATTGGCCTAACTTAAAAAATTATTTTATTTTTCTGCTTCAAGCGATCTTTGTTTTTGAAATTTTTATTCCATTTGTAGATGTACATTTCCTGGATATATTTTTGTTTGATTGTTCTGAATGTAAGTAACATACATATATTATTTCTTTTTATGATTTAAATGTACCCATACTTATATTTTTCAGTAAATGTATGGTGATAAGTTGAATGATTTTTTTTTATGTAAATGTCTCAGGGAAAAGTTGTGTTTTTATAAGTATAAGAAGCTATTTTTTACATTTGTTAATAAAAATGTTATTTCAATTCAATAATTTATAAATTAATTTTTCACTGATTGCAGCTGTTAACATTTAAATTTGGAATTTTGAAAGTTGTTTTTCAATTGGAAGAAGGACGTAATGCTCACATTATTATATTGAAAACTGAATTTATTATATTAATTTTGTTGGAATATTTTTATAAATGAAGGAATTTTGAATTCAACACTTTTTTTCTACTTTTCATAAATGGTATATGTACTTAAATATGATTCAAGAAAAAAATATATTTGGATAATTAGTTTAATTTAGAAATTTGTTGTTTTTTGTAACAAAAAAATAGTTGGTTTCATTATCCATTATAAGTAGGAATACACGATCCAACATGTCTTAACACATGTATGCACGTACATGTTCGGCGAACATCAACGTCAAATAGTACCATACTACACACGATCGAACATGTCTTAAGACATCATAGTCCAGTTATCAACCAAGACGTTGTCCATAGAGTTATGTTTGGTGGCAGTGGCGTGCATCTAATAATAGCCGTCAGCTATCTGAAAGTGATAAAGCTGTAGTAAATCCCCAGTTTAATAGTTCCAATTGCAGGATCTGCCACCACACATTGCCGGAAAGTTATTTATTAAAAATCATAAATTGGCAGTTTTGAGGTGCTGTGGAAAAGCTTATGCACGACGCCGACGTACTGCATTGAATAAGTCCGTGGCGAACATGTGCGTTTGGCAACCACACGGTCGAACATGTACGTGATGCAAACATCAACGCACGCACTTGTTTTCAGGAAAACCAGAAAACAAGTTCGACGGACTTTTTGTATGTGCGTACATGTTCGAAGCGTTTTTCGGGCCAACACACGCACGTTGATGTTCGGCGAACATGTACGCACGTACGCATGTGTTAAGACATGTGGGATCGTGTATTTCCTGCTTTAGTCACATTTTATTTTTTTCTTTATATGCTAAAGTGTAAATTTTTTCACCAAATTTTATACTAAAAATGTCTGAGAAAATTATGATTTTATAAACAATTTTAAGTTTCTAATTCGAAAATTTATAAAGTATAAAATTACTTATTATTTTATTTATTAATTCGATATTTCTTATATTCGATTTTAAAGTGAATTGTCAGTACACTCTCAAGGTTACACTTTATAAATGATTTCTTTTTCTAAAAATAATTTGTTAAACATTTCGAAAAAAACTCAGATTAAGAAAAGTGGTTAAATAATAAAAAAATATTTAAGGCTGTTTTACATTATACTTTTTTCGTCTAGAAATTTTGACAAGTTCAATACTAGAACTAACTTGAATAATGTAAATCAGAAAAAGTCATCCAAGTTTTCATACTAAAAACGTCTAGAAACTTATTTCCAAACTAGTTCTCAACCTATTTTTCGTCAAAGTTTACAAACTAGACTTGCGCATAAAGTACACGTCGCAGTATTACCAACATCCTAAAAGATAAACATAACTGTGATTGAAAATATAACCTTGAAGTACCTCCGCAATAACCAGTCCCGACGCCAAATTCTAGGTTTCGTATTTTGTTTTTGCAAATAATAAATATGCAGAATTTTTGAAATTTTCTGAAATCTGGTTTGGTTTCTTTTATAAAAATTCATTTTTGAGCATTTAACTTCTCTTTAATTTTGTATGTTGGCACGTTTCACGTTTAAATTTTCCCCACTGCGACGCCAGCGATCAGTTTATGAACTAATATTTAAAACAACCTTGAATTTAGATACTAGATTCTAGTATTCAAACTTGTTCAAGTTTCTAGACGAAAAAAGTATAATGTAAAACAGCCTTTAGAAACGTAAATTACTTTATTTTTTGAAAATTATTTATGATTACACAGGGTGCTTGTTAAACATACGGCAAAAATTCAAGGAGTGATTCTTTGGGTTATTTTATGAATAATTATATCTTTGATGATTTTTCAAAAATCGTTTAGTTTCGAAGATACAGGGTTATAGATATTGATTGGTTAATTGCACCGTTGTTTTTACCAGGAAGACTTACGTTACCTGAGAGGACATACCAATGGCAACGAAGCATGTAATGTGATTCATGTATGATGGAGCACCGGCACATTTTGTGTGGTTGCTCGTAAGTTGCTAAATACAACATATGAAGATCAAGGTCAAGGCGGACCTCATTCATGGCGTGCTCAATCTCTGTTTTTTCTATAGGGATATTTGAAATCCTTTGTTTATATCTCTCCTGAAATCCTTCGTTTATACCCCTCCAGTGGAAACTGAAGGTGACTTAAGGAATCGGATAATTGATGGATGTTATGCAGTAAGGAACACTCCTGGTATTTTGGAGTTCGTCATTCAGGAAAAGATTGGATTCATACATACTAGCTGGTGATAGTCACTTTTAGCAGTTTTTGTAGATTAATAAGCACTACATGTAATATTCATGTAATATTATTGTTTTCATAAGTGAAGAGCTCTGCGTCATAAATAAAACGCATCTGGCGTTGCATCAAACATAAAAAGCATAACTGCATCCTTTTTTCATATTCACCGTTGACAAAGAAATAATACTTAAATATTTGTCGGTTGTAACTTGATGATTGATGGCGCAGAGCTCAAGTTCCGTGAATTTGATAATAAACATTGTGTTTCTTGAAAATCTTTACAACCCTATATCTTCGAAACGAAGCGATTTTTGAAAAATCAAAGATATAATTATTCATAAAATAACCCAAAGAATCACTCTTTGATTTTTTGCCGTATGTTTAACAAACACCCTGTATATGTCTCACCTGTTAATTATGTCATAATTTAATATATTAGCTCTGTTCCAACCACGTTGTCTGACCGTCATAATCAGTTGCCCACCGAAATAATGATCGATGTTAACAACTTTGTCAAGTGGAAAACTTTGATGAGTGCATGCTTTTGACGGTTTCGAAGCCGTCACAAAGCGTGGTTGGAACAGACCTATTGTTGATGACATTTCCATAACTAATAGGAACATAACTTTTTCAGGGATATAATGTTTAAAAAATTGGTAATGTGATTTCATCTTCCTAGTTTGTATGTGATAAATTTCTTTGAGTTTATGAGTTATAGTTATAATTATCACCATTCAATGGATTTAGTGTAGATTGTGTGAAAATATAGTAACTTGATATGTGATAAATGTATTTGTTATACACAAAAAATTTACTGTTAAAAAATAAATAGTTCAGTCTTAGATGTAAAATAATTATTTCTTTTTAATACAGAACTTGGAGAATGATAATACATAATATGATTTTGTTTAACAAAGCATCGCAACGCCATTAAAAATACTTGAATATCGTGCTTTTGTTATATAGAAAAATAATTAGCAATATTTTTATCTTTTTTTATTAAAGTTGATTTGAACTGGATAGCAAATGCGATATGCAGGTTTTTTAATTGGCGCAAACCAGTACAATTCTAGTCACATAAATTTTCTAAAACAAAGTCAGTTGGAAATGATTTGTCTCTTGAAAAAATAATCTAATTTAATTGTGACTATATTTGTTGTAATTTAATCTACTTACTTTATGTGCTGCAGAAATTAGCCAATTAAATAGATGCGTTTCTATTGTTCTACGATTTATTTATACTTTATACACTTTATTGGGACCTGGTAACAATCTATAAATAAATATATTTTATAAATCTTATATTGTTTACATTGCGTTATATGAAAGCTTGTGCAAGCTGTTTTATTTAGTGTTTAAAAGTAAATTTAGGAACAGCGAATTTTATGCTACTTAAAGCTAATAGTCTATGTTATAATACTTGTTAAATTTACTTAATATACATATATAATCACTATCATGATTGTAAGATCTTCACCACGATTATTGCATATAAAAGATTATTTAAAAATTCACATAGAACGTGGTGGCTCTTACAAGTTATTACATGTAATTTACTTCTAATTTAGGAATGGCCCCAGCCTTTGGTAAGTCTTTTCCATAAGCTGGGCTTATCGATATTGGCCGAAGGTGGTTGATCAGTTCTGATTTGTTCTAGAAAGCCCACAGTCTCATTAGGGGTGTCATTGGCTGCGTCTCCGATCTCTCTTAGATCTCTCATCATTTTCTTTCGGATCGTCTTTTTCATACTCAAATGTCTTTCTAAGGTCTTGTATTTGTGTTTCGCTTTTATTTCTGCTGTGTTGTCCAGAGGTCCTTTCGGATTAGTCTTGTCTTCCTTACTTCCCCAAACTTCACGCACATCTCTGATTTTTCTCTCGTTATTGGCAGACATTTTCATTATTAATCCTGCAAAGATACATTACAAAATTAATTATGCAAATTTCAAATGACAAATCATTAAATTACTTATAATATACATATTGTGTTATTCTTTTAAAGCGATAGAAAATGATAGTTTATTTTCAAGCCATACAACTTTTAATACAGGCTTTTAATGCAACACTTGTAATTTGAAGACAAGAAATACATAATTCATTTCTTTATTCATTAAATGTAACATTTTAGTAATCAATCAATGGGTTGGATTAATAAACGGTTCAATTCTTTGGCCACCAAGGTCTTCCTTGGATTTCCATTTATTGGGTGTATTTAAGGAAATAGTTTTGATGTCGAAATTCACACAAAAGGACAACTTTTGCAAAGAATCAATTTAGCTTTCGCTGAAATCCAAAACGGAAATTTTCAATTACACCCTTTTTACAACACCTTTCATTTCTCTTTTGGAACACCCTGAATAGCGTAGCAAATATCACGTTAAATCATAAATATGCGATAATGGCAAGCACGTGATCATGTTAAGGGATTAACCTGTGGGATTAACTATTGTTTTATTTGATTTCCAGTACGTAAACCAGTTTACCGTATGTTATCGCTGTAAGTAAATATTTAGCATGATACACCTCTCTATTAAATGCATTTTAGTATTGAGAGCTCATCAGTTTAATGAAAAAAATTCAGTTAAATTAAATTAATTAAAACACGCAAAGTTAATTAGAAGTAATACACAAATTGTTTATGTTTTGCCAAAATGAGATTTTACTTAGTTTAATTTACATGTTCAAGTCAGCTAAATAGGCAGAATATTAAAAAAAAACTCATTTTGGCAACTGTAAAATATGTAACTTTTATAGGATTTTTGTGAAAGTAATTCATTAACAGGGGTAGATTAGAGTTCTTAAAAGCCATTTAAATACATAATAGTAATCGTCGAAAAATATTTTTCCTGAAAACCGCTGCATCAAAAACGTAAAAATTTGCAACAAAATTTTTAAAACTCATACTTTCACAGCAAACATCCTAACGCAATGTTAGGTTAAAAAGCGATCCCAGGATGTCGCGATTAAAACTTTTCGTAAAATTTATGCAAAAATACTACTCCTTATTTTCGGTAAATTTCTGAAAGAATAATTAAACTTTTCTATTATTTTTTCCAATTATGAATCTAAAGCTTTCACCCAAAAAATTTGAATTTTGAAATTAAGTTCCTGTTATGTGAAATTTTGAGAAAATTTTAAAAATTGAAAAATTCAATTTTTGTAGAAGTTAAAGAAAAAAACGGTATTTTCAGATCTTGAGATTGATCAGTAAGTTAAAAGTAACGCACGATAAAAAAATTTCATTGAAATCTTGATTAATTTCCCCATTTCGAAAAACGCTATTTTCTGAATTTCAAAATAATTTAACTGTATAGCATCAAAAGTAAATTTTAAACCAAAAATTCATTACTTTATTATTTTACTTTGTTATTTATTTATGTATTATGTATAGATGTATTATCCATTCCTTATCTATTTGTTATCGCAGTAGGCCGTGATTTTAAGCCAGTAAGTTGGCTATCATGTTAAATTAGAGAAATTTAGGATGCGTTTAGTTGATAGACGAACCGTCAAAGTTTAACGAGCTCGGGCGGACTGTTTTCTAAACGGAACTCATACCCACCGTGGTTGCCTAATGGTCGCATCTCAAATCACGACCACCGTGACCACTCAGCTGATTAGTCAGACAAAGTAAAATAACTACGGACTAAACGAAATCGACAATGTCGCCCATGAACTAAACGCAGCCTTAATTTGATGTCATTAGGTCTTTTCGCGGAGACGTTCCGGACTAGTTCGGAACGGTTAAAATCAAATGCCTATCGAAATAATGATCGATTTTAACAACGCTTTCAAGTGTATAACTTTCATAAGTGCATGGATTTTAAGGTTCCGAACTAGTTCGGAACGTCTCCGCAACAAAGCTATTTTAACATACGTCAAATTGTGATAACTAAAATCAGATTGATTAAACGGTGTTGTCAATTCTCAACTGCATGTAAATTTGGCCGTGAGTACACCTTGTGACGAAAAGAATTGCGAATATTACAATATTGCCTAATTCGGAGTAACCTTCTTTCTTTCTTCCATTTGCTTTGCGCAGCAATGCTGCTTGTCTTTCGGCCGTGAGCCATTCCAGACATTTACGAAGTATGTTTAAGCTGGGTCTTAACCTTTAAACAGCACAAACATCCATGGCTAGTGATGGGATTCGAACCCATGCCACCGAGCGACACGACTTTCCAAGTCGGCTAGGCTAGACCGCTAAGTGTGTGTTTATAGTAGAGCGGTGAGCCGAGAGTAGAGCCGCTTCGGCGAGCAGAGCGGCGCGTTTAATAAAGAAGCGAGTGTTTATAGTAGAGCGGCGAGCAGAGAGTAGAGCCAAGCGGCAAGCAGAGCAACACGTTTTAAGAAAAGCGATTATTTCTAGTAGAAGTTCATAGTCGACATTAAGATGCCGAAGGAAAGGGTGCAACGGTTTCTGTTAGAAAATTCCTCTCTTAGGATACTGTATTTAAGTGATTGTTTTCCTAACAGTCGTGGAAAAACAAATGAAATTTATCAGAAACGCAGAGAGATGGGTGAATTTCATCATTTATACAACGATTTGCGGCAATAGCCTGAAACATTTCTCAATGTCCATTTTAATGTTTTATTTTCGATGCAAATCTTCGGACAATAGCGACGAGCCGAGCGTAGAAATCAAACTGATTTGATTTCTTCGCTTGGCTCTCCGCTAGGGTCGAACAGCCTCGCTATTCGTCGCGCTAGTATAAACGCTCTCATTTGTGTTAAGGAGTTTGTTTTCGTCGCTCTGCTCGCCGCTTGGCTCTACTCTTGGCTCGTCGCTCCACTATAAACACACACTAATGGCCGTATGCACAGACAAATCTCAAGGTGGACTTGATACTTAAAGCTAACTTCATATCAAATTGCGCGCCGTATAGTTACATTGTTCAAAGTAAAGGTTTACTTTGGCTTAAGTCTAAAGATTTGTCTGTGCATACGGCCATAAGCCACACGGCGACCCTCGGAGTAACCTTAAAATCTAAAGCTGGATTTACATGGAGCGTTGAGCGCGTCAAAACGCCGGGCGTACTGTACTCTCATTGGTTACTGCTCTTTACGTAACGAGCACTAACCAATGGGAGTACAGTATGCCCGGCGTTTTAACGCGCTCAACGCTCCATGTAAATCCAGCTTAAGTCGACATGACATTCATTGTCAAAATTTAGTTACATACATGAGTACCACATGTACAATTCAATGATTATTGAATTTTATTATTAGCTAGATTAGCTAGAATTCATTACAACTGTTGATAAAAATCACGATTTAAAAAAAAAATAAAAAATCACAAATTCAAATAAAGAAAATCCTGATTTTTTGATATTTTAAAATAAAAACAAAATGTATTTAATAAAAACTTTAAAAAAATCATAATTTTTAAAAATAAAAATGGCTTGATTATCAGTGATTTTAAACATAACTTTAATCAGCTCAACCTTGCTTAAAATATATGTATCTTAATTTTAACAAGTCGAACCAGTTCTGTTTATTTTATAGCGTGTTCGTAGATATCATTGCCTGGGTTCAGCCTGGTAGAAAGCTACGTAGCGCTTCGTGTGCGCCCTGACGTCATATATGTGTTCAAGCTGAAGCTAAACTGCTAAGGCCCAGTTGTAGAATTCGACTTTAAACCAAAGCTTAAACCCTTCACAATAAAATGGTTGTAATTAGTGTTGTGAGTTTACCGGTAACATTGAAAAATTACCGTTCTATTACCGTTTAAGCTTCGTTTAAAGTTAAACTCGAATTGTACAACTGGGCCTAAGGGAGAGCAATAAACCTGGCGGCCGCCATGTTTTAAATCGCTTTTCAAAAAAGCTATGTCGCTAGCGCTAACTGTAGCGTTGTTGTTTTAGGTTATGTCTGAGCATATGATTGCCAGTAGATTCTGCTGCAGTAAGTATTGAAATAAGTTTTCCTATTAACAAATCTCCCTTGAAATAACACAATTAGTTATTTGTATTAGGGTTCTAATTTGTACATACAGATTAAAATTGACAATAACTTTAATTCTTCATTAGTTCAATTATAAAATCGAAACTAATTGAGAATAACCTGTACAAATTAGAATCCTAGGACAAATAACACAGGCTACCGTTTATCTGAAAATTTACTGGAAAATTTGGACATGTGAAGTAACGGAGCAAAACAAAGAACCCGTTCAGCCAGTTTTCAATTAGTTAATATGCTACAAATTAGCGCTCTGCTACGAAGCAATAGCGAAATGTAAGCGCTATCTTTGGCGGAACGATTTTTATTAACAGCCAACATAAAAAATATAAATTCAAAAACATAATACATAATAATAAAATAAATATTTGTAAAAGAATAAATAAAAGTGATTGGAAACGTTGATGTCCTCACAATGTATTCGCCGCGCCGGCATGTTCTACGTAAATCGTAGAGAGTCCGATAATAACACGGCGAAAGGGTCGGTTCCCCTATAGATCACGACGTGATTCATATCAATAGGTTGTCACCAGCCTGTAAGGAGTGTCCCTTGCTATCGTCAAGTCTTTTTTTACCGGTGATATGATAAAAGCGACAACAAAGAAGGCCAAGGTGATTGCTGGAAGAACTACTGTTGCGGCGCAGCGACGACGTTCTTTATCTTTTGACTTCATGGCTTTGATTGTTTGATTAGGCGTGGATTAGGCTTATTGACAGAACTTGTAATATGCCAGGTTGTCGTGGAAATCTTCTCGAAGCTTTTCTCTCTTCTCCTTTCAACGACGGTCTCCGACGATGTTGGTAGATGATGGAGTGCGAGGGAACACTTTAGGTTGATTGAGTACCTGTGTGTGTACATCTTCTCCTCTTCTACAACAAACATTATTTTTTATTGTAACACACCGTTTGATAAACCACTGGCAGCACTGGAGTCTGTGCAGCTTAGATTGGAGGCAAATCTACCGAATTTTTCACAACCCCACGGCAGCACTGGTTGCACGGAAGGCTTTGGATGTGCTTCCGACAATAAGTTGCTCGAAAGGGTCGTGTGTTGCTCCTGACAATTGGTTGCACGGGAGGCTTCGGATGTGCTTCCGATAATAAGTTGAATGGAAGGGTTATATGTGTTGCTCCTGACAATTAGTTGCACGGGCGGCTTGGTGAGTATTCCCGACAGTAGGCTGTTCAGGACATATTGAAGCATGAGCGGTCTATACTTTCACTTTCTCTCTTTTATAGTACTTTTTCGTAAAGGGGATGAAGTAACTCTGCTTTATTGGTTTAAGGGTGTTATCGAATCACCGATGATCAGAGCTGTATCTTATTCGCCAGTGGGCAGTCTTTTGTGTTTACTCCGGGAGTTGTCTTAGCGACCAAATTTGAGGATGAGTTACATCGAGTGTCTGGCAGAAAAAGAGTATGGCTCAAAAATTATTTATGAAAAAATTGTTGCAGTGTATGGGGAAAATGCACCATCTTATTTTCAAGTTAAATTTTGGTCTCAAATCTTTCGATGGGTACAATCAATTAACGATGACCCAACGTCCGGGTGACCCGAAAAACACCCACATTCTTATTTACAAAAAAAACTTGTTGCTGCACGACAATTGTCGGGTTCATAAAGTTAAGGCGTCTACCTTATAGCCAGGGGCGGACGGCTAATTTTGGGGGCCCTGGACTACTACTGTTTGGGGGCCTACCCAATTAACACAAATTAACTCAAGTTTGGGTTAATTGTGGCGACTCATTCTCCAATTTGCTGCGAAGGGGGCCCTTTGATTGGCGGGGCCCTGGGCTGCAGCCCATAAAGACCATGCCTAAATCCGCTCCTGCTTATAGCCCTGACCAAGCTTCGTCACACTTCTTTTTATTCAAAAACTTGAAAAAACATCTCGGGGGAAAACGTATTGCATCTGATGAAGCACTTAAAGAAGCTGTTGAACAATATTTGGTAAAGTTTCCCAAGGACTTTTTCTGAGGATTTGGGACAATTGGAAAAAATATGCGTAAATAACTGCGTAAGTGATGAAGAGGGTTACGTAGAAAAATGAAGGGTTGTTAACGTCATACGTTGTTTTTTCAACGGTAGAAAGGATTTAACGTTGAATACAGAGATGGGGGCTTTGCATTAATTTTCTTGGCTGAGTATTCAACAATTTTGTTTATGAGAATAAATATAACAAACGTCTAAATAAAAACCTGGTCAAGTAGGTCGTGGTCGAGAATTTTTGCATTGTATTTACATAACAGAATTACTAAATGTAGCCTAGGCCAGGTTTTTATTTAGACACTTGTTACGTCCGGGTTAGTAACCAAAATTATAATCCGTAATGGTTCTAGGATATTTCCAGTTACTACAGAAATTTAATTATATTTAGTTATCTGTTTCATTTTGCTTTCATGTTCCAAGTTTTCGATTCTGTTAATCATCTGATATTTAATTTTATAAGAAAACCTTTTAAAATGTTTATATTTTCCCCGTTAAAATTATTTTAATTAGTTTCAAATTTTGACTTTGGTGAAACTGCAATCACATAATTATGTAATTAAAGGTGTTGACCCTATTTTATTCAATAATGTTTCCTCAATAGTTTAAGTTTCCCCCCGATGATGGCTATGTCTTTGGCCGAAACATGTAGGACGAAAGAAAATTTTTCTGAACTTATTATTGTTAAATTTTTTTAGAAGCCTAGACATTATCCTAAAACTTTACGCATTCTGAATTTGTTTGAATTAAAAAACAATGGCCATTTGCACCAAGCACTTAAATTTAAGTGGTGTTTATAATTATGACATTTTTAAGTTACACAACATTGTATAAGTCATATTCTAAGTGTCGGTTAAAGTTAAGTTGAGCTTAAGTGTTTGGTGCAACTGGCCATAAAAGATATAGGTACTTAACAGTTCCTAGTGAGTATCATCAAGTTTCTTTCGATGTTCACGGTGTCAACTTGAGATTCCCATCCCCTTCAACTTTTTTATTATAGAAAGAAATGTTTAACATAAAACTTATGAAGATCAATTTTTCTTTGTATCTTTTGATGTTTTGTTCAATCGCATTTCAAATATTTATGAAATAAAACCAATTTTACTTCTTTTACAGCTCAGGAGATTCTTATACGTACAGATTCCAAGTTACGATGTTGAGTTCAAAGTTCAAACATTTTGGAAACTATTCACTTTACATTTACATCTAAACAAAGTTGGACTAGAGATTTAATTAAGAATCCAAAAATGTACTAATGTGCAGAATGTTTTATTTAAAAAACGTAAGTTCTCGCTTGTGCAATATTCATTTATTTTTCTATGAACACCTAGAAAAACTTTAAATTAGTCTTTACAAGTTTTATTTAACTTTCTACTTAAGAAAAAAACAGAGGTTAAAGGGGGAGGGAATTCTCGCATCGTCACCCTGTATATTTTAATTTATTAACATTCCTCTCACTTTGTTATTGTTACGAAAGATAGACAGAGTAATTATACCAATTTCAAAAGAAGGATTCATTAAAGCTTTTGCTTAACGTCGTGTTATCTTGAAAATACAATTTGCAAACAAATTTTTGGTACTTCTGTGAGGGCCACGTTTTTTGCTATAATTGCTGATAGTGTCAAGTTTCCAAATACAGAAAACAGTACTTAGTTAAATTAATTTCAAACTATTTTTTTTACTGTACGTACCTAGGTAAAAGTAAAGCAGAAACAATTTTAACTAGTTTCAACTGCTCTCTCAATTTTCTATAGAAGAAGAAGAAGCAACAAAAGATTAATGACTAAAACATTACCACTCAATATTGAAAAACAACATAAATACACGAGTGGATTTTCACGAAGCTAGACGTCTGACATAAAAAAAAAATAAATCAAAAACTTCATTTAATATTCATAATTTGCCTTGATCATGAGTTACTATATCTAAGAAGCAACAAATTCGTTGTGAAACTTATGTAACAAGTTTATTAAGATTAATGTGTTCTATTTTCAGAATATTCTCAAATGTAATCTTTCAAAATTTTCAATTTCTTTACAAAAATTTTGTCAAAAAATTATTTTTGCGTACAAAATGGCGTGTTATGTGCACGTGCACTTCCTTTAATCTCGAGCATTTGATAATGTCGCTTTGCGACGAAACCGGTCGTGCATAGATAAATAAAGAATTTTTGCAGATTGACCTTGCTTTTGTATTAATCAAAAAAATTATGTATTTACGTTTATTTTTGCTGCCGCAAGTGATAAACATTGTCAAGATTTTGTTAAAAAATATGTTTGTTTTAAGTTACGAGGTGTATACATACTTTTAAACACATATAAAGTCCGGAAAATAAATAAATTTCTTATTATTTTAATTTTTAGTAGCAGTTTAATTGTTATATTTATTATTAATAAAATATACAGGCTGTTGCAAATTCGACCGTCACCAACGGGATCTCGCTTATGTGAAGGGATAGACGGTAGGTTTAAATTTGGCAAAGTTGCTAAATTTTATGAGTATTAATAATCCGCAGAGAAATAATTTCTATGTTAACTCTTATTCGAAATAATTGTAAAAAATGAAAAATTGTCATTTTCTTATTCCTCTGCGACTAAATTTCGATATGTCGCCCATAAGAAAAAACGAATTTGATGATGATATCAAAATGACGAAACGTGTTATAGCAAAATGGCATTCATCAGTGTGTAGAGAATTCAAAAGTGTCTTAAGAAAGTATTTTTATTTTTTTGATATCTCTTCAAATTAAGACGGTAGAGGAAAAATAAGAAAATGACAACTTTTATAATTATTTTGAATAAGAGTTAACATAGAAATTATTTCTCTGAGTATTATTAATGCATAAAATTTAGCAGCTTTGCCAAATTTAAACCTATTGTCTACTTCTTCAAATAAGCGAGATCCCAATGGTGAGAGTCGAATTTGAAACAGCCTGTACATATATGTCTCCATGCGTAAGTAAATATTAAATTTTGTGTATTTCCTCTCAATACTTTTGAGTACAATGTATTTAACTGGTATTATTAAATACATATAGGTTTCATAATTTGGAATGACTTTGTTTTTATTTTCTAGATCAATCGTGTTTATTCATGTTGCATAGGTGAACGTTTTATTCCTGAGTAACTCCTGACTCACGTATATTTTTATTCAGAACTTGTTATGAGTTCGCATTTTGTAATTTGTTACGATATATATACACGTCACCTAAGGTGACGCTGAAATAAGTGATCCTATTTTTAGAAATTTTACTCAAACCTGTACTGAGTGTTTGCACCGCAGATTTTTTTTTAATTAATAGAACACGTTCGTGTGGGCGTCCTTTATGAAATTATTCCAAATATCACGGTCGAGTATTAGTCAGCTTGACTACAATGGAAAAGAAATGGTTGTAGGTAATGCACTATGTTCTGTAATCTAACTACAAAGTATGTTTAGTATTTATTTACAAACTAAAGAGCAAGTAAAATAAAATAATTAGTAGCAGTGTTGTTATTAATGTACTAGATTATTTGAGGGGCTATACAGGGTGTCTCAGAAATACATATAAAGCTTCAGGTATTTCTTTTCTACATTCCCTAAGCGTCCAAAAAATGCAAAAATTAATTCTCAGGGTTTGTTAGTTTCAGCACGCGAGACAAAATACGAGGTAAAAAAAAATTGGTAAACTTGACAACGTCGCTTATGTATGCAGTTAATTCGATTTATAGAAAGGCTTCAGACTAAATAAATTTCAAGTATGTAGTTGCAAATGCAACGCCTTAATTAAATATTTATTTTACTGTTCTCTGCGCTGCTGTTTTTAACAGTAACCCAAAAAGCAGTCGTACGTGGGTGAAGTGCGTTTTAATTATTTTCTGTTAATGATAAAGACTTCCTTACTGATTTAATAACATTTTCCGTTCCGTTTTCAGCCGTTTACTTCGCAGTTTTCTGTTAAAAGTGGGAGGGTTCGCACAAGAAAAGTACACTACCCTGGGAACCGTTTTTTGCGGTTTTAAAATGAAGAAGTATAGAGGAATAGGTTTACCAGAAACTTTATATGCATTTCTGGGACACGCGGTATTAATAAACATAGAAAATTAAAAATACATACACACATACATTTCAAGAATGCTATACTTGGTTAAGCCTAAAACTTGCACTTGCAATTCTGACATTTTTTAAAGAAATCCAGTGGCGTAATTTGGATGACCTTTTAAAAAGTTTCAATAGTTTTTTTTCCTCAAAACTGACTGAACTTTAAACTGACTAAATGAAGCTAAATGGTTTTCAAAGAAATAAGAAAAGATATTGAAGAGTATGAAAAATCTCACAAAGATGTGCTAACATAGAAATGTAATATCTAAATGTTGTGTTCAAAATGATAACAACTTGGGGTACGTATACCAAACGGTTCTGAAATCATTCAAGGAATGAATTATGTACTTGGGTTTGAAATAGACTTCGATATTAATTTTTTTTTAATCTTCTAAGATATGGGATTAGTGACCCAGTGATGATAAGTCGAGAATATATTGGTAAATATTTTTTATTTCCACTTCTTAGTAAATGACACTTTACAGGTTCATTTTGATGTTTATGGTAACCAAGTAAACGATACATTACGGGAACAGACCTGTAATACTTTTTCGTAACACTTGAATGTTATTTCATTATAACTGCATTGTTTCCATGGTTGTTATGCTATCCATAACGACCTAGGCCGGTTAAATGTTAACGGCCGCGGCCGTTATTACTTAACAGCATGGCCTTCTAAATGAAAAGCGAGTTCTAACTGGCCTGGGCGTTTTGAAAATTTACATTGAATTTTTGTGCTCGAGAAAACGCCAAAAGTCGACACTTTGGCGCTGGTTACGGGGCACTGACTGAAGTGCACTGTCATTACTGTCAGTCAAAGTGAGTTCATGCAAAATTAATTAGTATTGTAATTACCGTAATACAACATAATTTATATGGTATAAACTGTTGAATATATTTTAATGTTGTGATGTTTATTGTTTACAAGTTTATGCACACATTACATATACAGTGTGGTGATAAAGTAACGCACCAAGCTAAAAAACACCCTTAGCGTTGATTTTTTCGAAAAACGCTCGGACAGGTCGATTTTATTTTTAAAAAAGACATCTTTTACAACCAATTTTAATTTTATGTCAGTTACCACTTTTGCGCCGTGACGTCATCGACATTTCTTTTAAATGACAACCTACTTTTTTGAAAATGTCATTTGAAAGCACCCATTTTCTGAGTACAAAAATGTTAATGAATCACTAATGCATAAGAAAATTTTGAAGAAAAAAATTATTGAAAAATGGAGATGTGATTTTTAATCTTAATAAAATGGCTCAAATACGACAATAAACACCGACGCTATTCGCATAGCCTTTTTTTTTTGGACTCAGCCTGTATGCAGGTAAGATTTTAATTTAAAACCGTAATAGTTTAATGCTAAATTAAGTTGTCGAAATTGGACCTTATTCCAACGTAAATAATATTCAGTATGCCCAAATTTTTACAACAATAACATTGTTCTTACACCATTCACATGTGACAGAACTGTCAAGATTTTAGGTTAAGAAAGCGCCCCGTAAGCAGTGCTTGGCGGAGCACGCCGGAACTGCACTTTTGCGCAGGCCAGATAGAACTCACTTTTCATTTAGAAGGCCATGCTTAACAGTATCATTAACAACGTTTTTTTTTTATCAATTTTTATTCATAAATGATAACACAATTTTACCTACAAATGTCAAGCACGTTTTTAGCATCGGAATTTTCGTCCATACACTATTTGGCGCAAAGTTTTTTAACAGTCCTGACAAATAGCACAGTAAAACGTCTTCGTTAACTGCTCCCAATTTTTTACCTTTTCGCCAATTTATAAAATATAAAACCAAGCTAATATCGTCTGTACCGTTAATTAGATTTCTATGAAAATTTGTAGTAGTATACAAGATTTTAAGGCGGATCTAACTAACATTTGTTCATTCGAATCAAACTTCCGGTTTAACCGAAAATGATATCAACTTTTGTTTTTTAAATGGAACGCTCTGTATATTTATAAAGATTTAAAAAGAGCATTCTCTTAGGAATTCAATGATATAAATAACGAGTGTTCAATTAAAAAAACGGTCTAGATAGCTGTGAAATTATTCTGAACGTATGGCGTAGGGTTCTTCATATGACTAGTGTCACTTGCATTTCTAACCTCACTTTAACTCGCCAATTTATAAAAATATAACAAAACAACTTAATAAAATTATTCGAATTATTCGAATTATTGGAATATTCGAATAAAATTTCAATTGAATATTCGAATACGTTCCTGACAACAAAAGCGTGTCACAGCCTTCTTAACCGTTTTTTTTTATTGAACGCTCGTTATTTGGGTCCTGCGATGTTAAATTACTTACTTTTAATTTTTCTGTAAATACATTTGTTATCATGGAAACCTTATAAAACAAAATATATTGAGTAATGTCTAATATCAGTTCGTTTAATTAAAATCATTTAAAATCAGTTGTATACAAGCGGCGGCCAAGTCAATTGCAAGAATTAAGACAAAGAATAATTGATGAAATAGAATTGATTCGTTGATTGAAAATTTGGCAAATGTTACAAAAGGATTTATTGACAGACTAGCATATTGTCAAGAAGTGAACGGTTATCACTTTCAGCAACTTATTAATAGTTTTACATTGTTTTTTGATATTTAAGTTTTTTTTTTCATTTGTTTCTTAAAAACTGTTTTCGTCCTAAACTAAATTTTACAATTTTTTTCTGTAAAATGTAGTTTTGATATAAGGTTTTCATGATAACAAATGTATTTACAGAAAAATTAAAAGAAGTGCTTTTGGTGTAATTTAACATTGCAGGACCCAAATATTTATATCATTGAATTCCTAAGAGAATGCTCTTTTTAAATCTTTATGAATATACAGTGTTCCATTTAAAAAACAAAAGTTGATATCATTTTCGGTTAAACCGGAAGTCTGATTCGAATGAACAAATGTTAGTTAGATAGAATACATTTTTCTGAGAAATCAATTACAAAAAAATTTCCCATATGGCCCGACTTATCTGCCGATCACTGTATATTGCAGGTACGGTGACAAGTTTAAGTTTCATTTCTCGAAATTTCCCTCTACATGATTGTCGGTACGGTATATTATACACCTACTCTCAATATTCTCTTCTGGCTTATGAAAAATCTTAGGGCATGAGAACTACCTCCCCAGAAAATTATGCCAAACCTAACCAGTGAACCGAAATATGCAAAGTACACCATCCTTAATACTGCAGGATCCGTGATTGGCCTCAGTAGCCGTAGTGTAAAACATGCTTTGTTTAGTTTTTTAGCTAAGTCATTAATGTGTACTTTAAAATTTAATTCGGCATCCAACGTTAATCCCAAAATTTTTACATGTTTACTTATCGGTAATGTTTCGTTTTCAAGTAATATGCGTTCCGGTCCGGTGGTACATAACCGGGATGATTTGTCCTAAATAAAATGCGTGCAGATTTCGATTCATTCAACATAAGTTCGTTGTTATCAAACTATTCTCTAAATTGCGTTAGTATTAAGCGTAAACGTTTATTTAATTCCGTGAAATCAGAAGCCCAAAGTAGGACATTCGTGTCGCCTGCGTAATTAACAATTTTTAAATCTGCGCTGGTAAAGGTTGAAAACAAGTCATTTACGTAAATTACAAAAAGCACTGGCCCCAATACACTACCCTGCGGCACTCCAGTATTTATAATAGCGTAATCCGAATAGTATTTGCAATCTTCTATTGTTGCTTCTAAAGTTGCCTAGGAACAACATACACAATCTCCATGTTATTGATTAAAAATGCGATCCACAGGCAACTTTATAAAATGATTTTAAATTTTAATGTCTTTCTAATTTTCACATTTTAGCGCAGGTATAATAAAAAATATCGTATAATACAGTATTAAGCCCGTCGCGCGTCTTTGAAGGTTTTCTTATGCACTTGTATTATAAGATACTATTACGTCTTTTTAAAACCTGGAAATGTCAGTTTTTATTAGCAATTGGGATTAATGCGAATGCATTGGATCTTTTAAACCATTACCTACCCTAACAATGGATGGTTTTCTTTTTTCTAAGGCTAGAGTTCTTCGCGATTATCCCAAAGCTTGGATTAAAAAGTCATTTAAGGCCCGGTCTTTTCACCTCCAAATAACTTTATTATTCCCATAGTAACAATTGTGATCACAATCGTTACCGTAGGAATTAATGGCCAGATAAAGTTAATTAGCGATGAAAAAATCGGACCTAAATGTAAAGGAATAATTATAAGTGATTATTAGAATTGAATACTGTGGGCATGAGTGAAGAACCTTAATTTAGCAACACTTCAAAAAGACTCAGCCACAGAACATGACTCAGCCCTCAGCCTGGACTCGCAAATGCGAAGCATTCGTATAGTAGTCGTATAGGACGCAAAACAAAGAGACTTTATTTTATATTTAATTTAGTAACATTTATACCCAGTTATTTTTATTTAAATATAGTGTTTACAAAAACCTACCTTCTCATTCGGACATACCACTTATACTTTTGTAACCGTATTAACTTATGATTATGAATGTTCATAACACAGAATTCTGGAAAAGCCTTAATTTTGCCAAATATCCAACTTTCGTTTTATTGTAATCTAAGAAATTTATTAAATTTAACTTTCACACTGTATTAAATTAAATTTCTGGTCACTTATTAGGCCCAGTTTTACAATGGTCTGATAAACTAAGTATAACGCTATTCTTGGAATAACTATTAAAAATATGTAGTTCGTCTATCTTTGGTTTCATACTTTTTGCGATATTTAAGTTTAAAATTAATAAAAAACTGCATATACTTTGATTAATAAAAATTTTATTGTGTGACAAGTGTTAAATCAATTAAAAGACATTTTATAAGTCAAAACGCTAACATCTAATTGTAAGTTAAATTAACATATTATTTGAAATAAATTAATAAACTTTACCAAAATAATAATAATTTCAAACTTAAATATCGCGAAAAGTGTGAGACCAAATGTAGACAAATTACATCTTTTTGGAATTAGGAGAAATATCTTTCTTAATTCTAAAAATATACCGAGTGTTCCGTTTAAAATAACAAAGTTGATATTCATTTGTTAGGTTTCCGACTGTCATTTGTTGTTTTTAAAAGTAAATTCTGGCGGTTCAGATAAATCCATAAAACTCTTGTATTTAACATTTTTTGATATGTCTAATAATAAAATGTGTAGGTACCGTTCAGAATATAAACAAAAAGCCTGTACATTTAATATGAGAGATATGTTACACGTGAATAATTCTAATATGTAATTGGTTTCAGATATCAGGTAGATACATAAACAGCCATTTTACGTTCTGGCAAATTTTCCGTCTATCATAATGTAACGTTTTTAATAAGGGTTTAAGTTGAAAGAGGTCGGATTAAATAAAAGAATATTTAATAACGAGTTACAGAAACTAATATAAACTATTTTTTTTCACTACCATGCTTGCCCCAAGCTCCCCAAGGGGAGGCGTGTTGGCTAGTTACTCGTATTGTTGTTTTGCGGCTGCGATCGTCTTACAGTTGTTATTTCTCCTTCGGTATCCACCTTACGAACTGGGGGAAACGCAGAAATCCCAGTTCTAAGGAGCCGGTGAGAATTCGAAGACAACCTGGTACATAAGTGCTCTCTCTCTCACATAGACCGCCATATGCATCAGGAGGAGATTCGAACACACACCTATGTATGGAATTGTAATTGTACAACTGGGCCTCGAAACTGCATATAACTAATTCATATTCTTAAATAATTTACGTCGCGGGTAATTTATTTACACGCGTTAGCGTCGTTCTCGGTAAATTGTCACTGTTCCCTCCATCCGACGACGGGGCAAGTTTTATATCTCCGTAGTCCCTCTGGAGGCAACTAGAATCAAGCGGAGCTTCTTCGAAGATGCTTATGATGTGGACGGCATTGTCTGGGCGGTGACGTCACTTCGTTTCGCCATTCCGTCACAATAACTTAAATTCAATAAAGAAAATTTTCATTCAAGGTTCATATCCAATTAATTTAAATATTCAGAATAATACAAAACAAACATCTAATAAAAAATACATTTCAATATGTTACGTTGAACATGATACACTTGAACATAACGGGTGTCTTGTTTTTAAATTTGGTGTCGAAGTTGGCCGTGACAAGGTGCTTGTTGTGAAGGCGTCACAATTTTGATTACATGTTGTAAATCTTATTTTCTTATTGTCTGTTTCCATTTGTACAACAGATCTCATTCTTATTGTATTTTTTAGTTTATTACAATGGATCACATTCTTGTGTTGTCCTTTCATGCTGTCGCGTTTGAAACCTCGAAAGCAAGGTTAGGTATGCAACTTCAAATGTCAAATGAACAACTGTCATGTTGACTGATAATGATGGTTCACAATTAAATTTTCATGGCCAACTTCGACGCCAGATTTAAAAAAAAACACTATTTTTAAATATTACAATTTAATTTCGGTCAATAAATCCGTAAATACATACTTTAAATTTTAATTTCGGAAGTTTAAAAACTAAAACATCAAAATGAAAAAACAGTCTGGGGAAATTTATGAAATCAAATTAAAAAATTGTAATTCGATATATGCAGGTGGGACGCGTCAAAAAAATATAAAAAAAACAATTTCTTCATAATCCTTTCGCGGATACTTTGAAAAATCGCTTAACGTTTCGCTATCGGCTGACAGCATTTTCCGAAAATTGTTTTACAAGTTTGTGATAATTTTAATATATGTACAAGAAAGTACTGTAATTATCACATATTTAATATTATCGAAAATTTTGAGTTGCAGGTACGACATCTCACCATCATAAAAGCGAATTATTTAAAAAATTTATACGTTAATTTTCTTTTAGCAATAATAATAATTGAGGTGGTCGGAAGAAAAGGGGTGTAAGTGCAACTTTTGTGATTTTGAGAACAAGAGGTTCAAAGTTAAAGTTGTACAGGGTGTACCATTGGTATGGATATCTTCAATAGCTCCTTAACTACTGATTATAAAGGAAAGTATCTTGTATAAAAATTATCGACTATAAAGAGTTCTATATTGTGTTCTGTCTTATGGTTTTCGAGATATCTGAACTTACAGTTACAACTTCTGTTAATAACCATACCTCAACAAAATAAACAAAAAGAATAAAAGGATGCAATTACATTTATCTATTAAATCTAAACGAAATATTGACATTTTAATCAGTGTCTTGGAGACTGTTCAATATCTGTTAAGTTTTCTCGCTGATTTTTGCAAATCCTTGTCTCATTTTATTTTTTTAATATTAAGTTATATTTGTTGAATTTTAAATTAAAAAAATAAGTAATACTAATGGTTAGTGACAACAAGAAGTGTATTGATTCATTATCATCCATATGTGAGTCAATACCTGAACGGAATGTTTGTTTACTGGCCACTTCTATGGCCCTTAAGTCTATTAAGTGACTTAATGGACTTACGGCAGGTATTACCAACGTTTTAAGGAGACCTTAAATTTAATTCCTGTTTAGAATGTGATTGATGTTGTACAAACCAAGCAGAAATGTCATAATCTAAACACAACTTAAAACGTTGGTAATAACGGCCGTTATAAATTTAAGTCCCAAGTCCTTTAGAACCTTAAATTATTTACTGTAATGATGTGTAATATACCTTGTATTTAGACTCCAATTAACGATTAAAAACTCAATAAATTAAATTGCTAATATGAATAAAAAAAAATATGAGTAGATATCTTCATAGGGTTAAAATTACATTTAGGATTTTGTTTGTATTCTAGCAATTAGTTGGTTTTATGGTCTCAGATGTCTTATAAAAGCTATTATTTCGTTTAGATTTAATAGATAATTATAATTTTGCCCTTTCCTTTTTGTTTATTTTCTATGGTTCTTATTAGAAGTTGTAACTGTGAGTGCAGATATCTCGGAAACCATAAGCTTGAGATCAGTACTTACATTTTATATATGTTAGAAATAGAATTTGACGAGCTATTCAAATGTGTTAAAATATATAGGGGGTTTTTAAGAAAATTTAACTTTTAAGTTTCAATTGTTTGTAAGTAAACTCACAGATGTTACTATTACTCATAGAGATTAGTCTATTAGGTATTTATAATTAGTTATGCACAGTAAAAATAATTCTTTTGACCGCTAACTATGAATAAAATACTACTACATTTTCAGCTCTTTCATCCAATTGAATAGCTGTAGATTGTGAATGCTTTTATTTAGAGCTATAGTTGCTGAATAAAAAATGTTTACTTTTAAGAGAACTATCGAAATGTGAAATAAAAATTTGTACATTCATTTTAAAAAAGTATAAGTTTGGTGGATAACTCACTTATGAAACATACTGTGTATGTGAAAATAATTTACTAATATAGAACTCATTATAGTCGATAACTTTTATACAAGATACTTTCCTTTATAATCAATAGTTAAGGAGCTATGAAAGAAATCCATACCAATGATGCACGCTGTATAAGAAAAATCACGGTTAAATGAAAATTAATGAGATAAAAATACTTTACTTTCTAATATCTTTTTATGATTGTTTCTAAAAATTCGATTAATTTGTGTTTATGTTCGATCACATCGACGCCGTCGAAGCCAGTTGAGGAGCGTTCTGGCAAAACAGGATCAATAGTATATTATTATACAAGTTTCAAAAGAAGGCTTATTGTAACACGAGTGGGGTTGGGGTACGACTAGCGAAGCGTAGCGAGCTAGGAGTGCCCCAACGGAACGAGTGTTACAATGCCTCTTGTGAAACGTGTATAATATACTATTTTTTATACTTTGCGTCACTTATTGAACAAAAAAATGAAAAATACTGTCAAAAATTTGATCTCCTTAGTTTATGGGGAATTTTAGTTGATTACAAGTAAAATGCGTGGCAACACTGAAAACCTTTCGTTTTAATCAAAAGTCACATTAACCAGTTATTAATTTGTCTTATCCAGCTTCATTGTGAGTATTCTATTAAGTAACAAATCAATAATGAGTTATTTTGTAAAATCTATTAAATATTTTCAATTAAAAATTGACTAAAATTTCCCCAAAAACAGTTTCACAATGAGCTTCATTGTGAAACTGTTTTTGGTGTCACAACCCAGCGAAAACACGTACGTGTAAAAAACGTTGTAAAATAACATGTAACCAAACGTTGAATTTGTGTGGTATTGTTACGTTGAAAAAACGAAAAAATGTCGCGGCAATCAATTTCTTTTAAACGTCTCTGTAAGAAACGTTGTAGAATAACAATTAATCAACGTTGAATTCGTGTGTTATTAATACGTTTTAACAACGCTCGAATCAACTTCTTTTAAACGTCTTTGTCCACGGTATTTCTACGTTAAATCCCAGTGCATACATACGTATAAAAAACGTTGTGGAATAACATGTAACAAACGTTGAATTCGTGTGTTATGGTTACGTTAAAACAACGAAAAAATGTCGCGGCAATGTCCACCTGTAACGTTGAATCAGACAATTACGACGTGTATTAAAGCTGGGTCTAAATCATTAGACTGAATAAACATACATGGCTAATGGTGGAATTCGAACCCACGCCGCCGAGTGACACGACTTTCCAAGTCGGTTAGGCTAGACCGCTAAGCCACTTGGAGACCCCAGTTCCGTGTCGCTTCCGTGACTGATTCGTAAAGCGGGCAATAAAGCGGTAATAAAGCCGAACCGGGGACTTTAACTTACAATAGCTACGCGCCGCCCTCACTCGTTCAATTTCCGAACTCTTTACTACCTACAGTTTCCTTCTAACATCCATATTATCATAACATCATTAAATCAATTTTTCTAATTATTACAATCCTAAGCTTATTTTCTTTGTATATACATTTCAAAAATTCTAAATTATTTATTTATAATAAACATGTAATTCTAAATCACCTATTTCTAAAAATGTTTACACTAACTTAAAATATTCGACAAAACACATTTAATACAGTACTCTCAATTTACTTTATTATTTACAAAATTATTTCTTTATGAAAATTTAAAAAAAATTACATGCTGCTCATAAACACCGCAGTGGAGTGGAAAGTTTAACTGGAATAAATTCTGTAACTTAGAAAATTGCCATTTGTAGCAAAATTCTTGGAACAGGTCAATTTTTATTTTTATGGCGCATATTATAAATGGATTTCTTTAACTTTTCGATTATTTGGAAGGATGAAACAACCCCTAACTATTTTTTTTTAATGGAAGGATATGTTGAGTAATTTTTTTCTTAAAGCTTGTTCAATTGGGAATACAACTACGTTTTTATTTTTTAATTTTTCTTAAACAGTAAAAGGCGAAAAAATAAAAAATAAATTTTTGACTAGAACGATTTTAACGCATCAGATGTTCAAAATGCTCGCCACCTCTCACTTGACAATACCTAATCGATTATAAATTCCATCCCTAACAGTTTGTAACATTTCCGGCGTTACTCTCCTAATTTCATGCAGAATTTGAAGTTCTGAAGTTCTGCTATGTCGTTTGGTTTAGTCACATAAACTTTACTTTTTAAATACCCCCATAAAAAAGTCTAAAGGGTTGAGATCTGGAGATCTTGTTGGCCACTCAATCGGTCATCTTCTTCCTAGAAGGGAAAAACTTCAGTGAGGTAATTACGTACAATTAAAAATTTAGGGCATTGGCAGCGCCATCTATTGGCTGCACGCAACAATACGATACCATATGGAATGCTTGTTTCTTCTTATCAAATAATAAAAAACGGAGTTCCTGAATTTTTGGCATTAAAAACGGTTTTAGTAAAAAAATTCTTTTTTTTTGTTTTTTACCTTTTAGTGCTAAAGAAAAATTAAAAAATAAAACGTAGCTGTATTCCCAATTTTTTCAACATATCCTTCCATTAAAAAAAACATAGTTAGGGGTCGTTTCACCCCTCCAAATAATTGAAAAGTTAAAAAAGTCCCTTTGTAATATGCGCCATTAAAAATAAAAATTGACCTGTTCCAAGAATTTTTTTACAAATCGTAATCTTCTAAGTTACAGAATTTATTCCAGTTAAACTTTCCACTCTTATACAGCTGTCCCCAATGAGTATTCGTGACAATATGTATGTATAATTGATTGACTATTGCGTTCTTTAGTATTTTTAATCACAGATTTTGGGCATCAAATTCAAACTAACTTAAAAAAATTTGATAGATTACGTCAACTTAAAAAGGGGTTATGGTTGACTCGTATGTCCAAATTAGCAGTACTTTTCATACCTATTTCGTTTCATTTCAAAGCTGCCAAGCATGGAGAAGAACCTCATATTTCATAGATTTTTAGTAAAATTAGAATTCAAAAGTGTGAAACACGATAGACAATCACTGTAAAATTAAGTGTTTTCTAACGTCAATATCACGTTTTGTAAGGCATATTTATTCGGTATACGTTAAAATAACGTTATAAAACGTAGGTTAAAAATTTAGTTGTAAATTATGATTTATCTAACGTATTAGTTTCGTTAATTTTTTTCTCATTTATTACGTAGAATAGTAGATGTTGAATTAACGTTGAAATGATGTGGTAATCAACGTACGGTAGATACATCGCATTTACTCATAGTATAAATCACGTCGTAAAAAGACAAAATTATTACGTATTTATTTCACGTTATAATTACGTCCATATTAAACTGATCGTTAAAAAACACGTTATACAAACGTGGTATAATTATGGTTGCTAATTCAACCAAAAAACAACGTTGCATTTTTCAACGAATAACGTTATTTCCACCATTACAACGTGAAATTAACGTTGAATAAACGTACATGTTTTCGCTGGGAATGAGTTCATTGTGAACGCAAAGTAGAAAAAATTACATTACAGTTCAGTTTTGTCAAGTTTTGATTGAACATTCAAACTTTTTATGCAATTAAAACAGAGTATGATCGATTTGAATTACTTACATCTATATATTTTATTTAAACCACTAAATTCTTGACTGCAGGCTACTAAAATCTCATTTTTTATACAAAATGGAGATGTCCTGTTTTGCCAGAATACTCTTCAGTTGTTGCAGGAAGAAGTAAGGAACGTCGCAGGAATCGAGACATCTTGAAGGAGTTCCCACGTCAGTCCCGTCTTCCTGCATCAATTACTCCACTACTAGTGACATCGAAAACTCGAAGAGATCGACTATGCTTTTCTGGTAGGAAGTGAATAAAAATAAAACTTTACTTCAAACAGATATGATAAATTAATTCCGTGGAAAAAATAAAAGTGAACTTAAATAAACAACATCGAAAACAGAATGACATGAACTGAAAATCGACGATTTCAATCAGCGAAGAATAAATAAAAATTAAAAAAAAAGCTTATCAACAGAAAAAATATGTTAATTCGATAGAAAAAACAAGAGAACATTGAAACAAGTTGAAGTACTGAGAATACCGAGACATCAAAAATTGTTTTGATCAAGGGCAGTCATGAAATGTACAGCGATTGGTCTTAGTTTAGATAATCGTTTTCAAATAATAACATGCAAATGTCACCGAATGTGTTGTAGCTCTAACTTCATTATTATTTTATCTCTAGAATTAATATTGACTAATTTAAATGGAAGAATTATGACATTTTTTCAATAAGAAAAGACAAATTAAAGTAATTGTTGGAACTGTCCTTCGCCTTGTTCAAATGCATAAATTTACGCGCCTTCTCATGCTAGCAAAAGCATTTTGCAGCATTTCTGCTTTGTTCCAGTTCTTGCAAATTCTCTACAGCAGTTTTGAAAATTCTACTTTTTAAGTAAGGAAACACAAAATAGTCAAACAAGGTGATTTCGGAGGAAACTCAACTTATGTATGTAAACTTATCAATCGGTCATCATCGTATGTGTATCGGTCGTATGTGCCGTTGCACCGTCCTGTTGAAAATAGCCACGCTGAATTTTATCATGGTGTAATTGTTGAACAAATTCCGTTAAAATATTGTTTCTGTATCTCTCTCATTGACAGTAAAATTGAAAAAAATGGGTCCAATTATTCTTCTGCGAGAGACTGCCATTCAGACACCAATTTTCTGAGCATGTAGTGGAGATTCAACAAAAATATGCGGATTGTCAGTGCTCCACATTCGCGTATTTTGTGAATTAACATACCCAGAAAGGTGAATCCACGCCTCATCAGAAAAACTTTTTAAGTTTAACAGGTCGTCATTCATTAAATTATTGACAAACCAGTGGCAATACGCTAGACGTCTGGGGTGATCTGCCGGCAAGAGGGCTTGATATGATTGCATCTTATATGGATGCATGCCCAAGTTCTTCTTCACAATCGTCTGGCAAGTTCCATATGAAAGTCCAATTTCTTGAGACAGACGTTTTATAGGTTTTCTAGAATCTTCTTCCATACGTTGACGAACATCATTAACAACTTCTTTTGTCCGAACGCTTGGCCTACCAGCACCTTTTTTACGAGTCACAGACCCAGTTTCTCGAAACACATGAACACAATTTGTAAGGCAACCATAAAATCCTTCGGTATTACAGCCAAGTCTGGGAAACGTTCCATTAACAAGCACACCAGCTCGGAAATAGGATTCAATCATGTACATCTTTTGTTTCGTGGTGAAAACCATAACGCAAAAACTTAAAAACACAAATTGCAAATTGCAAGAAACTATTAACAGCAAGTAAAACCAAGAAACTAAAGAAATAACAGCAAGTAAACTTTTTCAGAACTGCTTGACAAATTTTGACAATCAAAAAATGATTAATACAGGGTCCGGCAATAGGTACTGACGGTTTTGTGAGCGCTGTGGTGTGAGTACCAAAATAATCTGAGGGAAAATATAATGCGAAAATCATTCGGTGTGTTATGCAGTTTTAGTAGCCATGAATTCGTGGCCCGTGCAGCAACGTATTTTTTGCGTTACGGCGTTCATTCAAACGGGATCCATAATCGACGTTCAACGCCAATTTCGACGAGAATCTAATATTCCTCGGCGTAGTAGGATACGTTGCTGCACGGGCTACGAATTCATGGCTACTAAAACTGCATAACATACCGAATGAGTTTCGCATTATATTTTTCCCCAGATTATTTTGGTACTCACACCACAGCGCTCACAAAACCGTCAGTACCTATTGCCGGACCCTGTATAATGTACGAACCTAGCTCAGACAATAAGTTTAAGATCCATTACTATCCAAACCAAAATAATTTTTTATGTCATAGTAGAATGGACGAAAACAAATGAATGTCGACAATTCTTCGGTGGGATGCTAAAATCAAAAAAATTAACAACTGTTCTGTTTTACTTAATCTCCTCTGGTTATTTTTATTACTTTAAGTTTTCTTTTTGGAAATCTATCGTTTTGAAAAGCTTCCCACTAGAAAATTAACTCATTCATTGCTTTTCATTGTTATTTATTTGGAATTTTTCTTTGTTTTTATTTTTTGGAATAACACGTGTCGTGCAGTTTCTATTGGCTTTTTTTAATTTTCTTATATTCCGCCGGAGTTCTTCTTTTGTCTTTAGTCTTCATATTTCCATATATGTATGTAGATTGTTTCGCTTTTCTTTTGTTTCTTTTTGTGGACATTTTTAAATTTTAATAACTCTTTTCATAGCTTCTTCTTTGATTCCTTGTCAGCTTTGTATTATATGACGTATTTTGTTTTTCATCTTTTTTTTTGTAACGTAGAATTAATTTTATTTATTGTATTAATTTCATTTTCAGCATTCCATTGAGGGATCGTCGTTCTTCGTTCAGCTAGCTCATTCTTCGTATTTCAATATCTACCGTTTCATACGCTATAAGTACGGATCGGTGCCATATATTTTGCGCGGTTCAAATTCTAATACAACGGCAAAGTTGTTATGCTGCAGCGGACAAGTCCCGCTGACACTCCTAGCGTGTTAAATGAGTACTGCCGCGAAAAAATAATGATGCGAACTAAGTCATAAATGTGGCTCGTATAGCATCGTAAAATTCAGTCGCACAGTAAAATTTAGTTTTCACAAATTGGAGTGATTCCGTAACTCACAGTGCTGATCAATTATACCCTGACCTTTAGATTTGCCGTATAATTGCCTCAGAACCATATAGGCGTAGAACAATAAAATTTCCTGGCAAAATTACGAACAAAAAATTACAATTTATTTAAAATAACGCATCGAGTTGCGAGCCTGTGATCACCAGGCGCGCCGCTGATGAGATGACGTCGACTTAAATTTCCCCAATCCCTAGCTATAAGTCTTTTTCTACGTGTCTGAAATTTTTCATATCACTAATAATAAAATTTATTTCATTTAAAAATATTAACTTTGATTCAAATACGCATTTGAAATCCCAGTTTTTTTTTAAACGCGATCGGTAAACAAACTCCCTTTTGTCCGTTCCTATGGATACCTGACCCATTACACCCCTTTATTTTTATTCAAAACAAACAGTACATTACAAAACATCATAGAATATTACTTAATATTAACATATACAGGGTGTTATCAATTAAGGTGGCAATAATTATACCACGTATACAGGACATCAAAATATTGCGATTTAACCTAATTTATCTATATCCAAAAGTTCTTCGTTTCTGAGATATAACCTCCTAAAGGGACAACTTGGAAACTACATTTTCTTAAATATCTCTGGAACGATTTAAGATAGAGGGTTGAAATTTGATATGTAAGACAACTGAAGTAGAAGGATGGATATGTCTTAGGCAAAATTGAACATTCTTCACCAGTGGTGTAGATCCAGGGTAGTAGGTTATCATTTTAGTAAATAATTTTTTAATTATCACTTTTTCGAAAAATCTGAAACAAAAACTGAAAAGTTCAAATAAAATTATACAAGATATGTACTAAGTTCCATCTTCGTCAGATTAACCGTTCTCGAGATATTCAGGTCGAGAGATTACATTACATACTTCAGAAATTCAATTTTTTTAAAATCAAATATGCCTTGACAATGTTAGCTGCTATTTTACATATTCCAGTTTTCAGTATTCAGTTTTTGTTTCAAATTTTTCGAAAAAGTGACAATAAAAAAGTTATTTACTAAAATGATAACCTACTACCCTGGTTATACGCCACTGGTGAAGAATATTCAACTTTGCCTAAGACATATTCATCCTTGAATTTCAGTTATCTTACATATGAAATTTCAACGCTCTGTCTTAAACCGTTCCAGAGATATTTAAGAAAATATACTTTCCAAGTTGTCCCTTTAGGAGGTTATATTTCAGAAACGAAAAACTTTTGGATATAGATAAATTCGGTTAAGTCGCAATATCTTGATGTTCTCTATACGATGTATAATTATTGCCATCTTAATTCATAACATCCTGTATAAATGTAGACGATAAAGTAAAGCCGAAACAGTAAAAAATAATCCGGATGATTTTAAAATTAAACATTAAACGCTAACTTTTTTTCTAATGGGATATAGTCACGTGAGTCACGTCTCCAGAAGGATAGTTTTCTATCTCTAACCGGTCTTTCCCTTTTTCCTTGCTCCTCTCTCCCTTGAGGTTGACAATTTTATTCATGTCCTACTGGGGGTAGAATATCTACATTACATTACATTACATATTTTGCGTTTCGGTTACAGATTCTAGCCAGTAGCATTGTAAAACTGGATGTCGAGAATTTGAAACCAAATCACCATTTTTATAAGGCACTGGTACAAGATGCTACCGATTTCTGCGATATATTTTCCCCCCTGCTTTTATTAGGTATGAATTCGGGAATTCACTTCGTTTTATAACTTCTACGTATTTACGCAAATCAATGATCCATACCGCTTCCCCTAGGTTTAATTGTGACAAATTGCATGCTTGATTTTCATTATATTTTTCTTTGATTTGTACCCAGAGCCGGCTCTAGAAGCTTTGGCGCCCCCATGCAAGAGGTGTTTCAGTGCCCCAAGATATTTTTTATTTGAATTTAATTTCTTCACCGGATTCGTTGAAATGGTTTATTACTTTCATGAAAAATTATAATACAAAAGTAGAGTAGCTACATATAGGCGTTCGAAGCCAAGCCTACCGTCACTTTGCTAGGCATTTCGTAAGGCCCGCGTCGACGTATGCAGAAGTTGTCAATGTGTAAAGCGCAGGAACGACGTGTTTAGAAGTTACCTATGTATGTGTAAGGTGCAGGAATCAAAAATTTTTACTGAATTTCGAACTCGGAACCCGTCGTTTACGAGTCGTCCATCTAAATAACGGCTGTGAAGCCAGTATGTTCAAAAGGTTATAAAAAAATAAAGAATGTAACCGTTCGATAATTTTGATTTTGAGCCCCCTTCACGCGAGGAGCCCCGATGCGACGCATCGCTTGCTTACCACACTGTTTACTCACTGTTACCTCATTGTTTTTACAAAAGGAATCTAACATACTTGGGAGAATAGGTAATGTAGATCGGATTGTCTTGAGAACATAAGTTCTGCTGGACTGAAGCCATTTTTCAAAGGAGTCGTTCTATATGCTAGTAATCCTAAATTTACATCTTGTGATGATTAAAAAAATTTTTTTTTTGTTGTTTTAACTGCCGCTTTAGCTTGGCCATTACTTTGCGGATAATATGGCGAGCTAGTTATGTGTTGGAATCCGTATCTTTCCCCGAATTTATCGAATCCTGTTCTGAATTGAGGCACATTGTCACTTTTAACTATTTCCGGAATACCGAATCTTGCAAAAGTTTCTTGACAAATTCGTATTATTTCTGTTTCTCTGTTTCTGTCATCTGTTTCAATGGAAATATTTCAAAGTATAGGGAATAATAATCCGTAATAATAAAGTACCACGACTCACATTTAAAAAGATCTAATGCTACCTTTTGCCATGGTCTTTTTGGAAAATCTTCTTTAACGAAATTTCCTTTATGATTTACCCTGACCAAAATTCCATCAAGTTCTTTAACTGTGTACTTAGACCTATCTACCACACAGGTTGTTGGGCCCGTAAACGGCATTTATCTCCAAGTGACCTTCATGTAGTTTATGCAAAATTCTTTCTTGTAAGGAAAGTGGTATGAATCAATCTTGTATTATATAAAACGAAGTCTTCCATGACTGAAATATTCTCCCTGAAAGCATAGTATGTATACAGAATACTTACAGAAATTTTACTTAAATCTGGCAGTACAGTATTTTTTAAATTTCTTACATACAATGCCTTTTCCTTGTTCAGTTCTAATTTTGTGCAAAATATCATTTGTGGCAGGAATGATGAAATGCACATATCTCGAATTTTCCGATTCTAGATCGTCTTTCCTTGACAGATCTGGAACCGGACTTCGAGACAGAGCATCTGCCATAACCAATTGTTTTGTATATATTTTATAGTGTAATTAAATCTTATGAGTTGAGAGATGCGAAAATTAGTTATCGCCTCCCACTACTTCTACATGCGGCAGTAGCGCCGAGCGCGGTCCTTATTCGAGCCATGTAGACTTCGCAGTATTGCTGATATATTGAAGAGGATCGTTTGAGTTTAAAATTACACTTGCAGGCACATAAAAAGCTATTGTTTTTTTAGGTGTATAATTTTGTTAACTGCAAAACAAACAAATCTTACCCGAGAAAATTTAAAAACACTACTTACTTAGGTATGCAAGTACATAGTTTACTTCTGTTAGAGTCGGATACCTAAAAATAATTTTCAACTCTTTTCGCACAATTTTTTTATAAGCAGTCAAATTCTCGCAAAATTTCACTGCAGTGATTCATTCTTCAAGACGAATAATAAAGCAGAGTAATAGAAGAAAGCATACCTGTGCATTGAAAATCAACGACAATAATTAATTAAAGAAACATTTTAAATAAATGAAAAATAAAATTCATACTTTCAGCGTAAAACTGAACCGTGCGATATTTTTCAGTCGCGGTTAGTAGCCACGTTGTTGCATCGAACGCACGGTTCGAGCGTACGGCCATAGCTTACGCCACTGGACAAACATGCGATCTCGATTTGTCATTCTGGTGGGAGGTGTTCCGTGACGTTTCAACAATTTTAGCATCCCTTTACTTATGAGCCTAACGGCCGTTTTCATAATCAACTTTAAATATTTAAAGTGTACTTCAAGTAGAAGACACATTTCATAAAGTCACTTTAGCGCTTTACGAAAACTTTAAGTTATATATGGCACTTTAAAAACACTTTAGCGCTTTTAAATGTGTCAACGTCGACATAATGACAACATAATCCTCATAACCAAGACCGTAAGATTCATAGAAAAAGGTAAGATTCATACAGGGTAGTCAGTAGGTAGTCAGGTTTTCGTTCTATACCCTCTCTGTGTGTGCTCCGTGCGCCTCCGGCTTCTCTTGACTCTGTTTCGTTCTGTGGTTAAATTTGTGTTCTGGTACTTAACATTTATCAAGATGTCAAGTTCTTCTGATTCATTATTATCCTCAAGTAGTTCGGATGAAGAAATAATAATACGTAGACCAAAAATATATAAGGAACATGTTACTGATTTCAATAAGTGGACTGATGAAGAATTTTATAATAGATTTCGTTTAAGTAAGGCAGCTGTATTTGAACTATTACAGCATTTAAGAGAAAGAATAAGTTGCCGAACAAATAGGTAGGTATAATACGTTATATGAACGAAATGAAATGAATAATTTTAAGGGGTGGTGCAATAAAACCTGAAACTAAAGTATTACTAACTCTACGGTTTTATGCAACGGGTAACATGTTATTATCTGTGGCGGATTTTGTCGGCGTATCAGTGAGTTCGGCAAGTAGAATTATAAAAGAAGTAAGTAATGAGATTGCTTTGCTGAAAGTGAATCATATTAAAATGCCGTATACAAGAGCAGAATTGGAAGAAACAGCTCTCAGTTTTTATAACATAGCTCGGTTTCCAATGTGTTGTGGAGCAATAGACTGCACTCACATACGTATAATTTCTCCAGGTACAGTATGTTATTAATGAGAGATAATTATAATGTGGAATAGTGAATTTACAGGTGGAGACGATGCTGAGATATTTCGAAACAGGAAGGGATATTTCTCATTGAACGTACAAACAGTGTCAGATGCAGATTTAAAAATAAGAAATATCGTGGCCAGGTGGCCTGGATCTTGTCATGATCAGACAATCCTAAATAACAGTACGTTAAAACGGGAATTTGAAGATGGAAGATTTGGTAGATACCGGCTAATAGGTGACAGTGGATATGCTCTCCGTTCGTATTTGTTTACTGCACTACAAGAAGCTGCTACAGAGCCACAAAGATTATATAATGAGTCTTTAATAAGGACACGCAATACTGTTGAAAGACAGTATGGAGTGTGGAAAAGAAGATTCCCAATTTTATCGTTAGGTAAGATAATTGGTTATAACTACTAGCTGCTCCACAACAACATTTAAATATTTACAGGGCATGTAGTACGGTCAAACATGTTAAAAAACGTTGTTGTGGAACACGTTGCATGTATACATTGTGCTGTGTATTACATGTTTTGGCATAATACATTTGTTGCAAATTACAGGTATAAAAGTTGATATAAACACTGCTATGTCAATAATTGTGGCAACAGCTGTACTTCATAATCTTGCAATATGCATGAATGATGACGATGACCTACTCGACATTGATGTAGTTATTGAAGATGCCGTACCTGACGATAATGACCATATTGCAGAGGACGATTTAAACGCGCGAGCAATGAGAAATGTATTTATTAATGATCATTTTAATTTGTAATTATATATTTGAACACTGTTTTTTATCTGTTAAAAAATATATTATCCTATAAGTACCTATTTTTTACACTGCAGGACACAGGTATGTAGTAAGAACAAAGGTGATTAACTATATTATTGTTCTGCTAAACAAAGAAGTGAAATCTTAGTAACTTTAGTTATAATTTACAAGAATTTTCCATGTAATGATGGGTTTATACAGCAGTTAATAACTAATAGCTAAAAATTAAAAACTAAGAATTCAAAAGTAGCTTCCATTGTATTCTTAATTATAAATTGTTAGTTCTTAATTATTATGCAATATAAAATTGTACCATGTAAAAGCTATCTTTTAAAGTTTTTAATTTAGTTGTTGTATAAACCACCATTATACATATATATATATATTATACTTTGTTTTTAGCATCGCTGATTTGTAATTCTAGCAATTCAATTTGTTTTTTATGCAGTTCTTCCTTCCTCTTGTCTTCATTTTGTATGTTGATAAGTTTCTGTTCTATATATTTTTGTTTCAAACTATACAAAGTTTTCTGTTCTCTTATTTTCTGTGTTGGTTTATTTGTAATTTGTAGTTTTTTTGATTTTTTTCTTGCAGCATTCGTGGAGTATAATTTCTCCAATTATTGCCAGTTTCTTGATCAATATCTGTCAAATGTGGAACAACAGTTATAATTAATATTAATTATAATGTATATACATTAATATGTATATATGTTGAATCATACCAGCATTTTTCTTGTCTTTTTCTGTAGGTAGTGTTGTGGATGGAATTACAACAATTGGCACATTTTCACAATCTAAACCTTAATTATTTTATTATATTTATATTACATTGTAAATGACTCTAGCTACCTGTATCCACTTCTGAGGAGCATATATCTGGAGTCCAAGTCTGCACATTTTCATTTTCTATTTGACATAAAATATTTTAATACTTATAAATATTTAATGTGAATAAAATTTACCTACCTATATAATCTGTATCAGTATTTTTTTCTACATTTTCTGCCCTAATAAACTGAAAGACTTCATTATCTACGAAACATTAATGCAATCATTTTTTTATGTAAACTAATTGACATGAATACCATCAACAATTGTAGCAGCATATTCACTTCTTTCATTGGCATTATCGTCATCAAATCTATTGGACAATCCCAATACAGTTTTTTGATTAAGAATTTCCAGTGTTTTTTCTAAAATTATATTTTCTTTCATTACTGGTGCGCCCCCTCCTGTCCGATATAAATTATTTTTATGGTCTGCAGCATATTTTCTGGCTGCGGTCTTTAAATTATCGTATTTGCTTTTTAGTTGTTGTAAATTTCTTGGTCTATTAACACTATTGAATTCATGACGAATTGTGTGCCATGCCTGTTCCTGCCATAAATATTTACAATATATTTTCCATATATCAACATTTTTGTCGCATCTAAGTACTTACCCTTTGTTGGGGAGTAATTGTATTACTATTTTTACATTCGATTATTCTTTTTTTCCTCAAAATTACATTTACCAGAAATAATTCTTCCTCTTTTGTAAAATTTGTTCCTCTAACTCTGGAACATTCGTTCTTACCGGTGCACTTTGCCATTTTTAGAAATTCTTTTAAAAATATGCGC
This sequence comes from Dorcus hopei, assembly GCA_033060865.1. Taxonomy (NCBI): domain Eukaryota; kingdom Metazoa; phylum Arthropoda; class Insecta; order Coleoptera; family Lucanidae; genus Dorcus; species Dorcus hopei. The sequence goes on from CM065424.1 coordinate 37,165,074, forward strand.
GTTAACAACGTCAAATTTACAAACGTTGCGCAGACTCGTGACATATGTATTTAATTTTCATTTAGCAGCTAACTTCATTGCTACTGAGCGTTCTACCAACCTTACTTTAAAGTGTAGTAATCGGACTCACTCGGACTTTAATTAAAGTTGATCGGTTAATCGCTTATGAAAAAAAAGCTCTTTAAAATAAATTTAAAGTTTTAAAGTCACTTTAGGTAAAGTGACTTTAAGGAGTTGATTATGAAAACGGCCATAAGTCTAATTCTTTGTAAACGTGGTGTAAGGTCACCTAATGGTTTAGTCTGTAGAACTTGAAGGAGTAGTTTATGATCTGTTTCTATCAAAATATTTATGCCTGTTATAAGTATAATCTCTGAACTTCTCAGTAAAATATGCTAAACTAAGTGCTTCTTTTTCTATTTGGCTGTATTTTTGTTCGCACGGAGTGAGTGATCTGGTTGCATAAGCCACTACTTCTTTTTTGTTCCTTTTTTTGTTGTAGAAGTACTCCTCCTATACCATACCCTGATGCATCAGCTTGAATAATAATTTCTTTTTTATAGTCAAAATGAGATAACACTGGTGCGTCTTTTAATAACTGTTTTATTTGATTAAATGCTTTTTGTTGTTTTGTAATACGGTAACCCAGAAAGTCTATCTGTTTCACTCCAAAAACACACTTCTTTTTATTTAAAGTAATTCCGTCTTTACGAAGTTTTCTAAAACTTGCCTTAAAATTTTATTGTGTTCTTCTTCTATTTTTGCAAAAATTATGATGTCATCGGTATGGATTTCTATCCCCGGAATTCCTGCAAAAAGGTCAGTAAACACTCTTCAAAAGTATTCCGGAGCACAATTAATACCAAATGGTAACCTTTCGAACATATACCGGCCAAATGGAGTGATGAAAGTAATCAAAGCTTTGCTTTTCTCATCTAATTCAATTTGATAGAAACCCGAATTTGTATCAAGTTTCAATCTTTCAATTTAGACAGTGTTACATCAATTTTTTGGAATTGGAAAAATTGATCGTTTTACATATTTATTTAAAGCTCTGTAATCGCAACAGAGTTGTGTACCCGATTCTGAATCCTTTAGTACACAGACGATTGGGCTACGCCACTCTGTAGGGAAATCGACTACTGTAGTTACATTTCATTTAACCAACCTGTCTAGTTCTGCCTTTAATTTGTCCATTAACGGTAATGGAACGACTCTTGGCACGTTTTGTGAAGTCGGGGTAGCGCAGGACAAGTCCTGCTTGCTTGGTGGTTTTTCATTCCGCAACTTCCGCAGTTCTCCACATCTAATTCTCTTTTCTGTGTGATGATTTTGTTGACAGATATATCTGCCTCGTTTCCCATGCGCAAAACTTCACTCTGCTTCGCCAGAGATTCCGCTTGTCGTGCCATTTGTATTGCCTTGTCTAAAGTTAGGTCGCTCAGCAGCTGTAGACGTTCTGACACTTTTATATCTCTGATGCCGATGACAATTCGATCCCTTATCAATTGATGTTTTAGATTACCATATTCACATCGCTCCGCCAGCGTGTGGTGTGTAGTTATGAATTCGTCCACCGGTTCTTCAAAAGATTGCACTCTCGAATTAAATTTGAAACGCTCGAAAATTATATTCCTTTTTGGTAAAAAATAATTGTCGAATCCCGAACGCACAACTTCATAAGATGTTTGTTCCACATTTGGAACAACTTGTTTTAAAATTTCTTCGGATTTCTCTCCAGCGCAGTAATAAAACAGATCAATTTTTTCCCTGTCCGACTTCATTAGCAGATTCGCAATTGACAAGTATCTGTCAAACCTTTTTTTGCCCAAGTATTCCATTCCTCTGGTCGGTTAAAATTGAACGAACCAGGTGGGATTACCTGAATTGGGAATCCCTGAACGGAAGGATTCCCAGGAACTTCGTCGTTCGCCATTCTTATATGGTTGTGTTGCTGACTGATTTAGGTTCTTGTGAAGTATCGTCAAAGTCTGGCTGATTTATGCGAGAGTCCGTATTTGATAATTTCAGGGACCCCACACCTGACACCATGTTTAGTTTGTATTTATATGTGAGTAAGGTAACTTTACAGAAAGACCATGCGTACTTCTGCACAACTCGGTGATCGGTAAACAAACTCCCTTTTGTCAGTTCCTATGGATGCCTGACAGAGAGCCCGTTCCCATTACAGACACAGAATATAACTAGATTACTCTGACAATTGATCTTTGTCTAAACATTTATAATACAGTGAGCCTCTAAAGTATGGAATAAAATTCGTAATTTCTCTATTTTTGACATTTCGGAAAAAACGCTCGGACAAGTAAATTTTGTTTTTGAAAAGCACACATTTTCAAGTGAAAATAATTTTTTGACTGTCATTTGTTTTCGAGTAATGACGTCATCGACATTTTTTTAAATAGCAAACCCTAATTTTTTTTTCTTGATTCTGATAGCTCATTGAATTCTCTATCCAATCACATCAAAAATTTATTATGTTTTATGAGAAAAATTTTGAGAAAAAAATTATTGAAAATCAAATAATAATAATAATAATAATAATTTAATTTTCGGTTGAATGACGAACCATGATTACTCGACTTGAAAAGACTTTATTTAAATGAGAAGAATGACAAGTTTTCTTTTATTGCAAGTATCATTTTGGTTTTATTGAAAATGTCATGTAGATGATTCATTCATTTTCAATAATTTTTTTCTCAAAATTTTTCCCATAAAACATAATAAATTTTTGATGTGGTTGGATAGAGAATTCAATGAGCTATCAGAATCAAGAAAAAATAAAAAAATGTCGATGACGTCATTACTCGAAAACAAATGACAGTCAAAAAATTATTTTCACTTGAAAACGTGTACTTTTTAAAAACAAAATTTACCTATCTGTCCGAGCGTTTTTTCGAAATGTCAAAAATAAAGAAATTACGAATTTTATTCCATACTTTAGAGGCTCACTGTATATTATGTTAATATAAATAAAATTCGCTTGTTTTCTTTCACTCATATCAGTGAACAAAACCAAGTAACTTTTTCGGCCAAGAAACACTTTTTAAAAAAGCTTTACTAAGAAATAACTGGAAATCTTTTAATCGAAGTACGAGTAATTTTTTACTTGAAGTGGCAGGAAAGGAATTTTAAATTAGAATAAGTACATAATTAATTTCCATATATGGATATTTTTTATGGGACTATGTATAACTTTCCTGAACCCTGAAACTTATTTAATTTCTAATTAGAATAAGAAAATAAATAAAAATATTTATAAGAATTTAGTTTAAAAATTAAACATATATATTTTACTCTTTTTTGTTTATCAGGTCTTGCAGTTTTATATTCTCTAGCAAGAAATGTTTTCTTTCTGGGACTACCTATTTAAAAATTTATTTTTCTTTCCCTTTGCAAATAAAATTCCGTTTTTGTTTATTGTTTTATCCAAATTTTTGGCATAAATAAATAAATTTACTTTAATATTAAATTTATTTTCGAAATGTATTTTCATTTTAGTCAATATGTTTTCATTGTATTTCATTATTTTTTTTTCAGACAGAATACGTTTAAACTTTCAAACATATTTGTAAATAATTATTCTTAGGACAGATTTTGTGTTTGGCTGTACGTTCTTGTGTTGATTCCTTGACTTTTCCAAAACGTTTCAAATTTGAAAATTATTTTAAAGAATTTAGTAATTTCAAGGCTATTCTTCGTTTGTATTTCCTTTCCCTTTTTATACAACTGGAATTTAGTGATGTTTTATGATTATTAGACAAATCTTCTTTGGAATCCACGCTGATCCCGAAGAAGTTGGCGATTCCGTTGACGCCGATGCCGAAGGACAAAATGTCATTTGCATATTGTAACGAATAAGTCATACCTATTCTAATAGACTTTTACATTTCTTAATCAGCTTTCAAAACCATCATAATACTCAGCATGATAAGATTTCGAAATTTTTCATACTTATTTTATATTAGTTGAAATTAAAAAAAAGTGCCGTGAATAACACGAATTTAGTTCCAGAGAGAATTTTTTGCCATTCGAGAGAATTTGATTATGTAACCTGAAAAAAAACTATGAATTATGTATTTCATTTAATTCTCGCTAAGTACTTAAGACGTAACCAACTGACAGCCATAAAGTAATATCAATTTCGGGTTTCTAATACTCGATAATAAATTGTGTGGTTTTAATTAATGTTCCTTGGTATTAATAAAACATCTGTTAATAAGTTTGCTGGCTGAAAATCACTCTTCAATTTATGATGATTCGAAAATAATTTTTAAATCAGGTTTTAGTCTGCGAATGCTTAAACGGTTCTGTAAACTCGGAATGAGCCAGCTGATTTTAGTCTCATCAAAATCAAAACGTGATCTGGCAAACATTTCAAAATGAGGCCGTCGTTTTTTTATTATCCGAACTGGTTTATGTCCTACGTACACATACATACATGTCGAAATCTGCGTTAACACGTTTGCGGCTTTGCATGATTATTTTTTCATGACTCTCATTTAAATTTAATGACTTATTTCGAAGACTTCAAGTACACTTCTCTGTGTCAAATTGGCTTTTTATAGTGTTGCAGTTACACAACTCAAGAAAAACCGCAATACAGTTTACTTTAGCAATATTAAAAACAAAACCGCGGCTTAGCAACAGTTTTTAAAATAGAGAGACTTCGACAAAATTGATCGATTGTATTTTGCACATGCGTTGAAATCTCTGGACGTGCAGTCACAGTTGATGTCAAACCTGATTTGATCAGGTTTAAACTTGTGGGAACGAAATTACTAAAAACAAGTATATAGTACATATTTTCTAATTAGTTTATACGTATAAATTTCGCTTATTGAGGCTGATTAGTGTTAGTTTTATATAATTTGATTGACCGAACGATTTTATGATTGCAATTCAAGTTTTGCGTAAGCAAGGATATTTTACAGTTTGAAAAATAACGTTACATCATGCAAGTGGTAACTCTCAGTAATGAATAAATAAATTTGAATTATTAATAAGTAATGCAACCGTTTTAAAAGTATAATTTTTTTGCACGAAAAAATACGCATTTTATTGTTGTTTGCGTATTATCCACCTGGTTGTTGTGTAATGTCCGGGCTTGCTAATTAGAAGAATAATTTACTTCTAGGAACAAATTTCTATTTAAGTTTTCTTTTTTCGATCGATAGAAAACTCCATTACGGTCAGTGGTAACGGGAAATGTTAGTATTTTGACGTTCTGATTGTTGCAACAATTGAAAGTTTCCCCTTACCTAAAATTTCTGCATGTTGTCCTCGGCCTGCACCCGTCAGAAAAATATAATCGATATCATAATTTCCTTTTAAGATAACGATCGATGCACTTTTTGTTTTATGACGTTCATCGCGCAACAACTGGACGCGTAGGTAACTGTATTTTTAATTTTTTCTTTCGCTTTAGGTAACTGTTTAGATCGTTTTATCTCATTTTAACAACTGCCGGACACTTCTTCGCGTTATTCCTTGCAACAATAACATAAAGTAAATCAATCTAACGAGTCAACGTAACAATCACTTATGTCTCTGCCAACTCAAGGTAAACTGGTTTAATTTTTTTTCCACGAATTTATGTTTATTTTCACCCCTACCATACACACGGCTGCGGTTCGTGTTCAAAAATTATTAATTAATCACTTACCCTTGAGGCAGGCATGATGTGTTCTTGGAAGAAACAAATTTCGTTGTTTCGATTCACTAAACTGCACTTTTACTTTCAAATGTAGGCGAGCAAGGTTTTGTTCTTTTGTATACAAAGTTGAACGTTTTACTTTCCTTGTGCTTAACCAGCGGTAGATTTGAAACTACCTGGCGCGCTTAACCGTATGGCGATTTTTTTCTTGTTTCACGTTTATTAAACTAAGTTTCTAATTTCATGGATATGTTGAAATTATTAATTTAAATTGCGCAATTAATTTAACGTAATTAATCGTTTCCAGATTTGTTCTCGCCGAACGCGGACAATGCAGCGATCACCAGATAACAGACATCCCAGCAGTTATTTCAACCTAGCACCTAGCGGATCGTAGAACGTTCTGGAGGTGGTAGGCAAACCTTTCGAATGGTCCTTTTTTTGGATATCACGGATTAGAACTTTCAATTTTACATTTTAATAATAATTAGCGTTGCTGTTATTTGCGTTTGAAGTCAATGGTTCGTTTCTGTATCAAAGTTTCAAAAGTAACCAGAAGTAATTCCAATTTTATTTTCGCTTGTCAACATTTCATTAATTAAATGAGCTTTTATTACTTCTGATGTTAATTTATTTTTACATTATAACAACGTAACATTACTTCAGTTTTTATCCGTGATAAATTCAATGTGTAAAAAGATCACTACACGTCGTTTTACACTACCCTATGTCTTGTACAAGATTCGGTTCGATTTCTACAATAAATTAGAATAACAAAATTTTGTTTGGAAATAGAACACAATTTATTTTTCCATATAGTTTTCGATTCAATTAAAATTTTTATATGTATAAGTTACAGCATAAATTAAATTGTTTAGAAAATTGAATTAAATCTTGTACAAGAAATAGGGTAGTCTAAAACAAGTTTCCTAAATATGTACTGGATTGTTGTTAATTTTCAGTTGATTTCCGGTAATGTATGGAAAGTATCTAAAGCGCGAGATTTAATTAAATAACAATGGTCCTTGAAACAAAGCAGATGAGCCTTTTATAGGACTTATTATACAGTGTGTTTCATTTCTCATCTACACATCCCTGTATTTTTAAAAAAATTATTAACTCATCGATTTTAAACTTTCGTCAGTTGTAATTATATCATTTAAAACAGACATTTTTCAATTTGAAAACCTTTTTTATTGCAAGCCGATTGAAAACGAATTCCAAAAAAACATAGTAGGAATTGTTTCATCAAGAACGTTTTAAGAAAAGTTGTTTAGAATTACGAACTAACCCCAATTCTCAAATTTGAGTGAAACATTTTAATTTTTAATTGTTTTAAATAACTGAACATTTCAATTGAATCTGATTTATTATTTTACAGAACACTGAAACTAATTAAAACACACAGAACTAAACAAAAAAAACATAGAAGTTAATATATTTCCTACAGAGCTCATATTTATTTACTAATTAATAGAAAAGTTTATTTACTATGAAGGCATTATTTCAATTAACTTAAAATAATTAAAAATTAAAACTTAGATATGATTAAAAATCCCTAAATATTTTTTGATGTAAGTCAAAATCTATTGGACACACTTTTTTGGAAAACCTGGCGCCGTTTCCTGTAACAATTTTAATAAAATAAGGAAGTGTATAGAGAACCGCTAGTGGTTCCGTAACATACTATGATACAGAACCGACAGAGGTTTCCTAACAAGCTGTACTAAAGAATCGTCAATTGTCGGTTTCCTAACATCTTTTGTTCGGTAGCCGCAATACAAGGCTCATTAAATGTTTATTAAAGTCTTTTGCATTGAAGTCTGATATTATGGAAGCTATTTTCTCACATTTGATCATTGCTTTTCTAAATTTTTGTTGGCTGCTCAAAATTTTGTTTCCTGTAAAATCATTATCCACAATTTCAACATTTTCATATGAGTTGGATTTTTTGTAGAGTTCTATGTACTTACATTTTAAGAAACGTTCGTGTTTTCGGTCATACAGATTCATTTCTTATTTCTCTGACTTTAAATATGTGCTCACAGGGTAAGGTTGTAGTTATATGGAATGGACAACCGCACGTATTCAAACCGGTGCAATATTCTTCTTCTTTCAATTTTACCAAGTATTCAGATTTTGCATTACTTCTTAATTCACATTTAGATTTCAGTGCAATTTTTTTCTTGACCAGTTCACTTGCAAATGGTGTTAAAAGCTTCATATACAAATCTTCGACTGTATCATCAAAAAAATGTGTAACAAGGATAACATTATAGTAATGGTATTGTCGTTTAGATCGCATGCATTGCAAAAGAGTTATAAAATCTTTAAAAAAAATCTAAAGTTGCCAGTTTGTCACATATCTGCTTTACTTTTTGATTAAATACGGTTTGTAATTTTTCGTAAAGTATTCAGATACTTTTTCTAACTTCAGGTTAGGTAAGTCGTCATAATTTTTATTATATTCAGTTTCGTTATTAGAATATGCTAATTTTTGCAGTATTTCTAAACATCTCTGTCGTTTTTCACTTGATATTTTCATTTTTTTCGTAGTGATAGTTGTGTGGAAGCTTTTCAACACGTGAAATAAATAGAGTTGCTGTGAAGCTGTCGGAAATTGATCTTGTAAAACCTTTTTTTCTGTGAAATCTTTATCTGTTAAAATTGTTTTTGTTTTTGGCCACATTAAATTTTCTTTTTTAAAAATGTTAATCATTTGCGAAATCGATTCTTCTGATTCCCCACTTAACATAAAAATACCTGCAACATCTTCATTATTTCCATTAATGATCATAATTACGTAAAGAGAAGAGGCATATGAAGATTATTCAACTTGTAAGTTGCGTCTAAAAGGACTAGTTCTGGGTATGTTTGGAAAGTTTGTTTCATTTGCGCATCTTGGAAAAAGAGGCCGGATAAAATATTATCTTCGTTAACTAACACTTCAACCACGTCCCCATCTTGATTTTTTAACATATTTACTACAGATATAATATCATTTTTATCAATAGATGTGATAGCTTTTAACACTTCAACCACGTCCCCATCTTGATTTTTTAACATATTTACTACAGATATAATATCATATTTATCAATAGATGTGATAGCTTTTAAATTAGATAAATCTCTTAATTGCACTAATTGTGTTGTTTTTTGAACCGTTGTTTTTTGAATATAAGATTGAAGCAACTTTTTATTGCACTTTAGGTTCATTAAATGTACAATTTCTTCACTTTCAGTCTTATTTAGTTTCCTTTGGCACGGTAAAGCACTAAATTCTTCTTTATCTAATACTTTATGATTACGGTTCTCGTTAAAAGATGTTATTTTAAGATGTTGTGCGTCTTCACCAAGTAATAATTTAATTGACATTGAACAATTATCTCTGAATGTTGTATTTTTCCTTATGCCTTTGGTTTTAGATTTAAATTTTCTGTCATCCTTATAACAGGCAAAAGTTAAAGAATAATACTTTAAGGATAACAGTCCATTTTTTTAATTTTCCAGGGCATATTTGCCGCCTATGTTCAATTGTTTCAGCATCTCTTTTTCACAGTTGTATACATTTTTCTCTTTCGTAATTTTCAATGAACAATTCGAGCTCTTCTGCGGAAGAAAATTTTTTACCGGCACTCAAACACGATTCACTAGTCTTAAAAATTTGTTAAACTTAAAAAATTAACCTAGAGAAAGAGAAAGAATATTTAATAATTAGTTAATAGCATACAAGAAGCACATACCTCTTTTACTAAAGTTTTCACAATAAATTTGTGGTGCTCTTTATTTACAGACAGCTTGCGAACATTAGTTATTTTGGGTTATTATATTGCGGCTATCTAACAAAAGATGCTAGGAAACCGACAATTGGCGGTTCTTTAGTACGGCATGTTAGGAAACCTCTGTCGGTTCTGTATCATTGTATGCTACGGAACCACTAGCGGTTCTCTATACACTTCCATAAAAAAATAATGTGTCAATTCTGCTCGTATCTGTAGCAACCGTAAGATCAGTAAATCTGTAACTTAATTTTTAAAATATGGAATTTTGAAATTCTGTGGAAGAAATGATTTCTCCTAGGTCTCTAGGATTACTCGTAAGTCTCTGTAGTATTATTTTACAGACTTACAAGAGAATTTCAAAATTTCACCTTTTAATAATTGACTTAGGCCCGATTTTTGCACCTCCTGTTAACTTTATCTGACGGTTTATTCCCGTCTTTTTCGCTTCCAGTTAACTTTATCTGACGGTTTATTCCCATAGTAACAATTGTGATCACAATCGTTACTACGGGAATTGATCGCCAGATAAAGTTAACTGGAGGTGAAAAAATCGGTCCTTACAGGCTTACAGACTTTACGTTTGCTACAGATATGAGTAGAATCGATCTATTTAGTATGTATCTTATTAGTAGCGATCAGAATTTAATATTTTGTTCGGTGTTAAGAGAGAAAAACTATGTCAAAACATAATCAGAGAAAAACTATGTCAAAACATAATCAGTAGTGAACTTGTAAGAGCAGTAATTAGTATGAAAATAGCACTGATTATTCAGTTTAAAGTAATAATTTGTTTTCACTGCTTACTTGGAGTTAAATAAAATTTTATTCAGAGCTGGGCTGGGCTGTGTTCGAGAACTACACCGTCGAGTGCAAGTTGGGCATGTATCACGCACGATTTCTAAGTCATTTTGCATCTCGCTTATCTGTTTCAAGAAGTCTTGTGTTTATATTATTTCCATGACAACGGTCGCACTTTTTACGCTCTACTAAAGTGGGTTGTGGAAAGTGTGCCCGTTGTCATGGTAATAGTGTAAACACAAGACGTCTTGAAATAGATGAGCGAGATGTAAAGTAAGTTAAAAATCGTGTGTAAGAAAGATGCGACTTGCACTCGAGGGTGTAGTTTTCGAAACAACCTTGTTTTAGAAAATCAAAATTAAATTAAATTAAAATTCCTATACAGTAATTTTTATTCATATTCAGAGCCTACTACGCAATAAATTGCGATATTTACATTGACTTTCATATATCTTTTTAAGAGAATCCTTATAACTAGATAAATAACAGGTTTGAGTATCGGGTAAGCTAATATAAATCAATGCATAATTTAATTTTCGATCCGATAGAGTAAAAATATGTATACAGGGTGTTCTTTAAAAAAAATTAAAGTTTTGGTGACTTGAAGTTATATAAACAAACGCAACAAACGACAAGAAAACATGAAATTAACATCAAGAAAAAACGATGTGAAGACCTACCATATGATGACCCAATGCTTTATAAAGAAAAAAGAGGCATCAAAATAAACTAAAATGACAATATTTAAAACCATATACAGACCGCGGCAGTGAAATATAGATATTCACAAGACAAATAAAATCCAGGCATGTTAAGAGAATCACAAGAAAGGAACGAATAAGGCACACAAATATACGACAAGAACTACAAATCGATTCGACGCTGAGCTACATTGAAAGGAGCTGATGAGGACGTATGGAGGAGCAGAGACCCACTGGATAGATATGGGAAGCAAAAGTAAGAAAAGAAGAGACAGAGAAGACCAAGAGAAACCTGGGATAGTGTCATAACTAAGCGCATACAAAACAGAGGAATTACGAAACTGCCAACAACAGCGCCAACTGAGTTTATAAACGATTCTAAGCGTTACAATAGTTTAACTTTACAATAAAAAAAGCAAAAGCACTAGCACGAGATAGAAAACTGTGGAGAGTTTACAGCAGCGATCAGTGGCGCACCCAGAAATTTGTCTTGGAGGGGGCTTAAAAATAATAATAATTGTAAGAATCACGTAATAAGGATATATTAAATAATAAAGATACATAATATGAACTTATACCGAACTAACGTTACCAAATGAAATTAAGTCGGCGTGCTCTTTTTCTTGCAAAATTGAAATTATTTATTAAATTCTAGTACCACATAGCTGTCTCTGGGGGGAGCTCTAGCCCCCTTAGCCCCCCCCCCCCGTGAGTGCGCCACTGGCAGCGATCATGTAAGTCGGGACCCCTGAAATGGCAATCTGCCCTTATTGACAAGGGCAGCAAGGGTCACTAAATTTTCGATGGGTCTCGATTTACATGATCGCGACTGTGAAACAATGTAGAGGATTAGGAATACAACGTAAAGAAGCTAAAAGTAACATAATATAAGTAGAATTAGGATTATTTTGAGAGTTTTCAGAAATATCTCTTATGAAAACTGTATAATCGAATGAACTTATTTGCTATTTAACAGAAAAAGACCATTACATTATTACATTAAATTATTACAATTAAAAGTTTTACTATTCGTGACACTTTAGTTTACTGTTTTATCTGTAATAATTTAGAAAACTTGATGTACTTTTACTTACTAACAGCTTATTATGCACTTTTTCATTCCTTAATGTCGTATGCTATACTGATCTGTGGATATTGTCCTGGAGCTGACCGAGTTTTTACTCAACAAAGAAAGAGTAATAGGAAATCTAGGTTTCAGAGACGATTGTAGGCAGAAATTTCGTGAATTTTAGATCTTGACTTTTCCATCTGTTTTTATATTGCAATGCCTTCTAAATAGAAGGCAAATGCCCATTGTCGCCTCAATACTCTTGTACTTCATGAAGATGTTCACTCCTACAATACTAGTAAAAATAGAAGACGTCCTCAATTTTTCAAGTTAAGTAAATCGAAAAACGGACCAAATAATATATATATATTAAACTTTATAGTCGACTACCAATAATACTCGTAGTACTAGTACTCAAAACATTTAAATTGAAATTAGTGTCACTCTTAAAAGACAATTATTTTTATTCGATTGACGAATTTTTTGAATTTTTGAAACACACGCAAACTTTTGCATGAACATATCGGAGATCACCCTATTACCTTTCTCTTTGGTTAACACCTATTGTAGGTACTGCTGCGTAGTATTACTTACTAATGTTTGCTTTTGACTTTACCTTTGTAAAACACTTTTTGTTATTTACAACAATAAAAAAACTTACTTACTAATACTTACTTATAGCTTTTATTCGATGGTAAGTAGAATTTGTTATTTGATGATCTGGATTTAAATGGAGAAACTTTTATTTACCAGCACATTTATTTATTATAATTATAATTAGTAAAATTGTAAGAAAGATTTTCACTGATGGTCGAAAGATGTGTTAGAGGCGATTTTACTTCTGATGATCCTATGTATGTAAATAATCTCGAAATGAGAGGTCCTTTTAATTAATAAATTAGACAGTTAACTTAATGGAATCACAAGATGATTGACAAAAAATAATTATACATATCATTTCTCCTAATTATTAGAAAACGTCTCTCTAATAATTAACAAACGACTGCAACATTTTGTAGATCATCTCAGAAAGTACTTTTAACTAGATTCGCATAAATTATAACATTCAACAATAATGCATTCAAAGAAGATATGCAAATCAACCTCGAAACAGTCTATTCGATCGTATCTTTCTCCCTCAAGTTTAGAAAGGGAGTTGATTCTGCGTCGAGATAGTTCGCGTGGTACATCATGCGTTGTAACGGGAATCTAATTAGTGCACAATAAAAGACGGTCTCGTCACCAACTATTGTGTGCAAAATTTATTTTTGTCTACTCTAATCTTTTGAATTTTATCGATTGAACGTTCTTTTGGGTGCAGTATACTAAACTTTCACGTTCCGTGAAATTAATTCTGTCACAAGTTATACTAGCGGTGCTTTCAAGTTTACGATGCATTGTTAGTAGTCATATCTCGCCGGTTCTAGACCGCCAAATTGTGAACCGTAAAAAACAGCAATACTTACTAATTTTTCTATCATTTTAAAATTTTGTGCATTTGTCTTTAAAAAAAAAATCTATCTATTAGTCTCTCTTTTACTTGTTTACACTCAAATTACGTGAACATTTTTAAACGTTTTTTCTTTAAAATTTTGTACAAATTTATTGATTACATTAATTGTTATTTTTTGTTATAAATTTGCTCATTTGCCTTAAAAAAACAAAATTATTATCACTTTTATTCGTTCGCACCTCAAAATATCATAAAAATATTGAGCATTAGGTGTCCCAACGGTATTTCTCTGCACCCTATAGGAATAACAAGTAGAGAAAAAAAGAATAAAAAAGTTAAATTAGACGTCATGCGGCATATTTTAAAATTATTTTCAACTATACAGGGTATTCCAAAAAACGGTGGTGTATAGAGAGTGATTTTTTTTAAATGGAATACCTACCTGTATATTTTTATAAATGTAGATGTTCGGCGGACAGCTGATTACAACAATATAAATATACAGGGTGATCAAAGTTACTGCCGCACTATTGCTAACTTCGTTATTATTGGAGCTACGAAGTGGTTCAAATTAGCAAAAATGAACTGTTTTCACTTAGGATTACAATGGTGATATGAAGAAAACAATTGCACCTCGCATTCTCAAAATAATTGCATGTGTAAAGTTTTTTTAATGGAACACCCTATATTTTTTAGGCAATGGATCAGGTCCCGGCAGCCGGGATGTATAAAATGATAATTACAATACCGGCAGTCGGGATCTTTGCAATTCTGCCAGAAGTCCCGGCAGCCGGGATGTATAACATGATAATTAAAATACCGGCAGACGGAGTTTTTGCAAAAGTTCCAGTTATGGAGAAGTGTAGAAGTGTTGATAACCAAATGATGAGGTACTGGCAATCCGGATGGATAAAATGTTATAAAATATTGACAATTGCAATTTCTACAATTCCTATCTAAAGTCTCGACGGTAATATGCATATCTTTATTTTGAATGCAACATTTTAATACTCATTTCGTGACATTTAAAATTCAAGAGAAAATGTGATCACAGATTAACTGTAAAATGTTGTAGGTAATTGTACGAAATGATCCTTTCGGGCGTGTTTTTTTATTCAACATTTCGCTGCGGTGGATGTAGAAACTGATTAAAAAAATTGAATAGAAATCCCTCTCTGTTAGATCATAATATTTATGTTGTGTAGGAGTTTAGTGACAACTTATCACTACATCCTAAATCCATTATAATCAATCTAACAGAGATGGATTTCTATTAAATCTTTTAAATCGCTGTCTACATCCACCACAGAAAAATGCTGAATAAAAAAACACGCCGCAACTGAAGTACTGTATAAATACAGGCTGAGTCCAAAGCGATTAAAAAATCAAATGAAATGGCAGAAGACTACAATAATATACCCTATATCTTGCATCTTTAATACATTTAAGGCAGCGGCATGAGGCTGTCAGCTTTTGTTTTAAAAAATAACGGTATAATAGGGTAGGTACTTGACAGAGTTTGCGCAAACACGGCATTATGCAATCGTTATTAGATTAGTAAATGTAGTTACTACTTCGAAACGAATAAGAGAAGCACGGTATTGAAAAGTTGTCGAAATTTAGGCGTATATTTATCACATTTTATACTTTTTCCTTCCGTTTTGAAATATAAATTACCCTTTCTAATTTATAACGATGCATTTATAACGTAACGGTGCGTTTGCGCAAACTCTATATTAGGGAGTTTTTGCAAAATGTTCCGTTAAAATTTGCGTCCGTTAAACGTTAAAACTCGATTTCTGATTGGTTAAATTCATAAGGTTGCTAAGCAAAACAGCCTTTAATGTAACGATATTTTTATCAAAATTTATGCAAATCGGTTTTGATTACAGCGGATTCCTCGAGCAGGCTCTGTACAACTGTTTCAGGCCTAGTTGGGCTTTCGTCAGCAGAACCGTAGCTCGAGAACTCCACTGCAAACCAAACCGATCTGTCCTAGGTTATTCGCCATTGCGATGTGAAAGTAATGAACATTTTAAGTAGCGACATCTTTCGATCGCTTTTTTGACCTGACATTCCAGTAGGATTGACAAGCATGGCCGTCTTGCATGGGATGATTTATTATGTAGCGAACTGGCTTTAATTTGTCAATCCTACTTATGTTTCTGATTAAGGAAACAACACAGACTTACGAAAATATAACAAAGTATTCTTAGGACTTTGGACTTTATGAAAATATGATAAAAGTTCAAATGTCTTTTAGCATTATACATGACGAACAGTACTTGCGAAACACTCTGTCTCTCAAATGTCTCATGACATTTTTTATTTCAGAAATACATAGTAACCTGTGAGCAACTAAAAATCAGATTAGGGCAGGCGGTGCAAGGAAAATGTATGTCTGTGATTAAATGAAAAGTCAATAAATTTGACAGTCCATGAATGTATTACATTAATTAATTCAGTTAATCAGAGACATACATTTTCTTTGCACCGCCTACTCTAATCTGATTTTTATTTGCTCACTTTTTACTTAAGCTCTGCTTTCTACTAATATCAGGTTATATACATTTATGTCTAACATTTGTTTTACTAGAAATATTGTTTTTACTACTGTAACGTGGCTGATTTTCTCCGGTGATGTCGTTTGACTGGCTCAGCGACGTACGGTACGGTGTCCAGGTGTAAGCTCGCCGGTGTCCAGGTTCGTAAAGAAAAACAGGATTCCACAACAGAAACTTTATTTACAAATGTTCAATAATAATTTTAACTTGTAAGATATCACTTATATTAGGCAGGATTATAAAGACAGTTTTGTATGGGGTAAAACATAACTATTCATGAAATAACAATCGGTATATGAATTCGTGACGGCCCTCGGTCTCAGGCAAATAACACGGACGTTTGAAGAAAACGCTAGTATGGGGGCGGAGTGAATAAGACGCTTGTTCTCAGGTAGGTAGCACAAGACACTTATGCGGGGTGCGGAGTGAACAAAACGCTTGCTCATAGACAGGAAGCACAAGATGCTTATGTGGGGTGCGGAGTAAACAAGACGCTTGTTCTCAGGTAGGTAGCATAAGACGCTTATGCGGGGTGCGGAGTGAACAAGACGCTTGTTCTTAGGTAGGTAGCCTAAGACGCATATGCGGTGTGCGGAGTGAACAAGAAGCTTGCTCATATACAGGAAGCACAAGACGCTTGCGCGGGGACGGAAACGTTTAGCGCGACGCGAGCACGTTAACACATCGAGACCGTTGCGGCGGAATCTATTTGCACTGATGTTACTTACTCTGCTTGAAGCACCCATAGGTCTGGCGCGTTACCCGAGACCGAGCTGACTGCCGTTCGAAGCGAACTCCTCCACTATTTATACGGTCGGGCAAAAGGAGAGGGAAACCCCACAACAAAAATCCCCTTCCTAAACTCAACATATATTTATCATTACCCTACCTAAAACTGAAAATAACGCGGAAAATTCCTCTAAACTATATACAAAATATACATTATATACAATATACACAATGAACACTTAACTGCTTCGTTACACTCCCCCCATTCTTTCTCAGGTCTCGACAGGATCGCAGTTGGCCCGCACTGTTGAAACGTAGATGCCACCTCTTGACCATGAATCGGATCTTGTATTCTCGATAGCGTGTCACCGCTTTTTCTGGAACTTTTACAAAACGTCCGGATGCGAGTTGATACCATCTGGTGGCCTCTCGTGTGTCCTTTTGAATGTAGAGGACTGGAAAAAGTGTCTTCTGAAAGCGGGGGTCCGCTGGTGTGGACTCAGGGACTTCCCCTTGTTTGGCCGGGGGAGGGGGGTAGGATGACTGGGTTTTTGGTGGGAGGATTTGTTTTAGTTTCTTCGGAAAGACCTAATGCCTCCTCTAGATCCATTACCCAATCCTCTTCCATCCTTAGTGAGTCTTCCATCTTTAAAGAGTCTTCCTTAATCACTGCCGGGTTTCGGCTCGGTGCTGCATAACTAAGCACTTTTGTTGGAGTAGGGTTTTTGGTGGGCCCTCCACTCTTGGTGATTCTGGGGTCGGTAATGTATTACCTTTCCTTGGGGTAATTAGTTTCGCCGAGGAAGGAATCATTTTCTTCCGACGGACGGTCTCCTTCTTGGCTTCATTCACTAATTTTTTTGTACATCTTTTGGCAGGTTCGGGCGGTTTGTCCAACAGAATTGCCACCCTCTAACGAAACTTGAACTCGAACTCCTTTACTTGAGTTGGGTTTTTCTTTTTAAAGGCAACCGGAAAGTCTTGGTGTTGTAATGGGGGAAAATTTGAAAGAAAGGGAAAATTAGCGCATGTGTAAAATGAATCACCAAAGGAAATATGAGTGGACTATTGCGGAGAGGGAGATGGTTTTAGATGTTGTATGTGTACATGTCACAACCAACGGCCATTCTTATCTTTTTAGGTCGAAGATCACTAGCGAGACAATTTTCTCCATAGTATGGGGGCCTGTAAACTTGGCGGCCAGTTTAGCGTTTATTTTCGCGCTCTTATTGGAAAGGGTGTATTCTTTTTTCCACACGGCGTCTCCTATTTTAGGTTTCCAGTTCCGACGACGGAGATTGTAGTAGTTTTGTTGCCGCTGAAAAGCTTTCGCTAAATTTATTCGTACCAACCCGTACGCATCATTTAGGTCGCGGTGTCTTCGTTCAGGATTGCGGATATCTCGGTTTTGATTTGGTTGCTGAGGTATCCGTAATTCTCGACCATTATTCAGGTACGCCGGGGTGTAACCAATAGCTTCATGTAATGCAGTATTATAAGCGAACCGTATTTCACAAATACGTTCGTCCCATACTTGTTGTTTTCTTTTTGGTGAACCGGGCGATCATTGTCTTGATGACGCGATTAACTTTTTCCACAGGATTGCATTGCGGAGTATATGCGGGGGTTCGACGGTGGTTAATTCCAAACTTTTCAAGTAACTTGGTAAAATCTTGGCTGACGAACTGTTTGCCATTATTTGATATGATAGAAAATGGACATCCATGTCTTAAAATTATTTCTTCTTTTATTGCTTTGGCTACTGCACTTCCAGTGTCCCGGCAGGGGGGTTACCCTGGTTTCTAAAGCGTGGATCCAACGGCTTCGGCCGTAGGTGACCATTGTGGACGTATGATAGAGTTCCTATGGGTGTGACGAGCCCACCATCCCGAGTTGGCGTACCAGTGCCTGGGTTGCACTTAGCCTAATCTGTAGGACTCGCTCGACTTGTTCGGTCGTGGCCGAACTTCCCACCAGTGAAGCAAACTGGTACCGTGGGGACCGGTTAGCTCGGAGGATACCCTCCCCTCCTCTGGAGTGGAGCGAGCAGAGGGGACCTCTACCGGTCGACTGGGTTGGACTCACGGGGGCAGTGGTTGATGGCCCGCATGCTAGGGCTAGGGATGATGCCCACCCTATCCCGACGTGTGAACTGCGGATCTCAGTTCCGGCACTAGCCTGGATAGCTAGTAGAGATTAGATAGGTCTCCCTTGACCAGAAGGGGCGAGGGGCGTGCAACCCGAACCAGTCTGGTAGCATGACGACACTTTATAGTGTCAGCCACCGAAAGGTGGGCTGCCCTGCGCGTTGATTGAGCGTATCTCAATCCGATGGCTCTGGTCAGGGCCCGAGCGGAGAAGGGCTAACTCGCTCAGGTGCCGCTCGTAGCGTTTTAGGGTATGATTAGGAAGCTGGTCTGTCTGTCTGTCTGTCTGCACTTCCAGTGCCCCGGCAGGGGGAGGTACCCTGCTAACCAAAGCGTGGATCCAACGGCTTCGGCCGTAGGTGACCATTGTGGACGTTTGATAGAGTCCCTATGGGTGTGACGAGCCCACCATCCTGAGTTGGCGTACCAGTGCCTGGGTTGCACTTAACCTAATCTGTAGGACTCGCCCGACTTGTTCGGTCGTGGCCGAACTTCCCACCAGTGAAGTAAACTGGTACCGTGGGGACCGGTTAGCCCGGAGGATACCCTCCCCTCCTCTGGAGTGGAGCGAGCAGAGTGGACCTCCGCCGGTCGACTGGGTTGGACTCACGGGGGCAGTGGTTGCTAGCCCGCATGCTTGGGCTAGGGATGATGTCCATCCATCCCGACGTGTGAACTGCGGATCTCAGTTCTGGCACTAGCCTGGTTAGCTAGTAGAGATTAGATAGGTCTCCCTTGACCAGAAGGGGCGAGGGGCATGCAATCCCGGACCACTCTGGTAGCAGTGAGTTGGAAGACACTTTATAGTGCCAGCCACTGAAAGGTGGGCCCGCCTTGCGCGCTGATTGGGCGTATCTCAATCCGATGGCTCTGGTCGGGGCCCAAACGGAGAAGGGTTAACTCGCTCAGGTGCCGCTTGTTTCGTTTACGATATGAATAGGGAGCTGGTCTGATCTGGTCTGGTCTCGTATCTCAATCCGATGGCTCTGATCGAGGCCCGAGCGGAGAAGGGCTAACTCGCTCAGGTGCCGCTCGTAGCGTTTTAGGGTATGATTAGGAAGCTGGTCTGTCTGTCTGCCTGTCTGCACTTCCAGTGCCCCGGCAGGGGAGGTACCCTGCTAACCAAAGCGTGGATCCAACGGCTTCGGCCGTAGGTGACCATTGTGGACGTTTGATAGAGTCCCTATGGGTGTGACGAGCCCACCATCCTGAGTTGGCGTACCAGTGCCTGGTTTGCACGGAACCTAATCTGCAGGACGCGGCCGATTGTTCGGTCGTGGCCGAACTTCCAACCAGTGAAGTAAACTGGTACCGTGGGGACCGGTTAGCCCGGAGGATACCCTCCCCTTCTCTGGAGTGGAGCGAGCAGAGGGGACCTCCGCCGGTCGACTGGGTTGGACTCACGGGGGCAGTGGTTGCTAGCCCGCATGCTTGGGCTAGGGATGATGTCTATCCATCCCGACGTGTGAACTGTGAATCTCAGTTCCGGCACTAGTCTGGTTAGCTAGTAGAGATTAGGTAGGTCTCCCTTGACCAGAAGGGGCGAGGGGCGTGCAACCCCGGACCACTCTGGTAGCAGTGAATTGGAAGACACTTTGTAGAGCCAGCCACCGAAAGGTGGGCCCGCCCTGCGCGCTGATTGGGCGTATCTCAATCCGATGGCTCTGGTCGGGGCCCAAGCGGAGAAGGGCTCGCTCAGGTGCCGCTTGTTGCGTTTACGGTATGAATAGGGAGCTGGTCTGATCTGGTCTGGTCTGCACTTCCAGTGGCTTTTCGGAGTGGTTTCAGTTCAACCCATTTCGTAAAGATATCCTGCATAACGAGCAGCCAAACGTGGGCATTGTGGGACCGCGGAAGCGGTCTTATCAGATCTGCGGAAACGGTGTGCCAAGGATCATTAGAAGCAATGGGATGCAGGAAACCTCCGGGTTTCTGTTGGGAGATCATATACTGGTTACAGATACTGCAATTTTTAACATAAGTAGCAGTTCCTTTGAACATCCCTGGCCAATAAAATTTTTAGGCCAAGCGGGTGATTGTTTTGGCAATCCTGAAGTGTCCTGCAGTTGGTTCGTCATGATACTGGCGGAGTATTTCATGTCGTTTCTTGGTAGGTACACAGAGTTTCCATTCTTCCCCTGGTATGACTTCATTGTAATTGATTGCATTCATGACGTGTCGATATAATCTGTTATCGCGGATGCAGTAGTCTGGGAAAATCCCTGGATTCGCTTTTACCTGTCTATATGTTTTGTTGTACCATGAACACTTAGGGTGGCGTTGAATAATACAAATCTCCTTTTCAGGGTGATCACCAAGCGGTTGACGTGAAAGTGCGTCTGGGACTTTGTTTAAAGAACCTCGCCGATACTGGACGTCAAAATCAAATTGTTGAAGTTCTAATGCCCATCTAGCTAGTCGACTAGTCGTCCAGGGTTATCTATATGCTGCAGCCACTTAAGGGGCTGGTAATCGGTTATCACGGTAAAATTATATCCTTCTAAATACGGTTTCATCTTGCGTACCCCCCATAAAATGGCTAGGCATTCTTTTTCGGTGGCTCTGTAATTGCGTTCAGCTTTACTAAAAGTATGACTGGCGTAGGCAATCACACGTTCTTCTTGCTCGCGATTTTGTGTGAGTACCACCCCGACTGCTACATCGCTTGCGTCAGTTTGTAAATAGAATCTTTGGGAGAAATCCGGACAGGACAATATGGAGATTCGGTTAATTTCTGTTTAATGGCTTGGAATGCATTTTCTTCTTCTTCTCTCCATTTCCATTTCGCATGTTTACGAGTTAGCTTTGTTACAGGTTCAATTATAGTTGCAAAATCAGGTATAAAACGCCGGTACCAACAAGCCATGCCATGAAAACGACGGATTTCTTTGATGTTCTTTGGAGCTGACATAGCGGCGATAGCTTCCACTTTTTCTGGATCTATTGTGACATACTTTTTTTGTAAGTAGATTCTCAGCTGTTTGGTTGCCATAGCTCAGTTTAGTCGGAGGCTGAGGTGGATTCGGAAGGATAATTCTGTGAACTATATTCTTAAAAAAATAACTTGCGTAATTCATTAAAAAAAATAGTAAACGTTAGGTGACAAAACGAAAGCTGTTGAGCGCCAAGTAATCTCTTTAAACTGTAATTACTAAAACAGTCCGGAACAAAACTAATGAACTCGAAACAGATTTTTAGGTTACGCAAATTAATTTTTAAGAAATTAATCTTTAACTGCAGCAGAAAATTAAAAAAATTTGAGAATGAAAAATTAATATAATTGATAAAAAAATTGGTGTAACTGTTAAACATAAATGGTAATTCGCACAACAAAATATATACATAGAATTAACAGGTGTATAGTAAACTTAAGTAAACAAAAATAATCTGACGCAATTATGCTAAATGACCCAACAAAAAGCGCTAAATTAAATCGAAACTGACCCAATATACAATTAAATAAATCCGCGACAAAAAACCAAATTAAATTTAAAAGACTAATTCCAGACGGTACGGTAATATTTCCTAAACGATACGGCACGATACGGTAAATTTCTCTATTTTTTACAGTTGGTTCTTGTCCGATGAAATTTGTATCACAAAATCTTCTAAGCGGACACTAAATCGCGCAACTATACACTTTACGTTTCGCAGTCGTTCGACTGCTTCGTCAGAAGTGGTAAATTTCTCAAAACGATACGATACGATACGGTAATAATGGTGATTGTTGCTTACTCAATCCTGACGATAGCTTGACCTGAGTTCCAATTACGACTCCGTTGAACTTATCTTCAAACGACTCCGTAATAACTTGACCTTGGTTCCATTTACGACACCGTTGAATTATATCTTCAAACGACTCCGTAATACTGGATTTGTTTCCAAGAACAACCACGTCAAATAAAAGAAGGAACTCCTGTTCGGTAGTATCTTCAAACGACACGCCGTAAACAGCAAGGAATTTTCAATAAAAACTCGTGCGATAGGAGGAAATCTTCGGCCTCGGTAACTCAACACAATTTCGGGAGTCAAAAAAAAAACTCTACATAAAGAGAAAAGGAATCTTAGAAAATATTCTCCTAAACAACTAGGGTACTTACAATCTTCTGTTAGTTTTTTCCTGAGCGAGAACTTTGCGCAACACGTGCTCGGATACGTGCTTGAACGGAAACGGTAGCAGTTATGTAAAAACAGACAGCAAAACGACACAGTAGGGCGTACGAGACTAGAGACGTAAATATTTGCCAAACTGGAATATCTCAAAGCCGTTCAGCTTCACAAAACCACAAAAATTTGAAGACGCAAACCACGCGTCTCAATGGCGTACGAGCACACACCCAAGTCGCACGATCATCAAGGAGGACGGAAACTCGTCAAAGATTTTACACGCAATATCCGCATACGTCACATCGATCAATAAAATCGACTAAAGGACCATGTACGACATCTACAGATTAATTTCCGAAACAAAACAAATGACTTTAAGAAGAAAATCGAAATCCGCATTACAAACTGAAATTAAAACACAAATCCTGAGAGATAGAGGCGTGAATGTCATAAATACGAAATTAATTAAACGAACGAAACGGTGTTTACTTGAATTTCAACAGCAAAATAACGAGAAAATACGTAAAAAAATAATGTAACGGACAGCGAAAAATGTGAACGTTACACTGTACGGATTCCGTTCCGGTCAACTACATGTCCGAGATACTTCAGGCTGTCCACACAAAATTTACATTTTTCTGGGTTGATTTTAAGTCTAGCCTCACGTAGACGGCGGAACACTTCTTTCAAATGTAATATATTGTAGTGATATAGGCTTTACTTTGGTGAAGCCAATTTATTATGTAATGATCAATCCTTTTATCTTCTTTTTTATTGATTCTTTCTTTTCTTTTTGAAATTTTCTTTTTATAGGATTCTTCCTTTTATTTGTGAGGCTTTATTTAGATCGTGAGTTCTTACAGTTAAGAAAAAGCATATTTTAGCGACGAACAATTATTGCTACATTTGTAACACGGTTTATGTTATGATGTCATCAAAAATGGTATTCGCGAAAGTGGAGTATTCCATCGGTTATTACATTAGCAAATGAAGCGATATTCTTCAATATTCGATGATAATGGTATTATAATAGAGAGACTGTTACAAAATGTTAATGAAACAACTTCACTAATATCAAGAAATATGTTATTTTATTTAAGAGTGCTTCGAAAAATGCATGTCAGACCAGATTCTCACCAGAATTCTCATGAACAATGGATGATACCTATGCACACTCTTCTCGACCATCATCCAATAGTTCCACGAACGACGTTCATAATATACGACAATGACGTCATGTGTTTGTCGGAAAAGTGCTCATTTTCGTAACCACTCTAATCTCGTTCGTCGCTAAAATATGCTTTAACTTGTTACTTTTAACCCCCACTCCACCTTGAAATAATTTCAAAAAATAATTTCACAGCGTTTTGAAATGTATGCAGCCGTTTCAAAACATAACGTCATTGTTTCAACGCTAAAAAATGCACATTTCGAAACATACGAAATAATTTCAAAATGGTGCACCGCCAAAAAACGGCTAAAATAAAGCCAAAAAAGGACAAAACGTGTGTAGGCCTCTATATGGCCTGGTAGGCCTCTATAAGGTACTAAATCAACACTCCGTACAGGTAACGCAATTCCTCTCGTGAGAGGATTGAGAAACAAAGATAACAAATATGTCGCAAGTGCAATAAGGAAGACAACAGTTTTAGGGAATTCTGTTTATCGCAATGTCACTGGTTTCAATTTAAAAGTGTGTTAGGTTATGTCTAGTTAGTTATTTACCAATCAAAAAGTTGTTATTTTGAGAAATGCAGAATGTTTCTTTTACGAAAAGGGCGGAATCATTAAATGTCATGCGATAAAAGTTTGGGATGCGATATTTAAGCTCAATTTTCTTAACCACTGACAGTAACTTTGACAAACGTCACTTCAAATAATATTTCCAACTGTTTTTTATGCCTAGATGAGAGGAATATGCGACAAGGATAGATGTAAAAAAAAATCACTAAATGCGTTACCTCTATACGAAGTATGTTGATTTAGTACCTTATAGCGAGTTCCACTTCCCGCCCTGGTACGCACTTAGTGCGAACTCGTGCGGAGTTTTACGTTCTACTCCTATTGGATCTAGCACCAATACAGAGTTGCGCGTTCCACTTAATTTTCGTGAGCAAAAAGCATTGCCCCAGGGCAATAATTCTTGCACTGTCTCTGGTAGTCAGTGCGATTCATTACGAAGTGATTTTTCATTCTTTTCCAACAAATTTTCATTATTATCATGGTCAGTGCGTTCACATAAAAATGTACTACTGGGACTTCGGCAGCACTACACATTCTTTTTCTATTTTTGAGGTTATAAAAAGAATTTAAATCAACAGAATTGAAAGAATTCCGCGTTCCAAATACACGACACTCCACCAGAGGCAGGGAAGAAACAACTTGTTCGAACAAAGTGCGCACCAAAGAGGGTTTATATGCAATGGCACGCTCAAAGTGCGCTCTAAAGCAGTGCGCACCTAGTGCGTGCTTGCATGGAGCGACACCAGAACGGAATTGGGGCAACTCTGATTTGTGAAGTGGAACTTGCTGTTAGGCCTCTATTCTTTAGTTCTCCATCTAGCGGAGAGTCTTCGAACTAGACCATGAACTTCTGTTACTACGGGTTGAATGATTTTGCGTGTAAAATATTGGGAGTGGAGACACCATATTTTCCTAACATCACCGTATTAGTATATTCTTATAATTAGGGATGTGGGTTCAGAAATTTTCCAATTTGGAAATTTTCTAAAATGGAAATTTTTCAGAAACTTTCTAACCAATTTTTCTGGAAAATTTCCGACGAAAATTTAACGAAGTTATTATTTGTTGCACTGCGCAGTTTAACATAAAATCATTTATTAAAATGTAATGCCTAACCTAACTTCAAAAGATTATGTGCCCAAAATGCGGAAAAATACATATACGTACAATTTATGAATTATAAGCGGACGCCAGAGCATAAGTTTGGTTTGTGAATACACATTATTTTGCAATTTCTGTCATTTTTTATATTACCGTTGTACATGAGTATTTGGTACTATTTTAACTAGCGTTTGCTCCTGAGTTTATAAAAAATATTTTTTTAAAGAAATACGTTACTATAATTGATTCGGAAATTTTCTGGTAAATTACCGGAAAATTTCCATCTTTTTTATTTTTCCGGAAAAATTACATCTCTGCTTATAATCACTGGGCGCGTTTAGCGAACGTAGCAGCTGAGAAGCAGCAATATGCTTTGCTTAGTGTGCTTACAAGTAGCACAAACGATTCTCTAAACTGCAAATCCGCTGTTTCTGACTCACAAATGTACCGCCATTTTGTTACGTACCATTATTTATTATTTTATTCAGTATTTCAGAAATAATACTGGTTTTGGAGAAGCTTGTGCCATGTTTATAAATTATAACTAATATTTTAGATTAGAAAATATTAAATTTTTAGTCAAGGCCACTTATGCAGCACATTTAGCTTGAAAGGCAGCGATGTTTTAGAACGCTGACTAAGGGCCAGTTGTACAAAGTCGGTTTAAACTCAAGTTTAACTGAACCAGGTTTAAAGTAAACAAATTCGCATAGGATCTTAAGGACATATGGCAATTAATGCATTCGTAAATAAAATTTGATGCGATTTTGTTCACTTTGAACCTGGTTCAGTTGAACGTCAGTTTAAACCTCCTTTGTACAACTGGCCCTAAATCTCTAAGCTGCTGTCTGACAGCACAGTACAGCGTAATCGTTTAGCGAATGCAGCAGTGGTAGCAACTCAACATGTTGCGTTCGCTAAACGCGCCCAATGCTTATACATATTCACCCGTGGCGTATGTTCCCCCACCGGTTCCCCCCTTGCGTAAAAAAGACTTTTTTCGAACGTGATCGGCCGGATAAAGCACTGGTGCTTCATTGATCGCGTTCAGGTAAAAAAATTGTTTCAGCGTTGCAGCACAGCGTAAAGTTGTAGCGCTTTAAATTACCTGTACTTGATTTAGTTGAAGAGGTTATGAATTTCTTACGCTGTAATGCAGCGCTGCAATGTAGTATATAAAGACCACGCTTGATAAATGGCGGCCGCTTGAAGAAAGCGCTGGAAACAATGGCCGCGTTCAGGTAATCGCAGCGCTGCTTTAATAAAGCGTTAAGGCCCGCACAGAACATACGCGCATTAGACGCGAAGGAAGCTTCTCGACGACAAATAGAAGGTGATCCAACGCCAAGTAGGTATGCATTTATGCAGTATGCACAGAATAAACGCTCGCTTGACGCGCGGCAGACGCGGAAAAGTTGCAACAGTTTCTACTTTTACGTCGGTGACGCGCTGGAGGACTTCGTTCGCGTTTAATGCGCGTATGTTCTGTGCGGGCCTTATATCTGGACGGGGTGCATGTGACGTCATTGTTTGCAGCGCTTTCTTCAAGCGGCCGCCATTTATCAAGCGGGATATTTATATGCTACATTGCAGCGCTCCATTACAGCGTAAGGAATTCATAACCTCTACAACTAAATCAAGTTCAGGCAATTTAAAGCGGTACAATTTCACGCTGTGTTGCAACGCTAATTTTTTTACCTGAACGCGACCAATGACGTCACATACACATCGTTCAGGTTTACGCTTTATGAAAGCACTGCAGCGCTGCGGTTTCCTGAACGCGGCCATTAATCTAGACGGCCGTTCCTCCATGATCCATCCCTCCTGTTTCTATTTACTCGTAGGGCTAAATATTTGTTGCATGCACGTTGCATGTAAAATGCGTTAAAATAACCTTAATTTAACCTCTTTTGTGAATGATTCATGCAAAATTATAAATTAAATTATAACAGCATCAAAATGTTTTCTATTCGTTTAATAAATAAATCAGATAGTGTTTTCTTGAATGCGTTAAAGTTTTTTGGCGGCTGTACAGAAAAAAGATTTGCTTCGAGGTGGTCCCACAGAAGACCCATGAAAGTTCTAACACAAGAGCTTGAAAGTGAAGATATCAGTGAAAACAAATTCACAGAACAGAATATAGACCAGACTGAAATGAAAAACAGCTCGGATCAAATTCAGTGGAGATATGCATTGCAAGACACCGATGCACCAGAAAAATCGGTTCATAAAAGGAGACGTCCAATGCAACAAAAGACAGAAAAGCAGACAACTTTCGATATGTTGCAAACAGTGACAGACACTGAAGGCAATTTGATTTATACAAAAATGAATAATATTGATAGAAGAATTTCGTAAGTAGGTAGTTATTTTTGAAATATGTTTAGAAATATGTTGGTCTTTTCTTGTAGAGTTTTATTATCTACAGTTAAGTCCAAAAAACATAGAGGAGAGAAAAATTTAATTTTATTAGAAGGCAAACGTCTAATAAAAGAAGCATTGGATAATAAATGTAAATTACAGCATTTAATATTTTCTCGTAAAGAGGACTTGGAATTTTTAAAGTCAAGTTTGCCAAAGAGTGGAGCTGATTTATATAAAATGCCTTATAGAGAAATGCAAATGTGGTCTGATTTGGTTACTTGTCCTGGAGTTATGGGTATATTAAAAAAAGAACAAAATTGAGTAAGCTTGGTTTTTAATTTTCTCGTTTTTAGCTATTTTTGCCCAGCCTGATGGAAATTTAGTAATTTCTGAAAACTCCTTTCCTATTACAGTTATTTGTGATAATATAAGAGAACCTGGAAATTTGGGATCTATATTACGGACATGTGCCGGTGCTGGTTGCAAAAAAATAATTCTTACAAAAGGTAAGTAATTTCTTTTTTCCTCTACTAGTACTATAGCCTGTCATTTTGACATGTGTTAGGTTGCTGTGAAAAACAATTTCTCGACCTGAGGTAAATAATTTTATTATTTACCGGTAATGAACATCAATGTTACGTACGCTTTCAGGTACAAATCTTGTGATTTTTCAGGCAATAGATTGTTTGCCACTTGTCCGGCAATTTCCCGCATTTCAGGCGGTGTATAATTTAAATCGCCGTACATTGTTTACCGTACTTATTTCATTTAATTGACGATTTGGCAAAAAGATCGACGTAATGTTTGTGACAAATTAAAAAATTTAAATCAACTGTCATATCGGCAATACAGAAAACTGTAAACCTTTCATAATTTGAAATAAATATTTGTTCAAATTAAAGCCGTTTTTTGGCGGTGCACTATTTTGAAATTATTTCGTATGTTTCGAAATGTGTATTTTTTAGCGTTGAAACAATGACGTCATGTTTTGAAACGGCTGCATACATTTCAAAACGCTGTGAAATTATTTTTTGAAATTATTTCAAGGTGGAGTGGGGGTTAAAAGTAACAAGTTAAGTGCTACTCATAACCTGCAAACCGATTGTATTTTGAAACGGTATAGGAAAGTTATTTTAGCGGGATCATCATTAATGACGTCAGAATTAAAACAGTTTTAAAACACTACCATTCGGTTTTAAAACAGTTTTGTACGCCAAAAAACGGCTTAAAATTATCATTTGCACTAGTAGTGGAAAAAATAGTATATACACCACGGTAGAGAAGTCTTATAACCCTTGGTCCTTTACATCCCTCGGCCCCAAGGGCCTCGGGATGTAATCATACCCTCGGGTTATAACAGTAGACTTCTCTACCTAGGTGTATAATATACTATTATTTATGCCTGATTCCAATGCAGATTCCTTCCTGTCAGGTCAGGACACAAGAGAATGTTTTTTTTTTTTGCATGTGTTAGCCCGGTTACGCTCCTTCTTCTAGTACGGTCCTATTACGGTCAGTCTAAAGGGCGAAGTCCTTTATTAGTTCTTTCAATTTTTTAATATCTTTTTTATTATACCTGCATCAAAATCTCTGTTTTTAAAACTAAAAAGCGTGCGAAAAAGGGCGATTAAAGCACGCCGTGTTTTAAAGTTGCCTAGGAAACAACACATACAATCTCCACGTTAACGATTCAAAATGCGATCCACAGGCAACTTTACAAAATGAATTTAAATTTTAATATCATTCAAATTTTCACATTTTAGCGCAGGTATAATAAAAAATATCGTATAATACACGTGCATAAGAGCCTTTAAAGCACTTGCGCCGTTAA
Organism: Dorcus hopei; assembly: GCA_033060865.1. Taxonomy (NCBI): domain Eukaryota; kingdom Metazoa; phylum Arthropoda; class Insecta; order Coleoptera; family Lucanidae; genus Dorcus; species Dorcus hopei. The sequence goes on from CM065424.1 coordinate 37,195,137, forward strand.
AAGCGCTCCGCTGCACGTCGCTCTTTTAAAGCCTCAAGTACACGGGGCGAGTTTACAAGCTACAAGCCTGCTTGTAAAAAGCCGGCGAGTCGGCGAGTGCGCTAGTAGTCGAGTACACACAAAATCTCCCACTTGCTCAGTAGCCAACTAGTTGGCGTGTGGAAACCAATGCTACTAGCCCCTTGTGCACAAGCTACTGTGAGTACACGTGGCCAGTTTACAAGCTAGCTCGCTCAAAAGTCGGCGAGTGGCGTGTAAAGTCGCCGGCAGTTCAACTTTTTCCAGAGCGTTTTTACAAGCGGCTAACGGAGCGAGTGCATCGAGTACACTGGACTAGTTTACGAGCTGCTTGTGAAAAAGCCAGCTTGTAGCTTGTAAACTCGCCCCGTGTACTTGAGGCTAAAGCCTCAAGTACACGGGGCGAGTTTACAAGCTACAAGTCGGCTTTTTCACAAGCAGCTCGTAAACTAGTCCAGTGTACTCGATGCACTCGCTCCGTTAGCCGCTTGTAAAAACGCTCTGGAAAAAGTTGAACTGCCGGCGACTTTACACGCCACTCGCCGACTTTTGAGCGAGCTAGCTTGTAAACTGGCCACGTGTACTCACAGTAGCTTGTGCACAAGGGGCTAGTAGCATTGGTTTCCACACGCCAACTAGTTGGCTACTGAGCAAGTGGGAGATTTTGTGTGTACTCGACTACTAGCGCACTCGCCGACTCGCCGGCTTTTTACAAGCCGGCTTGTAGCTTGTAAACTCGCCCCGTGTACTTGAGGCTTAAAGCCTCAAGTACACGGGGCTTAAAGCCTCAAGTACACGGGGCGAGTTTACAAGCTACAAGCCTGCTTGTAAAAAGCCGGCGAGTCGGCGAGTGCGCTAGTAGTCGAGTACACACAAAATCTCCCACTTGCTCAGTAGCCAACTAGCTGGCGTGTGGAAACCAATACTACTAGCCACTTGTGCACAAGCTACTGTGAGTACACGTGGCTAGTTTGCAAGCTAGCTCGCTCAAAAGCCGGCGAGTGGCGTGTAAAGTCGCCGGCAGTTCAACTTTTTCCAGAGCGTTTTTACAAGCGGCTAACGGAGCGAGTGCATCGAGTACACTGGACTAGTTTACGAGCTGCTTGTGAAAAAGCCGGCTTGTAGCTTGTAAACTCGCCCCGTGTACTTGAGGCTTTAAACCCGTCGCGCGTGCTTTAAAGGCTTTCTTATGCACTTGTAAATATTATAAGATACTATTTAAGTGACACTTCACAAGGAGCCTCACAAAATACTTGACTTTATATTTCCCTCTGCACACATTAGAATTTTAAAAATATCATAAATATTAAAGACACACAGGTGGTACTCAATTACATGTTAGGTTTCTTTCTAATTCTGATTCAAGTGGTGAACCTCTGACAACTCTGTCTTAAGATTAATCTAAACAAGTGGGTCATTCCATATGAAATCATCAAAAATAAATAAAATTGGTTGCCACACTATTTTGGATTTCGATGAAATTCAGTAAGAATCTTCTTTTAGATGTCAAAGAAGGAAAATCACCGTCGTTTAATTTTTTGAGTGCTTTAGTTTCGATCCGTGATAATCAAAACACTGAAAAGGTGTGACATTTATACTCTACTATGATTGGCTCTCAAAATCGTTCTATTAGAGATATCTAAACTTTTATAGTCGCTTTTGAAAGCTTAAAAGAATGTAGTTTCATAAAAAAATACAAATATTAGAGCATTACGTTTCTTTAAAGAATGACAGCGTACTGAAAATAAACTTTTTTCTGCTATATTTTAACATTTTCTGCTGACTATTGTATCTGCCCTATTAAACCTGATAAGTTGAGTTTTTTTTGTGCACCGTCCCCACCTAACATACAAAACAAAAATCCATGATTAGCTGGTTACATCGGCTTTCTCTTAGGAAAAAATTAACTTGAAATTAAAAATTTTTTGAAAAAAGCATATTTCGAGCTTTGAAATTATTATGTAGGGGACAAGATACAAATTAGAATTTTTCTGAAAATGTAGTTCTTTCCTTTAATTTTAAAGAACCGTTAAGCTCGTTTTGTTATTTTCATCATCCTATTAGCTACAAACGATTGAAGGGAGGTAAATATGCTATTTTTTAAACATGTATTTTTTATATCACAAAATCTTTTAAACGGACACAATTGGACAAGAACCAGCTTTAATCATGTATTTATTTGTTTTTTAATTATTTGTAACGAAGTAGCATTTCCGTTACTATTTATTTAGAGTTTTCTTTGTTTTATAGTTAAATTATTTAGTCTGTATATTTAGGATGCCTCGCGCAGATTCATAAAAGTACAAATCAGGGTGGGAGTACTGAAAGGAGTAGGGCTCCCCCTCCACGCGCTAGCCTATAAAAGCGCGCTGCGAGCACGTAGGAGTTAGTCGCTCACCGGCTCATCTTCCCGACGGTGTTCCGACTCTAACACGCTGGGTAACCTGTGCTACGATCGTGTTATTTCCAACCGCTCCTCCTGTTTTATCCTGACCTTTCTCTTGCCGAGTGCGGGCGTCTCGCACTTCCTGATCCTAGAGCGGGAGTCTCGCTCTCTCTTACCGAGTGTGGGCGTCTCACACATCCTTATCCCAGAGTGGGAGTCTCACTCTCTCTTACCGAGTGCGGGCGTCTCGCACTTCCTGATCCTAGAGCGGGAGTCTCGCTCTCTCTTACCGAGTGTGGGCGTCTCACACATCCTTATCCAAGAGTGGGAGTCTCACTCTCTCTTACCGAGTGCTGGGGTCTCGCACTTCCTGATCCTAGAGTGGGAGTCTCGCTCTCTCTTACCTAGCGTGGGCGTCTCACACATCCTGATCCTAGAGTGGGAGTCTCACTCTCTCTTACCGGGTGCGGGCGTCTCGCACTTCCTGATCCTAGAGCGGGAGTCTCGCTCTCTCTTACCGAGTGTGGGCGTCTCACACATCCTGATCCTAGAGTGGGAGTCTCACTCTCTCTTACCGAGTCCGATCCTAGGAGCCGAAACCAGAACGCATGCACAGTTTACGTGGTGTTTAGTTGTCGTTTTATGTCCTTAAGACACACCGTATTTTACCGTTGAATAGTGTCCTTAAGACACGCCGTATGTTACCGTTGTTTAATGTCCACGAGACACACCGTATTTTACCGTTGTCCACGAGACACCGTATATTACCGCTACCGAAAATACCGTCCGAGAGTTTAACATTTCGTTTACCAGTCCGTGAGTTTTACCGGAGTTAAAACATTCCAATTTGTGGATACGTGTATATATGAACTATTTTGTAAATAAAACTGTATTTGCTAAGTGATCGACGCTTTTATTTCTGAACCTGGACTCCGACGAGCAAACCCGAACCGCCGTCAAGCAGAGCAACGATCAAGAACTACAGACCAACCCGAAGATTGACGGACCGTTACATATTAAAATAAGGGCCTCATAATAAATTGATGAGTATAGCTATCAGATACATAATTTAATAATTATGTCTACTGTCCACCCATCGCGATGAATTTTTTTTTAAACTCAAAATATCTACGCGCCAGTACAATGCAAACAAATAACAATGATCAAAGTTCACCATAAATAAAAAGCCAAATGTCGTTTTTCACTTTTTAATTTAAAAATGACATTTTTTAATGAATAGATAGTGGATCACAACACTTATTTCCAAACTAATGAAAAAACTTTTCCACGTATTTTTTATAATGATATGTACAGGTATCACAAAATCTTTTAAGCGTTTGTTTATTAAAAATAAACAAGGTTGACAACCTTGTTTATTTTGACATTTTTTTCACTTCTGACGAAGCTCTCGAACGACTGCGAAACGTTAAGTGTATAGTGCGCGATTTAGTGTCCGCTTAAAAGATTTTGTGATACAGATTTCGTCGGACAAGAACCAACTGTAGATATGTACAGGGTTTTTGTTTATATTTTGAACGGTACCTACGCATTTTATTATTAGACATATCAAAAAATGTTAAATACAAAAGTTTTAGGGACTTACCTGAACCGCCAGAATTTACTTTAAAAAGAAACAAATGACAATCGGAAACCTAACAAATGAGTATCAACTTTGTTATTTTAAATGGAACACTCGGTATATTTTCTAGAATTAAGAAAGATATTTTTCTCCTAATTCCAAAAATATGTAGTTTGTCTATATTTGGTTTCATACTTTTTACGATATTTAAGTTTGAAATTCTTATTGTTTTGATATGTTTTTATTAATTTATTTCATATAATGTGTTAATTTGTCTTAGATATTAGCGTTTTGACTTCTAAAACGTCTTTTAATTAGTTTAACACTTGTCACACATAATAGAATTCTTATTAATCTAAATAAATGCATTTTTTTAAATTTTAAATTTAATTATCGCAAAAAGTATGAAACCAAATATAGACAAACTTTATATTTTTGGAAATAGGAAATAAATACCTTTCTTAATTCGAGAAAATATACATAGTGTTCCATTTAAAATAACAAAGTTGATGCTCATTTGTTAAGTGTCCAATCGTCATTTGTTTCTTTTTTTAATCAATTCTGGCGGTTCAGGTAAATTTCTAAAACTTTTGTATTTGACATTTTTTTGTATGTCTAATAATAAAATGTGTAGATACCGTTCAAAATATAAACAAAATCCCTATACAAATACTGGTAATTAATTGAACTCCTGTTCGTGCAATTAGTAACTGTCGTTGTATTAAATTGTTTTCATTCTTCAACACTGATGTTCTTGAATAACGAATAGCGTTTTCGATTCACATGCACCGGTTGCACTCAGTGTATTTTCATCTTCTTTTAACCTCATGTAATAAATAACACGAGATGAAGATATTCTGAGTGCGCACTAGTGCGGTTAATCGAAAACGCTATAAGTTTATATACTCCTCTCTTAAAAACAAGCCGATTGAGCACTCCATTTTTCTAATTCTAATTTTTCATGAGGATTAAAATAAATTTTATTCAAAACAACAAAACCAATAACACTTGTAAACGATAGAAAAAAAGTAAAAAACGACATTTAGCTTTTTATTGATGGTGAACTTTGATCATTGTTATTTGTTCGCACTGTTCGTAGATATCTTGAGTTTAAAAAAATATTTCATCGCGTTGGGTGGGCAGTATACCTATACATAATTATTAAATTATCTGATAGCTATATTCATCAATGTATTATGAGGCCCTTATTTTAATAATTAAAAAACAAAAAAATACATGTTTAAAAAAATATCATATCTCCTCCCTTCAATCGCTTGTAGCTAATAGGGAGACGAAAATAACAAAACGAGCTTAACGGTTCTTTCAAATTAAAGAAAAGGACTACATTTCCAGAAAAATTCTAATTTGTATCTTGTCCCCCACATAATTTCAAAGCTCGAAATATGCGTTTTTCAAAAAAATTTTAATTTCAAGTTAATTTTTTTCTAAAAGAAAGCCGATATAACCAGCTAATCATGGGTTTTTGTTTTGTATGTTAGGTGGGGACGGTACACAAAAATACTCAGCTTATCAGGTTTAATAGAGCAGATACAACAGTCAGCAGAAAATCTTAAAATATAGCAGAGAAAAGTTTATTTTCAGTACGCTGTCATTCTTTACACATTTTACAGATTTTATGGTCTTAAAGACCATTTGCTTTTTGTATTTCGATGTATAAGTCAAAGTTAGGCTATTTAGGGACTGTTGTAAGAGAAAAGTTGATTTTTTTGAAAAAAGTTAGTGTTTAATGAAATTTAAAAAAGTAACAGTTGATTAAATTCCTTATTCTATAAAATTGAAAATAATGATGAACGAATAAAAAGAAGTAATGGGTATTGCCACCTCGGGTTCGAATAACAGCCTGGATACGTTGTGGAATCCTTTCTATCAAATGTTCAATGGCATTTTGATCCAGTTGCTCCCATTCTTGTATCAGGGCATTTGACAACTCTTCCAGCGTCTCTGGAGCAGGCACATTAGCTCTAATTCGACGTCCCAGCATGTCCCAAACGTGCTCCAGTGGGTTAAGATTAGGGCTCCTTGCTGGAGCAAGTCCATCCTTTGAATGCCGACACAATCCTAGCACGGTGCGGTCGTCCATTATCATCCATTAAAATGAAATCATTTCCAATAAACGGTGCAAAAGGCACTACACGTCCTTGTAAAATGTCTTTTATGTACCTATCGCTATTCATTGAACTCACTTGCACCACTCCCAAGTCTGTACGAGCTTCGGCAGAGATCCCACCCCATACCATCACAGATCTACCATTATAACTTAGTCGTGGCACTATGTTACACTGAACGTGAACATATCGCTCTCCAACCCTTCTCCATACCCTCTGTCGACCATCAGGCGATCTGAGACACAAGACAGTCTGGCTCCAGTTCTCGAAATGCCATTCAACGTGAGTTCGTGCAAACTGAAATCGCTCTACTCTATGGTGTCGGTGAAGTTCTGGACCATTAGCAGGTCTTCGAGCTAGCAAGCCAACATCCTTTAAACGCTTTCTGACAGTATTCGCAGATACTCTGACTCCCCGAACGTCTTCAAGTCTGTTTTTGGTTTCAACTGACGTCATTCTCCTCTAGCGACTACAAAATGAAAATGCAAATAATAACCTGTGAGCAACTAAAAATCAGATTAGAGTCGGCGGTGCAAAGAAAAAGTATGTCTGTTACTAACGCGGGTTAGGCTGATCTGACAGTTCATGAATGTATTAGGTTAATTAATTCAGTTAATCACAGACATACATTTTCTTTGCACCACCTACTCTAATCTGATTTTTATTTGCTCACTTTTTATATCACCTAGCAAATAAGTTGTTTTTTAGTGAGTTGTCAATTCTTAAAAGGATTTTCGTTTTGATTTTGTAAAAAGGAAATAATAATAGTATATTATTTTACACGTTTCACAAGAAGGCTTATTGTAACACTCGTTCCGTTGGAGCACTCCGAACTTGCTTCGCTTCGCTCGTCGTACCCCGGCCCCATTCGTGTTACAGTAAGCCTTCTTGTGAAACGTGTAAAATATAGTATTTTTTCTACATTGCGTCACTTATTGAACAAAAATATGAAAAATACTGTCAAAAATTGGATCTCCTCAGTATACAGGGTTATCCACACAATCCGTTCGTTAAAAGTTTTCAAGGTTGCATTTCACGTAGATATTTGAAATTTAAGGAGCAAGGGTTTTCTGTAGAGATCTTTTTAAATAAAATAAAATTGTCTTTAAAATAAATTTGTCTCTATCATCTCGCTTATTTTAAATGGAATGCTATATTTTTTATCACGTTTTTGAATTCTACATGTAAAAATATATTAACTTACAATACATTTCTCTATCTCTAAAATGCATCATTTTTGAGACATTTTGAATTTTTTTAAAAATTTGGATTCTGCAATCTAATTTTCAAAAAATTATAACAGCCATGATTGAAGCAATTTTATTTGTAATAGCTGATATTGTATTTGAAGTTTTAAGGTTTTTAAAAATTCCATAAGCATAATCTATTAAGCTACAGGCTGTCTAAAACACACCGCTCCACTCGAAGATATTCAAACACAAAAATTTTTTTTTTTCAAATGGAACCACCATTATTTTAATACACCATCGTATGTGGACTCAAATACTGCGTCGAACTGTACTAGCATTCCCTATACCTAACTTTAACAGTTTTTGAGTTATGAAACATTTTCGATTTAATTACTAGAAAATTACAATTTTAATAGGTCAAATATTTTTAATTTTGTTAAGATAGCATGGAAATTATAACAATGATTACTGTCACTACAAATTTTGTAGTAAACCAAAGAAAATAGAATTTCACAAATGGAAATTCACAAATTTTAATTGTGCTTTGATCTTCCTTTTCTTGGAACGCTTGTGATCTTATAAAACGAAAATGGATGAATTTTATTAGGAGTACTTTAAATTGAAGAATAAAATAGCTGCTAGTTTGCAACTCTCTGGGTTAGCGTGAAAGTGTTTTAAAACCATTGTCTAATTATCTTCGTTATTTGTTACGGATCTTTGTACAGGGTGGATCAATTTCGATTGCTCTTATGGGCATCTCTATAACTATAAGAGATAGAAAAAAACTAGTGGCCAAGTCTCGATCTCTTTTTTAGAGATAAAGTCAATAGAATAAACAAAAATTGGCTATCTTCTTTTGTTTTCGAGTTATAAGCAAAAATTGACATCTTTGATTTTTCGACAATCGCGCATATCTCGTTTATTTTTACAGATATTAAAAAACTGTTTTGACATTATTAGGACACTTTTTTGAATACAATTCAGTGGTATAGTTGGTTTTTTGATATTTAGTTAAATTTTTGAGTTATAACATAAAGTTATATTTTTTAAATGGAAATCATAGTAGGAAATGTCATCATTAAATAGAGATTTTTTTATGTTTTGAAAAATATATACTTTGTTGGGTTTATTTCTTACAATTAATAGAATAAAACGCTTTTTTATTATTCTTGGGTTCATTCTATTCTCAGTAGGCTGGTTTCAACAAACGCCGACAATTTTTTGTTTGCTTTTATTAAATATCAACTCTTGTTCAAATATTTTCACAGTTGCAGCCGCATAAAGAGAGAGAAGGAGCATCTTCTAAGAGTGACAAAGATTACACAATATTGATACCACGTGGTGTAAATCAAATTCGAAATCCTTTAACATCATTTAATATTTAAGTTTGAAACGTATTTTTTTCGATCAAATATGCATCTTAAAAATAAGAAAGTTATTGCAGAAATGAAAATTACAAAATTAAAGAATATTGAAATGTAAGTAGATAATAAACACAACCCTTGATAAATCACAATAAGTAACGTAAAACCGAGAAAATAATACCACAACAAAATCAAAATTTAAGCACTGCCGCGCTAGAACACGCAGCCAACCCATGTGACCCAACCCAGCTTTATCGGTCTTTCTCTCTCTTATATTCGTCGCAAATCATCAAATCTTTGTTGATATTTAATAAAAACAAAAAAAAATTGTCGGCCTTTGTTAAAACAAGCCTACTAAGTATAGAATTCACCCGAGAATAATAAAAAAGGCGTTTTATTCTATTAATTGTAAGAAATAAACCCAACATAGTATATATTTTTCTATCACAAAATCTTCTAAGCGGACACTAAATCGCGCAACTATACACTTTACGTTTCGCAGTCGTTCGACTGCGAAACGTCCGCTTAGAAGATTTTGTGATACAAATTTCATCGGACAAGAACCAACTGTAAATATATATTTTTCAAAACAGAAAAAAATTCTCTATTTAACGGTGGCATTGCCTACTATGATTTCCATTTAAAAAACTCGAAAATTTTATTAAATATCAAGAAACCAACTACACCACTGAATTGTATTCAAAAAAGTGTTCTAATAATGTCAAAACAGTTTTTTAATATCTGTAAAAATAAACGAGATATACGCGATTGACGAAAAGTCGAAAATGTCAATTTTTGCCTATAACTCGAAAACAAAAGAAGATAGCCAATTTTTGTTTAGTCTATTGACTTTATCTCTAAAAAAGAGATCGAGACTTGGCCACTAGTTTTTTTCTATCTCTTATAGTTACAGAGATGCTCATAAGAGACATCGAAATTGATCCACCCTGTACATTTTATCTTTCCAAATTGTATAAAGTTAGGTTCACACTTTCCAAACTGTGTTATATTCATAGGAGATAAAAGGGGTACATGTTATAGAACACACATTCTCTGCTCTAAACAATTTTAGATCTTTTTTCATGAATTTAAAAAATAGATTTAAAATATCAACGTTTGAATAATTTTGATTCTCATCTTTTTTTTGCTTTTGCTTAAAATTTGTAGTAACAGGAAACGTCAAATGCTATTGTTTGTTGTTTTCATGGCTATATCAACAAAATTAGAAATATTTAACCTAATAAATGGTAAATTTTTATGTATTAAATCAAAAATATCTTTTAACTGAAAAACTGTTAAAGTTAGGTATAGGGAATGCTAATACAGTTCGACGCAGCATTTAATTCCACATACGATGGTGTATTAAAATATTGGTCGTTCTATTTGAAAAAAAGTATTTTTCTGTGTTTGAATATCTTCGAGTGGAGCGGTGCGTTTTAGATACCTTGCAGCTTAATAGATTATGTTTATGGAATTTTTAAGAACCTTAAAGCTTCAACTACAATATCAGCTATTACAAATAAAATTGCTTCTATCATAGCTGTGTTATAATTTTTTGAAAATCAGATTGCAGAATCCAAATTTTTAAGAAAATCAAAATATCTCAAAAATGATGCATTTTAGAGATAGGGAAATGTATTGCAATTTAACATATTTTTACATGTAGAATTCAAAAACGTGATAAAAAATAGCATTCCATTTAAAATAAGCGAGATGCTAGCGACTTCCGGTACAACCGGGAGTGATACAAAGACAATTATATTTTATTTAAAGAGATCTCTGCGGAAAACCCTTACTCCTTAAATTTCAAATATCTACGTGAACTGCAACCTTGAAAATTTTTAACGAACGGTTTATGTGGATAACCCTGTATGGAGAATTTTAGTTGTAATGCGTGGCAACACTGACAACCCTTCGTTTTAAACAAAAATCACATTGACAAGTTATTAATGTTTCTTATACAGCTTCATTGTGAGTATTCTGTTAAATAACAAATAACTAATGAATTATTTTCGAACTATTGAGTTAACGCAGGTTGAATAAAACTCTCTTCTGGGTACACAAATTAATATATTCTTGAATAAGTTGTAGTACAAAATTATCTGAACTTGACTTTTTACAAAACTTTCTCAACTTCAATTATTTCTATGTGTATTAAAAACAAAAGTCCGTAACTACACATTGCATACAGTGACGAAAAATAATTTGAAATTATTTATTTCAATACTCCCACTAAATTCAAATTATTTTTGTACCATCTTTTGCAAACCTAGACTTTTACAAAGTTTTTGAAAACGATCACGTGGCAAAGGTTTTGTTAGTATATCTGCCAACTGATTTTCTGAGGACACATAAACAATTTCAATCTCGAAATTTTGATATTTTTCACGAACGAAATGATATCTTATATCAATATGTTTACTTCGTTTGTGAAATTCGGGGTTTTTGATTAAGCGAATAGCACTCTGGTTATCGACATGAATTTTTGTTGCGTTTTCACAAGAATATTTTAAATCTCTAAGTAATTGCCTTAACCATACAGCCTCTTTGCTCGATAAACTAGCTGCCACGTACTCGGCTTCTGTTGTGCTAAGACGTCCATGTAATGGGACCATTCGCTAACAAAAATATGTAGCCAGATGTAGATCGGCGTGTATCTACGTCACCCGCATAGTCTGAATCCGAAAATCCAAAAATTGGCTCATTGCTCCCACTGCTAATATAAAGTATACCGAGGTCTTTTGTTCCTGCCAGGTACTTAAAAATTCGTTTCACAGCCTGCCAATGTTGTTGATTAAAATTTGTCAAATGACGACTTGCAACTCCAACGGCATACGCAATATCAGGTCTGCTCACCATGGCTAGAAACATAAGACTTCCGACAGCTTCTCGATATGGCACATTACATGATTCCTCCTCGATTTCTGAATTCTCACAAATAATAACATTATGGTCTACTGGAACAGAATTAAACTTAACATTTGACATATTAAAACGTGCAAGGATACGCTCGATATAGGCAGACTGATGAATAAAAATTGAACCCGTTTCAAAATTGCGTTCAATTTCTAAACCAACAAAATATGATGCATTGCCTAATTTAATTTCAAATGATTCTTTTAGAGCTGCAATTACTATATTAAGCGCTTCCTCAAACTCACTAAAAATTAAACCGTCATCAACATACAAAGCTAAATATATAGTCCCGACATTAAAATTGCCGATATACACGCACTTATCAACAGCACTTTGTTGAAAGCAAAACTTTTTAAGAAAATCATCAAATTTCTTATTCCAAATCCTGGGAGACTGTTTCAGTCCATATAATGACTTTTTTAATTTACATACCATGCCGTCATCTACCTCAACACCTTCAGGAATTTGCATATAAACATCCTCTTTTAACTCTCCATATAAAAAGGCAGTCTTCACGTCGAATTGAGCTATCTTTAAATTACGTTCAGCTGCAATGGCTAATAAAACTCTTATAGAGTCGTAGCGTACAACAGGAGAGAAGATTTCGTTGTAGTCGACTCCTTCTTTTTGTGAAAAGCCCTTTGCACATAAACGAGCCTTGAAAATTGGAGTATTTTCGGATGGCGCTTGTTTTACTTTGAACACCCATTTACATCCAATGGGTTTTCGACTCGAAGGTAAGGTAGTGAAAGACCAGGTTCTATTTTTCTTGTGTGCGTCGAGTTCTTCTTGAATTGCTTGTTTCCGTAATCGTAAGTGACGAAGTTTGCTTCATAACAAGAAGGCCTTTTTAATGTTGAGCGATCTCTCAATGTTGGTCCTGTTTCTTGTTCTTGTTCCGATTGAAGTTCATGCCGCTTATCCAACATATCAAGACGATGCGAACCTTTCTCTTCAATATCTTGAGCTTCTTGAGCTTCTTGGGCTTCTTGTGTTTCTTGAATTTCTTGAACCTCTTGATTAGATACCAATTTCTTGAATTCTTGTCCTGCATCAAAATAATTTCTGTTTTCTGAAAATGTCGACTTGACTGATAAAGACTCAATGTCATGTTCATTAAAAACTACTGCTTTTGATACAAAAACTTTCTTGGTGTGTAAATCACATAACCTGTAGTTCATGGAATCTCCTTCATATCCAACGAAGATAAATTTTCTTGACTTTGCATCAAGCTTCTTTCTTTGGCCCTTTGGAATGTGTAAGTAGGCAGTAGATCCAAAAATTTTAACGTGAGATATATTGGGTTTTCTTCCAGTCCACTGTTCATAAGGCGTTATGGATTTCGTTTGTGACGATATCGTGCGATTTAATATATAAATCGCCGTGTTTACAGCTTCTGCCCAAAGGAATTTAGGAAGTCCTTTTGCGTGAAGCATAGAGCGAACCTTTTCCATAATTGTACGGTGTTCTCTTTCAGCACGTCCGTTCTGCTCTGGAGAATAAGGAGATGTGAATTCAAAATTGATACCGTATTTTGAAAAATATTCCTTCATCTCTTGATTACAATACTCTGTACCGTTATCCATTCGAACTGCTTTGATATGATGTCCGAATTTGTTAAAAATAAGTTGATCAAACTCCTTGAATTTTTCTAAAGTATCCGACTTATTTTTGAGAAAATAAACGTGCGAGAAACTAGACTTGTCATCTTTAAAAATGACATAAAACCTTGCTCCTCCCATGGATTGTTCCGGCATCGGTCCACATAGATCGGTATGAATAAATTCACCAGACTTGAAATCCCTTCGCTCTTGATTTCTTCGGAAACTCGGACGGTGCTGCTTGCCATATTGACAAGCTTCACAGAAGAAATCTTCTTTTTCTGATACTTGAATTCCTTCTACGGCGCCTTGTTTTGTCATCTCCAATATAGTTTTGCAATTAATATGACCTAAACGGTCATGCCATAATTTCAGGGTGCCTTTTGCTGCTACACTCGCCTCATGGTGTGTCATAACTTTGAATAGCATTCGATAAAGTTGATTTTCTTGTTTAATACCTGTGGCCATCAAGGAATTTCCCGATAAGATATTTACTACTTCATTTTTGAAAACAATGTTGAAGTTCTTATCAGTACAAGCTCCAACAGAGAATAAATTCTTTCTTAACGTGGGGATATACATAACATCCTCCAGTTTTCCAGGAAGCCATCTGTCATTTACTTTCCTTTCAATAAGAATTGTGCCACGTCCTTTGACCTCACACAACGCATTATCTCCTAATTTGACGAATTCACCGGAGCATGGAAAAAACTCGTGGTACCATTCTCTTCTAAATGTCATATGCTGCGATGCCCCGCTGTCAGTCAACCAAACATCTTCAACGTCCAAATTACGAAAATAGTTATCAGAGAATGTGAAGGCAGTAAACGCACTGACATTGGCATTGCTTGAATTATGTCCTTTTTTATTCAGTTGATCGTGCTTCCTTTTGCGACAATTCTTTGAAATATGCCCTTTCTTATGACAGTAAAAGCACTCAAACTCTTTTCTCTGTTGCGACTGACCTGTTATTTTACGTTTATTTCTATCATTGACACTCATGGCAGATAACGCATTTGTCATTTCATCTGTAGTTGTCATACGACTTTCTTCCTTTAATAAACGCTGAATTAAATTTTTTGAAGTTTGGTGTGTCGGATCAACGCTATCCCAAGCTGTAATAAAATGATTATACTTTGCAGGTAAACTGCCTAAAATTTTGGCCATTAAAGTTAATTCTGAGATATTTTCGCCAAGATCTTTTAGTTGTCTAGCCATGTTTTCAATTTTGGCAACGTGTTGAGCAACGGAATCTTTATGAGACATTTTGTAATCATGAAATCTACTCATTAATAATAATTTATTGGACTCTGTTGCTCATATAATGCGCGAAGCTTTGCCCACATTTCTGCTGCCGATTCACAGGTAATAAGATACTCCAATTGTGAGTATTCCATCGAAGAAGAGATTACGTACATAGCTTTGGCGTTACGTTTCTTCCACTGAGTTTGCGCACCTTCTGTAGCACTTTCATTTGGCTTCACATCTGTGCCATTTACGATTTCAAGCAGATCATTCGAAATAAAAATTGCATTCATTTGAAATTTCCACATTTGAAAATTAGATCCGTCGAATTTGGTCAAGTTTCGAAAATCCATCTGGTCGGCCATTGTATTCACGAACAGGAATCCGCTTCAAACTTATTCAGAATCTTCCAGAAGACAGGGAAAATCACGATTTTACTTCAAATGCGTAGCTCTGGGCCCATAACCTTTTCGAACTATTGAGTTAACGCAGGTTGAATAAAACTCTCTTCTGGGTACACAAATTAATATATTCTTGAATAAGTTGTAGTACAAAATTATCTGAACTTGACTTTTTACAAAACTTTCTCAACTTCAATTATTTCTATGTGTATTGAAAACAAAAGTCCGTAACTACACATTGCATACAGTGACGAAAAATAATTTGAAATTATTTATTTCAATAAATTATTTTGTAAAATCTATTAAATATTTTCAATTAAAATTGGCTAAAATTTCCCCAAAAACAGTTTCACAATGAGCTTCATTTTGAAACTGTTTTTGGTGTCACAATGAATTCATTGTGAACGCAAAGTAGAAAAATATAGTATTTTTTCTACTTTGCATCACTTATTGAACAAAAATATGAAAAATACTGTCAAAAATTGGATCTCCTTAGTATATGGGGAATTTTAGTTGTAATGCGTGGCAGCACTGACAACCCTTCGTTTTAAACAAAAATCACATTGACAAGTTGTTAATTTTTCTTATCCAGCTTCATTGTGAGTACTCTGTTAAGTAGCAAATAAATAATGAATTATTTTGTAAAATCTATTAAACATTTTCAATTAAAAATTGACTAAAATTTCCCCAAAAACAGTTTCACAATGAGCTTCATTGTGAAACTGTTTTTGGTGTCACAATGAATTCATTGTGAACGCAAAGTAGAAAATAGTATATTATTTTACAAGTTTCACAAGAAGACTTATTGTAACACGAGTGGGGTTAGGGTACGACGAGCGAAGCGAAGTAAGCTCGGAGTGCCCTAACAGAACGAGTGGTACAATGCCTCTTGTGAAACGTGTAAAATATAGTATTTTTCTACTTTGCGTCACTTATTGAACAAAAATATGAAAAATATTGTTAAAAATCGTATCTCCTTAGTATATGGGGAATTTTAGTTGTAATGCGTGGCAACACTGACAACCCTTCGTTTTAAACAAAAATCACATTGACAAATTATTAATTTTTCTTATCCAGCTTCATTGTGAGTACTCTGTTAAATAACAAATAAATAATGAATTATTTTGTAAAATCTGTTAAATATTTTAATTAAAAATTGACTAAAATTTCCCCAAAAACAGTTTCACAATGAGCTTCATTGTGAAATTGTTTTTAGTGTCACAATGAGTTCATTGTGAACGCAAAGTAGAAAAACATTTTTACAAGTTGCTCAAGTATCTTCCGCTAAACTCCTATTCTGGAGAATACTCAAAGACAAAAATCGATCATCTTGAGCAGACGTCGACCTCGTAAAACCCGTTCCTGGTCGCCTGGACTAAGATTGGGTCTCGTTGTATCGTCTAATGATCCTATGGATGTTGGCTTGTTACACCCCAAGACGATTTGCTACATAACGCTGACTTCGCCCATCTTCCACGAGAGCCACAGCTCGTGCGACATCAGTTGGTGAAAGATGCATAACAAGGCCTTTAAAAATTCAGAAACATCAAGTTTGATAGCACAAAACAATTGTCAATGCAAATAAAGTCAAAAATGACTTGATCAAGTTTTCCCAAAAAAATTTAAAATGCTTTAGGGCAACTTTGCAAAAACAAAAATTAGAAAAAGTTGCTTCAGATAACGTAGATATACGAAATAAAACTCCGAAGATACATAAAAAGTGAGCAAATAAAAATCAGATTAGAGTAGGCGGTGCAAAGAAAATGTATGTCTGTGATTAACTGAATTAATTAATGTAATACATTCATGGACTGTCAAATTTATTGACTTTTTATTTAATCACAGACATACATTTTCTTTGCACCGCCTGCTCTAATCTGATTTTTATTTGCTCACAGGTTATATCAAAGCCTTTTTGTTTTTGTTTTCACAGTATACCATATCTTGGCACTATTATTTTCAACAATTTCTTCATTTGTAGCTATTTCACTTTACATATTAAATCTGGATGTGCGATATATTATGGAAAAGCATCAGAAAAAATAAAGGAGATATGCGCGATTGACGAAAAGTCAAAAACGTCAATTTTTGCTTATAACTCGAAAACACAAGACGATAGCTAATTTTTGTTTACTCTATTGACTTTATCTCTAAAAAAGAGATCGAGACTTGGCCACTAGTTTTTTTCTATTTCTCATAGTTACAGAGATGCCCATAAGAGACATGGAAATTGATCCACCCCGTTCTTGTACATTCAGTTAGTAACATGTCAGTGGACAAAAGCTAGATTAGGGCTGGGTTGCACAAAACATTTAAGCCAGGATTAAATTTAAGCCTATGTTAAAATGTGACACATGATATGCTGTATGTTATACGTGTGTAGTTATATTTGTATATGAACTTTTATTAAACATTAAACTACATTTTTATTTTAAAGTGTCAACCAAAAACTAAACTTGTTTTCTCCACCTACTGGACTCTTTATAATATATAATAAAGTCATAGTCGCCACAGTTACGTGTGTCACATTGTAAGTTAGGCTTAAATTTAATTCTGGCTTAAATGTTTTATACAACCCAGCCTAGATATAGTGTGGCGTATAATTAACGTTAGAAAATATTTATGAAAGTAACTTATTTTCCTTATTTAAATCTTCGAAAACTAGCAGCTTCTCCTTCAACTGCCTTGGTCTGTTTCTAAACAATTCTTTCAAAGTTTTATAGGAACTAATAAAAAAATGCAAGGAATGTACGCTAGATAAAATTTTGCATAAAAATCGTAGTACTATTTTATAAATTTATATCATTTCAATTTCTAATAACCATTTCTATTTAGGTTGTGTAGATGTTTGGGATTCGAAAGTAACAAGAAGTGGAAGTGGCGCTCATTTTCACCTTCAAATCCAAAATAAAATAGACTGGCCACAAATCGAAAACACCTTGGATGAAAACTGTAAGGTTTATATAGCCGATAGTACAACATTCGAGAGTAACCATGATTCAGTTCCGTTGATACCTTATTATGGTACAGAATTTCGAAAGGACACGTCGATCGTTTTAATTGTGGGTGGCGAAACACATGGACTCAGTGACGAGGCCTACAAGTGTGCTCATAATTTTAAAGGTGTCCGTTTAAATATACCTCTCATGAATGGTATCGACAGTTTAAATTCAGGAGTTGCTTTGGGTGTTGTTATATTTGAAATTAAAAAGCAACTGAGTGCACAAAATACAGTGAATATAGAATTTGAGAAAATTTCTGAATAAACAAAATCGTATCTTCTCGGTCTATTTTTAACTCAGAACATTTCCCATTGTTAAATTAAATACGTTAATTAATAATACACAAAATACATTTGCAAACAAATGTTAATTAGGTAGGTAAACTAAGTAGTAATGCAGTGCCACGCTTAATCCAAAAATCAGAATTTTGCATGCCACTCTTCAACTCGACTGAAACGATGTATGCAGGGCACCCCTGTGTACCTGCCCGTATTGGAAAATAGTAACACGGACACACGTAAAGTCCTGAAATTATGTGATTATTTGATGTTACAAAAAGTTATTTCTAACTTTAACGAACCTTTAGTTTTCTTTTTTGTTTGTTCACATGGTTTAAAGTGAATCAGAGGCATTGAACAAACGAGTTGCATGGGTTTTGGTTCAATAAGGCACGCGTATCTTTTATCCCATCCAGCTCCTTCTAAAAACATTCCTTTCACATACACACCCTGTTCAGGTGGTTCCACAATTGCAACTTCATCGACAGTCATAACATTGAACTCCCAACTTAGTGAATCAATAGGTACTTTTGTTGCTCTTGCTGTAGTCTAAAAATTTATTTATTTAATTAATTCATATCGCCACCTAAGAATCATAAGGTTCTAAGTAACATTTCTGTCAAGAAATTGAAGTATTTATGATTAAAATCTATTTAGCAGTATCAATGTATGAAACATAAGTATAATCCATTTATATCAAACCTTTTATACGTACAAACATTTATTTTTAGTTCTAAGTAAATTTGGTACTAAAATTGCTTAAACTACAAACATTAATTACGATGTTCCATTAAAATGAATCTTATAATCAGGCCTATTCTGTAACTTTTTTCGGATCGAATCGAAATGTATGACAGGAATCGGAATGTTTTCAAATCAAAATATTCAGTCTCTATTATATTTTTTTGGGTATGGTCTGTGATATTCTGTAAAGGAGGTAGAACACATCAGCAATTTAACATTCTGTAAAACATTGTAATATAGAAACTGAGCAGAATTACGGCATACTAATTCAACAACATTACGATCCGATCTGTCAAATTCACTGATTTCGATTCGATTTGAGTTACAGAATAGGGGGGAATATCTTGCGAATGGTTGGAGACAGATAAATGCTTTTAGAGCCGTATTACACTATGATATTTTTCATGTAAAATTTGTTACGAAGTGAGTGAGAAGTGCCAATTCAACAAATCAGCATTCACTGTGGTACAGGCTACCACTCTCTCACTTTGTAACAAAATTGTTATCAAATTTAACAAGTGTAAAACGGCTCTAACACTTGATTCGTTTATTAAACTCTGCAAAATTAGCTAAATGTCACTTGGAACCCTATGATCGTCAGGTCGCTGTATGTATAATGTATTTGTTTTTTAAAAGATTCTCTGGATGACTTTCATATGGGAGCTAAATCACTTCAAATGTCATCCAAGGTACGCCGCAATTGCCATTTTTTAAATCACACTTTCTATTTTTCTTACCTGTAATACAGCTGTCAGGAACCCTGTTGGAAACGTATACGCTGCGAGCCAAAATAAAAGTGGTTCATGTGTTGTTGAAGCCCACTGTGAAAAATGATCCACGCGTTGTATTAGGTCTCTAGTCCAAGCTGCTAGTAGTTTCAAAGACTGATAGGCTAGGAAAATAGATTTTCCAAATATACTTGTATAACTTTATTCACAAGTTTACCTTTTAACCAAAGCGAAGGAACCCTTGCTTCGTAAATACACGTGAAGATTTCTTCTAATTCTGCAGACATAACTACAAGACCTTTAATTCCATTTTGAAGCTCCTCCAGAGAGGTAGTTATATTCTTTAGCAAAGCATTATACCTAAAAGATATAAAAAGCCATCATTTATTTAAAAAAACCTCAGCCTTAATACCTTGATATTTCTTGGAGTAACACAACATGTAATGGACTTTTTACCGCTCCAATTAGTTTTTCAGTGGTCTCATAATCTATTAGTGGTGGTACTTTTGAGGCCACGTCAGCAGCTAATTGTGATACCTGTGTAAAACAATTTTTTTAAAGATTAAGTTTCGATTTTTAGATCTCCCTGTTGCATCTTAATATCTTTAAAAAAGTTTTTCGTCGATCAGAAAATTATGCGACTTACCTTTTGTTCTTTTGTTTCACTCGCTGCTCCTGTTGCTTGTATTTGCAAAGACATAAGTGTTTCAAAAAGCAATCTTGCTTCAGATATGAGTGAAGTTATATCTGCATTTGGATGTTGTCCAAATGCTTCAGGCTTATCCACGTTTGGAAGTAAAGTGATGTAATCTTGGTAAGACTGCAATGATCCATCATGTGGAATGTAATAAGTTTGTAAAGATGATAATCTAAAAAATGAAGTAACAACTTTAGAGCCCGTTTAGAATTCATCGAGATTTACCTGTAGAAAGGCATGTTAAGGGTATCTTCACAAAAGTATTGATTTATATAAGTCGTCAGTAATCTTCGATCCCAAT
Organism: Dorcus hopei; assembly: GCA_033060865.1. Lineage (NCBI taxonomy): Eukaryota > Metazoa > Arthropoda > Insecta > Coleoptera > Lucanidae > Dorcus > Dorcus hopei. The sequence goes on from CM065424.1 coordinate 37,215,713, forward strand.
CATCAGTAACGTGTCCACCATAGTTGATGTCGGCAATTAAATATTTCAACGCATCCCACGGTGTCTGTTTGTATTCATCTAAGTATATGGTTAGCAAGTTTTCAGAAACCTATGATGATAAGTGATATTTAATATTTTGTTGATGCTCAATTGATTTTAATGGTACTTCAAAGTCAGAATCATTGAAACTGTAAATGACGTTCCACCCAAGTTCTTGAAATTTTTTGCGTTCCAAAAGGACGGCGTGGAAAAAGCACAGGGCAAACAGGAGCTTCTTATACTTTTCTCTGTTTTGGCACACTTCAAATTGATCTTCTGTTATAATTTGGTATAAGCGCTTCAGGTTTGCTTTGAGGCCCTAAAGTATTTTAAATAACAACTGGATCGTTGAAAATGTTTGCCTTACCTTTGGTGGTTCAGTAGTCATTTTGATTCCTGCTTGTAAAATGGAAATGGGGAAGTCAGGGTGTGGGCTGGAACTGAGCCACAAACGGAAATCGGAATTTACTTTCCCGGTTTGTAGAGTTTCCACTATTTTATCTAATTTGGGCATCCAACTTAGGGATAAATGACAGTTTGCAAGAAATATCCAATGTCCTTCCTTTGATCCACTTTGCAACAACCTAAATTAGAAGTTATTAATTTTTATTGATACAGTAAACGCGCTTACCTTGTTGCTACTGGTGCTTGGCCTTGTCCCAGACTCAAACTATGGAACTTATCAGACATTTTGCACGTTTCGGCAAGCTGTATTAAAGCATTTGTTGGGTCCACGCCAGGTGAAAGCACAAATATCAGAGGTGTTTGCGGTATCGATTCTTCAAAGACATTTTTTATGTCGAGAACTGGAGGCTCCACAAAACGAGCTCCCAATTGATTTATTATAAATGCAGATGTGCAAAAAGCTATACGATCTTGTCTTAAAGACCTTACAAACAACATCTTCTGAAATTCATTGCATATATCTTCCCATTCACCTAGACATTTGTTGTGTTAAACAACGTGAAGAACGATTAAAATGAATACACACCAATTAATGGTAAGTTTTCTGGTTCAGGGTTCGTGTACCAAGTTAGCCATTCCTTTGGAGACTGCTCAAAGGAATCAATGACACCATGAAAACCCCCCAACTTATCCAATTCAGTGATATTATCCCAGGCTATATCACTTAACCAACCTAAATAAATATTATAAATTTTATGGTCATTCTTGTGCAAGATTTGATTCAGTTTCTGGAATACGAAATTTTTGGATTGCAAAAATTGTTTGGAGATTGAATACATTCAGCAATTTTGGACTTGATACAAACTATTGTTGATACTGCACAATTTCGTTGAAGATGGAGCCAAATCTTGTACTTACAAAAAAGGGGGGTTTAATTTTTATTAAGGTCGTAAGTTTTTACCTGCGCAAGGATTATCTAGTTGATTTTCTCTGTCCAAAACAATGCCACCTTTTAAATAAAAATTGTATTCTGTTGGAATAATTTTCCCCATAGCATCTAAGATTTTTACAGTCATATGGAAAGAAAACAATAATTTATGTCGCTCAAAAATAGCTCGGCAGGTGTTCTTGTAGACTGCGTATGTGTGATAGTCATTTAATGCCACTATTCTGTCCGCTAAAATTGGAGCTTTGAGGCTCTTGTCTATAGATTGAGTGAACAATAAAATGTATGAGTCCAAAGCAAATTGGTACATTGGATCAATACGCCCCATGTCATTGAGCACGAAAAATAATATAGAAGCTCGTTCAGCACATGGTCTATATCCCTGCAAGATTTATTTACAATTTATTACAAATTCGGGCTCCCAGTGGAGATTTCGCTTATTATAAGAAATACGAAGTTAATTAAATTGAGGACGTGGAAGTAATTGGGTGCAATAAAAAAATTAATTTACAACTGTCTGATTATTAATATTTAATATTTTGTCTGATTATTAATATTTAATATTTGGCGTCTTTTATAAATCATAATAAGCAAAATCTTCATGGTTAGCATCAAATTTGTATTACTCTGTACATTTGTAGACAGTTATGGGGTTCAAATACCTCTCGAGCTAAATCTATAGCAGCTTCAGTAGTTTCTGACACTTCCAAACTTTTTTGGATGCCCAAGGACGTTGCTTTAGATGTTTGAAGCGTGTGAAACAATTCCACATCTTCAAGTAACGAACCGCGCGTTTCATTGAGCAGCCTTAAAAGATCACTTTCCAACTGCTGCAAAGTACGTTTTCCTTTTGCTATGGTCGTTACTAAATTGTCTTTTTGTTCTTCAAGTTGAGGCCGTTCTTTTCTTACAACGATCCCAAGCAGCTGTGCCTCCAAACCTTGTTCCTTAACGGCAAAATTAATTAAAGTTGTCCGCGTAGAAATTTCCGGTGGATAATGTGGATTTGTCAGCTTGGTAGTTATGAAGAACCTAAAGTTTTCATGGTATGAGACCATTTTTTCGTCAAACTTCATCAAGAGCATCCCTCCTTGCTTCACAACAGCCTTGTTTAGAATTGGATTCAGTGAAGGGTCTATGGTGTCCAAGATGTTTTGAAGGAGTACAGGCCTGCCAAATTGAACGGCACGTTCTACTGTCCTCATGTACTCTGGCATTCCTAGATCTACGACCTAAATGATGTGATGTAAAAATTAGGTTGTGTCAAATTAGAGCCTTACTCTTAAATCGTTTTCTTGTTCCTTAGCTTTAATCCATTTTTGTGCTTGACACTGTGGATCAATTAGAAGAGGCCATCGGCTCCCACGAACAGTAATGATTCCATTCTCTGTACTAAAACTGTCTGAAGGAAGTCCTTGAATATTCCATTCTCTTACCGTCGTTGGATCAGTTAAGAAATTAATTACGCCGAAATTTGTTGTACATGGTATTTCCAAGTTATTGACCTAAAGTGGTTCTCACGTGAAAAGCTTTTTTTAAGGGTTTTACTGACCTGTTCTTTCCACATTTCTACTAAGTATTCCCGGTAATTTGAAACAAATGGTCCCATGTAAGATACGAAAGCTATCGCTAGGAGACAATCTCCGGGCAGATTATCAAATTGGCCGTCGAGGACGTTTACCGTTTCCTCCCAACGTATTCTTTCACCTGACAAACATTCTACTAACAAAGCAGCACGTTCGAGCTTCAGCTTTAACATTGCGGCCTACAAAATCATAATGTCATTTCAAAATGCAAAAGGTAAATTGCAAGTGTACTTTTTTGTCTAGTTCTTCCTTTTGCCTAAGTTTTTCCTCATACTCTGCTTGCAGTCTTTGCAACATCTTATTTAGCTCTTCAAGTTTGGCCTGAGCCTCTGCTAATAATCTCTGTTTCTCCCTTAAAGACTCTAAAGCTTCATCAAGTTTGGCCTGCTTTGGAGCAACGATTCTGTAAAAAAAATATCTTCGATCAAGTTTTGATAAGCTTAAATCGGAAACATACTTCCAAACTTTGGCGTATTTCTCTATGGCTATCACCCACATGCAGAGTGATTTTGCGGCGAACGAGACGATTCCGATTTTGTCTGGAACAAACTCTTCGTTCATTGTGTATCCTGCAATTTTTCGCAAAGTCTTGTCAGTGATGTGGTTCTTGTCGAATTCGCGTAAATCATCTAAGAATTTTGGATCTCCCAGCTGTCGTTTCGCTTCCTCCCAGGAAGTATCAACCTGAAAGTAAAGTCGATTTTCTCTAAATAATTATGATTATGGGGTGAAGGGATGAATGAAAGTAAGCCGATTGTGCCTGTAAAGTTTGTTAGAAACAGAATATTATACAGGGATATTCACGGTGAATGGTCTATTAGAATATATTGGAAATTGACAAAATGTTGTTATGTTCTTAATTAATTCTGGAAAAGACTAAACCGACCGGTCAAAGATATTGTTGTAGACTCTGTACCAGATCTTACACAAGAATTTATATCTTTTATTTAGGTTGGTTAAGTGATATAGCCTTGGATAATATCACTGATCAGTGGCGTAGATAGGGGGGGGGCCTGGGGGGCCCGGGCCCCCCCCGAAATGGTTCTAAAATATTATGTTCTGCGTATTTCATACTAAAGAAGTTTTCCACATGACGTTTTTTGTTCGCCGTTTTACATTTCTTAAATAAAATGTTAAATAGTCCGTACTCGTTAAATTTTTTTTTGTTCGGGCCCCCCCCGAAACAAGTTTCTATCTACGCCACTGTCACTGATGGTCGGTACTTTCATCACGGATTAACTTTAATCTTTGGATTATTCCCATAGGACCTTCCATACGAACAAATGTTTTTACAATTGTTACTATGGGAATAAACTAAACGTTAAAGTTAAGCCATGACTGAAATACCGGGCCATAGAAACAATTTTCTTTAAAATTGTAGGCATGGGAATAAACCACTAAAAACTAAATTCTTGGTTAAACCTCAGGACAAACGTTGTGTTTTGATCATAATTTCTCAAATGAAAATTATAAACTGAGGTAAAAACACTCACCCCTTTTAAAATCATAATCGCTTCCATAACCACTCTAACTTTCATCGGTGGTTTAGCATAGGATTTCATTTCACTTATATCCTTCTTATTCAACGAATCCAAAGCTCTGATAGCTTCTTCGAGGGCCGGCATTGCTAGGTCAAGATCAGCCTGCGCTACGTCTGCTAGCTTTTTGCATTGGACTTCTTCTTCAGCGATTTTGATGCTGGTCTTCGTGACTTCTTTCTGTTGAGAAAAGTTATTAATAGGTACGCGATTTAATTTGTTCCGTATATCACCTGTTGCTCGTCGGCCTCTCTTTGTTGATTTACAATGATAATCAGGTACTCGTCGCATTGTTGTTGAAATTCGATAACCTTTTGTTGCGCCTCTGCCAATTCGACAGACATCGTTTCGACTTTGCTCCGACAATCGTCGATTTTCCACAAACCGCTTCTTAACTTGTTGGCTTCCACAGATATCTCTTGGCGTTTTTCCGCCAACATTCTAAAAATTGGAATCGTTTTAGATGCAACAGATTCTGCTCCATTCTCTTACTTCTTATAACCGGTCACCAACTCGATGTAGTTAACAGGAGTTACATAACAGAAGCGTTTCATTTCCGCCGCCATTCTTGTAGCGCATTTAGCCACAGAGTCATGGATTATCGCGAAAACAGTTGCTGTAGCCTCTTTCAATCTATCTTGAGTAGTTACCAAAAGAGACGCCCTTCTTTTCAACTGAAATAAGAATGTTTCATTTGGAATTGAATGAGTGCAGTTTTTAATCTTACAGCAATTTCTCCCGTTATGGTTGCTACAAAGTTAACATCACTTATGTATTTGTTGGCCACTTCCAACAGAGCTTCTTTTGGCCACTCACAGAACCAATCGATGGTTGTACAATTCACTAATGCGGGATACTGTCTGAGTCTGTTTCGGAAAGCTTCGCCTATAGGACTCATGCAAAGTATTATGTGTGTATTTGTGCGAGCCCTGTCGATGAAGAAACGGTACATCTCTTCAGTAGTTGGACCGACTCCTGCTTTTACCGCCATGTTGGACAATTTAGTTTTTATCTAGAAAGTACAGTTCATTAAATCAAAAACTAGAAGAACTTAAACTTGAATGCGTACTTCTTCGAATTCATCTGCTTTGTATAAGTTAGCAACTTCCCCACTACTTAACATGTTATTAATGATTTCGAGAAAACTTTCGACAGTAATTTGGGTGTCGTTGAATAGAAATGAGGTTGCTTTGGCCTCTACTCCGGTCATCTTAAATAAATGTTTCAAATCTTCCTTGAATTCAGGCACCTTATAACTTTTGGTTACTGTTATTTGATATGTTAGATATTCGCAGATATATGCAGAAATACGAGAAAGTGATTGGCGACCACTACCACCTTAAAAAGGTTGTAACTCTATTAGAAGTAATTTTCATAATTTTCGCTTACCAATTCCCACAAGGAGCATATTTCCTCGTGGTTGTGATATGACACGAACTATTCTGCAAATGTGATCTATTGCATCGCCAAAGAGAACCAAATCCATTCGAACAACGCCTGGACTAACGTTATATTCTTCCATTTGTGTTTCTAAATATTTGCGTAATGCAGTGGGATCAGTTAAGTCTTCGTACATACCATAAGGATTAACGAAGTCTGCATACGTTGGAATTTCTCGATTTGGACACAGACTATGAAAAGTAAGCTCAAAATGTCTGCCTAGTTGCTCGTTAATTTGGTCTTTGAACCATTCCCTATCCCTAAAACATCTACAGTAGTTGAGCAACAAAAACGGGTAGACTCACTTATCATCGATTAATCTATCGTAGAAAACTCTAAAACTTTCATGTATCCACAGTCTTAACATCAACGGTCTGGTGGTTTGAAAATCATGATGGCTTCTTAATAGACCTTGGAAAATTTTGGATATGTCTCTTAGGTTGAATAAGTAATGAATTTTGGTTGGAGTTGGAAGCATTTTCACGATAACGTTGTTGTATAAATCGATTGTGGTTTCTGTGATTGCCCTTCCAATTCCTTTGACTTCTCCATAAAAGTCTGTGAGATGTTGTAGCAACATAGTACCGAAAATTCTTTCAATGGTAGCTTCGGCTGGGAATATTATGTTAATGACGTTAAATTTGCTGAGCAAACGTTCTGATATTACGTTTCTCCCACCACCTGGAGGCCCCATTGAAGCCAGTATCAACATTTTCTGCAGAAATATGGAAGTTAATAACTATTTTAAGTGACAGAAGCTAGATGGTTACTTCGATGTATTTTCTTGTTTGTTTGCTTCGGTCGTACCAGAAACCATAATCCATCCATTGCCTTAACAGCTCAAGTGGTGGTTGAGAGCCGTATGTTTCTTTGGCGGGCATGTTTAGGTCGTCCATGTATGTTACCATGCCTTTTCCACCAATGGGAACATATTTTCCTTTTGTTCTTTTCTCCACTTTACCTTCGATTGTATCTTGTAAATTTACAGACGTTGTCTACAATAATCGTAACATAACTTCACAGTATAGGTGCATTTATTTTTGGCCGTACTTGTGCCGACATATTTATATTGAGTACAATATACTTATCCCTGTCTAAACCATCAAGGACCGCTTGTGCTGTGGATGTCTTCCCTGTCCCAACCGGACCTGTTAATAACGCTGGATATTTGTACTTCATTAAGGCATTTACAATACATTCGTATCGAACTGTGTCTATAGTAGGCACAAGTATTCGAAAAAATGGTGTTCTGAAATGTACAAGCTTTTGCAAACTGTAAATAATTAGTGTTGCAGGTTTACCCTGGTTCATATTTCCAGTTAGTGGAGAGTTTGTCTTCCCAAGACATGAAACATTTCAATTTTACGTCCACATAGTATTCATACACGGTATCACGAAGTGGGTAAACACTTTCCTTTTCTCTGATTAAAACATCCAGCTTTTTTCTTCCGTCTTCAGTTATTGTGGCCCCGATTGACCAAACTAAGCTGCAAAACAAATTTAATAATCTCTTCAAATACTTGAAGAGTAGTCAAAATCAAACAAACCAAAAGAAAAACCACAGTTTTGACATTTCTTCAAATTGATCCTCATTGTTTGGATCAATACCATTCTCTTTGGTAGCGAATATTTCCAACAACTTACAAAGCGACATTACCGCATTTAATTCGTTAGTTTCAACAGTTTCTTCACAGTGCAACCTTTTATAATCCAAAATTAAACCAACGTAGGTGTTGAAATAGTACATCATCTAAAACCGAAATGATAAGTGAATTCCGTGTAAATTAAACGATGAAGTCGCTACAGTATTTTGATAATTTTTTCCTCGTTTAATTTGTTTTTCTACCCATGATTGAACATACGGCTTCCAACCCAAGTCTTTATAGTCATTATATACCATTCCACATCGACTGACCGTTGCAGGAGATGCTACAGACAGGTCACCTACTTCAAATAATAACGAAACTTGTTCTGGCATTGTAATACGGTCGCTGTTTATTAAGGTTAAGACTTTATTGTCGTCCATTACACTGTTCATGTTTTCAATCCAAACTGCATCTACAGGCCCATCGAACAAGATCCATTTCTGGTCAGGAGTTTCCTCTGGAGTAACAAAAATGAGGATCGGAGATTATTGTGAGAAAATATGAGTTTACCAGCACATGTTATCCTCATTATTGAACTGATGACGCCGTCTAACCATTCGTTTGTGCTTAAATTGTATTCTCCGTAAAGTTCACCGAGGTTGAGCGCCTTTGGATTTATAGGATAAACTTGGACGTCGTTGAAACCCGGTATGCCGAGCTTCTTCAATCGTCCCATTGCTCCTTGCAAAGTTCTCCATGTGGTCGTCTTTGCAGTTCCTGTTTTACCCAAAATCATCACAGAGTGTCTAGAGCCCTTGGTCTCGTACAGTTGAATAACTTTGGTTATGATTGTTTGAATGGGCTGGAATGGATAGTTAGGTAGATAAATAAACAAAGTAGAAGAAATTACTTTACTTGTAATCCCTGGGCACGCAAATCTTCAATGATAACGTTATTCATATCTTCGTAGTCAATTGTTGGTAAAGCTACACCGGGAAATATGTCAGACATGATCCCGCTAAATAAGGGTAAATCATCTGAAGTCAATTTGGCTATATTCATGTCTTGCATAGCCAAATACACAACCTGATCTTCAGGAACGTCGGTGTGTTGGCGTCTTTTTCTTCCTGCGTATCGTAGTAAGGCAACCATGGAACGCAGTCCAAAGTCGTAATGGTCTTGCCTACTTAGCTGTCTCATGGCTAACTGGTATAAAGTAAAGACCTGTTGAGTAAGTAAGCCTGTTAAAAGTATCTAACAGTCAAAGAATGGCGCATAATACTTTCTTAGCCAAAGCTTTAGTGTTTTGAAAACCATCACTGAAAAGAATGTTTTCTGCTATGATGGAACTGTCTGGAACCATCATCGATATTGGCCTAAACATGGATTTTAGATTATCAGGCAACTCTGTTCTGCCCGCATATCCAGGGTTCATTGTTATAAAAATTCCACATGAAAGTTTTAATGAAATTTCCATACCTAGAGGAAGAACGAGAGTTAATTGGGTGTGAAAGAAGGAAAAAATGTTTTTACTTTCGAACGTAAATTTTTTCACTCGTTGCGATATCGCAGATAAAATGCACAGAATTTGTTGTGCGACAACAGACAACACTTCGATGTTGATTCTGTTGAATTCATCAAAGCAACCCCATGCTCCAGTTTGAGCTAAACCAGAAAAGCACTTGCCCATACTTTTGTAGTCCAAACCCTCAGAGCAGTTGTTGACGATAACCCACATGCCCATTGCTTTTCCTAGATCCTTTACGGTTTCCGTTTTGCCAGTCCCAGCTGGACCTTTTGGACTTCCTCCGCGAAATAGATGTAAAGCGGTCGTTAGTGTAATATAGCATCTGAAGGGTACAATTAGGTTTTGTAATTGTACATAAATATTTATTTTTCAGAATTACCTGTCGGTTAGAGGTGTAATCACTAGTCGTCCGGAATTTCCGTTATATTCGTAACCGTACATAAAGTTGGTGTTAGTTTGTCTAATTACGCAGTCATCTAATTCTCTGTCCCAATAAAACCTTAACTGAGAAAACCATTCAAATGAATTTGTGTCTCGACAATCTAAAATTGGATAAAGTTTAACGACGGTACTAACTTGTTAAATAATGAAACACTTACTGGCTTTGTACATTTTATCTATAACGTCTCGACAGTGTATTTCTATTGTAATAAGCGCATTGGCTTTTAACCGTTGTAATTTGGGGAGGTCTTTTCGGCTGAGTTCTGACAACTTGCTCAAAACTTGATTTTGCTTTTTCCGTAATCTTTTCAAAGGTTTTTTGCTTTCCAAAATTTTACAGTGTATAAGTGCTCTCGTGCAATTAGTGGTCCATTGAATCTGTAAACGATTTTGTTTAATTTTTTTCAAACTGTAATTTAGATTTAATATAATTACCTGACTACAAGCATTACACAACTGTCCGCAGTTCTGTAACATCCACTTATCTCTTTTATTTAACATCTTTTTAAGAGCATTCCTACAAGGTTTAAATTCCGTTCGCAAGGTTAGTCTCATTATCGTTTCTATTTCATGTAGCCAGTGTTCAGAAGGTCCGTCAATGGTAAGTGCCTTTGGAAATTCCATGTACTCACCATCTTCAGAAAACATACCAACGGCGTCTGTTTTATTATTCGTTAAGTTCTGTAAAGAAATATTTAGATTGAATCAATTTCCTCTTTGACGTGTTTCTTAACCTTTGTCAGTTTGATTTTGTTCAAGTTGTCGAATAATTTCTTAAGGTGAGGCTGTATCGCCTCTGGTTTTTTGGCATTTCCTAAGATTTCAAGCATGTCATCATTCGAAATAAAATAAAACCTGGGGAAGAGATGCCGTTTTGTTTCCAGATATTTCTCCAGTGCTCTTTGTATTAGTTCTAAGAGATCATTCATTTTGTTGAGCTTGTTCAAGAGAATAGGTGCAGGACGACCGTATACTGCTTCAAGAGCAGTTGGAGCTTCATACATTATAGTTGTAATATCTTTCCAACTAAAAGTTAGACGATCGAAATCGTCTGATTCTTGTGGCAATTGCTTTCGAATGTCTTCTCCAAAGAAAATGTTCTGAAGAAAGTAATATTGTAGAGAAGAGATTTTGAATTACAAGTACTCACCTCCAAATATAACCATTGCCGCTGCACGTTAAGTGCTTGTTCTAGAGTTTCCATGATGTATGACAAAGTTTTTTCCCAGTAGTCAACTTCTTTTATGAAAGGTTCCACAAATCTAGTACTTTTCATCGTTGACAGTTGCATCATATTTTCTTCAAGTGCTTGAAAACAATCATCGACGGATTTTATCCTGTAAATGCCCTTATCTTTGTATGGTACAACTTCAATCGTCATTGTTTTCCATAACTCCGCAATAGCTGCTATACCCTTCTCTATGTGCAATTCCATGGTGGCGGCATTGGAAATTTCGTTGATTTCTTCGGCGAAGTCTTGCATTCGCATAGCGATGATCGCCTCCAAATTGAAATCCGGAGAATTTTCATCAAAGTCCTGGCCAATTACTTGCCGGACTCTGTCCCAATGCCTTTCTCTCATTGCTGAATTCTTAAGGTCTCCTATTAAAGGTAGTGTCCTTCGGAAAGCATCAACTCTGCTTCGCGTAGTTTCCACAATGCTCCAACTGGATAATAAAAAATTAATCACTTCTTTATATTGATGAAAACGAAGGTGTACCCTTTTTCTTTAAGTTCTCTGGCAAGGCGTGTTAGTTTTCGGAACAAGGTTTGTGCTGTCACTTCCATTTCTTCGGTTTCTATAGTCCAAAATTCTCCTGACTTGTATTTTTCCCATGCAGCATCCCATTCTGCGGTCAATTCCCATACCGTTTGTAACAAGTCCAATTCCTGAAACACTGTCTCACTGAAGAGTTTAAAATTTAGGAAAAACTACCTTTTCTAATTCAGCAAGTTCTGGAGATTCCATAAGACTAAGATCAAATAAACCGAGGTCTTTTCTTAATTGTGATTGCTTGTCTCGCAAAGTTTGAAGTGCTTTTCTCATGTTCTTCAAATAAGTCAGAGCTTCTTCTGCAGTCCAGTCTGAAGAAAAAGGTCCTTGCTTGAGGAAGGTGTCTAGAAGATTTATCGCCTCTCTTTTTAATGAGTCTGCGGTTTCTAATAATTGCGCTCTAAATTCATCCTGTTAATTAAATTATTGGATTGTATTAACAAGAAGTGAAATTTGAGTGAGTTACATAAAAAGGGAAGTTACCTTGATGTAAAAATATGTTGAATGTTGATGTAAAGCTTGTGTTGTGATTATGTTGTTTGGATTAGACTGCTTCGTTTTTATTTTTAGCAACGAGTACCTTTGCGTATCCGATCATTTTTTCAGCTTCATCAAGTATTTCCAAGTATTGCCGCCAGGTTTCAGGAATGCGTTTCTCTAAATTTCGCATTTGATCTGAAAAGTCTACCTTGTACTTGTCTAATATTACGATTTGTTCCGTAATTAAAGGAAACTGGGACTCTTCTTGTGGAATATCTGATTTTAGCTTATCAAACAGTACCACTGCATCTTGCATTTGTGTTAAATTTTGAGGCCTCAACATTATTCTGAAAATGCAAAAGTTCGTAAGACGGTTAAAGTTAGAATTATTTCTTACTTTTCGCCGTTCTCTTTAGTGTAAGTATAAACGTGATTAATTTTGTCTTGGGTTAATTTTAGTAACAATTTGCAAAGCCTTTGTTGCCATTCCATGCAATGACCGATTATTGCTCGTTTAAGATCAGATGAATTTACTAGGATAAAATGAACAGAAGTGACGGTTTCTTGTATTTGGACGTTATTCGCAACCTCAGTGTATCTTCCAATGTTTGCGTCGAACTGGGCTGAATTTGGCTGTTCCAGTTCATACCTTTCGATGAATTTATCTTTGTCTACTTCCCATATATTTCGAAACGGCTCCCAAATTTTCATGTATTCTTGAATTTCAACAACGTTCACTTTTACCTCTAGAATTAATAAATTACTTCCTCAAGACAATTTAATTCTTATTGAAAGGAGTGTTATTTACCTTCATTTAATAGAAGCTGTAATCTTTGACATTCTGCATCATTTTCGATAAGTTCATGAAATGCATTTACATTTTCATCCTCTATCTGAAATTTATTTGCAAGCCTGGGTAACGACCGTAGACTGTTAATTATGCAGGGTAGAATGTCGGATATAAAGTATGCTACATCACTAAGACTTGGCTCGAAGTTTATCTGGGGAGAGAAACATGTTTATTATGACATGTGTACAGGGTTTTTGTTTATAATTTGAACGGTACCTACGCATTTTATTATTAGACATATCAAAAATTTTAAATACAAAAGTTTTAGGGATTTACCTGAACCGCCAGAATTTACTAGAAACAAAAACAAATGACGATCAGAAACCTAACAAATGAGTATCAACTTTGTTATTTTAAATGGAACACTCAGTATATTTTCTCGAATTAAGAAAGACATTTTCCTCCTAATTCCAAAAATATGTAGTTTATATATAGTTGCTTTCATAATTTATGCAATATTTAAGTTTGAAATTATTATTGTTTTGCTATATTTTGATAAATTTATTTTATACAGTACGTTTATTTGTCTTAGTTGTTAGTGTTTTAACTTGTAAAATGTCCCAGATGAGCAGTCTTTTAATTATAATTATCACTTGTTACATAATAATATTTTTATTAATCAAAGTAAATTAATTTTTTTTAATTTCAAACTTAAATATAGCAAAACAGTATGAAACCAAATATAGACGAACTACATATTTTTGGAATTAGCAAGAAAATATTTTTCATAATTTGAGAAAATATACTGAGTGTTCCATTTAAAATAACAAAGTTTATACTCATTTGTTAGATGTCCGATCGTCATTTGTTTCTTTTTTTAGTAAATTCTGGCGGTTCAGGTAAATCCCCAAAACTTTTGTATTTATAATTTTTTTGTATGTCTAATAACAAAATGTGTAGGTACCGTTCAAAATATAAACAAAAACCCTGTACATTAACATTCTGAATGTGACAAACCCGGTTTTGCTTTAGATTAGCTTCCAAACGTAAGAGAGGATTAGGACTTGTTGTTCCATCCCCATGCAACATTTCATACATGAACTGCAGTGAATTTTTTACACAAACCCTAACTGCTTCTTCCATTAAAGTGTCGAATTTACAAATGTATTTAATCCATTGATCGGCCATCTGAAATAATGTTGACTTTCAAAGCGAGCATGTATGTAGTTTAACATTAACTTACATTGACCATGTGATTTTCAAAACCTTCATAAACTACTATGAGGTAACGAACGATATCTTGATAATACTTAACTAATTTCGAAATGACGTCGTTTCTATATTGATGCATTTCTTCAATGAGATCGTCAAGATTGTACGCTTGGATTAATTGTAAATTTATTATCGGCGAGTCACATATTTTCTCACAGATCGATAGAATCTTAAGATTACAAGTTTTGTAGTCATCCAGAAAATCTTGAAGCTAAATTGCAACTGAGATGATGTAAATTCAGATTTATAGTTTGATTACCTCTGCTGTGCATGCACTGCATTCTGCTATATATTCATCGCCTATGTCAGTAGCCCATGTTAATTTAGAAAGACCCGGAGCTATTTTTTTCTCGACCACGAGAAGCAATTGTTTAAATAGCAAGCGTTCTTCATCCGCCAATGAAGAAATGATCTTGTTGTAATCCATCACGACTTGCAATACATTTTCGTAAATGAATTTGAGGCTATCTGATCGTTTGTATAATGCAACAGTGTATTGGGGTATTTCAAACTTCATCGCGGACCAGTATTTTATTTCTTGATTTATTTCCATTACGGTTCTAAAAATTGAAGTTGAAGTTAAATTAGATCGAGTGATTTGCGGTTATGGAAAATTAGTACCTGTCCATGTTACATTCCAGCAGCCCGGGTTTAGAAACACTTCTACGCATTAAAGGCGAATTCAAACGCGACATCACATCATCTCCAATGCTATCAATAAATTTTTTGTACAAACCCATAATTAGATCATCTATAGAAGTTATAAGTTTTTCGTATTGTGTAAATACTTCTCCTGCGATGCTGCATGGTGGTAACCAAGCCGCATTTTCAAGTACCTAATCAAGAGATTTCATAAATAAGTTGACTGGTACGAAATGATTTCCATACTTTCTTAAAAATTTTAAGATTGCTCCTCTTCATATGCGCCATCAACGCTCTTCCTGCATAGTAAGGTAAATGGGCTGGATAATCTTCTTTTTCCTCCACCAAGTCATGTTTGCAGTTTTGGATTTCTTGCCGGAAAAGTTCGTACACCTTCAACCATCATAAAACTAATAAGAAATCTTTGGATTACAGTATCAACTTACGGAAAGAGTTTTCCTTTCAAAAAGTGCTTTCAGAGATTCCCTTTGAGAATAATTGTAGAAAGCTCCCAAAGTTTCAACGCCTTCGTCCACCGTAGGTATTTGTTCAAAAACGCTATTGGCCAAATTCTCGACGACAATTTCGATGTCTTTCATTTTGGCTCGGAATTTTAGTATTTCGTCGTACCAAGCAGACGTTTGGACATTAAGAATTAAGTATTGTACCTGAAATGACATTTCTGTACATAAGTCTACAAGAATGAGGCTCAAGGTCGCTTGTTACGTTTTGCACTTCTTCCAAGCTCTGTAAGAACATGCTCTCTATTTTTTCGCACCACTTTTCAAACTCTACGCCGCGACTGCCGCTAAACCTTGGCTTTGGAATATCTTCTGTTTCATCGAATCTTCCGAACGTTATCATGGCTTCACAAATTTCTATCATATCTTTGCATCTCTGTATGTAAGAATCTAGATGGTTGAATATTGGAGCCTTTTCCAAATTCCATGGTATATCACTGAGATCTGTGTGAGCTTCAGAAACCTAAACATAATAATACCTGCTTTAAAATTAATGGAAACAAATATTGAACTTACCAGTGTATACGTTTGAATATATTTATTACAGCAGTCAATACACGCTTCAAACATTTTGATGGCCTTTCTGCTATGCTTATGTTCAAAGACGACGTCCATATCAATATATTCGGTGCATTGTATTATAATCTGATTGGTAAGTGATCTACAGAGTCCAGTGATTTTGTCCTTTGTATTATAATAAGGACTGTTCATCCAGATGAAGCGAATCAAGTTTAGAATGTGTCTTAGATTGTTTGGAATAGTTTCTGGAGAAGTTTGTTCGCGTAATTCCCTGCAGGGATCCTTTAATACCTGAAGATATTCGATGTTGCTTTTCGCCTCCATTAAATTTCTATTAATTTCTTCGGCCAGGGTTAAAAATTGTTTCACATAGATGGACTGCACAGCAGCCAATATATCGCAGGTGTGTTTCAGATTTTTATTTGTTAATTGATAATTTAAACCTGATAGATTTTCGTCTGAAATAATAAAGTCATAAAGTAAACGCAAGGAAGTTGTCTTTAAACTTACATCTGGAAATCCAAAACTCGTATTCGTCTTTTGGACAGTGCATATCGTCCGGGGTATTTTGATCTTGATCTTGCAGAACTGCTCTGATTTGTCTGGTCCAATAAACAACTATGCCTTCCAATCTTTTGACTAGTTCCTTATCTTTGCTGGCAACTTCAACTGGTAAGTTGAGACCTTCTTTGGGAATGTAGATTACAGTTAGTCCTAACATCTTGTGATGAATATCGGTCAATTTAGCCAGGAACATGTGAAATTTTGCGCAAAAATCGCTTTTAACACCTAAAAAAATATCAAGGTAAAAATCATTACGTTTTAAGCAAAAAAAAAAACTTTACTGTCTGGCCACGTGGTTATATTAAAAAATATTGGCGAGTAAATATTTTCTAAGACTTTTAGTATGGATCCTTCAACGCTATCAAAGATCGTTCCAAATATAATTTTATCGTGAAAAGTCTCGATTTCGAATATTTCATTGGGCTCCCTGCAGAAGTAAGTTAGATCAACTATAGGTGTTTCCGGAAAATCCAAAAGACATCGCAAATCATTTTCTTCAAAATAAACCGTCATTACTATCTGGTGTGGATCCATGAGGAATTGTGTGATAACCAGGTCATGTTCTTCTTTCCAGTCGGAATCGTTTAAGTCGTACAATGTCGTTATTTTTTTGAAGAAAGAAATTAATTTCTGCAGCTCTTCCTCTGTGTAAACTGGTTTTAATTCTTCGACTTCCTCGACGACGGTTTCGACATGTGAAACTTCTACAAAAACAAAAAAATAAATTTGTAAACGCTGAAAATACTTTATGCAGTAAGCCCTATATTTTTTGAGTGAAAAAAATCATTTAATTATACCTTCGGGTTCTTCGTCGGAAAATAGCGAATCTTTTTCGACAACTTCTTCCTCATCATCTAAGAAAGCAGCAGCCATAATCACTCTTTAAAAATGTATCATAATATATTACGCTTCTTGTTTGATCAATTCTTGTTTATTCGTTGCCTTGATAACTAAAAAAAAATCTAAATTAAATGTTTTGTTTTCGCTTTTGACAAGCGACGCACGTATACTACTAATTTTATGTATTTTTAATTATTAAAATACAATAATAAATGGGCTTGGACTTACGAGTATATCTCTTCACCAAACGTCAGCGTTTCTTGTTGGCCGTGATTTTTACAATCTTGTGCATGGTGCAGATTTCTTTGGGCATTTTGACAACGGGATGGTCCATCTACATTTGTACGGCTGTTGCACCGAAGTTGCATACTGAAAGAACTGAAATCACCTTCGTTTTTACCGTCACCGGCATCTTTGGTACCCACATCATCATACACTACTTGGTTGGTATCAAAATGTGCGAGAAATGCGTATACAAAGCTCACAAGTTAGTATTTCGTTTAAGATTAAATGTAGGGCTAATTGCGCCAGTGGTAATTGATGAAATAAGCGAAATCTAATTCTCTTTAACTTAGCAAACACATTGATTTATTTTAATTACGGTTTTAACAATTAAAGCTGAAATTAAGATAGACTGAGTGGTGTGAAGTAAAAAAAATCAATATTTAGATTTTTGGAATTTGATCACCCTTGATGTCTTGATGAATTACTTATTTGTTATTAAACTGCCTTAAAGACCCGTCATTAATATTCACTGGTGCTTTGAATCAAATTAATTTTTGATAACACTCAAGAAGGTGGCCGGTGTTATAGTGCGTACAGGATCTCCTGACCCGCGAGCACATCCGCGCAGACCACAAAATTCCACCTACTGGAGCCGGCCCACAAATAAAACCCTATCTGAAATGTACGACTACAACAGTTTGTAATTGTATGTGTGTTTTCGGGTGTTGTACTTGTGGGCTGGCTCCAGCAGGTGGGATTTTGTCGTCTGCGCGAATGTGCTCGCGGGTCAGGAGATCCTGTACGCACTCTAATCAAGTATATTAAAAGCCTTTTAATAAATTGATTCGACTTTTGTTCAACAGAAAGAGTACACGAAGAATTCTTCTATTCTGGTGTTTGGCTGGCTGTAATACGATTTTGAACATCATTATTCTAGCGATTATTTCTACCAAAATTTCCAAACACATTGCGAAGTCAATGAGACATTCCATCGAGAAAGGTATGCAGAGTTATCTGACGGCTCCAGTTTGGAAGCACTTGATCGATACTTGGCAATTTACTTTTCAATGTTGCGGAGTTAACGATTACAAAGATTGGCACGATTTGACTTGGCTTGATAAATATCATATCGATATTACTGCTTCCATAGTGCAAGAGTGGGTATTTGATCGTGATACGCAACACAATTTGATTTGTCTTGTTGGTAATGAATTATATGAAACCTTTTAGAATGCGTTTAGCACAAGATCGCTTTCACTTTCCTGTAACTCCTTGGAGTTGTTGTCGCACGGACTTCCCCATGCAGTGTCTTCACGATCCTTTTCAACAAATGCAGTCTGCTTACTTGTGGAAAGAACAACCCAAGCTTGTACTTGAATCTATAAACACGAAAGGGTGCTTGGATAAACTTAGGGCGCCTATACGTTGGTCACTGACTATTTTTTCTTTGATCTGCATGACTTTAGTTTTCTTGCAGGTCAGTTTTTCCGAATGTGTTCACTTATGCAGTTGCGTATCTATTTCTTAAGAAAGATAAATGTTTTTTTATTTTGCAGACAATGGTAATAATAATAGCAAGGTTATTATACACTTCGAGTAAAAATTCAATTATATTGAGAGATCCTGATGGTGAGGCGCCAGGTTACGTATTAACCAGAGGATGTATTGGACAAGCAAAGAAAACTGTATCTGAGATAGTGTTGGTATGTCTTTATTTTATAGTGTAAATTACTTTTATAACTTAATTTTACTGCAGATAATTAAGTCCTATTGTAAAAAATAAGTTTGATTGATTTTTATGCTTAGGATTTAAAATCAAAGAAGAAACCACCAAAACCAGATAAAGCTTGTTCCTTCAAGAAGCTCGCAAGTCCGAAGAAAATAATCGGAAAACTTAAGAAGAAAAAATTAGGTGTGTGTTATACTTATGATCATGAATCAACTTTGATAATGAGCTTTCTCCCGATTGCGACACACGCTATTAAAATACCTAATGCAGGTCAACGATGTGTGAACACGCCGTCTTCTTGCTTTTTATGCGATTTTCTTGTTACATAATAATTCATTTCATCTTTCTTTTTTGCTGTTACTGCAATGCCAAAAGTTGTTGAATTTTTTGCGCAAACAAAAGAATAAGAGCTTTGATAAACAAAAATATTTTATTTTTAGTTTAATTCCCACATAACCATTAATGCTTAAGCGCGTCAAAGAACGATGAGTATCTACATACGTGAAACTCAGTTAAAAAATATTTTTTGCCACGTCGCTTTTCGTTTAAGTGTATAATAGTTGTTATTTTTTATTCTTATATTAATTTTCAGAAACCAGAAACGACTATCATAAAAATGGCCACCGTAAAAATGAACATCATAAAGGTGAACATCATAAAAGTCCAAAATCGGGGAAGAAGAGTCCTCAGAAACCCAAGACTTCGCCTAATAAAACCAGTCAAGAAACTTACGATAGCAACGAAGAGCCAATTTCGACTGAAGATGAGGAGGCTCTAATGCTTCGGTGAATTGAATCATGTTCAATTTAATTCTTAGTAAAATAACTAAAAGTAAATATTAATGTAAATAAAAAGAGTGAGATTAGTCTTAATCTATTCCTTTCAAATTTTTTATTCCTTATTCCTTATAATTTATATACACGAGTTTAATCAGTGTTCATATTCATAGTTAATGTTTGAATAAGACTTATAACTACCAAAATTATTACGAAAATTATAGTAAAGATTGTACTTAGCTAGGCTTCCTGTAGAATTGTGTTTGCATGCATTTGTCACAAAAATCTTGACTGTCATTTTTTAATTAAAAAAAATCTTTATCATAGTTTTCAAATAACATAAATAGTAGATTATACAAGCGAGGGAAATGTATGATTTTTACTCGAGGTGAAGTTTGTAGCACGAGGGCATAGCCCGAGGGGAAAAATCATTCACTCCCGAGGAGTGTATGCAGTGTTGTAACATATCTAGTATTTAGATACACTATCTAGATACTTTCAGTGTAGCTGTATCTGTAACTAGTTACATAGTAGTACTTGGTATCTGTAACTGTATTTAGTTACATTTATGTATGTTGTCGCATTCAAAAAAAAAAAAAATTATTAAATAATGAAATAAACATGCGGATTCGGCAGCTGTTGGATTTTTGGAGAGCCGTGTCGTGGGTTCACCTAGAGTTGAAAAAGAAAGGGGCGCCACTGGGTAACTGTTAATGTTCCGGGGTCGTACCCAGTCAACCATCCGGTATGATAATGAACTCTTAAATAGAATAAAAAAAAACTTATGTTGACAAATGATTTAATAGGAAGTAAAAAACTTGGAAATATAAGCTGAATTCCTCGTAGGCCATAGCTATGTCCCGCGCTCACACGAATTGATATGATTGACCTAATATTTGAAACTTATAATCTAGACAAATATATACATAGATCAGTATATTTTAATTTAATAAGAAATAATAATAATAATAAGATTAAATAATGAAATTGACCACTGAACCATCAATAAAAAGAACGGTATTGAAATTGACAAAAGAGTGTTCTCTAATTTACGTATCAAAAAAATTGAATACAAATTGAAATTTGAATTTTGGTTTCATTCATGGAAACACGTAAAATGCGGGTAAACAACACGCATTAGAAAAACGTCGAAAATTGTGTTTGGTGAGAAAAACCTGTTTGTCACAGCTAAGCTCCGGATATGGATCGGCAAGTCGTAGTCGTTCCCGTTTCGTGGCGGTTCTCCAGACTTCTTCACAACCTTCCAAAGGACTTTTCCTATCCCAAAATGTGCTCCCCTTTTGCAGGAACAAAAATCAGAAGCGAAGATCCGTCTGCGCCTTTTACCACGGAAGCGGGGTTTTCTACTTGCGGAACGCAACTATTCCCCGGATACTCTTTAACAAATCGCCAGCTATTAAAGGAGCTGTTCTCAAGCAGGCTCCAAAAAGAGGTCTGAGGAAAAAGAGTCAAAAAAAATAGTGACCATGGAAATCTATAAAATCAGCGAAAATTTTACCTCGGTCAACACCTGAGACCACACACACACACGACCGTATCTACTTCGCCGGTCACACTAATTCATTCAAAACCCTCTCACTCTTTCGTTAGCCCAAGCTTTCCCTACCACACATGTACATTTGGCTGCCAAATTTAAACAACGTAAACTAAAACGCTACAATGTATCTGAGCATTTAGATACACATATACATTTTTTAAATAAAAATAAAAATATTTATTTTATGCCATCTCACCCTATGTTACAAGAAATTATAAGTACAGTTTTCCAATATATAGGCTAAACGTTAAATGATTCTGAATGAGCCAATCACAAATGCTGTACGAGAGCTGAAAAGCTCTGCTTAATTGAGAACGTAGCTTAACCAGCAGTAGAAGTTTTCGTACGGACATACACATACCGACAACTATTAACTTTGAAGCCATATTTAGTAGAAGAATATACAGGGTGACTGTTAATTATATCGACAAAATGAAACTACGATAAGAAGCGATGTCCGAGAGTATGGGAAAATGTTAAAAAAATTCTTTCTACTTTTCGAGAAATAATTAATCAAAAATTAGCCCCAAAACGACGATGCGCCCCTGGTTAAAAAGTCGATACTGCAGCATGGCTTCGTGAACTTGACCTTTAAGTGGAATTTCACAACTCCGTTTTTAGGTCAACGCCCGACGTGAGTGCGAACTCGAAATTATTTACTTAACAAATTACTAAAAATAGATTATTCTAATTGTATCGAGTTACAAATTATTATCTATTCACTCTTTATCCTCGTCTCAGTAGGCCGTGTTCTCGTTTCGTTAAGTTGCTGCCCTGAAGTTTGATAGATGCCAGAATCCGGACATGGGTGATCAAAGTTACTGCCGTACTATTGCTAACTTCGTTATTATTGGAGCTACGAAGTCGTTCAAATTAGCAAAAATGAACTGTTTTCATTCAAGATTACAATGGTGATATGAAGAAAACAATTGCGCATCGCATTCTCAAAGTAACTGCATGTGTAAAGGTTTTTTTTTAATGGAACACCCTGTATTTTTTGTTGATAAATGAAAGAACATCAAATTATAAATACAAGTTACTCTTTACTATTTTTCCTTAAAACGAATAATAAACAAGTTATTGAGAAAGTTGTATTCATCATTTACAATTAACTTTATTTAGTTGTACGCATTAACAAAACTATCTTAATACACACTACCTTGGAATTATGTACTTCAAAAATAAACAAACGTGAAAAACATGAGCGCAACATTTTGAGGAACTGGTATTTAAAATAAATGTAACTACTATTGTGTACAAAAATAAAATAAATTAATTAAAATGTGTTTCTCTTGAAACTATTGTAACTTAAAGTAATTTAAATAAAATTATAAATAACTTAAAGTAAGTGTTCAAAAACATTCCCATTTTGTTCTAAACATCGCTGAACATGTTTATAGACGCTTCTAGTGGCATTTAAATGTTGCATTGTATGGATTGTATTAAATGTTATACCAACAAAATTGTCGCAATAACTTCTTTATCATTCGTTTTAAGGAAAAGTAGTAAAGAGTAATTTGTATTTATAATTTTATGTTCTTTCATTTGTCAACAAGAAATATAGGGTGTTCCATTAAAAAAAAAACTTTACACGTGCAATTATTTTGAGAATGCGATGCGCAATTATTTCCTTCATATCACCATTGTAATCCTGAGTGAAAACAGTTCATTTTTGCTAATTTGAACCACTTCGTAGCTCCAATAATAACGAAGTTAGCAATAGTGCGGCAGTAACTTTGATCACCCTGTATTGTGTCACAAACTCACAAGGGCAGAAAGTGAGCATTAGCAGCCCGCGGCTATGAGCTGCACGAGCGAGCGAAGCAAAGCGAGCATAGAGCTCATAGAGCATTAGCAGCCCGCGGCTATGAGCTGCACGAGCGAGCGAAGCGAAGCGAGGGCAGCTCATAGCTAAGGGCTGCTAATGCGTTTCTGCATGTGTGACACACAACTGTTTTTCGTCTAGCCCTAAATCAAATTCAAACTTTGTTTAAAAGTGACGTTTAATAAAAAATTCTGTGAAATGTCATAGCGCGCAAATGAAAGTCAATGTGTCGCTAGGTTACGAACTATAAATCGTGTTGTTATGAGTTTAGCAGCCCTAGGGCAGATAAACATTACTTTCCGTCACATTTTTAGGGTTAATATGAGTTACTTTCGCATATGCTAGGCGAAAAAATATTAATGACAATTCCACACCACTAATCTGACTGTTGCCAAATATTATACGAAGGAGCACCGACTATGGCACCGTGAAATGTGCACTACAGTCGAGCTGGCAACAACGTCTCCGTCAGTGGACTCAAATTATAACCATGAAATTAAAAATAAACATAACCGTCTCATCTGACGTCTACGTTTCATTGTGATACCAACAAAAATGTCACCCTAACTCGCCTACTGGGACGAGAAAAAAGAGTGAATAGATTATAGGGTAAGTATTAGGGTGGGTCAAAAAACCAAACTTTGTGATAATCTTACCTAATAGCAAAATTATGTTGTTTTTTAGTGATATTATGACACCTACGAAATATTTTTGAATTTAATTAATATTTAGAGGGTGCGCTTTACGTTTGAATTTTTGAAATTATACAAGAAAGGCCATATAGTATGCCATGAAAAATTCGTATTTGTAATAATCATAATAACAGAGTTATCATCAAAACTGTATACTAAAAGGACAAGAGAAGGTGGATAAAATTAAAACTCGAATCTCACAGCAATGCCTAAATTCGATAGCAAGAAAGATTTCAATATTGAATGATTTTCATTAATTTTTCTGTAGTATTATTTTTTAAATTTTTAATAAATGATTATTAAACCCTATTTTCCTTGAGACATTTATGTTATATGACTACCAGAATATATTCAAGTTATTCGTATTTCCAAAGCAAAGCGCAACCTGAAGATGAGGTGCTATTTACTTTAAATTCTAGCATTACACTGTTTTCATGTAGAGACAACATAATTTTGCTATTAAAAATAAAAAGCGCAATATTCGTTTTTCTCCATACAAAAATGACCCACCCTAGTAAGTATCTGCATCTGAATCTAGATACTTTGAAAAATGTATCTGTTACAACACTGAGTAAATGTATACTATTTTTTTGCACAACCCAATCATTTTATCACAAACTCTTTTAAACGGACACTAAATGGCGCACAAACACTTAACGTTTCGCAGTCGTTCGACAGCTTCGTCAGAAGTGGAAAATATATTTGAAAATGTGAAAAATATATTTTTCAGTTCTGACGAAGCTGTCGAACGACTGCGAAACATTAAGTGTTTGTGCGCCATTTAGTGTCCGTTTAAAAGAGTTTGTGATACAATTTTCATCGGACAAGAACCAGCTTTAATTACCAATCATTTTAAATGAAAAAAGCTTCAATTTTTTAAATAATTTTTAACTCAACATGACATTCTTATTTTACGAACACAAAAATCACATAGGTTCTGATGGATACAGTAGCGGAACTTCAAATTTTTGGCTCCCCCACAAATATTATTCGGGCCCCTACCACGCGACTTTGAGACGATACGATGCTGCTTATCTCTCTTTTCATGGTGCATTTAATTTTTATCGTGTTACATTGATAATTTAAAAATAGGATAAAGAAAATATACACAAAGAAGATTTGAGCCCCTTATAACCCCCCCCGCGTCGCAGGGTCCGGCGCATTGTACTGGATGGATAACAAATAGAATATTAAATTGCTGATTGTGCAGAGGTCGTGCAAAATAGTATATTATTCAACGACCGAGTAATGATAACGAGAACGCTTCACTCGTGTTGCAATTCATTCGTCAAAGATCAAGCGTGCCGACATAGAGTGTCTTCTCTTTAAATAACTTACCTACTCTTTGATATTGTTTCGAATTACCCCGATTGCTATGTATCACAAATCACATTTCATAATATTGGTGATCCAAAAATTACGATGAATTTACTAAATTCAAAATAATCTTTATAATAATGGTAATATTTTTCTTTCAAATATTCAAACACGGAATCGTCAGTAAACAAAGGATATTTTGGTCTTCAACGCCAACAGCATCCATTCCAAGCAAAAGTTTGATGTGGCGTGAATAATAGGGTGGGTCATTTTTGTATGGCAAAAAACGAATTTTGCGCTTTTGATTTTTAATAGCAAAATTATATTGCCTTTACATGAAAACACTGTAATGCTAAAATTTAAAGTAAATGGCACCTCATCTTCAGGTTGCGCTTTGCCTTGGAAATACGAATAACTTGAATATATTCTGGTAGTCATATAACATAAATGTCTCAAGGAAAATAGGATTTTTAGAATAAAATAATCATTTATTAATAATTAAAAAAATAATACAACAGAAAAATTAATGAAAATCATTCAATATTGAAATCTTTCTTGCTATCGAATTTAGGCATTGCTGCGAAATTCGAGTTTTAATTTTATCCACCTTCTCTTGTTCTTTTAGTATACAGTTTTGATGATAACTCTATTATTATTATTATTGCAAATACGAACTTTTCATGGCATACTATATGGCCTTTCTTGTATAATTTCAAAAATTCAAACGTAAGGCGCACCCTCTAAATATTAATTAAATTTAAAAATATTTCGTATGTGTCATAATATCACTAAAAGACAACATAATTTTGCTATTAGGTAAGATTATCTCAAAGTTTGGTTTTTCGACCCACCCTAGTGAATAATCCACTCATACTTCTTCGAGGTGAGACGTAATTATAGGCATAGTAAAAATTAAAAACAATGTCTCCTCAATAGAAAGTTAATTTCGGTCTAATCCCCTTTGACCGTGTCAGGAGTAGGCGGACAAGCAGGTAAACAGACGAACATTGATTTTTTTTCGGGTCAATGTAGTATTCCTTCTAAATATCTGAAAGAATTAGCAAATATTTTATTGAAGAGACATTACTTTTAATTCTAAACGGCCGGTGCCCGACACTGTGAAATAATTCGTCTACTTATAATAGCTACTCACATCTTACGAGTTTGATGGCAACAGGATGGAGTGATTGATGTCCGTACTGTACAGGGTGGCCCAACGATGCGTATTTCTTCTGTGAGGCCTATGGGAAAAAAAATAAGAAAAAAATCGATGAAGAAATTTATACTAGACAACACGCGGCATGTAAAATTATTTTGAACTATACAGAGTGATCAGAAAAATGGCGGTTCGTTGAAACCAATTTCTTTTAAATAGAACACCCTGTATATTTTTAGATATTTGGATGCGCTGCAATGAGCTGATTACAACGATATAAATATATATTGATTTTATTGAACTACTTTCGTAAAATAATTTTTTTGAGGAAAAGTAACTGTCGACGTACGTTTCGGTCTTATTAGACCGTATAACCAAGGTGTAAGGTGTTGACACTTAAAGTAACGCAGGTTGTTGTTTTCTATCTCCAAGTGTCAACACCTTACACCTTGGTTATACTGTCCTGATGAGGTCTAATAAGACCGAAACGTACGTCGACAGTTACTTTTCCTTGCCAGCTAAGCCGTTATTTACTTCTTTATTTATTGTATTTTCCTGGCGTTAAACTTTCCGTTATATTATAAGGTTATATACCTTTATTTTCTAACAGTTTCGTCACTAGAAATTTTCTTTTTACAAGTATTTGAATGGTCCGCTTTTGTGTGACGGCCGTTGGGCAGGCGAGAGTGGTGTACACGTCGAACGGGCGAAAAATACATAACTAGTAGAGGCGATGTATTTTTCGCCCGTTCGACACGAGCCCACTCTCGCTTGCCCAACGACCGTCCGCTGCCTAGTTATTATCAATAACACAAAAGTACCTATAGTTAATTTTTTACTATGTATCTATACACAGTAATTCAAAATATTCCCCCGATATTTTCAGGGCGAATAGAACATCAAAAAATAAGGCCACTGTACTGTTTAAATAAATGTTTTCCCAAAAGTCTATAATAAGGGAGTTATAATCCCCTGAAAGAGGGGTGAAACATATTGTTTTTTTGGAAGCACCTCCTGAATCCTTTAAGTTATCCAAGTAATATTTAAAACTTAGATATAAGGTACCTAACAGAACATTTACAACGCATTTGTCAGATTCTCCCACCCTTTTAAGAGATAGTTTGAGGGGTTTCGCTTTCGGTATTTTATGATAGTAAAATGCAATAGATGTTTGCTAACTTTTAAAACGTAAAATGCCACCATTATAAAAAATCTGAGCAATCCATAAATAACTTTACATTTACTCCATAAATATTTTCATTTGGCTCTGGTGGGTTACGTGCACCCACCAGACATGCAGTACACACATGCTAGTACGTCTTAAGAACACGTCTCTATAAGCAGAACTTTGGTGGATCAATACGACCCAACGCAGCCAAATCTTCAAAAACTAACTACAACAAGAGAGCATTTTTATGCCAAATAATCTAAAGAATTGTCTCACAAAATCTTCTAAGCGGACACTAAATCGCGCAACTATACACTTTACGTTTCGCAGTCGTTCGACTGAAAATTATAATTTTCACTTCTGACGAAGCAGTCGAACGACTGCGAAACGTAAAGTGTATAGTTGCGCGATTTAGTGTCCGCTTAGAAGATTTTGTGATACAAATTTCATCGGACAAGAACCAACTGTAAATAAAGAATTGTCCTCACAAATTTTTGATGAAATATATAAAAAATAAAAAATAGAGATAAAATATTCAAAAGTCACCCCCTCAAACTACCCTCTAAAAAGGAGGACTTATAAATGGGCAGTTAGGTGCCTTATACCTGAGTTTAAAACATTAGTATGATAACTTGAATGATTTAGAAGATATTGCCAAAAAAGATACACATTTTCCACCCCTATTTTAGGGCTTATAATTCGCTTATTATTCACTTTTGGTAAAAAGATTACCTTATTTTTTAATGATTTATTCTCCCTGAAGATATCGGGAGATAATTTTGAACCATCGTGTATGCTGATCATACGAAAGATAAGTCAAAGAATATATACATGTAGGAAAAGATGGCGGTGACACCGTAACTAATCCAAAAAAAATAATAGTTGTTTGGAATGTAATAGATTTAGTAATAGAACTTGTCCACAAACTTGTCAAAAAAAATAGACGTTCAATAAAAAGTTCTTTTAAAACTTGAACAAGCATTTCCTACAATTTTTGGGGGCTCGTCCGGGATCGCAAGACCCAAGAGAATCAAGAGGATCGCAAGACCCAAGAGAATCAAGAGGATCGCAAGACCCAAGAGACTCAAGAGGTTCGCAAGACTCAAGAGGATCGCAAGATTCAAGAAGATCCAAAGAATCGCAAGGTTCAAGAACATTACAAAGTTCAAGAGGATCGAAAGAAGTGAAAAGTATAAGAGGATCCAAACGATCGTAAGATTTAAAAGGATCGGAAGGTGTGAGAGGATCGAAAAGATCGAAATTATTGAAGGGAAGCTTCGGAATTAGATAGCGAAATGTCAACTTTAGGAAGTTTTTCAAAAGTTGAGTATAATTTGAAACATGCTTCTCTTAAATCAGTACAAACTTTGCATATAATTATATTTGGTTCAGAAGGTCAAACTCGTCAAGTAAGACGTAAGCTGAGACAATTTCAAGGTTTCAATTTTGACGAAGATTCTAGACAACTAAAAATGAACGATATCAAAGAAAAGTTGACCACAGCCGATCTTGTTGCTGCTTGTCACGTACTTGATTTGGATTATTCAGGTAGTCATGAAGAAATAGCCAGTAGGATATGTTTGTTTCTTGAAAATTTCGTTAACTCGGAAATCAGTCAAAACAATGAAGAAGAAAACGATGAAGAGAGTGACCGGGAAGAGGAAACGATTGCAAACACATGTGCTGATGTGAATACTCCCAATACCGTCGCGCCTCACTCGCAATCGATCGCTTTGACTTTTCGAGATGTTGAAGATTCTATTAGACCTTATGATGGTAAAGACGGATATCCAATTGAAAAATGGATAATTGATTTTGAAGAAATTGCAGATTTAATAAAATGGAATGACTTACAAAAGTTGATTTATGCTAAAAAGTGTCTAAAAGGAATAGCAAAACTTTTCATCAATTCTGAAACAGGAATAAGAACATGGACGCACTTAAAGAAACGATTGTTGGAAGAATTTCAAGTTAAAACCAATAGTGCCGAGGTACATAAACTTTTGATGACAAGAAAGAAAAAGAAAGAAGAAACTTTACAAGAATATGCACTTATCTTAAGAGAAATAGCAAGTAGAGCGGTTATTGAAGAAGAAGTAGTGTTGCAGTATATTATAGATGGAATACCAGACAAGACAGCTGACAAAATTGTGCTTTACGGAGCCAAGAATTTTAATGAATTTAAAGAAAAAATGAAGATGTATTCCTTAATTAAATCTAAATCGTTAAGTCACGAATTTGGTCCTGGCAGAAGTGAATTTCAATTTAACGCAAGATGTAAGACGGAAAAACAAGAAAAAATTACAAACGGAGAAAGAGAGTCAGTGATCCAGTGTTTTAATTGTGGTGAAAAGAGCCACCGAACAAAGGAATGTCCTCATAAATTAAGAGGGCAGAAATGTTTCAATTGTAACCGTTTTGGTCATATAGCGTCATCTTGCACTTTTAAGGTAAATCGAAGAAAAGAACAACAGATGAATAGCATAATTGTTAAATCCGTCAACCATATTAAAATAATAATTGAGAAGCAAGAAATATTGGCCCTAGTAGATACAGGAGCAGATGTAAGTGTACTTAGAGAAAATATTTACAAGAAGTTAGGTTCGCCGTTGTTAACAGCTCCAAAAATTTGTTTAACCGGAATAGGAGAAAATAATGTAGAAACTATTGGTTCATTCGTAACAACGGTTAAGATAGATGACGATGATTTTAATATCAGTTTTCACGTAGTTCCAACCTCTCTATTGAAGATGCACGCAGTCATTGGCAACGACATTCTTAATACGGCAGAGATTCATATAACTTCAGATAAAGTTAAAATTACAAAAACAATACAAGAAAACTTCCTGATGAATATGGAATGTGAAGACAAGAGGACAGATAAGATAGATCTGAGTCATATTTTGAATGAAGAACAAAAGAAAAATATAGCTTATATTATAAACCAATATAAGCCAATAAAAACAGAAACTACAATTATCCAGATGAAAATTGTATTAACGGATGAAACTCCAATTTTTCAAAGACCTAGACGACTTCCTATACACGAGAGAAATGAAGTGGAGGAGCAAATAGAAGCATGGATTAAGGATGGTATAGTGCAACCGAGTTCATCAGAATTTGCAAGTCCAGTGGTAGTGGTTAGGAAGAAGGACAACACTGCTCGTGTTTGTATTGATTATAGAAAAATCAACAAAGTTATTGTAAAGGACAGATTTCCCTTACCGTTAATTGAAGACCAGTTGGATCAGTTGCAAAATGCTGTAGTTTTCAGTACTCTTGATTTAAAAAATGGGTTCTTTCATGTGGCCGTAGAAGAAAACAGTCGTAAGTACTCTTCGTTTGTAACACACAGTGGACAATATGAATTTTTGAAAGTACCATTCGGATTAAGCAACTCGCCAGCTGTCTTTCAAAGATTCATTGTATTTTTCGAGATTTAATTCTAAAAGGAATTGTATTACCAAATATGGACGATATCATTATTCCTTCCAAAGATGAAAAAGAAGGAATTAATAATTTAAAGATTGTTTTTAATGTGGCTCAAAAATATGGACTAGAAATAAACTGGAAGAAATATCAGTTTCTAAAAAGACGCGTTAATTTCCTTGGTTACATTATAGAAGACCGAACGATTCGTGTATCAGATGAGAAAACCCAAGCTGTTAAGAAATTTCCAAAACCTTCAACTTTGAAACAAGTACAAAGTTTTTTAGGATTGACAGGTTATTTTAGGAAATTCATTCCATCTTACGCAATAATTGCTAAGCCACTTAGTGATTTATTAAAAGATGGAGTTCCATTCACATTTGGAATAGAACAAGAAGTAGCATTTGAAAATCTTAAGTCATTGCTGTGTAGTAAACCAGTGCTCCATTTATTTCAACGAGAACGGAGATTGGAGTTGCACACTGACGCAAGCAAGCATGGTTTTGGTGCTGTCTTATTGCAAGAGTCCGGTGAAGATGGTAAATTGCATCCTATTTATTATATGAGTAGGAAAACTACTAGTCAACAACAAAAATATCTACAGTTGGTTCTTGTCCGATGAAATTTGTATCACAAAATCTTCTAAGCGGACACTAAATCGCGCAACTATACACTTTACGTTTTACTTCTGACGAAGCAGTCGAACGACTGCGAAACGTAAAGTGTATAGTTGCGCGATTTAGTGTCCGCTTAGAAGATTTTGTGAAACAAAAATATCATAGCTACGAATTAGAAGTTCTTGCTGTAATAGAAGCGATTAAGAAATTCAGAGTTTATCTGCTACGAAATAGCTTCAAAATTGTTACTGATTGCAAAGCTTTTGAAAAAACAATGAATAAAAAAGATCTAGTTACTCGTGTTGCAAGATGGGCATTACTTCTAGAGGAATTCGAATATGTAGTAGAACATCGAGCTGGAAAACGAATGCTTCACGTGGACGCGTTAAGCCGTTATCCAATGATGACAATAACACAAGAAAATATAAATGTTCTTATAAAAAATGCTCAATTAAAAGACGAGCAAATTAAGACGATAAAGAAAATTTTGGAAATTAAACAACACGAAAATTATTTTTTAAAGAATGATTTATTGTACAAGTATGATTCCGAAGGAAGAGAGTTAATTGTTATTCCAAGACAAATGCAAACCGAAATTATTCGTAAAGTACATGAAAATGGACATTTTGGATTAAAAAAGACACAAGAGCTTATTCACAGAGAATATTTTATACCAAATTTAAAGAAACGAATAGAAAATTATATTTCCAATTGTATACCGTGCATACTGTCTAATAGAAAAGCAGGTAAAAAAGAAGGTTTCTTACACCCTTTGTCAAAAGAAGAAGGACCACTTAAAACATTACACATAGATCATTTAGGACCGTTACCGTCTACGAATAAAAATTATAAGTATTTATTGGTATTTGTCGACGATTTTACCAAATTTGTTTGGCTGTTCTCAACGAAATCGACATCTGCAAAAGAATTAATCACTTGTTTTGAAAAATTTCAAAAAGTGTTTGGAAATCCCGAAAGGATAATATCAGATAAAGGAACAGCTTTTACAGCTAAAGAATTTGAACATTTCTGTACAGAAGAAAAAATTCAGCATTATAAAACAACTACTGGAGTTCCGCGTGGAAATGGTCAAGTAGAGAGAATTCACAGGATTATTATTCCCATTTTAACTAAATTAAGTTTAAATGATCCTCGTCGGTGGTACAAACATGTGGACAAAACGCAGAGAGCTTTGAACAGTTCTTTTCAACGAAGTATAAACACTACGCCGTTTGAATTGCTCACAGGTGTTAAAATGAGAACTAAAGAAGAATTCGAACTTCACAAGAGAATTGGAGAAGAAATGATTGATTAGTTTCAAGACAAGCGTGAAGAATTAAGAAAACGAAGCAAAGAACAGCTACTAAAAATTCAGGAAGAAAATAAAAGAACCTATAATTTGAGAAGAAAAAAGGCAAGACTGTACAAAATTGGTGATCTAGTAGCAATAAAAAGAACACAATTTGGTACTCAATTAAAAATTCAACGAAATTTTTTGGGTCCCTATAAGGTAATAAAAGTTAAACCCAAAGAAAGGTATGACGTCTGTAAAGAGGGAAATCATGAAGGACCATGGATAGAAAATTTTACCGAAGAAAATGAATCCGAGTCGGAATCATGTCAGGACGGCCGAGTTGTAGGAAAAGATGGCGGTGACACCGTAACTAATTAAAAAATAATAATAATTGTTTGGAATGTAATAGAACTTGTCCACAAACTTGTCAAAAAAAATAGACGTTCAATAAAAAGTTCTTTTAAAACTTGAACAAGCATTTCCTACATACATACAGGGTGTTCTTCAAGTTCGTGCAAAAAAATTAGTGGCGTATTTGGTAACAGATATTCTCACGAATGCACCAAAATTAAAACGAAAAAAAAATCTAAAAATTCGTATCAAAATCCGGCAATTCCTTGTGAAATGTTTAGAACCGCTAGACGCAACAGACGGTGATCTTCACTCACAATAAGTGTTCGAAGTCCCCCCCCCCCTGCGTGAGATGTAAACATACCGATTAAGGTGTCGTTTAACATACCTGCCCATTGTTACAGTTCATTTCTTTCATTCCTGTTCTGAATACCCCCTGTATATGCATCGCCACCGCCCAGCCTTCATTTCTGTTCCGAACACGCCCTGTATATGCGAAATTCGACGTGTCGGATCATTCCTTGGACCGCGTCGTTGTACACGTTGCAGTCAGTGTAGGAATACCCGTATTTCGCCGGCGTAATTTTCTTAAACTTTCGTTTTAGCATATTTCTATTAACAGGACCTTCATTTATTTAAACAAATTCATTTTATATAGGTAATCCCTCCTTAATTGAGTTCAAAATCGCGTGTATGTGAGGAATTGAACGAATTATAGCGAAGTTCTACTTCTGGACGCGTATTATGCGTGACCTTTGTCCTTTCAGCCGATTGGTTCCCGCTATTACTAAGAAACGGTGTCTCGCTTGTTTAGAATCCTTCCTTGTTTGTCAAACGAGAAATGTTGCGCCATTGTCAGAACAAAACTTGCCGTCTCTTGGGTCACACTCTCTTTTCGTAAATATTTTTATTTGTGCGTGCCATTACATCGAAGGGATGTTAGTGCATATCTACGGCTAATTGCCGACTCTGATTAGACCCAGGTGTAAGACAGGAAAACCGCGTATCCCGTGGGTGTCACAGCTTCGCAATAGACCGAGGTAAGTTCCATACGCAGCGACTCTCGGTTTGACTTATGTGTTCGTTTTATTTCATTTCTTATAGGCTTTTCTCGTGAGCTTTTCTCGTGAGCTTTTAGCGTGAGCTTTTATCGTAAGCTTTTAGCGCTTTAATCTGGAACCTACATCAAGAGGTATTTCTCGTTGGGTGCATCGCGAATTACGGCGGTGAAGGCTCCTCCCTCGCCCCTCTACGCGGAAGCCGGCACATTACAGAGTGCCGCGGCGGCATCGCCGCAAAGACACCGACAAACACGCCGCACATCAAAGGAATAAAGGTCGGAGCGTTTTGATTTCTTTTCGTAGTTTTGAGCGATATTTCGCGGATTTTATTTCGGATCCATTGCTTTAATTTTGTCGCAATAAAACTTGCAACTTATTGCATTCTCTTGCATTTTGTGGCATTAGTGACGATTTGAATTATTTTAAGATAGATATGTAGCGATTTCGGATCCGAAAAGTTAGGTCTATGGTCTTGTTGTGTACTTAGATCGATCGACTTGCGTTGAATTTGTTTTATTTTATTTTTATTTGTGTTTTTAGCAATAAAAGTGTTCATGTTTTGGACGTAACGTGTTTTCTTAATTTTTCACGCGATCCCTTTCACAAAAAAATTAAGTGGCGCCTGTTTTGGTTTGGCCTTCGCGTTTTGGTTAGAGAACCCCCTCCCGTCCCACTGTGCTGGCTGGCAACATTGGAGTAAAGTTTCGCTCCAATGTAAAACTTCTGCCTATCTACGCAGGTAGGTAGCAAGTTTTGGCGCCCTAACGCGTGTGGCTCGATTTTGCTTTGCGTTTTGTTGTTTTGTTTGTCGTTTAAGAGTATTACGTCCAGAACATTTATTTTGTTAGAATAAGTTGCGCATTATAATGGAATATAAACTATTACCGGACCGTCTTAATTCTGAGGAATTAAATTATGAATTATTGGTAAGAGGTATCCAAATTGACGGAACAGTTGCGCAAAAGCGTGCTAATTTAAGACGGCAAATGCGATTGGAAAAAGATTTACGCCTGCCTGTGCCGAAATACGACGTGACTTTTGACGATGACGTGACAGCTCTGCAGGAAAAGATTAGCGAGATTCGCTGTTTAATAGAGTCGCTTCCCGGCTCAACAGCTGTGTGCATTCACGATAAAATTTCCGCTAAGTTGGCTCATGCCATTGGACGCGCTCAGCGCTCCCAACCGACCAATAGTGACGAGACGCGACAACGTGCCGCCATCTTGAGAACGCTAGACGAACTTGCGTTCGACTTCGAACAAACCGCGCTCAATTTTGCGCCGAAAGAACCGGAAGTTACTGGGGTAACAGCATCCCCTTTACTTGATTTAACCGCGATTGCCGAGCATTTTCAGAACAATCCTTTATCGGTATCTTGCGTAGTTCCGGACTCTATTTCGCCGCCGAGTGCGACTTCAACACCTTTGGCTACTCTATCGCCGCCAAAAGCAAATACATCGCGAATTGAAGCCACGCCTCTCACAGTTAAGGCTGCTACCCACTCTGCGGCCAGTAACGAAATTAAGTCCGTGCCTGTTTCTAAATGGGGTTTGTCTTACAATGGGAATAATAAAGTCCTGTCCTTAAATGCTTTTCTCGAACGTGTTGACGAACTCTGCGTTTCGAGGAACGTGTCCGAAATCACGTTATTCGCTTCCGCATCCGATTTGTTTCGAGAGAAGGCATTAATTTGGTTTAGGGCTAATAGAAAGTTTTGCGATAATTGGACTGACCTCGTCAAACGTCTTCGCGAGGAATTCCAACCCTATAATTACGATGACAAATTGTTCGAAGAAATTAAGAAACGCACTCAAGGCCCTGACGAATCAATGGGAATTTATACGTCGGTCATGATCAATTTATTTAATAGGTTGAGCGTTCCGGTTGCTGAAAGCGTTCAGGTCA
Organism: Dorcus hopei; assembly: GCA_033060865.1. Classification (NCBI taxonomy): domain Eukaryota; kingdom Metazoa; phylum Arthropoda; class Insecta; order Coleoptera; family Lucanidae; genus Dorcus; species Dorcus hopei. Next base: position 37,251,727 of record CM065424.1, read on the forward strand.
AAATTCTTCTGAACAATATTGCCCCTTTCTATCAACGACAATTAGGATTGGTCGAGATTACTTCGGTAGCACACTTGTTAAGGTTAGGTCGACAGTTGGAAGCTCGTAAGTCAGCTGTTGAAGCATACGTTCCACCCCCACGTAAAAATATGGTCTTAGAACCGGACTTAGCGTACGTCCAAACCTGTGCATCGGTTGTATCCGAATGTAAGGTGGAGCCTCCCAAACCTAATAAGACTTTTAAGTGTTGGAATTGCCAGAAAATCGGTCATTTGTCTCGAGATTGTTCCGAGCCCTTAAAGAGGCATTGTTATCGGTGTGGTCGTCCCAACGTCACTACCAAGACGTGCCCGGCGTGTTCAAAAAACTCCAGAACAACGCGCTAGATGATCGGTTAGTACGTTGTTTCAGTATATCAAAGCCGATCGATCCTTTGGCAGTCCAACCTGTTCTTGACTATGTCTTGGCTCATGCTAAAAATGATGAGCGTCCTTATTTAACCGTGTCGATTTTGGGCATCCCGTTTCTTGGCCTCTTAGACTCTGGTGCATCTCGCACAATCGTTGGCAGCTCGGGATGGGAAGTTCTTCAAACTTTAAACTTACCTTTTAATAAGCATGTAACGTCGTGTACCGTGGCGAATGGACAACCTTGTTCTAGTCCTGGTAATGTGGCCACCCCTATCCAACTGCGTGATCGTGTGAAAGTTATAAATGTTTTAGTTGTCCCTGAGTTACCTCATTCACTCATCTTAGGAACAGATTTCTGGAAGTTAATGGACATCGTCCCTGATCTGCGTTCCGGTGAATGGACCTTCGGTAGAGAGTCGATTGACGTGGTAGAACATCTTACCTCTCGGCAACATTTAACTGATCCGCAACAAAATCAGCTGGAGACTCTAACTAATCAGCTGTTTACAAATTCTCCACATGGTGAACTAGGTTGTACTAAACTCGTCGAACACGTTATTCACACAGATAGTGCCCCGATAAAACAACGTTATTATCCCATCTCGCCAGCTAGGCAAACTGTTGTTGACAAAGAACTTGATGACATGCTAAAGCGTGGCATCGTGGAGAAATCAAAAGTGCTTGGTCATCTCCCATTCTTCTTGTGCCAAAAAGATGGAAGTTTTCGCTTTTGTGTGGATTACCGTAAGTTAAACCAGGTCACGACTAAAGACGCATACCCACTACCGTATGTCTCGAACACCCTTGACAAATTGAAAGATGCTAAATACCTGTCATCTTTGGACATTAAGTCAGCTTATTGGCAGATCCCAGTCGCCGAAGAATCCCGCCAATATACAGCATTCACTGTACCTAATCGTGGATTATATCAATTCCGACGAATGCCCTTTGGCCTGCACAATTCTCCCGCGACTTGGCAACGTTTTATTGATCGAGTAATTGGTGCTGACCTTGATCCTCACGTGTTCGTCTATCTGGACGACATCATTATTGTCACGCAAACCTTCGACAAACATCTCGAAGTATTATCTGAAGTCCATAAACGCCTGACTGAGGCTGGTTTGACCCTGAATCAGGACAAATGCAGTTTCTGCCTTAGCGAATTGAAGTACTTAGGTTACGTGGTGGATCGCCACGGTCTTCATGTGGATCCCGAAAAGGTTCAGTCAATTTTACGAATGCCTAAGCCCACAACGGTTAAGGAAGTACGTAGACTAATTGGAACCGCTTCGTGGTATCGTAGATTCATCCTGGGTTTTCCACAATTATCGCCCCTTTGACCAAGTTGCTCAAGAAAAATTCTAAGCATCGGTGGGACGAAACTTGCGATGAAGCGTGGGAAAAGATCCGTGAGCATTTGGTTTCCGCTCCAGTCCTTTCGTGTCCTGACTTCACTAAAGAATTCACGATTCAAACCGACGCATCTGATTATGGCGTTGGAGCTGTCCTGACTCAACAACTCGATGATGGCGAGAAAGTCATCTGCTATCTAAGTCGCTCATTATCTCGAACTGAGCGCAATTATTCGACGACTGAGAAAGAACTCCTTGCGATGTTATGGGCGATTGAAAAACTTAGGCCCTACGTGGAAGGTTCTCACTTCAAAGTTATCACAGATCACCATTCACTGCTTTGGTTGAACAAGTTGCAGAACCCTTCTGGTCGATTATGTCGTTGGGCTGTACGCCTGCAACAATACGATTTCAGTGTCATACACCGCAAAGGAAAAGAACATGTCGTACCTGATATGCTTTCTCGAACTGTCCCTATTATCGACTCCATCGACTTCGATAATGTTAAGGATAGTTGGTATTTGAATTTCTTAAAGAAAATTCGTTTGGCCCCGGAAAAGTTTCCGAGTTTTCGTGTTGAAGGAAACATCATTTATAAACTCGTTCGAAACACCTATTATCGACTAGCTGAGGATGAGCCTCACTGGAAGCCTGTTGTCCCTAAGGAATCTCGATTACAGATTCTTCACGAACATCATGATTCCCCGACTAGTGGTCACTTAGGTGTCTACAAGACTTACAATAGGATCGCCCAAAATTATTATTGGCCCAAAATGCACGCCGATGTTGCGAAATATGTTCGTAGGTGTCAAACGTGTCTTCGCACCAAACCAGAACAGAAAGCTCCGGCAGGGCTAATGGGAGGTCACTCTCGAATTTCGCGACCTTGGGAGGTCATTAGCATCGATCTTGTTGGACCACTACCTAGATCTTCTCGTGGGTATCAATACATCCTTGTGGCAACTGATTGCTTCAGTAAGTTCACCTTGTGTTTCCCTCTTCGAAAGGCTACCGCCCCTAAGATCGTTCAGCACATTGAGGAAAATATCTTTTTAGTTTTCGGAGTACCTCGTACGGTCATTTCGGACAATGGAGTCCAGTTTAAGTCCAAAGAATATCAAAAACTTCTGACGTCATACCACGTGCGCCCTGCGTACACTTCGTATTATCATCCAAAAGCAAACCCTGTCGAACGCGTTAATCGCGTAATTAAGTCCATGTTGACTGCTTATGTGGCGGAAGACCACCGCAAATGGGATTTATTCCTGCCCAAAGTCGCTTGTGCTTTACGAACTGCACGTCACGAAGTTACTGGTGTGACTCCATACTTCCTCAATTTTGGTCATGAAATGTGCTTGAAAGGTAGCTTAACCCCTGACAATGACCCTGTTAAAGATGAATCCTTGGAGGTTGCTCCTCAAGATCCTAAGGATCTACAATCTCGTACCGGAAAGTTCGCAGTCCTCTACAAAAACGTACAGGAAAGGTTGCAAAAGGCTTACGAAAAGGCTAAGGGCCGATATGATCTTCGTAGGCGAAAGGTTGTTTACCAGCCCGAGCAGCGGGTGTGGCGTAAAAATTTCGTGTTGTCCGATGCTTCAAAACATTTCGCGGCCAAGTTGGCCAATAAATTTGTTGGGCCTTTCCTCATTAGTCGACGTACGTCTGCGGACACTTACGAACTTAAGGATCTTGATGGTAACATACTTCCTGGTACTTGGAACAGTGAACATCTTAAACCTGATCCCCTGATGAGTAGAGATTGTCTTATTCATATTTCGGCCTGCGGATTGTGGCCTCTTAGAATTCTTCCGACGTATCTTCTGCGTGGAGTAAAAGGCTCCTAAAAGATTCTGTACATTCCTCACACCATCTGTGGAATCGAACGTCTTCGGATGTTCGCGTGCGATGGGTGCCCTAACGATCAGTCTCGTTGACTGTGAGATGTCGCCTTGCGATTTACTGAGTTTGTGGGAGTTACAAGAGAGTTGGATCTCGTGAAGACTCTTCCTGCCCTCTCTATCTGTGAATCTGCGTATGAGCGAAGTCTGACAGGCCTCTTGATTGTGACTTGGATCACGCCTATTCGCCCGGGAATTTTTCTTTTCTTCTTGTTTCAACCTTTCTTCTACTCTAGCTCTGTCTCCTTTTCGGATTGATCAGCTCAGCCTTGACGGCTTTGAGATATCCTTCTGCAATCGTCAAAGCGTGTGGGAATGCCAAGCGTACTGGATCTCGTGAAGGTATGGCTTGCCCTCTCTCTCTGATGTACCGCTGTGGGATACGCTCATGGAAGTCACGTCTGTAGTATGGTGTGTTCCGTGAGGAAACCTTTATCTCTCCTGTTTTCTGTCTCTCTCGACTTCTCTCTCTCTTTAGTCTCTGCTCTCGGAAATTGGGAGAAGAATTCTGTTCCGTCTGAACTGATTGATACTCGGATTGGACTTATTTTTTTTTGTTATTTATTCAACTTTACTGGACGTGTCTTGTGTTGTCAAATGTGACATTCGTCACTATCGAAGTTGTGATCTGGAGAATGTAGATTCTCTCCCCTTCTAAGTCGTCTCTACGTCAGGACGCAACATCTCCGGGGGGTGAATCAGTTAGTTCTCCTGACTGCAATTTCTTTCGTGGTCTCCGACCAAATCGTTTCGCGTAGTATCATTTCGTCCGTGTTTCGTTTATGTTGGTTAAGCCGAACACCCAACTTCGAGATCTGTCGTTCGCCGACGTGCCATTTCATTTCGGCTGATTATAGTGTGGACATCAGAAATTTTACCTGTGGGCAAAATTTCCATCTTAGTAAGGGTGGGATTGTTACAGTTCATTTCTTTCATTCCTGTTCTGAATACCCCTGTATATGCATCGCCACCGCCCAGCCTTCATTTCTGTTCCGAACACGCCCTGTATATGCGAAATTCGACGTGTCGGATCATTCCTTGGACCGCGTCGTTGTACACGTTGCAGTCAGTGTAGGAATACCCGTATTTCGCCGGCGTAATTTTCTTAAACTTTCGTTTTAGCATATTTCTATTAACAGGACCTTCATTTATTTAAACAAATTCATTTTATATAGGTAATCCCTCCTTAATTGAGTTCAAAATCGCGTGTATGTGAGGAATTGAACGAATTATAGCGAAGTTCTACTTCTGGACGCGTATTATGCGTGACCTTTGTCCTTTCAGCCGATTGGTTCCCGCTATTACTAAGAAACGGTGTCTCGCTTGTTTAGAATCCTTCCTTGTTTGTCAAACGAGAAATGTTGCGCCATTGTCAGAACAAAACTTGCCGTCTCTTGGGTCACACTCTCTTTTCGTAAATATTTTTATTTGTGCGTGCCATTACATCGAAGGGATGTTAGTGCATATCTACGGCTAATTGCCGACTCTGATTAGACCCAGGTGTAAGACAGGAAAACCGCGTATCCCGTGGGTGTCACAGCTTCGCAATAGACCGAGGTAAGTTCCATACGCAGCGACTCTCGGTTTGACTTATGTGTTCGTTTTATTTCATTTCTTATAGGCTTTTCTCGTGAGCTTTTCTCGTGAGCTTTTAGCGTGAGCTTTTATCGTAAGCTTTTAGCGCTTTAATCTGGAACCTACATCAAGAGGTATTTCTCGTTGGGTGCATCGCGAATTACGGCGGTGAAGGCTCCCTCCCTCGCCCCTCTACGCGGAAGCCGGCACATTACAGAGTGCCGCGGCGGCATCGCCGCAAAGACACCGACAAACACGCCGCACATCAAAGGAATAAAGGTCGGAGCGTTTTGATTTCTTTTCGTAGTTTTGAGCGATATTTCGCGGATTTTATTTCGGATCCATTGCTTTAATTTTGTCGCAATAAAACTTGCAACTTATTGCATTCTCTTGCATTTTGTGGCATTAGTGACGATTTGAATTATTTTAAGATAGATATGTAGCGATTTCGGATCCGAAAAGTTAGGTCTATGGTCTTGTTGTGTACTTAGATCGATCGACTTGCGTTGAATTTGTTTTATTTTATTTTTATTTGTGTTTTTAGCAATAAAAGTGTTCATGTTTTGGACGTAACGTGTTTTCTTAATTTTCACGCGATCCCTTTCACAAAAATTAAGTGGCGCCTGTTTTGGTTTGGCCTTCGCGTTTTGGTTAGAGAACCCCCTCCCGTCCCACTGTGCTGGCTGGCAACATTGGAGTAAAGTTTCGCTCCAATGTAAAACTTCTGCCTATCTACGCAGGTAGGTAGCACCATACATGCATGTTGTGAAAATTAAACATACCATCCCTTGTAAACATTGATTTGTCGGTGAAGAGAATGTTATTAACAAAGCTTGGATTGTCCGTCTGTTCCAGGAGTAACCACCGACAAAATCGCATGCGTTGTGGAGGTAATCTGCGGGCATCAGAGCTTGTACTCTTTGAAAATGGAACGGGTAATTGTTCCTCACGAATAATTTGCCAAACAACAAACTGCTCAACTGACACAAAGGATCTGCTATTTGGCAAAGGGCGATCCGGTAACGCTGTGCATACAAATGTCTTGCAGCCAACGCATTTTGACCATATTCGCCATAAATTAAAATCATGTCCACAATAACACTATTGCAAAATTCGGCCATGTTTTCAACACTGCTATCTGCGGCGACGTGAATGAACTGAGTAACTGACCTACTTTAAGAGCCGATGCTGACACACTAATAGCATACTTCTCTGATTACGTAATTACGTAATAAAAATAAACCAGGGACTATCAAACTGTTTCATTATTCGCCGAAAACATTTATTATCTCTAATATTTATTAATTAATTGTTAATTGTAAACTGCTTCATTCTATCATTTTTAATGTCAATTTTCACAGGTTTCAATTTTTGCATGAAGTTAAAAAACAGTCTATATATCTTTAGCTATCTCCTTCTAATTTACGTGAAACAGCCTGGCGACTTTTGTCATATCAAATCATTTCGTCGTATATTTTTTTAAAATCACAATCAGATCTATCCGATCAGCATAATTATAATAAAGAAATGACCTGTAATTCACTTAAATTATTTTATATTTATTTTTTATTTCAGAAAGAATTTTTTTAAAATATCTATTCCATTTTATTTGTCATTGGCCAATATATACTAAGGGGGTCATTCTAATCGAGGTTGCAAGTTACAACTTGGTATGATCTTACTTCCGAGCACTATCGAGACTGCACAACGTTGTATCCTGTTACTACAGAACATTGCCGAGTTGAAGCTTCTTAACAGTTGCTAAGGAGGTACCACCGTTGCTAGGTTGCAAATACAATTAGAATGACCTCCTAAGCTATTAGGTTGTTCGGAAAAAATGTCGTATTATGTCTATAACTTTTTGATTCCAGAAAAGTTAGTTGGAAGATATCATCGTGGAATACAATTGCTAGCAGAAAGATGGCAAAAGGTCACTGATGCAAATGGTCATTATACAGTTTAATCAAAATTTATATACTTATGTATAATTATAAACGTTCTGAATTAAAAAGAAAACGACATTTTTTTCGAACAACCTAATATTTCAAGATAAACTCTTTTTTTTAATTTTTGCTCCAGTCGCAGAAATAAGTTGTCAATTTTCAAGCAGTTTTCTTGCATATAAAAAACAAGCATTCTTAATGTTGTTCATTACCATCTTTTTATAAAGATTTCGTTTATTAATAAAAGCAAATTGTTTCAGAAAACAATTTTCTTCCAAACAAAACTCGAGTTGTCCGTGCTGATATCGATAGAGGTCGAAGCGGATGATATTCGCATTCTGCTCTATTTTTGGTATCTGTGCTAATATATTTAGCACAACAGAGCTGAATTTCTAAAATGATGTGCAAAAGGAGTAATTGGGAAATAATAATAAATTGAGTTGGGTGAGTACCAATTGATAAAATCCTTTTAAACACTTACAAGGATACGTACAAAATCAATAATGATTTCCAGAGAGTTAACTGGATGAAATTAAAATTGCAGTTGTTAATTGAATGAAATTAGTCATCAAATAGTATTAGAAAAATTCAAATTCAATAATGGCCTTAGTGATTAAAATTGCCTAGAGATTACTAAATTGATTTGTAGTAAATTTAATTTAAAAAAATAATTACTTTGTCACGAATACATTTATACAAAACAAATAAAAATACCGCACTGCATATGTTATTTCAAGAATATATTATGTATAGGATTATTTCGTATAAATTGCACCCCCTTATGCAATAAGGAACCAAACGCCAGCTGTAGTTTTGAGTAATAATTTTCGAAAGAAATGTGTATTTATAAAAATTATGACCAGTGCAGATAATAAACAAAATTAATTTTTTTAATGGTTTATTGTCTATACACAGTTGGTCTGACTAAGACTAGGTATACGGTTTATTGTGAGTAAATGAAGGAGAGGCGCATTGAAACTTGTGTGAAAATGAAATAGAGATATTACAATGTTGCGTGCGAAGGTAGGAATGCTGCGGCCGGAGCGTGGCCCGCGTTATCAATCGGCAACGTCGATTGATGTAGCTATTTCGTTTACTCATGCGCTTTCTACTATTCTATCCTTCATTTACTCATGGTAAATGCATAGCCAGTGGTGGCCAGGCCAATACAATATAATGACGTTATCCAAGTACACAAAATAAATATACTTTATCGTATTCTTTATTCGGTGAGTAATTCAGCACGATTGGCGTTTGGTTCCTTATTGGATAAGGGGGTCCAATTACGAGTTTGTTCTTTTTCACTGTATATCATTTTCTTAATAAAACTAGCATTATTTTTTTAATTTTATTTAGGGCTTTAGGGGCTTTATTTTAGCAGCATGTGAAAAATTTCAAGGATTTTATACGTATTACTATTATGTTCTAGTTATCAGAAAAAAAATTTTTCCTGATTTAAAAAATATAAAAATTTTGTTGCAAAAAGCGATCACAGGATGTCGCTAGTTAAACTTTTCATTAAAAAATACAGGTATAACATGTTTATGATTAAATTAAGGCGGCCTGGAAAAAATGTTTAAAAACTGTTTTAATTAGCAAATGATAATGATTTCGAATAATTAATTAATTATCATTAATTAATTTATTGATACTTTTAGCCCCAAATACAGGGTGAATGACAATTGTACCAATAAAAAAAACGCATAAGAAAATCGATGTCACAGATTACGGGAAAAATGTTTAAAAAATTCTTGTGAACAGTTTAAATTAATTAAAAAATTACCCCAAAATGAAGCCCCGGCACTGCGTACAAAATAAGGCGCCACGTTCTGTAAATGCGGCAGTATAATAGGACTATACAGTTTTTTATTGACTACTCGCTTGCACACAATGCGACCTTGACACACATCTCAATTGGTTTTATTACATGTTTAACAGCTAGGGAACGGAAGTTCCTTTTACGCGACGTAATTATTAGTAATTTCTAAAATAACTGGAATTGTGTATGAAATACGAATAATAAATTCGCAAATAATTGTGTAAATAATTGATTGTTAATTCGTGCGGATTATTTACTAGAGCGGAATATATCAGCTGCTTCGTCAAAAAGAAAAAAAATCGCAAGAACTTAAATCTGGTGATCGCAAGGGTCAAATGTACGGTCTTACAGGCAGCTAATAGTAAAACGTTCGTCTCGTTATTGCATGGAAACAATAAAATTATTACAATCTGTTGTTAAAACAACGTCGCTAGTATTATGCGTAATACTAATTGGTAATAAAGAATGATCGCCACAAAAGAATGATTACTTGATTACTTTTGCAAGGATCGCTTAAACGAATCGGTTTTCTCCGAAAATGTGAAACGATTTATTAGACCTGAAGCTCACCGCTCGTTTTTCTGTTTATTAGATTATAAAAACTTTATTATGTACAGCTGTTTTAAACGTCGTTGGTGATATGCGTACAGTTTCTAATGAAATTGCGTTCGTGAATGAATGTAATGGATTACGGGATCATGTTTAAAAAATTCTAAGGAACAGTTTATAATTATTTAAAAATTGAATTCAAAGTGAAAAGAATGCGTACAGTAGAACGAGGAACGATTTACAAGAAGTGCGCAAAAAACCCAGGATGTGGAGTCTTGAATTTCTTAAACTTTTAATAGATTTGTGTTAATAATTCCTCACACACAAAATGAAATTATAATAATTAGCATTCGAAACAGATTACGAATTAGTTTACTGATTTATGTGTTTACCTGTCAGAGCAGATATTCAAAGTGTGGCCGTTGTTATCCTTTGCGTGGATCAATCCACGTCAAGTAATTTGCTGCATGCATTTGTCAAATAAATATTTTCGAATTCGTATTTCACGTTGGGCGTTGACATAAAAACAGAGTTTTGAAATTTCACTTAAAGGTCAAGTTCATGAAGCCACGCTACCGTATAATAAAACTATAAAAAAACTTTTATGACAGCATTTATTTCGTTCATCTGCTTCTCGACTTTTAACCAGAGGCGCGTCCTCCTTTCGAGGCTAATTTTTGATTAATTATTTGTCGAAAACTAAAGTGGAAAGATTTTTAAAACATTTTTCCCATACTTTTGGACATCGCTTCTTATCGTAGTTTCATTTTGTCGGGTTAATTAACAGTCACCCTGTATGTCACAAACGGCTTAGCCAAATATGAACATAGGTACTATCAATGATATTATGTATATATTTTTGAAATCAGGAAAAATTACCTTCCATTTTAGCTTTTTTTATAATTGTTTATATTTATTAGTCATGAAGTGCAAAAGTTGTATTGCACTTGGTTTCATTGTAACTTGTTCATTTTTTTAAATGTTCTTGTTAAACAGTTTCAATCTGATTGAAATCAAAAGAAATGGAAAAGCCGGAAAGTGATTTGGCTTACATAAATGTAACCCATGCAGACCCAATGCGATTATTTCATGAATGGAGAGAAGAAGCAAAAGTAAACAAAGATAATTCGCTTTTAACGTCAGTGATGTGCTTGGCTACTGTATCACAGTAAGAAGACAATTCAAAAAACTTCTCTATTTCTATGTTTTTTTTATTGTAGAGAAGGCGTTGTTAGTACTCGAAATGTATTGGTGCTGAAAATGGACGCAGATGGTTTCATATTTTTGACAGATAGAAGAAGTAATAAATCCAAAGATATAGTACGTAATCTCACGTTCCTTTACATTATGCATTTATAATTGTCTTTAAGGAACACAATTCGAATGTTGCCTCCACTTTTCTTTGGCATTACGCAAAAGAAGGAGTTCAAATAACACGACAAGTGAGTTAAATCGATTTCAGAGGTTGCCGAGTTTCTATACTTCAAAGGTTTCGGCACAGAATACTAATCTATACAGAAGCATCACTCGAGGCGGCACCTTTGATCTTCCGCACAATCTGCCGATGACCTTGGCCATTTAAATCGGTAGTGCAGTAGAGATGCGTGCGTGCTTTGAAAATATTAAGAGATGAGGTGGAAATGGGATTATAATCTACTCTATTAATTTTAAAGCGAGTTCCACTTGTGGCATTGGTGCGCACTCAGAATATCTTTAGGTCTGTTTCTGCAGCAGTCCCTGACTGATCCGAAACTACCAGAACCAAAGTACAAAGTCTCACATTTAACGCAGCTCTTAAAAGCGGTAATTAATTCGACGGGCGAATATATTTAACAGTTTTAAACAAGTCCGGAACGCTGCAGAAACAGACCTATTTTCATGCACCTAATAAAACATATTTGATATTTTTCGAATAAAAATTTGTACTTGCAACCCTTATAAGCACAAGCGGTACCCCAGTTCCTTTTCTCTGCTACACGTTTATCGCTCATTTCAGACATTTTTACTATAAATGTTATTCGGTTATAATTATTATCAAACTTTTCTCTCGATTCTTACGTCGCACTTGGGCAGTTCTCGTTACGAAATTTTACTCCGCCATGCTTCTGCATAGGCAAATTTATCCATCCTGTGTTAACTCGAGGGTAACGCATTCTTTTTTCTCTCTCGCGTTACGCCTACAAGCAAGGCGTCGAAGGAAACGCGCGAGTGTTGCCGAGTGGACACGAAAGACCTTTAAACTGGTAGTGCTCTTCTTACTCTTTCTAATTATGAAGCTCCTTTTCAAGTGACGCTTCGTTTAGATTAGTCTTCTGTGGTTTCGGGCCAAATTCAGAAACATCACTCACACTCAGTGTAGCCAACTCGCACCCTACACCTCCGCTCGACTGAAATTGGAATAGCGGCAATTGACGGTCTACGCAACACGCCAGCGTCTACGCAGCTTACATTGGAGGGAGATTTAGGGAAATTTACAACTCAGTTGGTAGCAATGCTGGACCACACAAAAATTTAACTCTATTTGGTTAACACTAAGCTCTTATCTACATATAGAGTTGGCAACACTGCTCACACTCAACTCCACAGATTTATCAAGTAGCCAGATTCCCTGTAGAGAAAGAGGAATTGATATTAACTTAAGAGTGAGATGGTAAATACACCCGTTTAAAAAGCATTGCTCGTCCTATGTCACGTGACATAGGCTTCGATTGACATCCTTGTCGGATACATGAGCCAAAATTACTCACAGATATTCGCTATTTCACTCACATGTTGATATCAATCGAGAATGCAGCAAACATAAGGCACTGTTCATCTACCCTTTACCAGATCATTGCTCAACTCATATTCAAACTGACAGTTTCATGTTAAATGTGAAATTCAGAAAAGCTTTAATTTTGATTTTAATGATTTTTTAACTTTCTGTCGTAAATCATTTGGTTATACGAGTAAAATACAGGGTGTCGCTAAATTCGGTGGACATGGCTTAACCACAGATTCCTGGGCTCAATATAAGATGATTTAGCTCAACTTATCTATATCCAAAAGTGCTTCGTTAGGTCGGTATTCTGCTTCAAAGTTGTTGAAAAAAAAGTTAATTTTCTTATAACAAAAGAACGCTTGAATTAATTTGGATGATAGTTGGTACGATGATCAATAGTAAGGTAAGTCACATTTTCAGATGGTTTGAGTAATTTACATTGGGTCGCTAATGTGAGAAACAGGGTTGTCATAGAACAGATATTACAATAACTAGGGCTGGGTCGAAGTATCGATATATCGATACGTATCGATACGCCAGCTGTATCGATACACATTTTCAGCTGTATCGACGTATCGCATATCGATACGTATCGAAATATCGGATATCGAATATCGATACGTATCGAAATATCGATACGAATCCAAGTATTTCATATCGAATATCGATACGTATCGAAATATCGGATTTCTTATCATAAGTTTAAGCAATAACGTTAAACTAAATTCATTTTATTTTACCGTTTAGAAGATATTTAGTTTATTTCAATTTTCTTGAGACTTGAAAAACTGGTCTTACCCGGTTTTTGCACCAAAGTTTTAAACCTCTGTTCAATATTTCGAAACGTATTGATGTATCGATACATATCGATCCGATATTTCGATACATATCGATACGTATCGTAGCCAATACTCGATACGTATCGATATTCGATATATCGATACGTATCGATACAGAAATCGTATCGAAATTCGATACACAATTTCCCGTATCGCCCACCTCTAACAATAACTCTCTTGAGGTTAGGAAGGTAACATTAATTAGTCAATTTTTAGAATGAAGCGTTCATTAGGAAACTTTTTAAAATCTTTGTAATTTTTGATATTTCTTACGATTTAGTTATAAAATGGAAAAATCTAAAAGGTTGCAGCGTTTCTTATTGAAAACAGGTACACTATAATAGGCTGTATAGAAAAACAAATACCTGCTACATGCATCAATATTTTTTTTTTAAGTAGAGGCATTCATTAGTGAACTATTTTCATCTTTGCAATTTTTGATAGGTGTTACAATTTTGGTTACAAATTAGAAAAAGCAGCCATTTGGATCTTTCTATTTTTTTACTAAACTACACCAAGTGTCAAAATTTGCAAGGAGGCAAAAACGTTCACTAATGTATTTGTTCTTCGTGTATGGGCTACTTTTTTCAATAAGAGGCGCTGCAGCCACTTAGATTTTTCTATTTTGTGACTAAACCGTAAGAAGTATCAAAAATTACAAAGACACAAAAAGGTTCCTAATGAACCCTTCTTTCTAAAAACTTATTAGCTAAAATTATCTTCATAACTTAAAAAGTTATCGCGAAATCTGTGTTGTGGTACCTCGTTTCTCGCACTAGCTGTCAACTCCAAATTACTAAAACCATCTGAAAATGTGACTTACCTTCCCGTAGGTACTCATGCCAAATATCATACAAATCGGTTCAAGCGTTCTTTTGTTATAAGAATAATTAACTTTTTTTTCAACAACTTTGAAGCAGAATACTTAACGAAGCAATTTTGGATATAGATAAATTGGGTTAAATCATCTTCTTTTGAGCCCAAGAGTCTGTGGTTAAGCCATGTCCACGGAATTTAGCGACACGTTGTATAAAAGTAAATTTCGATTTCAAATAACCTAGAACGTTAAGTTCGAGTGTGAGTGGTGTTTCTGAATTTGGCCCTTAGATTCGCGTCCAAGGATATCTTCATGAAATCGATCAAGAAAAGTGCGAAGGGATTTATAATGAAATGCCATTGTTTGCAAAGATTAGGTCTCATATTTGTCATCAGGATCAGGAAGTAGATTGGGATGAATTGAAAAAAATTCACGATGAAGTTCTCAATGATATGATTTGCAATGATGCTAAATTGCCTGTACCAATTCATGAGTAAGTATCTACTGAACACTGAAATTTTAGTATGGTATTTTTTGGGGTGTTCTGAAAATAATACATTATAGTATTAATTATAGTAAAACGTAATAGTGCATTTGATATACCTATTTTTCTATTATTCTGTATAGTGGACTAGCGCTGAGTGCAAGACTCTTAATCAGTCACTAATAAGCAGGGCTTCGAACCGTAATTTTTTTGTTCCGGTTTTCGTTCCGGTTCAATAAAAAATATATATATCAGTCCGGTTCCGGTTTTCGTTCCGGCAAAAATGGCGGTTTTTTCCGGTTTTCGGTTCCGTTCCGAATGATTAATTTTTAAATTTTTTAATATTTTTATTTATATTAAAAATGTATTATCGCATTAAATTCTCTTCCATGTTAAGACGAGTACGACTACACTACGAGGCTCCGCAAATGAGAAGGTGTTAACGTGTGTGTCTGAGCATGTTTCGAACCGAAATGAACAGATTTTTTTTTCGGTTCAACTCCGATTTTTGTTCCGACAAAAATATGTAACTGTTTTTTCGGTTTTCGGTTCAGCTCCGGTTCGAAGCCCTGCTAATAAGTCCGGCGTCCAAAATGCAGCATTAATTTTGGTACTGACCCATATAATGCAAATAAATAATTATTAAGTTAAATACTACATAAAATTTGAAAATTTTCTGTAACAAAAGTTAAAAGGTGAGGAAAATGATTTTCATTGGAACATCAAAAACTTCTTCTTCTTGCTTTTAACTTTGCGAAAGTATTGTTTAAAAACTTTTTTTTTCATCAAAAGACAACTACATTACTCTCTAATTTTCAGTACCTACTTAACAGATCTTTTTTGACCAACACTGCTTCTCAAATAATTCTTTAATAGGAACTTTCTGCAATGATATTTATTATTAGAATAATAGGAAGCAAGGATGTAGTGCAGCGTCATATTGAATAGGACGGCATTGTCTTTAATATAAGGGAGAGAAAGATAAAATGAGCATCCTCTAAGAGTGACAAAGATCACACGATACCAATACCACGTGGTTTGGATCAAATTCGAAATTTCTTATATAACTTCATTTAAAATTTGAGTTTAATACGCATTTTTAATCAGATATGAGTTTCAATGGATAACTGAAGAAATGATACAAATTAAAACCATCTTAAAAATAAGAAATTTAGTTTAGCAATGAAAAGTATAAAATTAAAGAATATTGAAATGTATAGTGAAATTCACGGAACTTGAGCGCTGCGTAATCAATCACCGAAGCAGGAACCGACAATTATTTCAATATTATTTCTTTGTTAACGGTGAATAAGAAAAAAGGACGGAGTTATGATTCATAAGTCTGATGATGCAACACCAGACAATGACGCAGGGGCCTTCTCTTATGAATAAAACTATAAGTAAATAATAAACACAAATCTTGATAAATCTCAAGTAACTTAAAACCGAGAAAATAACTTCACAACAAAGTCACAATTTATGCATTACCGCACTTAAAACGATCTTTTCATACCCTACATGCATAAAATTATTTATTTCAATGAAATAAACTAAGCTTCAGTCTATCTAGCATATTGCCGTGTCATGTATCCGTAAGTATAAATTTTCTTTCAAAATACATAGTTGCTACTTCTCAAATGAATCTCACTGATTTATTTTAAGTGAACATATAAATTTTCTTATTAGAAAATAATGTTTCACTCAAACATACGATGTTCATTTCAAGAAAGAATATTGTTAAAACAAAAAGAATTCTTTAAATTAAAATAATCAACCAAACAAATCAGTTTATTTCCTTAAGATCACTCGTAAATTTGCAGCAATAGTATATTACATAACGAGAGTAAATAGCAAATTATGCACGGTGGAAAAGTTGCGCAGCGGCGAATGCAAGTAATTCCACAAGTGCGTAATTGCTTTACAACTCGAGTTTTGTACTATACTTTATCTATGACCACAAAAATTACCTTCAAAGAATCAGCCATGACACTTGCAATTTCGACGACTGTCAATCTAATGTGATGCGGCTATGTAGATCTAACTACAAGCGTGCGTAAAGTAGGTGTGTTGTGCGTTTTTCTTACTTTACGCACGACGTTTGTAAACACCGGCTTACTTAGTTTATATGTTGTACGTAATTCGTCATTTACAGTAGTGGTCGTAGATAAATATATTTTCTGGAAAGAAATATTTATACAGTTGTAGGAAAATAAAAATCAAGAATAATTTTTTTTTGGTTTTGAAGCTTCACTTTTTCCGTGTACTTAACGTGGGATGTAAAAAGATTGTCAGTTGTCATGGAAATAACATAAACACAAGATTTTTTAAACGGATGAGAGAGATACAAAATAGGTTAAAAATCGTGAGCGAGAAACGCTCCAGATGCATCCGACGTAAACTCTGTTCACAAATTAAAAGACCACTGGCGATGTTGCCTTGTGAAAAGTACAACCGGCAACAGTGTCCTAGTTAGAAATTTGGTAACATTTTGGCATTTAAAATATTTTTCTGCTTTCGAGGCATTGAAATGGCTTGTTAAAATGAATATAAATGTAAACAATATAATAATAAATTTGATTTGACAAATTACTTTGACATGAAACTTCAAATACCTTGCCGACCTTGCTATTTTGATAATGTTTTATAGGGGACTTATGTTTTATACCAACATAATGCAGCAGGTGGTGATTTTTTAATTTGTGAACAACGTATATAATTCTTGAACGCAACAAGAGAGTGTGTGATCTAGGTGTGTGCTACGGACCACATACGGACACTTATCTATCAGTGACTTGTCAGCAGCTGCCGAATTATTCGTTGGTTAGCTAATTTGATGGCTTTTATAATGGAATCCACTAGAAATTTAGTGTATTGTGCCAATGTGCACAAATACTACACTGTAACCGCAATTTTAAGGCATAAGAATTCCTACGAATCGGGAAAATTCCCACGAATTAGCAACATTGATTCCCGATAAATATTTGTTTACATATCAACGTGTGACGTCATTTGATATGGAAACAAATATAGCCAATAGCATTGCGTTTCGTTTTGTGACCCGGTTATTCAAAAATTTTAATGGAAAAATCCTCTATTAAAAAAAAGATACCAAATTGTATGAAATAAAATTAGCATCATCAAGTTTTTAGTTCATTATATACATAGTAAGTAAAAAGATATTTCAGATGAATCTCGTTTACATGCATATTCCATATTGTTTTTAATATATCATATTAATCATATCATTTCATGTTATATGTATAGTCGTGCGCAGCTTAAGTGCTACAACTTTACAGTTCTGTGAGCCTTGTATCACAAAGTTTTAAGGGTGAGATTTGCGTGCAGGAGGTGCATTTTAAGCGCGCATGACTGTACACTAGTAGCCAACTTAATCGTTACGATACGAAGGACACGTAAGACGTACATTTTTAAATAATTGCACAGCATGTTAAACGTATCCAATTCAAAAATATATGTTTTTGTTTACAGAGTCGGTTACAAATTGATACCGAGCAGCATGGAATTTTATTACGCTTATGACAAATGCATAGCAGATAGAGTGAAGTTTACTCTAATAAACAAGGAATGGAAATATTGCCATTTAGCAGCTTAGTATAATTGTACCTAAACATATACAGTTTAATATAAACGTCCAAAAACTTGTATGTTCTTTCACTACCCTTAATTGTTTTTTGTGTTGTGATAAAATTTGATTTCACCACCCTCAGCCCTCAGTTTAGGACCGTACACCAGGGACAACCGGTTCGCGTGGCTGAAATATAACTCTAGACAGGTTATTAATTTTCTCACAGTCACGGCAAGCGCCGTAGTGTAAGGTTTACCAGTGATTTCTTTTGAATGCTTTTTTTTTATAAATTGGTACCCACCAATTTGCGTATTATTTTGAGCGTATTAACTGTGTGATAAACAAACAAATTATCAGATCAGTGCCGGCATCCGCTTCAACTGACGCATTTTATTGATGCTGCGCGAGCGGAGTTGTAAAATAAAAAGTATCCTCTGGAGATGGCTGAAAATAGTGTACCCTGTTTCTTGATTTTGGAAGATGGAAGTGTGTATTCGGGAAATTCATTTGGTGCCAAAAAACAAGTTGATGGTGAAGTAGGTAAGCGAACCACGTGTCGCGAGGTTATCCTTGGCATTGAATGAAGTGAGCATGTGCAAGAGAAAGAAATTGTTAAACTTTGGCGCGTAATCATTCAAAATTGATAACTAGGGATCCGAATTTTATATTTTCTTCGGTTAATTTCGAACAAGGCGGCATGGCAGCGTGCTTGTTTGTATAATGCGGTCCAAATGTATTCACACACCAAAATATCGGAGTACCTAGTCTGAACGAACAATTAACAATAAGGTTCAATTTCGAACTGGTTTAAATATTGCTAATCGAACGAATAATACATTTGAACCCCGTCGTACATAATGCATTAAATCCTCCCTCTAGCGTTTTGCGTTACACCTTGTTCGTAATTACGAACAAGGTGTATTATAAACATAAGAACCATAGGGATCCGAATTTTATATTTTGTACGATTAATTAATCATATAGGTATATTAATTTAAAATGAGCAGAAAAATTACTCTATATTTTCTCTTACAATTTTTTAGTTTCATTTAAATCATTTTTTTTCGGAGGTGACCTTTTACAACAAATGTAACAGAACAGTAATATGTCATAAAGACGTATCATTGATTGTGTTTATTTCAAATCATTTTTTTTATAACTTTCTTTGAATTATTTAGCTGAGAAAATAAATTCATTTACTAAATAATGCTTTCTTTTTTATATAATTTTTTGGGGTGCTTTCTTTAATTGTACGAGGGGAGTATAGATTTGATCTGGACTTTCTTATACAACGATAACAATAACACAAAGTTAATGAAAAAAGCTTTATTTTTCAAAATAATGTCCTTTCTTTAATATATGCTTTTCCCAACGATCGTCGATTAGGCAACTTGCAGATACCGACAGAGAAGAATTCTTTTGGTTGTCTGTAAAGCCAATTTTGCACCGCTTCTGTTACGTACTTACCCGACATAAATTTCCTGCGTCTCAAGTACCTGCTAATAGGCCTAAACAATGAATTTGTAGTTTTTCGATCAATTAAGAAATCTGTTAAAATTGGATGGTGAATATCCCAAAATCTGAAAATAATATTATTAAACATGTAATGACTTGTATGATTGATTTACATATGTTATACGTAGAAAGATCTGCATAAACTTTAAAATACAAATTTCAGAAATATTTGTCGCAAGAAAATGCCTGCAGTGTCTGACTATAGAAATAATGAATAACTGAAAATCTTTTTTAATTTTTGTGATTTTAAGATCCAGTATTAGCATTAAGTATCGATTTATTCCTATGGTAACAATTGTAAACACAATTGGCAATATAAACTGTGGCGTTTAAAGCCCGGTTTTTCAATTACAAGTTAACTTTAACTTTCGGTTTATTTTCATAGTAACAATTATGAAAGCAATTGTTTCTGTGGCAACAAACTAATGGTTAAAGTTTACTTGTGATTGAAAATTTAACTTGCATTTATAATATTGAACCTTAAATGAAGATATCGTCATAAATCCTTGACTTAGGTTACTAAAAATAGAAATATCGCTTAAAAACACACATTTATTTTTTACATTACGTTTTTAGTGGAAGCACTTTCTGGTCCAATGAAAATTATCGCAAAATTAGTAATTGTAATTGATCGGATAACTCGTAAAATTAATGTAAATGTCGACGTTTCGCTGTACGATGATAGCTTCAGAATATGTACTATCGGGGCCTTAAAATTTCGCACGATTTTTTATCAAGTAGCCAGAATTTCTCTAAAATTTAGTTTTGTAGAACAAGCTCTTTCCTCAATTTTGACACTAAAGACATTTAACTAAATGTCAGATTGTTTGATTATATTTTAAGAACAGCAGGATAATAAAGTATTAGAACTGAAATAACAGAATAAAAGTAGTGACCAACCATCTTCTAATTTTGCGATTGCAAAACCCTTCTTTCCTTCAAAAAGTACATGATTTAGCATTGTGTTGCTACAACTTTAGCATTACATTTGAAATCTGACGTTTAAAATGATTATTTTTGACAAACCGCCAAAGAAAGCGACATTTACAGCGGAAAATTAAATCGTGCGAAATTATAAGGCCGCGATAGTACATAATAAATAAAATAAGTATCGTGAAGGAGCTGTCAACGTACAGCGAAATGTCGACCTTGGGCGCGTTCAGTGGACAGCAGCTGTTGTATGTTGACTATCACCGTGATGAGTAGGTACGCTGTATAGCAGGAGCTGTCAATCCAGTGAACGTGCAGCTGACCATCCATCAAAACATTGGGTGGTATGCATTAAACGAAGTAGCTGCTAATACTTCTCAAATTAGTATATTCTTCGAAGTATCTTCTATTACATAAAGTACCTACTGCAGCTCTGAAGCATATACTACGAAAGCAAAGTTTATACTATAGCACGTAGTAAATACTACTGCAGCGTAGTATTTACTATTAAAATGAATCTGAGGCTTTGAAGTAGATACTACAGTAGGTGCTTCTACTGCGAAGTAAGAACTTCTATGTGCTCTTGTGCTTTAGTATCTACTAGATCGCATAGTAAATACTACGTTACTATAGTAGGTACTTCACTTTTGAAGTAGGTGCTTGAAGTAAAAAGTGAGCAAATAAAAATCAGATTAGAGTAGGTGGTGCAAAGAAAATGTATGTCTGTGATTAACTGAATTAATTAATGTAATACAATCATGGACTGTCAAATTTATTGACTTTTTATTTAATCACAGACATACATTTTCTTTGCACCGCCTGCTCTAATCTAATTTTTATTTGCTCACAGGTTATTAGCATGTACTTCGTTTTATGCATATCACCCATTATCTGTTAAAAGATTAAAAAGAGTAAATCGTTGATAATTCTTCAGAACCACAAATTTAATCAGAGTCTTTTACAGCAACCGGTTTCGGCATAAGCCATCATCAGGCTGACAAACAGCACCACATCCGAGTTCAGCGTCAAGTCCCACACTGTGGGACTTGACGCTGAACACTGAACACTGTAAAAGACTCTGATTAAATTTGTGGTTCTGAAGAATTATCAATGATTTACCCTTACACTTAACCACAAAATATCTAGAAGCTCCTAATCTTGGAGATTAAAAATAATTTGTTATACAATTTTCAACAAACAAGAATCTACTTTAATAAATATTTTTAAATTTCTTGCCATCAGAATTGCGTATTAAAGGTTTACTGGATAAATCAGTTATACAAAACTTTTTCCATTATGATGCGTCAGAAATAGTAATTAAAAGTCAATATGCTTCGAAGACTTCGTCAACTCAGGTAATTTATGTATCGTATACGTATACATATTAGGTTAGATGGTTAGAATTTCTGAAAATATCAAACCGCTGACTACGACAGCGGCTAAAAGTTACTTTGCTTAGAATACTCAGCTGCTGCCACTCTTTGATCACTCAACGAAGTCGTTCAGTGGCATCGCTGTCACATCAACTCAGCAAGCTGCTGTCCGCTGAACGCTAGGGTGGGTCAAAAAACCAAACTTTGAGATAATCTTACCTAATAGCAAAATTATGTTGTCTTTTAGTGATATTATAACACCTACGAAATATTTTTGAATTTAATTAATATTTAGAGGGTGCGCCTTACGTTTGAATTTTTGAAATTATACAAGAAAGGCCATATAGTATGCCATGAAAACTTCGTATTTTTAATAAGAGTAATAACAGATTTATCATCGAAACTGTATACTAAAAGGGCAAGAGAAGGTGGATAAAATTAAAACTCGAATCTCGCAGCAAAATGCCTACATTCGATAGCAAGAAAGGCTTCAATATTGAATGATTTTCATGAATTTTGCTGTCGTATTCTTTTTCTAATTATTAATAAATGATTATTTTATTCTAAAAACCCTATTTTTCTTGAGACATTTATGTAATATGACTACCAGAATATATTCAAGTTGTTCGTATTTCCAAGACAAAGCGCAACCTGATGATGATGTGCTATTTACTTTAAATTCTAGTACTACACTGTTTTCATGTAAAGGCAATATAATTTTGCTATTAGAAATCAAAAGCGCAATATTCGTTTTTTTCCATACAAAAATGACCCACCCTACTGAACGCGCCTAATTTATATTGATCTTACGACTTGTCCGATCAATTACAATTACAAATTTTGCGTTTACACGTGTACAACATTTTATGTGCATACATTTAATTTTTAAGAAACACTGTAAATCTCCTAATGTTTTGAACTTTATGAATGGCATTATATATGCAAAATACAATTTACGTGTTTTGTACTTTTAAAAGCTTCGAAGTTATGATGTCTTATTAATTGTTTTTGTGCAATTGTTTAGACAATACTTATTTAATGATAGTTTTACCTTTTATTCTGAATTGACATGGAGACGATGAATGGTCGTGTTCAGCTAACCGCAGCGCTGCAGCGTTTTAATAAAGCGTAAACCTGAACGGGGTACATGTGACGTCATTGCTTGCAGCGCTTTCTTCAAGCGGCCGCCATTAATCAAGCGTAGTCTTTATATGCTACATTGTAGCGCTGCATTACAGCGTAAGGAATTCATAACCTCTACAACTGAATGCAGTTCAGGTAATTTAAAGCGCTACAACTTTAAGCTGTGCTGCAACTAATTTTCTGCCTGAACGCGACCAATACTTAATGTAAATAAATGTTCCGATTTTTTGCGAACGCCTATTGGCAACACTGTTAACGAAGTAGATTTTTTGCTTTTAGACTATTCGAGGCTTGTCACAATAGCTGTTTTCCCGTTACCCACTTTGTGCACGCAAACGAGCTCAATAGCCCAAAAATTCCCGAAGCGCACTTTCCAATTGACATTTCAATGTTCGTGTTTTACGCTCAGTATGTCATTCCCCTGCTCCCTCAAGCACCACCTATTATTTTTGAATTCTGCCCTGATACGGTGTCTACAAGATGATTACAAAACAAATACGTGTTATTGAAAAATAATTACTGTCAAATATTTTAACAAAACACTTAATTTGAAAAATTTTTAAAATTCATTTTCAATTTTTATATGTCACCCCTCTACAAATACGTTCCCGTAAGTTTGTACTCGAAGCTCATGGGTTTAAAACTCAACTGTGTTTAGTGCGCAAAATTCAGAGCTAACGGGAAAACGTCTAATAGTGTTAATGTTAATAGTAATGTTAGTTAGATCATGGTGGCGTATATTCATTGGTGGATGTTATTAAAGATGTTAAACAACCAGAAAATTTCTGGATTTCATCAACATCTTATGTTAACATAACTGCTAACATATTATTGTGAACATTCTATACTTCTATCATCATTTTCTGGTTATTACCATTATAACATTACGTTACCATTAACATTAACACTATTGTGAAAGGGCAGTAAGCCATAGTTATATATTGCAATTGCAACCCTGGCTCAAACTGCACAAAATCGTTAAGTCAATGCACAATGAGTCCGAATTAACAATTTTTGGCCAAAATTCTGAAACTTTTGAAACTTATTCAGAATTGGCTCGTGATTACCGGAAAAATAATTTAAAAAATCTCTGATAAAATAGGGTACTTTTCAAGGGGTTGAAATTGAAATAACAGGAGAAAATTGCAAAATTTCGGATTGATATACAGCGTGTCGCTAAATTCCGTGGACATGGCTTAACCACAGATTCCTGGGCTTAATATAAGATGATTTACCTCAACTTATCTATATCCAAAACTGCTTCATTAAATAGGTATTCTACTTCAAAGTTGTTGAAAAAAAAGTTAATTTTTCTTATAACAAAAGAACGCTTGAATTAATTTGGATGATATTTGGTACGATGATCAACAGTAAGGTAAGTCACATTTTCAGATGGTTTTAGTAATGTACATTGGGTCGCTAGTGTGAGAAACAGGGTTGCCAACGAACAGATATTGCAATAACTCTCTTGAGGTTAGGAATTAATTAGGCAATTTTTAGAATGAAGCATTCATTAGGAAAATTTTTTTAATCTTTATAATTTTTGATATTTACGATTTAGTCACAAATTGGAAAAGTCTAAGAGGTTGCAGCGTTTCTTATTGAAAACAGGTACACTATAATAGGCTGTATAGAAAAACAAATACCTGCTACATGCATAAATATTTTTTTTTCAAGTAGAGGCATTCATTAGTGAACTTTTTTTCATCTTTGCAACTTTTGATACGTGTCATAATTTTGGTCATAAATTAGAAAAAGCAGTCATTTGGATTTTTCTATTTTTATACTAAACCATAACAAGTGTCAAAATTTGCAAAGACGCAAAAACGTTCACTAATGAATGACTCTTTCTAAAAATAAAATAGTTATCCATATAAAATGTATTTGTTCTTCATCTACTACTGGACTACTTTTTTCAATAAGAGGCGCTGCAGCCACATAGATTTTTCTATTTTGTGACTAATCCGTAAGAAGTATCAAAAATTGCAAAGACACAAAAAAGTTTCCTAGTGAACACTTCTTGCATTTCTTTCTAAAAACTTCTTAGCTAAAATTATCTTCATAACTAAAAAAAAGTTATTGCGAAATCTGTGTTGTGGTAACCCTGTTTTTCACACTAGCTGTCTACTCCAAATTACTAAAACCATCTGAAAATTTGACTTACCTTCCCGTAGATATTCATGCCAAATATCATACAAATTGGTTCAAGCGTTTTTTGTTATAAGATTAATTAACTTAACGAAGCAATTTTGGATATAGATCAATTGAGTTAAATCGTCCTATATTGAGCCCAGGAGTCTGTGGTTGAGCAATGTCCACGGAATTTAGCGCTGTATAATTTGGCAACTGAATTAAGAAAAAAATAGTAGAAAAATCCCTTTCTTGAAATAGGGTGTTTTTTAGGGGGTGAGAGTCGAAATAAGAGTAAAATTTTAACATTTCGAATACATATAAGCTTTCTAGTCGCCTTCTAAATGAACGAAAAAATAGTAAAAAAGAATCTTTTATGACAACCCAAAACAAAACTGAATAAAAATCCAGGGATCGAGAGTCGTATCAAATTTAACATATAAATTCAAGGAAAAATAAGAAAATCCCACACTCGAAATAAGATTCACGATCGAATGAAAGTGTGGTTCATAAACACGTTTTAGAAACTAAAGTTTTTATTATTGAGTTCAATAATAACTTTCATAGTCACTGTGTGCTTCACTCGAATCACTTTCGACTTCAGATGAGGTTGAGATATTCATTTATTCGTCGTCAGGTGTCGATGTGCCTGGTATTTCTGGGGCAACAAGTAACTACTTGAGAACTTCTGCAGAAAGGCTAGTCTTTCTTCTTGACGGAGGTAGTCGTAAGCTAGTTATGAAAGGATCCCACGAAACCAAAAGCAAGTACAACAAATCTTCATTAGTCACAATTCTTGAATTTTTTCTAGTGTGTTCCTTTCTATAATGCTTGAGGTCTTTATTCCTTGATTCTTGCGCCTCCTCTGACAATTTCCCTATTGGTAGAATGACATGAGTGATAACTTCTGCACCATAAACTAGCACTTTGTGTACGCTAGCTGGCATATAGTACCATGGATACTGTTGCGTGTATAAAGCAAATCTTTCTTTGCAATATTTTTCGAACACCGATGCATCAATTTTGAAGCCCGATGAAAGCGATTGCAAAATAACACCGAACCGTCTGACCAAATCAACATTTAATCTTGTTATCTTGACCGAATCTTCATAACTCTTAAAAAACCCACGCGTTGTATTACTATCGTTCGATGTATGTATCGTTCTTCCGCTCGATCTTTGCAGTTACGTCAGAAAATTATCGACTCAAAATGACAAATTTATAAATTCTATCATTGTTTTAACATACGTATTAGATAAGGATAAAAGATTATGTTGATTTCGTTTCTCGAATCGGTAAAGTGTGACGTGACTGCAAAGATCGAGCGGAATTTCCATGACAACGAAAAAATTTTTTTTTGTTTTTTAATTTGCAAAGCTCTGTATCGTGTATTTTCGTTCTAACCAAGTAATTCGAGAAAGCAACTTCTTTGGTTGTACTTTGGTGCACTTCTTGCGTTTTTTAGCGTAGTTTCATAAAACATTTTTTTTAATACGCTGATACCAAATAGAGGGTTATTTTGTTAAATACTTTATCAACTCTTGCAATGAAATTTGGAATGACATGTTGCAGCTTAACTGAAAAAATAAGCCATCACCGGTATACAAGTGTTAATATAAAAACTTTACACACTTTAGCACGTGATAGCAGAGAACAAAACAAAAAAAAATTGTAATAAATCCAGGTTCAATATTCAATGATATTTGAAATATGGTTTAATTAAAAAAGAATCAAACAATCAATAACGAATTTAACACTAAAATTATCACAGAGGATGTTCGAACTATCGTCCTTGCCCTAGCTGTTGTAAACAAAGTTGCAGTCGCCGTCGAAGAGATTCGCGCACTTGATTGAAAGCAACTTGATTTTTCAGTGCTGACAAGCGTTTACAACTCTCTGCTCTCTGCCAAAGTTCATCTTCTGTATTAATTTCTCTGGCATAAACAATTACTTTTAAATAAGTTCCGTTAAAAAAAATAATTTACGACCTAATGAAAATCACATGCTGTAAAAATGTTAATAAACCAAAGTGCAACCAAAGAAGTTGCTTTCTCGAATTATTTGGTCGCATTATTATTATTATTATTATATTATTATCATATATCAAGTATACAGGCTGAGTCCAAAAAGACGCCTACGCGAATAGTGTCGGTGTTTATTGTCGTATTTGAGCGGTCAAAAAATAAAATGAAATGGCAGAAAAAACTCTACAATATACCACATCTTGCGTCTTTAAGACATTTAAGACAGCTGCATGACAGCTGTCAACTTTTGTTTTTTAAATGCAATGGTATAATTGCAGTAATAAATTTCAAAAGAACATTTTTTTCTGCGTTCAATGATGTGCTGCAATAAACACTTATTTTTCAAAATAACAGAAAAAAAATAAAAAGAAATAAATTAATTATTAACATGAAATGACGTAATAAACAGTTATTGAACAATAAATGATACCTGTTTCAAGGTAAATAGGGTAGTGTCTATAAGTACTTCCCCACAGAAAAACAAATGA
This sequence comes from Dorcus hopei, assembly GCA_033060865.1. Classification (NCBI taxonomy): domain Eukaryota; kingdom Metazoa; phylum Arthropoda; class Insecta; order Coleoptera; family Lucanidae; genus Dorcus; species Dorcus hopei. Next base: position 37,279,366 of record CM065424.1, read on the forward strand.
CAATAACTGTCAACATTTTGTATTTGTTTTTGCTGACCATAAAAAGAATGTTGACAGATATAGTCATTTGTTTGCCTATGAAGAAGTACTTATAGATACTACACTATTTACCGTAAAACAGGTATCATTTATTGTTCGGCAACTGTTTATTACGTCATTTCATGTTAATAATTAATTTATTTCTTTTTGTTCTTTTCTGTTACTTTGAAAAATAAGTGTTTATTGCAGCACATCAATGAATGCAGAAAAAAATGTTCTTTCGAAATTTATTACAATAATTATACCATTGCATCTAAAAAACAAAAGTTGACAGCTGTCATGCAGCTATCTTAAACGTATTAAAGACGCAAGATATAGTAAATTGTAAAGTTTTTTCTGCCATTTCATTTGATTTTTTGACCGCTCAAATACGATAATAAATACCGACGCTATTCGCGTAGGCGTTTTTTTGGACTCAGCCTGTATACAAAAAGGATAGATATACGGAGTGTCCGTTAAAGAATGGGCCATACTGCAAGGGTGGCTTCTTTGGATTAAAACAAATCGATTTAGATCAATTTATCTTAGTACAATTTTGCTTCATTAAAAAGTTATGGCCTTTCAAAGATAATTTTTTTATATCAATATTTTAGCAAAACTCGCTCATTTTTGGAGACATTTAATTGTAATTTGGTATTTAGAGGTTCCTTGTACTGCTGAATCTGAATATCTGCTTATTTTTAACGTAACGTATAGAGGGCGCTCTAGAGACCCTGACATTCTCTTGTATATTGTCGTACTTTTTTTTACATGAATATTTTTAAAATATGTTTCGTTTTCTTGAAACGATATTTAATTTACTTTAAAAAAGGCATACTTGTTACATGTCGCTAAAGTACACCAGTTTTGAGAAAAATGGCTTTGAATGTGAAAATGTTGAATACTTACTACACCAGTAACGCTACTTCAGGATGAAAAGACAATTACCTAAAGTTGCACTACTTCGTAATTTACTTAAAGTTGAAAAAATTTTACAATTCCACATTTAAATCAACGGTACATTACGTAAAAAATTCTTATTATGTTTGCTATGGCCGCGTATTTCACTCATAGTTTAACTTTGAACTCCAGATTACTCCCTTAGTAACAATTATAAAAACAGTTGTTCCCATGGAAATAAAGTGAAGATTAAAGTTAAACTGTAACTGAAATACGGGTCTATGTGCCTGATTCAATGTAGACCTAAAACAATAATATTCAGCATTATCATATTCAAAGCCATTTTTCTCAAAACTGGTATACTTTAGCGACATGTAACAAGTATACCTTTTTTAAAGTAAATTAAAAGTTCTTTCAAGAAAATGAATATAATTTAAAAAATATTCACGTTAAAAAAAGTACAGCAAAAAACAAAAGAATGTCAGGATCTCTAGAGCGCCCCCTATATGTTACGTTAAAAATAGGAAGATATTCAGATTCAGCAGTACAAGAAACCTTTAAATACCAAATTACAATTAAATACCTCTAAAAATTAACGAGTTTTGCTAGAATATTGAAATAAAAAAAATATCTTTGAAAGGCCATAACTTTTTAATGAAGCAAAATTGTACTAAGATAAATTGATCTATATCGATTTGTTTTGATCCAAAGAAGTCACCCTTGAAGTATGGCCCATTCTTTACCGGACACCCAGTACCTATATACTGAGATAAAGATAAAGGTCAGAGATAAAAAGAGACATCATAGAAAAAAGCAATTAATAAAATTCGGAATAACAGGAAGAGAAAAAGAAGTCACGAAAAGAAATCATCAAGGGAGTAGCAGTTTCTCTTAAATAGATATAATTTTAATTCTCTCTTGAAAAAATTGACATTAGCGGCTTTTTTAATATTTATAGGCAGGGTATTGAAAAATTTGCAGCAATTAAAAAAACACCCTTTTGTTAAAAGGTAGAGGTAGAGTGAGAGTTTGGTCTGAGATTATGCTTATGCCTCGTTGGATAGGAGTGAGTGGCAGAATTTTGTTTAAAAAGGTCATGATGTTTGTAAGCAAAACAGCAGAGTTCGTATATGTATGTGGAATAAACCGTTAATATCTTAAGTTCAGTGAAAGCTTGTCTGCAGGATTCACGTCGTTTTAGATTGGCCAAAATGCGAAAACGCATATTTTTGTAGAATAAAGACTCTATCTATATGTCTACTAGAGCCCCAATGTATAATTCCATATCTCATATAAGAATGTACATTAGCAAAATATAAAGTGCGAATCGTAGTTTGATTACAATGACCAGTTAGTAGTCTTAAAGCAAAGCAGGAACTGCTTAGCTTAGAGCAGAGAGAATTTATATGAGAAAACCATTGTAAGTGACAGTCCAAATTCAAACCAAGGAGCTTAATTTCATCAGAAAGAGGAACCTTCATATTATGCATACTATTTGAGATATACACGTGTATTCTGTAAGCACCAACTCATTTCAATTGATATCTAACAATAATTGAAGAGAGACGAATTGATAGGTAACCATAGCAACCACAGCAATTCACCAATGGCGTTTCAATATGCCGTAACAATCAATTGGAGAGAATATTGATTTCCTAAAGACCATATTCTCTTCAATTGATTGTTACGGCATATTGAAACGTCATTGGTGAATTACTGTGGTTGCTATGGTTACCTATCAATTCGTTTCTCTTCAATTCTCTTCAGAATACAGGTAAAGTAGACCTAGCATTTCTGAAAAAGACAAATGTTTTATCATTGTTAATGCATAATTTATTTTTTAGCATCCAAAGTTTTATTCTGTTAAATATATCAAGTGCAGCCTGAGCCGCGTTAGTGAGATTATTTCCTGTTACCAGTATATTAGTATCGTCTGCATAGCAGACTAAAGAACAATCAAAATCTCGCAGGTAGTATCCCAGGTCATTAACAAAAATAATAAATAAAGTGGGTCCAAGAATGGAACCTTGAGGAACTCCAAATTTAACATTTTCAATTTCAGAGATATTATTATTAATTTTGACTCTTTGTTTGCGATTAGTTAAATAAGAATTGAGTAAAAGTAGAAAATTTCCTCTAATACCATATCTGAACAGTTTTTCCAATAATAGTTTGTGGTCAACACAATCGAAGGCTTTCGTGAGGTCAATGAAAAGCCCAAGTGCAGATTGTTTTTAGTCCAGCGTATTAATAATTTTATCAATGAAATGAAAAAGAGCCGATTCTGTATCTTTATGCCTAATAAAGCCATGTTGAAAGTCAAGAAAGATGTTATTTTTTTTGAGATAATGAATTAACCTAGCATTGATAATAGATTCGAAGATCTTTGCGAAGGAAGATAAGATACTAATGGGTCTATAGTTTGATATCAAATTGATATCTCCCTTTTTATGTAATGGTTTGATTAGCCCCATCAGGAAAGTTAGCTGTGTGAAAAGACAAATTTATAATATGTGTCAAAGGTTTAACAATAAAAAATTTGCAGTATTTAATAAGTGAATTGGAAACTTCATCATCACCACTAGACAAGGAATTCTTTAAATTGTTAATTGCCAATAAGACTTCGTTCTCAGAGACAGCGGAAGAGAAAAAAGACTGACTTTGTATAGGGACGTTGGCAACAAGAAAGTCAGAGTCAGGGGATTCATTATTAAAAGTTAAAGTATTTTCAGCAACAGAGGAGAAAAATTTATTAAATTTATTAACTAAGACATGGTTAGGAATTAAAGAGCCTTCCTCTTTAATGAGATATTCACCAGTACGTGGTTTTTTATTAATAGTCACTTTATCAATCACCCTCCACATCGCCTTACTCTTGTTGTCAGCATTAGATATAATGGAATCGTAGTAATAATACTTGGACTTAGTCAATAAGTTATTATACTGAGTGTTAATTTCCTTTCGTATAGGCGAAAAGGCAGGATATTTTAAGCAAAGATTATTGATCAAAGCAACAGTATTTTTAAGTTTTTTAACTTCAGGCGTAATCCATTTTGGAGGATTATAAGTCTTAATTGTGTTAGTTTTTTTAAGAGGAAAAGATAGTTCAAAAAAGTAGAGGAAAGTTGACATAAAATTATCTAGAGCAGAAATAGGGCAACTATCATTGAGAACTTCGCACCATTCTTTCCGGGATAAGCAAAGATGAAAATTCTTCATATTGGTCGAGTTGAAATTTCTACGTAGACACTTAGTTATTGGTAATGTATTATTCATAGAACTAAAAATACAGTCTTTTTCTTTTGGTTTTCCCTTTTTGTCAATGATGTTTCCGAATTTGTCAAATGACTTTCCAATCCGCAGGCCTACTATACTTTGAACGGAATGGAAAGTCATTTGATAAATTAGGAAACACATTTGACAAAAGAGGAAAAGCAATAGAAAAAGACTGTAAGATATTGGGCATAGTGATCAGAAAGGTTTGACTTAATGATTCCCTGTGAGATAATTGCGTGAAAGTTTGAATTAAATAAAATATTGTCAATACAGGTTTCAGAGGTTAAAGTGACGCGAGTAGGCGATTTTATCAAGCACCGTAACCCATAGCAATCCAATAAATCGCAGAAAAGAATTGCATCTTTATCGTCAGATAGAAAGTTAATATTGAAATCTCCCCCAAAGTTTCTCAGTAGATTTTAGGTAGTCCAACAAGTTACGGAAAATAGAAAGAAAAAGATTAAAATTCCCCAGAGGCGGACGATAAATCGCAATGACGAGAGCATTAATTTTAGGCATCTGGATACCACAGCACTCAATAACACCCTCCACGGAGAATTCAGTCAGCCTACATAAATTTATATGAAAAACAGTACTATTACAAAAAATCGCTACCCCGCCATGCTTTATGGTAGGACGACAGTAGGATGAGCCGAGACTGAAACCATTCAAAGAAATATTGGAGATATGATTCTTATTTTGCCAATATTCGCTAAGTATTAAAATATAAGGATTTTCCTCAGCTAGAAAGACTTCCAAAGCCGATATTTTATTAGAGAGACACTGGATATTCTGATGTAATACTTTTATGTACAATTTTTCGTCAGCTTTCTCAAGTAAAAAAAAATTCTCTTTTTTTATTACAATGAACTGGATAATCAGTTAAAACACTAGAAGTTGTAGTAACATTTTTTACGGAGTCTTCTTTCAAAGTTAATGAAGAAATGGAAGATAATGTGCTACAAGAGTTATCTGGAGACTTCTTTTGTTTGGTGCTACTAGGTATTAATGGAGATTTCCCAAAAAGCACCTTGAACCATTCATCCGAGAAGGTTTGATCAAGTGTATTATCAATATTATAATTTGGTGTTCTTGATTTTAAATATTTTGAACATGTTAATTGAAGTACGGTATTAGAAACAGTCAGTTTCCCATGTTTATTTAGAAATTGTCCAATTTTAGAAAAGTGTCTGCGTTGAAGTAGAGAGTTTGTATTAATATACATGTATTTAAGAAAGTATGGTTACAGAGTGACTCTATGAAGTTATTAAAATAATCTATTATATTCTTATACTCCATATTCCTCCACTTATACGGAATCCCAAAGATAATAGTGGGGTAATTATGTAGATCAGGTAGTATATTAAAAATATCATTCTTAAGTTTGGAAATATTCTCTGAATTGAAACAGTTCCAAATATCCATAGAACCAGCGAAAAAAATTTTCCAATTGATAGTAGATGAATTATCCGTCAAAAGTGATTTATTCGCTGCTTTTGTAACTACTGAGAAAGGAGCGTTATTTTTAATTATAGATTCCACATTACAGTTTTCTGGTAGAGCATACCGGATGCTGGTAGCGACGTTTTTCAGATATTGGTCTCCGTAAATTGAAACGTTAAGTTTCCGCTTGGATTGACAGCTCTTCAGAGAGATTTGATTCATTGGAGAGAATTTCCATATTGAATTTTTGAGAGAAAGTGGTGTTGTGAATTGTATTTACAGTTGTAGTATTTGCATTATTTATTTTGTTTACTATTTGGGTCCAATTATTAATAACCTGAGAACGGGAGGTTTGGGAAGATTTATCGGAAGGAGGAGTAAGTATGACTTGGGGGAATGCTTCATTTGTTTGAATAGAATCAGAAAGATTTGATTCGTTGGAGAAGATTTCCTCAGTTTGAGAAGAAATGGTATTGAGAATTGTATTTACAGTAGTAGTATTTGCATTTATTTTTGTTTTGTTTATTGTTTGCATCCAATTATCTACAATTAGCAGTCGGGAGGTTTGGGAAGATTTGTCCGAAGGAGGAATAAGAATAACTTGGGTTGATGTTTCTTTTGTTTGGATAGTATCAGTTTGAATATCTATGGTTTTCATGATTTTAATGAAATACCTTTATGTTCATTTTCCAGCTCGTGGATCTTATTAAGAAGAGATTCTTCCATAAGGATACTTTCATCTGTTAGAGATTGGTTGTGTTTCTTCTGCTTAGAGTTATGCTTGAGTAGATTCATTATTTCACTTTCTTGTGTTTGTATTATTTATTTCAGTTCCAGAATTTTATTATTAAGTGCAGTAATTTATATATCAATAGCATTATCAACACAGCATTCAATTTTATTCTCGCCTATAAGAGTAAAATTTTTTCTTTCGAGGCAACTTCTATGGTAGATGTGTGAACAATTTACGCATATGTAATAAGAGTGTTCTTTATTAGGGCAGCAGGCAAATTTAAATTTGGCATCCGTAAGTTTATATTTTATTTTATGCATTTTAAGTTAATATTAAGTTATAAAAAAGAAAAGAGATAACTAAATCAGAGCAGCAATGAAATTGTGAGCGATAATGTGGACAACAATGAAAGGCGCAAGCCAAAAAACAAACGACAATTTGAGTAAAAACACGTGGCTAAAACGAAGGCAGACGTAAATAAAGACAAAGTCCCAAAAGGAAAAAGCATAAAATAAACCAAAGAATGTATGCAAGAAAAGATACTTAATCAAAGCAAGTCAGAGAAAAAAAGACAATGAGTCAAATGAATAAAACAAAGCAAATGTTTTTACTTCTGTTATAATTTTTTTTAAAGCTTAAATACTTGGAAAAATTTCGAATGCAAATCATTATACGATTCTATTTATTAAAATGTTTACTACGTTACAGGCAGAATTATTCAGAATTTCATTTTTCTTCAAATATTTGCAGTTTTCATTGAAAAATTTGAAGTAAAAGCATATGCTTCGTTTTATTCATCTGGCCCAATATAAGTGTAAAGAAAACGCAGCACAAACAAAACACGTCCGCACACAACACTACTACTACATTAGAACGAAAATACACCATACATAGCTTTACATACTGAAAAACAAAAAAAAATTTTTTTTCGTTGTCATGGAAACCAAAATTACCAAGTGGTACATATTCGGACTCACAATGATCTGTAGATTCCAAATATGTAAAAATATACAGGGCGTTCCATTTAAAATAAGAAAGTTGATATCACTTCCGGCGAAACCGGAAGTCCTGCGGAGGCCAGTGGTATGTCGGAAAATTCAGCTTTTTATTTAATTTATCGCTCCCGAATTTTATGTAAAAAATAAAAATTCTAGAAGAGTGAACACATGGCGTGGACACCCTGTATTAAGAATTGGATATGGGTTTATCAGAATTTCTTTCTTGTTTTGACCTCTACTATCACCTCCCAAACCGTGTACAGTTTTTTAATTAACACCCTGTATAGGGCATTCCATTTGAAATATTAAAGGGCATGGCGTCCTATGATTTATAATTTTTTTAATTGGTATATTGCAATATTATTTTATGTTTAACTCATATACAGTATTAATATTATTGCTTTCCCTTAATAGCTTCCTTTTATTATAAATTTGAATACAAAAGATGCCGCATAAAATACCAATGAATTAATTTATCTTAAAATGTAAACCGATTTAACATTCCCCCGTGTAATGCTCATGAAATCTGCTGTGAACTCATTTTTTTTGCGCCGAAGCTTAAAACAATCGCACTGCAATATGTCACGTATATTTCATTTAATTGGGAGCCTCACTTCCAATTGTCTGCATTAGTCATTTTTTTCTCGTAATCGTTATCTCGTAGTTGAGACTAGTATTTATAAAAGTCAGCAAAAATGCAACCGCAAACGTGTATTTTATTAGATTTTACATGTGCTCTCGATTGCCGCATCTTCACAAAAAATCAAATACTTTTAAGATTGTCAGAACATTCCCAGCTGTAGTAATATAATATCAAATACCGGTATTTTTTTCGATAATTCTGCTTATAAACGGAATTTTCCTCGTTCAAATACACAATATCACGTGCACGATATTTAACACTTTCTATGCTTGTTTTGAAATCTAAATCTACTACTGCGATTAAGATTCACACGACAGCTGTAATTCTGTTTTCGTTCGTTTTATTTTTTTGATAAGCTTACTTACACACTTCTTGGTTGTAAGATGTGTTTAAATAAATTAAATAAAGGAGTTTGCTGTTAATATGCCATGATTTTTTTACAGTCTAAACCAAGTTATTAGTGATCTCAAAGGTGCAGATAGACATGCGAGACAATTTGCGCGAGTTACTGTCCGACACTGATGTCGCGAGTACTTGCGACAAATTTCGCGTAAGTTACTCGACTCGCAACTCTATTTATATCAGCGACATCAGTGTCGGACAGTAACTCGCGCAAGTTTTCTCGCATGTCTATTAGGGTGGGTCATTTTTGTATAGAAAAAAACGAATATTGCGCTTTTGATTTTTAATAGCAAAATTATATTGCCTTTACATGAAAACAGTGTAATGCTAAAATTTAAAGTAAATAGCACCTCATCTTCAGGTTGCGCTTTGCCTTGGAAATACGAATAACTTGAATATATTCTGGTAGTCATACAACATAAATGTCTCAAGAAAAATAGGATTTTTACAATAAAATAATCATTTATTAATAATTAAAAAAATAATACAACAGAAAAATTAATGAAAATCATTCAGTATTGAAATCTTTCTTGCTATCGAATTTAGGCATTGCTGCGAGATTCGAGTTTTAAATTTTATCCACCTTCTCTTGCCCTTTTAGTATACAGTTTTGATCGTAACTCTGTTATTATTATTATTGCAAATACGAACTTTTCATGGCATACTATATGGCCTTTCTCGTATAATTTCAAAAATTCAAAGGTAAGGCGCACCCTCTAAATATTAATTAAATTCAAAAATATTTCGTAGGTGTCATAATATCACTAAAAGACAACATAATTTTGCTATTAGGTAAGATTATCTCAAAGTTTGGTTTTTCGACCCAGCCTAATGTCTATCTGCACCTTAACACTCATTCATTAAAAGCTGTATGAAAACCGATTTTAAATAAATAATAATAACAACATTGTATTAGTAGTACATGTATAAGTGTATTGTATAAGTAGGTACATGAAAAATTTTAAGTATTATGTATGTATATCAAATACGCAGAATAAAACGTTATGTCAATAATAAACAACACATCGATGCCTTAAGTTTTTTTTGTGCGTAGGATTTGTTTCGCAAGATAATATTGTTACACGTAAATTCCACATTTTGTTTACTTAAATGGAAAATTTTCAAGCTTAAAGTATTAGACTAAATATGAATTACGCGCATCACCTGGTTGCATGACAAAAGGGCGTAAGCGCCAAAAATAAAAAAATGAGATTATTATGTTAAATGCATCGTTACGACCAGTCCTTTCATTCCCACTGCAGTTATAACCGCCAGAAATTCAGGAAACGTTAAAATTAAAATTTAAAGTGCCCTAAGCGACAGTTTCAGCTTCCAACTAAAATGAAATAATGAAAATAAAGAGCGTATGTCCGGCCAAAGCGCTAACTTTGTGAGAGTGAAAAGGCTTAATTATTTACAAGACGTTGAATGAGTGGGAATAATAAATATAAAATAAATGTACAAGATCCCGTAAAAATAATTTTGATTCAATGGTTATGGTTTGGACGAAGGTCACCCGCTCCCTAATCATGACATGACAAACATATACCTTTACTTAGGATATATACTTTAAATTGAACGTCGATAAGCTAACAACTTAATAAACAGTTTGGCAAATTATGTATTGGAGTTGATAACCTAAAAGCTTCATTTACGTTTTACATTTAACAGTTTTCTAAATTCGCTATATAAGTTGGTTAAATTTGCAATAACTCAAGGTGAATGAAATGAATTAATAAGCCAATATACAGTCATCTAATCACAACTAACTCTAATCAGTTTTGATCAATTTTTATTAAATTTTTTAGAAGGAAACGCAATTACACGCTTTCAATTTTTACAAATACAAAATTTTAAAAAGCCTAAAGATCGCTAACAATTGTTGAAATAGATGAGGCTATTGGTTAATTTTTTTCAAATAAACCACTATCCTTTTGTATTTAGTTTTTCAGACTGGCATGGTTGGTTATCCCGAATCTCTAACCGATCCAAGTTACCATGCTCAAATACTAGTGCTTACTTATCCAATAATTGGTAATTATGGTGTGCCGAACAAAGAAGTCGATGAACATGGTTTACCATTGTAAGTTAACAGTACCATGTTAAATGTTCGCCTTATTTGGATCATTTTTTTTTGTTAGATGGTTCGAGTCCAATCGGATTTGGGCTACCGCTCTGGTGGTTGGAGAAATTTGTGACACCCCGAGTCACTGGCGAAACAGTCAAACTCTTTCTCAATGGATGTTAGAAGAAGGCGTGCCAGGTTTGTGTGATATCGATACGAGGGAGTTGACGAAGAGAATTCGTGAGAAAGGGACCATTTTGGGTCGTATCGTTTACGATTTGCCCGTTGATTTGAAACCGAAACCTATACTTGATCCAAATATTAGAAATCTCGTGGCTGAGGTTTCGGTTAAGGTATTAAAAATTCCTTATATTTTCAAATACAAAATTTGTAATTCAACTTGAAGGCTACCGCTGCCGTCGTCCATGTTTGAATTGACTTCCGGTTGGAACCACGTCACGTTGATTTATTCTGCTGCCGATGTTTCGTTCTCCATTGCAGAAGAACTTCCTCAGGGCTGCTACTGCTGCTGGTAGTGGTGTTACTGCTGCTTCTGCAATGAAGAACGAAACGTCGGCAGTAGAAGAAGTCAACCGGAACCCAATTCAAACACATAATTTGTACTATAGCAAAATCTGCTTGTTTGAAAATTTTTCCAAATTGCACACGTGAAAATTAAGATTCGTATTTAAACATAAATCAAGGAAGACCCACTCATGTTGCTCATAGTGAAGTTGTTGGTTAAATGATGTAGAAAAACTCAAATCTACTCCACAGGAGTAGATTTGGATTTGAGTTTTTCTGCATCATTTAAACATAAATGATTATTTTTTTAGAAAACAAATAATTTCTTAAATTTATTTGTTTATTTATTTGGTAAATATAAAAGTGACTTCCTTACAGGAAGTGCAAACGTATAACGTCAAAGGTTCACCCCGTATATGCTTAGTAGATTGTGGCTTGAAGTTCAATCAGCTTCGTTGTCTTTTGAAAAGGGGGGCGCGAGTGGATGTAGTACCGTGGGATCATAAGTTGAGTTTAGACGAATACGATGGCCTATTTTTGAGTAACGGTCCCGGAAATCCCGTTCTTTGTAAAACAACGATTGATCATCTCAAATTACTCTTAAATTCTCCAAAACCTAAACCCATTTTTGGCATTTGTCTTGGACATCAGTTGTTATCCATCGCTGCTGGTTGTAGCACATACAAAATGAAGTAAGTTTATGTGATTTAATTTTTTGGATTATTACGTTATGAAATCTAGGTATGGAAATCGAGGTCACAATCAACCCTGTATACATCATGGAACAGGTCGATGTTACATGACGTCACAGAATCATGGATATGCGGTGAATTCCCATGCTTTGCCATCCGATTGGAGTGTATTGTTTTCCAATGCTAATGACAAAAGCAATGAAGGAATTATTCATCAAAGTCTGCCGTACTTCTGCGTGCAATTTCACCCCGAACACACCGCAGGGCCTCAAGATTTAGAATGCCTTTTCGACGTGTTTTTAAGTTTATCTGAATCATATGATACGCTCTGCAAAAAAAGCGTACAGGAATTATTACAGCAGTCCTTAAGTTACGGTTGCACGTACTCAATCATAGATGAAATCCCCAAAAAAGTTTTGATTATTGGTTCCGGTGGGCTATCAATAGGACAAGCAGGCGAATTCGATTACTCCGGTTCGCAGGCAATCAAAGCTTTGAAGGAAGAAAATATACAGACGGTGCTTATAAATCCGAACATAGCAACTGTGCAGACATCTAAAGGACTCGCTGATAAAGTATACTTTCTACCATTAGTTCCGGAATATGTCGAACAAGTCATTAAAGCAGAAAGACCTGGTGGCGTTCTCTTGACATTCGGTGGGCAGACGGCTTTAAATTGTGGAGTGGAATTACAAAAGCTCGGGGTATTTGAAAAATATGGGATAAAAATTTTGGGAACACCCATTCAAGCCATCATAGATACAGAAGATCGAAAAATATTTAACGAGAAAATCGCTATGATCGGAGAAAAGGTCTCACCGAGCATGGCGGCATATTCTGTGCAAGAAGCTTTGGATGCCGCAGAAAAATTGGGTTATCCTGTAATGGCGAGGGCGGCGTTTTCTCTGGGTGGTTTAGGTTCCGGTTTCGCTGATAACAAAGAAGAACTAAGACTCCTTGCAACGCAAGCTTTGTCACACTCTAGTCAGTTAATTATAGACAAGTCTTTGAAAGGGTGGAAGGAAGTTGAATATGAAGTGGTCAGAGATGCTTATGATAATTGTATTACAGTGTGCAATATGGAAAACGTGGATCCATTGGGAATTCATACTGGTGAATCTATCGTTGTAGCCCCCAGTCAAACACTTTCAAATAGAGAGTATAATATACTGAGAACAACCGCTTTAAAAGTAATCCGTCATTTTGGGGTAATAGGTGAATGTAACATCCAATACGCTGTAAGCCCAGATTCTGAAGAATACTATATCATAGAGGTGAACGCCCGACTATCACGTAGTTCCGCTTTAGCCAGCAAGGCTACCGGCTATCCTTTGGCGTACGTCGCTGCAAAACTTTCGTTAGGAATTCCGTTACCAAAAATCAACAATTCTGTAACCGGTGTAACGACTGCATGTTTCGAGCCGAGTTTAGATTATTGTGTCGTGAAGATCCCCCGCTGGGATTTAAGCAAGTTTTCGAGAGTCAGCACGAAAATCGGGAGTTCCATGAAAAGCGTGGGCGAAGTCATGGCTATCGGAAGAAGGTTTGAGGAAGCTTTCCAGAAAGCTCTGCGGATGGTCGACGAAAACGTCATCGGATTCGATCCAAACTTGAAAGAGGTGTGCGAGGATGATTTGAAGGAGCCCACTGATAAGAGGATGTTTGTGGTAGCCGCTGCGTTGAAGAGCGGGTATTCCATAGAAAAACTATATTGCCTAACAAAAATTGATAAATGGTTCTTGCAAAAGATGAAAAATATTATTGATTGTACTGTCTTCTTGGAATCGATTGATCAGCATAAATTGGTCTATGATATTTTGTTGAAAGCTAAGCAGATGGGTTTCTCGGATAAGCAGATTGCGGTAGCTGTTAAAAGCACTGAACTTGCAGTTAGGACTCAAAGGGGGGAATTGGGCATCACCCCTTTCGTTAAGCAAATCGATACGGTTGCTGCTGAATGGCCGGCAAGCACAAACTATCTTTATCTGACCTATAGTGCCATATCACATGATCTCGAATTTAAAGAAAAACATATAATGGTGATTGGGTCGGGCGTGTACCGAATAGGAAGTTCGGTTGAATTTGATTGGTGCGCTGTCGGGTGCTTAAGAGAACTTCGACGTTTGCACAAAAAAACGATAATGATCAATTATAATCCGGAGACCGTAAGCACTGACTATGATATGTCTGATAGGCTTTATTTTGAAGAAATTTCTTTTGAAGTTGTCATGGACATTTATAATTTGGAGAATCCCACTGGGATAATTTTATCAATGGGTGGGCAGTTACCTAATAATATTGCTATGGACCTACATCGACAACAAACGGTGATTTTGGGAACTTCGCCGGATTCTGTAGACGGAGCTGAAAATAGATTTAAATTTTCGCGCATGCTCGACAGGATCGGAATTTCGCAACCGCGTTGGAAAGAATTAACTAATTTAAAATCAGCGATTGATTTCTGCGAAGAAGTTGGATATCCTTGCCTGGTAAGACCATCGTATGTCTTGAGTGGAGCTGCCATGAACGTAGCTCATTCCAATCAAGACCTAGAAACATATTTAAATGCAGCGAGCACCGTCAGCAAGGAATATCCTGTGGTCATTTCGAAATTTATCCTGGAATCCAAAGAAATCGACGTCGACGCTGTTGCTTACGACGGTGTGATTTTGTGTATGGCAGTTTCTGAACATGTTGAAAATGCCGGAGTTCATTCAGGAGACGCAACGCTAGTAACTCCACCTCAAGACATAAATTCAGAAACTTTGGCTAAAATTAAACACATATGCAAAGCTATCGCTGCTTCCTTAGAAGTTACAGGACCATTCAACATGCAGCTGATAGCAAAAGATAATGAGCTGAAAGTGATTGAATGTAACGTTCGAGTTTCGAGGTCTTTTCCATTTGTGTCGAAAACGTTAGACCACGACTTTGTAGCTATGGCAACGAGAGTTATAGTTGGTGAGCAAGTTGAACCTGTGGATGTCCTCAGTGGTTGCGGGAAAGTGGGTGTTAAGGTACCCCAGTTTTCATTTTCGCGACTCGCTGGTGCAGATTTTATGTTAGGGGTAGAAATGGCTTCGACAGGGGAGGTGGCTTGTTTTGGAGAGAATAGATACGAAGCGTACTTAAAAGCGATGATGAGTACTGGATTTAGTATTCCGCAGAAATCAATTCTACTGTCCATTGGTAGTTTCAAGGTGAGCCTTTGCAATTAAAAGAAATAAGTGTAAATGGCTTGATGTTTACGTTGTAGCATAAAATGGAGTTATTGCCAAGTATGAGGGCCTTAGCCAAAATGGGATATAAGTTATCCGCCAGTTTGGGTACTGCTGACTTTTATAATGAGCATGGAGTTAACGTAAGTGTTTTTATATCTTTTTTTACTTGATTATATTAGGGAGTTTTTGCAATACGTTACGATAAATTGTCGTTAGGTGACTATTTTGCTTAGCAACCTTACGGATTTAGCCAATCAAAAATCGAGTTTTTAAGGTTTAACGTATGTACGTAAATTTTAACGGAACGTATTGCAAAGACTTCCTATATTTGTTGCGCATCGAATTACGTACAGGCTGATTTGATTTCGTTGCTTAGATGTGTTCGAAACTAAAGAATAATATTCTCGATGACTATTTCGAGATAAATTCAGTAAGCAGAAATAGAAGTTATCTATTTTATTTGTTTTTAATTTCTTTTAAGTTAGTGTATTAGAAAACACAGTACTGTTTTCTGGAACTCTCTGAAGTGTCTACATAGAATAACGTACTGCAAAGCTTATGCGCCATTTTGGAATCACCCAGTATACAGTAGGGATGGGCGCGAAAGGGGAAATGGTCCCCCACCACGGGGTGGGGTTAGCGCTTGAAGAGAGCTTGTGCTCAACGATGACATACAGGCTCATTCAGGGTGAGTGACCTATTAGAAGATCTTTCGGTCCTATCTAAATTAATTTTGTTAATTTATATGGAACGTGTTGTATGTATTACCATAGCACGGATTCAATATTCTCTAAGTTTTATGGAGCTGCACGTTGATATACCCATCGTTTATACAGGTTGCCCATTTTATATCGTGACCCCTAAAGATTTTAGAATAGACAACTCATCAATCAAATCAGAAATAACTCCGTGTTTTCATAATGTAATAAAAGTGCGGCACCAATGTTTTAAATTGGATGCCCCAATGTGGAGCTAAACTCGGTGTTAGCTTGGAACTAGCTCGCCAAACACGTGGTGGCGCTACTGTTATAATAGCAGTGTGATAGCAGAGTGGAAAAACGAAACCTATAAATATAAGTAACATCTAAACAAACTCTATAACTAATGCCCGGTAACTTAAAAGTTAGTTACCAATTTGTCAGAGTTAGTTAATGGATAACAGCAAAAATCAGTAACATAAAGGTTCGTTAGGAGATAATCATTTGTTAAATCGTTTGCTAACTTAACCAACGCTGCTCTGGTAGTTACACATTTGTTACGATTTAGCCAAGAACAAAATATGCCGAATGCCATTTAATATTTGGTTAATTTATTTTATCCAACTTTTACTTAACAATTATTGATTAGTGCTAACAAATGAGTAACTAATCGCTTGGTTACACTAGCATTATGTTACGGGCATAACTGGTGTGATACAAGGTTTAAAAGGAGAATGAATAGCAAATTATAACCGTACGTCAGATTATTGCATGCTGGCTCCACTTTACACTTATTTCTTTGTTACTTAAAAGAGACATCTGGCGGTAAATAAGCCAAGTTTCGGAATTAGCAAATGATTTGTGACAAATGGTTATGCCCGGTTGCACCAACTTTTTAAGCAGAGCTTAAATTTAAGTGGTGTTTAGACTATGACATAATTTGTAGATTTAACAAATGTTAGTCACATTATAATTGATACTTAAGTTGAAGTTTAAATGTCAATCAGAATATATTTGACATTATACTGACCATACGCAAATGTCACATTCTAAACATAACTTAAATTTAAAAAAGTTGGTGCAATCGAACATTAGTGACTTGTATATCGTGGGATCGTCAATAAATCACACACTGTAGTGTAGTCGCTTTATTCTTAAGTCTTTACTCCAACGATGTCATGTCTATACTACTGTTCCCTTACATCATAAACTCACTACTTGGTTTTTAATTGGTTTTAACATCATTGCGGCATTTACTATTCATTGACGACACTACACTTGCGCCCCGATAAATTTTAAGCCATAAACATGTAATATAATCTAATCTACATATCTAATCAACTCTATATTTATTTATAAGGTCAACCTATTTGGTGCCTTTATAGTTCTTTTGATCTGCGCAGAGCCATATCACTCTCCTCGACAACTTCGGTTGAATTCGGTCTGTTTACTATAACTCTTTCCCTACTACTGAGCTTCTGATACCCCCTTTTGGCCTCTGCCTCACGAGCTGAATTCGGCAAACTTTCGTTCCTCTGATTTTGATTCTCCCTTGTTTGTTGGATCTTCTCTTTTCTCCAATTCTTGATGTTTTTCCTCTTCACTTCTGACTTCAGGAATCCTAGGTACTACATCTTCAATTAACGTCTTCCTCAAATGCGTGTACGATGTACTACTCTTTCTCTTTCATTAAGTTTAACAATATACAATGCTGGACTAGTTTGTTTTATAATAACTCCAGGTAACCAATTGCATACTGAATTCTTCACTATAAATCTGTTTCTTACCCAATCAGATATTCTTTTCCATCTACTTTTCCCCAAGTGTCTCCCGAAGACCTAGTTTTCCTATTCCAAACTCTGGTTTTAACTCATTATACCTTGTTCTTGGTGCTGTTTTAAAAATAATTTCCCCTGGAGATAACCCAGATACTGTTGTTGGCGTATTCCTGTAGGCAAAGAAACATTTTTGTAGCACTTACAAGATAGACAAGGACTTACCTTTTTCATCACTTTCCAGTAACTTTTTCTTCATCCCCTTTTTAATAATATCTACTACCCCTTTCTCAGCAAATCCGTTGCTCTCAGGATGTCTTGGCGGTCTGTTCAATAGATTAATTCCATTGACATTACAGAATTTCACAAATTCTGCTGTGTTAAAGGGAGGTCCATTACCGGTTATTACATTTGTGGATAATCCATAGATTGCGAACATTTCCCTTAGTTTATCAATTACCCTTCTCGAGTTAGTTCCTTGCATAATACGTAAATACATCAATCCACTTGAACTTATAGTCATATTAAATCAAGAATACTTAAAAAGATATAGTATTCAAAAAAATCCAGATGTACTCTTTGAAAACTACTTCCTGGTTTAGGCCAGTCCATTAATTCCGCTATCTTGGTTATATATCTAGTCATTTGACAGATTTTGCACGAGAGAACGCTTGTTTCTACTTGTTCATCAAATCTCGACCACCAACAAATTGTTCTCGCCAGCATTCCCATGTGGGCTTCATGAAAGAGATCCAATATTTGCTTACAAAGTGACTTCGGGACCACTACTTTATTTCCGCTTAATAAGCATCCCCTTTCAATAGACAGCTGCCCCTTTCGCCTAAAATATGGTTGCAATTCTTCTTTGATTTGATTCGGCCACCTTCTTTTTGTCAAGTCTATCACCTTCATCAATACAACGTCTTTTTTTGTTTCTTCTGCTATTCCTTCTGCGTTAATAAGTCTGACTTCCTCTTCATCGAATAAGTGTATGTTTCCGGTGATGTTCGTCCCTACTTTCAGTGGAACATTAGCATTTCCAATACTAGTATCCTTCTTGTACCTGATCTCATACTTATATTTTGATAAAATGAGGACCCAACGAATAATCCGTGCTGCTGACATAACATTGATTGCTTTATTAGGGTTAAAGATTACCAGCAGAGGTTGATCTGTTACCAATGTAAAACTCCTCCCATAAATACATTTATGGAACCTTTTCACACTGAATATAATGGCCAATGCCTCCTCCTCAATCTGCGTATAATTCCTCTCAGATTCGGACAGCGTACAGGATGAACATTACTGGTTTTTTCTGACCCTCAATTTGGTGACTTAAGACTACTCCTACTCCATAATAACTAGCATCAATGACAACTGACGCATTCCGGTGTCCACATAAAATCTTCCTTGTTCTCCTCGAAAGCTCCTAGCATTCCGGTGTCCACATAAAAATCTTCCCTTCTCTTCATATAGAAATTAATTAGATGTAATTAAGCCTTCAATTGAACTGCATCCTCTGGGACCGGTGCTTTTAGAATAGCTTCAACTTTCCTTCCATCTGGTCTGAGACCCACACCGCTGACAATATGTCCTAAATAATTAACTTCATTCTGTAAGAACTTTAGGTTAGCCTTAACATTGTACTTCTCTAGTCTTCCTAACACTCCCCGGTATTTATGGCACAATCGTCATAATCTTTCCCTTCGATCAGGATGTCATCCCAATAACAGAACACCCCTTTTAATTCTTCTAAAATCTGATCCATAATTAATTGGAAAATCGCAGATGCTGACGACAAACCAAAACACAATGTAGTAAACTTGAACAATCCTTTATGCGCGTTGATTGTAAGATACTTTTGTGATGCCTCTTTAACTCGTAGTTGTTGGTAAGCACCTTGTAAATCTAAAACTTTGAAGATTGTAAATCCAGACAGGGATGCAAAAATATCCTCAGGCACCGGAAGAGGCTAGTGAACAGTTTCAAATTACTCTATTTACTGTTCTTTTAAAATCTACACAAGGCCGAATTCCATCGTTCCTTCTTCTTGATAAAATTATAGGACTGGGCCCGTTCACTCCTACTAACTGGTACAATTCTTGCTTTTACTTTATCTTAATGGTAGGTATGCGTAAAACGAAGTAGATGCTAATACTAATAATAATAAAATGAAGTATGTACTACAGACGTGGGCAAGAAAAGCAAATGACTTGTTCGTTCATTTGTCATACACGAATACGGTTTGTTAAATATTTATCATACCTATTGTCTATGTATTTTTGCAGCAATCTATTGGTACATTATTTAACCACTTTATAATTACAAATTAAGTCACTTTTATCTGAATAACTTGCATATACATATCATCAGTATATTCTCCTTTCTTTATTCACTTTCCGGGTACGCATATTCATAAAAGCACCCATAATATTTTATTATAATTCTTACCGCGTGTCAGAGAAGTTTATTGAAGAGCAGTTTCACTTAAAGTGAAGTAGATACTACGCAGCAGCCGAAATTTGAGACTTTACTACAAAATGTTCAGTTGGTGCTTCTATGGCGAAGTAGACACTTCTATGTATTTTTATACATAATAGTATCTACTAGATGCGGAAAGTAAGTACTACGCCAATATAGTAATTACTTCACTTTCGAAGTATTAGCATGTACTACGTTTTATGCATACCATCCATTAATTTCCAATTCAACCCTTTACTTTATCGGATATGGAACCTGATATGCTTTACAACAAAATGATTTTTCACTTACTTTAAAATCTACCTGAAATCCTTTAATACATATTGCAGGATTATCGTTGAATATAGATGGAAACTCCTGTACATTAATCCCTTGATGTTTTAAGCAGGGCCCGATCTAGCTCTTCCGCCGCCCTTTACATATAGAATGTCATTCGAAAAGTGTGGCACAAATGGGACTTTTTTATTATTGACTTTTATTAAATTTTATTGATGCAGAACGCTTTTGCATTCCTTCAAATCAAACTGTAAAATTATAGTTTAACAATTGTTGAAATAATCGTTGTTATTGGTTTAAGCTTGAGCTTAAATTTAAGCTGGAAGTGTACAACTGGGCATAAATGTCATATAATTTTTCAATTAATGAATGAGTCAAATAAGAAAATAAGTTTTCGGAACGCATGGAAATAATTACTCAGAACCAAATGAAATAATTGAGAAACATCAATAAGATTAGTCTTTTTCCATTCGTATTATCTTGGCGAATACTTTAATCCCACCTGTATTTGCTAATAATATAATGTGTATGAAGAGTGATTCGTAATGAAGAGTGAATTTTTATGTTTTGAGATAAGAGGCTGTAATTTTGCCTACCATTTATATTTGCAATGGTAGGTGATTTGGTCCATAATGCAAAAATAGGAAACTTAATTTTCTGGAATGAAACAACATCGGAATATTTGGATGCATCCAATACTTATTACTCAGATATAGAGATCGTCATGGCTTTTAAATAAACCTATTAAATTTTTCATCCATTGTGAAATCGAAAGTGTACACCTAAGGCAAATAGTTCAAAACTAAAGACTCTGGGGCAATTAAATCACCTCCAGTGCTTCTCAAACGTTTTATGTCAAAAGTAAACGTCTATATTTATATATTATGTCACAACTTCGCTTCTTTTCTTGTGTATTAATATTCGTTACAATAAGTGAAAATTATTCAATCACACACTGTATAATTAAAAAAAATCTCATTTGATAAGAACTTTCATAGAAGCGCTGTATATGTTATTTAGAGCTCGTTTAAGTGTTTTACAAAAAGGAAAACTGAGATTTTGAATATTATATTAGCGAGAACTACATGTTAACAGATTCAAGCGGATTAAAATAAACAATGCGTCACAGTATATAGGAATTTAAAAAATTGATATGTAACAGAATATACTTAATACTGATAAATTAATAAATAACGTTCATTTTGAATGTTCGATAATTTTTGTATGTACACTTTCACTTCTTAATTAGTCTTTATGTGGTTAATATCAACGACAGTACTAAACCTGGCACTTTTGACGGTCTTTTTCGTTGAATTCACAGAGTCTGTGCTGCTGGCCATATTGACTTCAGTCCAAGTTTTCTTTTTATTTCTCGCTATGTCGTTGACGGGCATATTCTTGACATGCGACAAATTGTTCATGTCGAGTGTTTTCGTCTTGAGCTGCATCGAGTTGCCTAATATGGAGGAGTTCCTCAGGGGCACGTTGTGGGCATTTACTTCCATGGCACTATATCTTTTACACATGTCTTCAGTTTGCTTGATCTTCTGTTGCCACTCCAGTGCTATGAGCTTGCCAGATGGAAGAGTTTCTAGTACTCTTGAAAGGTAGTAAGCGTTCTTTAAATAAAACAGAGCTTGATTTCTGTTGTAGTATCGTATACTGACTTCGGCGATTTTTATGTAATGCTCGATGAAGAAAGGTATTATAGCCACTGGTTTTAACACATCATCTTTCTTGAGTTTGAACTAAAAAGTTTTCATTGTTAATTTTTAAAACTAAAAATTTTAATTTAACTTACCGTTAAGTCTATAGAATCCTTAGATTCTCTCGGTTTATTATTGAGATTCGAGTTTTCATTTTTCTTTTTCGCATTTTTTTGCTCTTGCAAGCGCGCTCTTGTTTCCTCCAGCTTTTTTAATTCCCAAATCTGACCGTCAGTTAATTTCTTTTTAGGCTTAGACGCTTGCTGTATGTCAGTTTCACTTTGTTCGTATAAGACAGGATTGATGATTTTCATTGATTCTTTAGTATACAGCATTTTATATAGCTCATCGTAATCCAAATTAGGATAAAATCTTTCTGATGGATAGGTTAAATTTCTAAGCGCGTTTAAGAAGTGAGCCACAGGCCTCTCTTTAATATCATGTATGTATTGTTGAGCCGTTCGCAGGAATTTCGACGGTATATTCTCAAATAGATTTCTGTCAGCCACGAAATAATCGGGTAGATTTTCTACTGCCAAATGATTATACAAATTGTCCAAAACTTTAATTACTTTTGTGCCCAATTTATCGTCTAACCAATGCCAGTAATTTTTTTCACATTCCCAAAAAATCAAAGTGCGTATGTGATCTATTAATAAACCCTTCTTTTCTGTAATCGGTTCAATAAACGTTTTATACAGAGTAACAATAAAAAGAAAACATCTCATTTGAGCGTGAGACATTCTCGTATGTAAATACTTTTCAGCTTTAGGAAAAGCAACCTCCCACTCGTATATACTTTCTTTATTTTCTTCTCTCTTTGGCAGGAAACCTCTCGGAATCGTGAGCGAAGGCAATATTTTTATTTCCTCAATCATCTTAGGGGAAGGCCAAACATATCTTGTCGTTCTTAATCGATCAAAGACTGTTGTTCGTTCACGATCTGCCCATTCTATTAGGTCAGGCCACGGATTCAAAACGGCTGGTATTACTTCACATTTGATTAATCGCCCGTATTCATCCATGGTTTCGCAAAATAACCCCGAGTTATTGAATGTACTGGTTTGAATTTCTTCTATAGAAAAACCTAAGGCTTCCCCCAGCATTCCTGAAAAGACATCTCTAAAGTGAGTCATGAATTCACTTGACACTAGATATTGTCGGTGTATATATAAGCTTTTCTTGTCTTCTAAAGTTAGATTTCTAATTTTTACTTCTTGTATACAATTTGGGGGTAGACCTCCGGAGTAATGTCGACCTGCGTTTTGCAAAGATAAAGGTCTTTGAATTCTGGATTCATTAATTCTCCCATATTCAATTTCAGAATCTTCTACATCCGTCGAATAAGATGTTGATGGTTTGCTGTCAGAGGTCGGAGAAGGACAATCATTGTCATCAGTTTTCATGAATCCATCTGAACTTTCTCCTGAATTGGTGGAAGAGTTTGATAATATTCCATTATGTAATTTGGTGTTTAGGTATTCCACATGATTCAATTTTACGAAACCTGAAAACAGTTGCATTGTGTTTAAGAAATACAATTGAAGGCATTATTCCAAAAACCAGACAAGTCCAAAAATGATAATTGTCTGGCTTTTGCAGGAAACAAGTGGGATTTGCCTTGTTTTTATAGAATCGCACATATTTCTCCGTGCAAAATCGTCGGACATGTCTGCTTCATAGCGAAACAAATTATACCACTAGACAGCCATTGTCTTAACGTATATAAAATAGCGACAACTTGTAAACCAGATATTTTGGACTTGTCTGGTTTTTGGAATAATGCCTTCAATTGGAATACAATGTTGTGGGGACTTACCTGGATGGTTAGAATTTTCAAGGCAGGCACGGTGAGTAGGCTTGTCGATTCCAGCGTAATGTGCTAGATCTTCCGTTTCACGCAAAATTTCGACGGTATCGTGTACGATAAACATCCTTTGAGGTATGAGGGACTCTTCCATGTATTTCTTCGGACCATGTCTTCTTCTAAATCGAACCATGTGATTTACTCCTTCGAAAACCACGTCCGGCATTATGCATTGCTTTTTATGTTCGGTCATCAGCTTTAACGATTCCTCTTTCTTAGGTATAACATTCGCAACTCTTTGCATTTCCCTGGAAGTTTCAAAACTTTACATTAAGCTTCTAATTTAAAAGGACGTCGTCGTTTTTTTTGTTTTAATTTAATGAAAAAATTTCTTTCTATGCGTAATCAAACGTGATAAACTCGGATTGTACGTCATGTTTATTTAAAGTCAAGTGGTAATTTTTAAATAGTTCTATACACGTACTTTGAATTTATCTGGATCATTAATATAGAATTGTATTATTTAGGGATTAGAAATGTTCTAATCTTTTTATCTAATCTGTTAAATCTAAATTTATTGCATTTGGTTAATAGTTTGAATAAAAACTTTAACATGGCAAATTCACTTTATACTGTGGAAAAAAAGGGGGGGAAGAATGAATACAAGAAGAAAAAGATTTCATTTTAATACCTTCAGCGCCAGTAGTGTAAAACATAGTTAATCACGCAATCAAGTTAACTGTATGGTTAAGCAATATCATTGGAGGAAATTTTAAGTTTCCACCAATGATATTGCTTAACCACACAGTTAGCTTCATCGAGTGGTTAAGTACGTTTTATACTACTGGCCCTCAATGTTATAACGATTTATTTAAATCTGACAAAGTAACAAAAAATTTGCCAATTCATTTTTTTAATAAATCTTTTTAATCTATAAAAAGTTTGAAGTGAAAGGAAGCTTTTAATTCGTTGAAATGTGGCATAAATTCTTTATATGCGTAATAATCTATGACCTTCAGAATATTTTGAGAATTCGATATTCGCATATCAATTAATGCCGGATGTAATCGATTAACGATAAGGCATTTTTTCGAACCGAATATCAGTTAAATCCTTATTTTATAAAAATTGCGCTGGCTTTAAAATATTTTTGCGTTAGCGTTGATTTTAGCATGCAAAAATTGTATAATAATAATTGTATACTAATTTTTATTGAAGAAGTTTTAATAGTATATAAATAATATGATCAATATTTTGCATATGCATATACCATGAAAATTTTTTTGCTGTTTTGTATCTTAAGATTGTTTATATTTAATAAAATGATAAGCCTTTCACTATAAAACAACAGATAAAAAACTCTAAGAACAAACATTTTTTCATAATAATTTCTTTAATTCTATAAATTGGAAATTGTGTACCCGATTTCTTAACATATAGTACAGTACCAGTTATAAAATTAAACTCAATTTTTTCAGATATCAAATTTTAGAAAATTGTTTTATACAAATCTACACTAACATATCTATCATGCGTCCAACAATTATTGTAGTCCTGGGTGGCTGTGGTATCACACATAAATGCCGATTTTTACTTCGTATCGTTGAATTTAAGTCTCAAATATTGATTGTTAGACAACAAATAAATGTTTCTTTACGTATTTAATGTTTTATTGCCATTTCAAACAATAATTAGTTAAAAATGTTTGACTCTACAGCCACCCGGGACTACAATAATTGTTGGACACACGTTATAAGAGTTTAGAAGATACTATAACTTTTACTATTACTTATTAAGTATTATAATATATTATTTTTATCTTTTATTTGAAGGTTTAATTATACAGAGTGTTTGGGATATAAGGTAACAAACTTTTTGTGTATACAGAAATAGACGAAATAAAAGTTTTCTTCCAATAATTTTTCTTGCATGTCTTAACATTTTTTTCAATTTGAAGAGTCATTGTTTGTGATCTATTGGAATTTCAAAACGTAGTGGTAGCAGCAGCTAAGTAATTTTGTTTTCTAATCTTTCTAATCGTGGTGACTTTGACGTTTAATGTCGAAAACGTTAGCTCGCTTCAAAAATTAAAATTAAAAGTGTTAAAAATACTTCTTTAAACACCAAAGTCATGGCCACAAACAGTGGCTATTAAAATTGAAAAAATTGTTACTGGAAAATGGTAAGACACATGAAAAAAAAATTACTGGAAGAAAAGTTTTATTTCGTCTATTTCTGCATACACAAAAAGTTTGTTACTTTATATTCCAAACACTCTGTACAGGCTGTATCTTAACGCCCGATAAATATATCATTTTTTCCAAAAACGTATAGTTTCCAAATATAGAGGGCGTATGATTTTTAACGCCCGTGATACCTTCAACGTTTAATGTCCGACTAGTTTTGTATTTCGTTCGATTTATAATAATTTGATTAAAACCATCAAATCAGAGAAAACATAGATCTTTCTTGGAAATGCCGTATCTATGCAACATATTTTGTTGGTCAAAGTGACTTTTCATTTAAGTGCTGTCAGCTAGTTAATTAAAATGGAAAAAGAAGAGTCTCATCTCTCAGAAAAACTACTGCTGAAGGCTGCAAAGGCAACGGAAGCCTTAGTACCCCAAAAAACATTTAAAAAAAACTGTACGAGAAAAAGTATTTCCGTTTTCAGGAATGGTTGCGTTAATAAAGACTAAAACGACTAAATAATAATGCAGAAGACCTACGCAACAGGATTCGTCAAGCTTGTCTTGAAATAACACCCCAGGAACTAAACAAAGTTGTAAAGAATAATAGGAAACGTATCGAAAAATGCATACTGCACGATGGGGGCCTGGTAAAATATTAGATTAAGCTGTTTTTTTTCATTCTGTGTGTTCTAGTCGGTTAGTTTTAGCGTTTTGTAAAACTGTAGATTAAATTGAAATTCTATTTTTTTAATAATTAAAAATTAAAATTTTTCAACCAAATTTGGTAATTGGGGTTATTTCGTAATTCTAAACAACTTTTTCTAATAACTTTTTTTGATCAAACAAGGCCTACTATGTTTTCTTAATTTTTTCCACTTTCTATTAAATCGCAGTAGGTCATGGCTTGCAATACAAAAGGTTTCAAATTTGAAAAATGTGTGTTTTAAGAGGATGTTCATCTGGCGAAAATTTGAAATCGATCCGTTAATAAATATAAAAACTACAGGGGTGTGTAGATGAGAAATGAAACACATTGTAGATTCCTATTCGATTCGAAAAAAGTTACAAGATAGGTCTTTTTATTTTGCTTTTCCTCTTTTGTCAATTATGTTTTCAAATATGTCAAATGACTTCCCAATCCGTTAAAAGAAGTAGGCTCGCTTTGCAAAACATTTTCTCTTTATATCAAATTACATTCCTTTTTGTCAAATCATTTTCATGCTTTTCCAATATTCATATTACATAATTATGTTAATATAACCTGTGAGCAACTAAAAATCAGATTAGAGTCGGCGGTGCAAAGAAAATGTATGTCTGTGATTAATTGAATTAATTAATACATTCATGAACTGTCAGATCAGCCTGACGCCGCGTTAGTAACGGACATACTTTTTTCTTTGCACCGCCGACTCTAATCTGATTTTTAGTTGCTCACAGGTTACAAGTAATATGTTTACAAGTATTACGGGTTCTTCAAATAAAATGCACAATAGTATATTACATAACGAGAGTTGTAAATAGCATATTACGCACGGTGGAAAAGCTGGGCAAGAGCCGCGCAGCGGCGAATGCAAGTAATTTCACAAGTGCGTAATTGCTTTACAACTCGAGTTTTGTACTATACTTTATCTACGACCACAAAAATTACCTTATTATTCAAGTTCAAAATAATTTCGACGACTGTCAATTTAATGTGATGCGGCTACGTAGATCTATCTACAAGCGTGCGTAAAGTTGTGCGTTTTTCTTACTTTACGCACAACGTTTGTAAACACCCGCTTACCTAATTTATGTGTTGTACGTAATTCGTCATTTACGGTAGTGGTCGTAGATAAATTTATTTTTTCTATTTTGGTGTCTTAACGATTACATTATGAACCCCATTTGGGTGTCATAAAGTAACTCATTAAGGTTGGGTTTCTGGAACGTTTCATTAAGTTAACGATCTGATTAATAGTATATTAAAAAAACAAATTTCATAAGACATGATTTTATCATACGCGTCCAGGTTTAGAAAACGAGCCGAAGGCTGTAATGGACAAGTGCTCTAATAGTTATTTATAGGCAGAGGCAAATATGCAAATTGCATATTTTGTATATTTTATGCGTTTTTAAAGATTATTCCATATTTTGAACAACTACTGCATATTTTGCATATAATAAGAAATTTATTAACAAATATTGAAGCAGAGCGTATACTTCCTTAATATTAAGTCGATTAACCCTTATAATATCACAATTTTAAAGAAAATTTCATGTGCCTCCTGAAATTATAACAAATCTGAAAAATGCTTTGACTTCTGCCGACGTTGAAAGATTTTCTATTCATAAATACATATACTCTGACAGAAGGCACAATTTTTTACTGGATAACTTTGAACACCATGTAGTTATTTAAAGTTTTTATAATTAATTAATCGTTATTTAGATATCTACTTTAAGAAAATTTATCGTAATACTAAACTATTGAATAAAAAAATAGATTTTTAATTATTACCACTTGTTTTATTTTAATTGCATTTTGTAAAATAATTATTGTATTCCAGGTATTTTTTGAATAACTAAATTTTCGATGTAGATTTGAACTTATTTGACTTGCTTATTTTTTTAAATTTTTTGCATAATTTCAATAATTTCTTCGCATATCTATGCGCATATTTTTTGCTTTTGTCTCTGCATATTTGCTCCTCCTTATTATTTATATTACAAGTGGGGATAGAGACATCATTATAATATGAGTGCGACGACGATGAGTTATCCTGCCGAGAGCGTCAGCCCGAGTTCAGGATAAGAGCACGAATATTATAATGATGCACTACCTACGCCTGCAACATGGTTTTTATTTTTATTAATTTAAAAAATATTGTCAGAAGCCATCATTAAGCGAAAATCGCAATAGCCTGGTTAAAGCGCAAATCCATAGTAATCGCATAATAATAACTAATAAATTTTTTCATTATATAATTAGTGTTATAATAAGTCTCATTATACAACCCATGTAACTCATTTGAGTTACATAATATAGCTATTATGAAACAGGTGTAGATAAAATGTCTCATGAAACGTGTATTTTATACTATTTTTTCTACTTTGGTTGCTTAAAGATTTTTATTTTTAAACCATTTTGGTATTAAACTTATGATATTTTAAGCATCACAAAATCTTTTAAGCGGACACTAAATCGCGCACTATAACACTTTACGTTTCACCGTCGTTCGACAGCTTCGTCAGAAGTGAAAAATATTTTGTGATACAAATTTCATCGGACAAGAACCAACTGTAGATATTTTAAGCATTAATTATTTATGAATTAAAGAAAAATTAATTGAAATTCTTTATTTATACTTAATAGCATATTTTAGGAGTCACAATTAATATTTCTCGTGCTCAAGGTGTTTAATGTGTCGATTCTGCTCATATCTGTAGCAACCGTAAGATCTGTAAACCTGTAACTCACAATCAATTCATAAAATTTATAATGTAATTGTCACTGTCCATGCATTCATTATAATGTTTTCATTAAAATATGGAATTTTGAAGTTCTGTGGAAGGTATGATTTCCCCTAGGTTCCTAGGATTACTCGTAAGTCTCAGTGGTATTATCTTACAGACTTACAAAAAGTCGTTTCATACTGAGAACTTCCAAATTCCATCTTTTAATAATCGACTTACAGGCTTATAGATCTTGCGATTGCTACAGATATGAGTAGAATCGCTCCATAAGTTCAAATTTCGTAACCGTAGGGCTGCGAGATCAAACCCGGTCTATCACATTTTTTTTTTTTTACTTTTGACACTTTTTCAGACTTAATTCTTTCTTTAAAACGTTGGAATATTCTATCAGCCTTGTTTTATTTGTTTTAGTTTTTTTTTTTTTTTATTTAAGTTGCATTTTAATATTCAAATAACTTTAGATCAGCTTACGAGATCAAATTAATCATTTATTATTCTTATTTATCAGGCATCTTTTCGTTTTGCTTGGTAATTCTAATGATGGAAAGCCCCGGTTTAGAAAATAGAATTTTAGTTATTCGTCTGTACTTATATACCGTCTGTTTGATTATAAAGGCCCCAAGCTATAACTCATTTATTTTTGCTTAAACACCCAGTAAAGTGTATATATTCTTAAATGGGACGTTTTTGTCTAGAGAATGAAGTAAAACAATTTTTTTTTGGCTACACTGTTTAGGAGTCATGACGTCATCGACATTTTTTTAAATGGCACGATGAAAATTTTTTTGCGAAATACAATAGAACATCCTTTTCTCTTTTCAACTATATAAAATTTTTATATCCTTACATAAGAAAATGTTCGAGAAAACTGAAAAAAACTACTTACATAACTTACCATTTAACATTTAAGGCACGCTAATATTTCTAGCATGCTATGAGTAATTTTACTGAAATTTGTCATACGTTATCTAATTTGGTAAACAAAATTATAAAATACCGGCACTGTCAAACTGACACTGTTTTTTCTACATTCGTAGTAAACCTCTAGCATATCGGCTTCTTCATTAATGTTATTCATTTCTCACCGTTTTAAACTAATTATAAGTCAGATTGACAGTGCCGGTATTTTAGAAATTGTTTACCAAATTAGATAAAGTATGACAAATTTCAGTAAAATTACTCATAGCATGTTAGAAATATTAGCGTGCCTTAAATGTTAAATGGTAAGTTATGTAGGTAGTTTTTTTTTCAGTTTTCTCGAACATTTTCTTATGTAAGGATATAAAAATTTTATGTGGTTGAAAAGAGAAAAGGATATTCTACTGTATTTCGCAAAAAAATTTTCATCGTGCCATTTAAAAAAAATGTCGATGACGTCATGACTCCTATACAGTGTAGACAAAAAAATATTGTTTTACTTCATTCTCTAGAAAAAAACCTCCCATTTAAGAATATATACACTTTACTGGGTGTTTAAGCAAAAATAAATGAGTTATAGCTTGGGGCCTTTATAATCAAACAGACGGTATAGTTATCGTCAAATTCATGATGGAAATATTTCAAGATATTCAAATTCCTGCTGTAGCTTAAGAGCAGCGCTATGAAAAGGCTGAGAAAATATAAATTAATATTTAAGAAAATGATTTCAAATATAAAGAAATATCAAAAAGAAAAAAGAAAAAAATTATTGTCCTCACTCGGATTTGATCTTGTGACCCTACCGTTGCGAAACACGAACAAAAAAAATTGGACCACGAGAGCCATTTGTAACCTCCGTTAAATAGCTATTAAGCTTGTACGGAAAAAAATAATTACATTTTTCTTAAATTCTAAATAATTAACAATTAAAATAGAAGTGAGAAGTGAGATAAAGAAGTTAAAAATATTTTCTAAACATTTTAATTTACATATATGTTTTATTTTTTAAAGTAAAACTGAAAAATCTTGGAGTTTCCTATTATAATAAATACTTGTCCATAATAGATTGCCAAGTCAATACAAAAAGTGCACCTCTCGAAACTATGCACAGTGTTTCTCTTGAATAGATTTGGTTATCTTTCTTTTAACTCAATGTTCCTTTGCTAAATTTCGCAGAAATGCGCTTCTGGTTATTTTTACATTTTTGGAAGAATCCGTAATGACCCTCTTCTGGTGATAATTTCTTAACGATCACGCTGTACTACAAGTCATTGTCTTTTGGCGTGTTATTTTTGAAAACATTTTCCCGTGGGTAATTCTGCTACTTTCATTCTCTTACTGGTTTTACTTTTAAAGATTTTGTAAAAATTCATTTTATTTCATTAGAAATAGAGTCAAACGACTCGAAAGTGTCGAATCTTTAAAAAAATCTTTAAAACCTTAAGAACTAAACAAAGGCATTTTCATTTAAAATCCGGCCTCTAGTTATCACACAAGAATATCTATTTACATATTATTAGTATTTTATAATTATTGTGTTTCGGATTATTTTTAACATTTCATTTGATAAAACTTTTAATAATTTATTACAATCAATATCATGTAGGTAGGGCATTTAACTGTAATTGATTCTGTAAATTCAATGATACATGAATTTGTTTGTTTTTGTTTTCTTGGTTTCTGGGCTGAAACCGCGTCGAAGTTGTGGCGATGCTGACGTTTCGTCCAGGTTACACTGGGGTGGTGTTGATGCTGTTGCGTTTGTTGCTGCTGCTTCTCTCGTTAGTGTCAGTCGCTCCGAGACACCAGCGAGAGAAGCAGCAGTATCAGCACCAACTCTGAGGAAGGCCAGTGTAACTTGGACGAAACCTCGACATCGGTTCCGGCCCGGAAACCAAGAAAACATGGACAACGGCCGCGGAAGCCTTCAACGAATGTTTTTTTTTTATTAAAAAATTCCAGGTTGTTATCTCACTTGATGATAGTAATCCAAACAATACTGCTATAATTAATATTTTAAAATCATGTTGTACATACCCAGAAACAAATAACAAATCGATAGTATTGATAAAAATTAACGATGAAGCTGTTTTAAGTGCATTTTCTTTTTTGATCGTTCAAAGATTAGTTTATTGTAGTAAGATTTTTGTTTTGTTAAAAATGTTTAATTGATTTTTCTATTACTTGACGAAGTATTGGAATCTAACATATTGACACAAGTGTTTGAGAATGGAAATCCAATTTAAAAAAAATTAATTTTTGAAATATTTTGGACAATACATCCCATTTTATGATCTTAATACTTCGAATAGAAGTGGAATTGTGGAGTTTTCTTAAATGACATTTAGTCCATATTTTGTAATTTTGTCTATATTTTATAATTTTGTTGAGAATTTCTGATATTGCTGTGTGAACCACCGTATTACTCGTTATATTAGATCATTTAATTTTTTTATCATGGAATACAAATATGGAATTTGCACTCCACTTATTAATTATCAGTGATCTGTTAGTCATTTAATTTTCTGTTAATGTAGCTTATAAGTAAACCAAAAAAGTCACTGTCATCTTCATATGAAAATAAACAAAAGAAAATAAATGTAAATTATCTCATTACAAGCAAAAAATAGACAAGAAATAGTTACAGGAAATTAATGAACTGACACATAAAGCAATTGGTTGAATTTCGGTTGAAATGCTAAAAATCTGGAGAATATATAGGCTGAGTCCAAAAAAAAGAATACGCGAATAGCGTCGGATTTAAGCGGTCAAAAAATCAAATGAAATGACAGAAACACTGACGCTAATCGCGTAGGCGTTTTTTTTTGGACTCAGCCTGTATGAAAATATACGAAAATAAACAAAGAAAATAATTTAAACTGCTATGTTTCTAAGAAACAACAAAAATAGTTAAATTGAAACACAAGAGCCTATCGATGACTAAAGGAATGAAATAATGTCGTTTTTACTTAAAAAAGATTAGAATAGAAACAAAATCGAATAGTATCACAAAAGAAGAACACAAACATAAACCAAAAATAAATATCAGTCTTTACGTGAAAATAACTAATAAATTTTTAACATTTTTACAGCATTTCAAATTATCAATAGGTCGTAATTAATTTTTTTTTAATGGAACCTCATGTGTTCAACAGAAAATTTTTACTGGGTACGCTGATACCAAATACTTCAAATTTTCTTTGAAAGTCATTTAAAACAGGGCATAATTTATTTACTTCCGCTCTGTTTTAAATAGCTTTCTAAATTGAAAAACAACAAAGTTTTTTTTTTCATTGTCATGGAAACCAAAATTACCTAATGATACATATTGGGGACTCGGAACACGGAAACCATGGAAAATTCTAATGAAGAAGAGGAAAACGCACAAATAACGATGGAAGAGGTAGAGGAAGTTATTGCAAAGATCAAAAGAGGAAAGTCGGGAGGACATGACAGGATAACACCAGAAATGATAATAAACTTGGGAAGACATGAAAGAGTATTACTACTAGAGGTCTTTAACGAAGCATGGACTACAGCATAAGTCCCAGACGACTGGAGAATTGGGGTGATAATGCCCATACACAAAAAAGGAGACACGAGAAATTGTTCAAACTATAGAGGTATTGTTAAGCATTGTCTCCAAAATGTATGAAACCCTATTAGAAAAAAGGCTAAGAGAAATAGTTGAACGACACATAGACGAGTCTCAGTGCGGCTTTAGGAAGGGGCACAAGATCACATCTTTGTAATTAAACAAATAATAGAGAAGACAAGGATTAAAGGTACCGAAGTATATATGGCTTTTATTGACATAGAAAAGGCGTTTGACAGAGTGCCGCAGAAATTACTATGGAATAGTTTAGCAGAGAGAGGTGTCCCCTTCACATTAAGGCAAAGAATAAAGAGTATGTATGACAAGAATAGCTGTTATGTCAGGAAAAACAATTTGGAATCCCGGAAATTTGAAATAAAGGATGGACTACGGCAAGGAGGCGTATTGAGTCCTCTACTGTTTATAATAATTATTGACGACGTAATAAAGGCCACTAGAAGAAAGGTAAAAAGGACGCACATAGGATACAATATACTAAAATCAATAGAGTTGTCAGAGTGTGCCTTTGCAGACGATCTAATGATCTGTGCACCAAGTGGAAAAGACCTAAGAAACAATATTGCAGTATGGATGGAAGAATTAACGAAGAGGAACATGAAAATAAATACTTGAATAATTTTTGTATTTAGTGAAGTGCATTTTAGGAAACACAAAATATACGGAAAATTCGACTAATACGAGAGATTAGTCGAATTATTCAAAAAGGCAAATTTTTGGTTAATATTTTAGAAATTTGCTAATTTGCTTAATAAAATAAATATAATGAAAGTAATTTTTATTATATCAATAAAAAGAGACAGAGAAGTCCAGTGCCTGTTAATTTTATCTAATCATGATTGATGTCATGTCTAAAATTTTGAACCGTTGACATTCCTGGAATTCAGGAACATTTTCACTTACCGATCAAAATTTTCAAAAAACATCACAGACATAAGCATATTGTTGAGCACAAACATTTCCAAATTTTCGATACAATCCCGCCTGAGTCTGTCGATTCGGCGTTCATCTTCCTGCTCCGGTGAAGCCACGATGACGTCGTCTTCTTCTGGTGTTTGAAGTTGAGGTGATGAACGCCTGTCGCGCATCTTGGGATGTTTTTTACTATGAGCGCAGCCCATTTTCACGACACTTACACCATCACATATCTCGGGAAGAGAATGTTCAATTATTGGCTTACATCGGCAACCGCGAATTATCTGACATTATCTCGAGTTTACGTTTGAGAAATTGTTCGAGTTTGTCTTATCGGATCTAGATAAGACAAATCTGAAAAATACCTGCATTCGTTTCTTTTTGCAGTACCTACTTGCCATTATATTAATTAAATGTTATGTACTACAGCGTTTCCTTGAATTTTTGTCATTTATGGAGTGTCCAAATTACTAAACTTTTATTAAATTAAATTAATTAAATAAAATGACATTCAATCGAAAACGTTCGTTTTCGTTCACTCTTTACACTACCTATTCCAAAAATAGTCACTAAAAATTGTAATGAGCAAATATTTGTCTTTTTCTTTTCGGGAAATTACTGCTAAGGTGAACTGAAGCCTAAATACGAAGAAGGTTAAACGCAAAGAGCAAGATATACCTCCAAAGAACTGCAGAACGCCATAGTCGCCGTTTTAGACTTTCGGCTTTTCCTCTATCAGGGAGATTGCAAACCAATGGTTTGCAGAACATGGAAGACCCATTGGAATGCGAACTGTTTAATGTCGTATTCTCAAGCACAGAATGATGCAGAGAACAAGGAGTGGAACCCAGCGACGAATATCGATTTTGTTTAGGAATGCATCATTTCTGGAGGAAGAAGGGAAGACGACGCGACGTGGCGAACTGCATAATTTACCATTTGTTATGGAAAAGCCGTTGAGGTTCTGGAATGAGGAGCTATCTCTCATGGCAGTACCAATAGATGGACTCTAGTCTTCATTGGAGGTAACACGACCGCCCAGCGTTACATCCAAGAAATACATCCACAAATTTCAGAAAGATAATGCCCTGTCACGTGTATAGCAAGAATAAACACTTTACTACTTTCACCATGCTCAGATCAAACGACAATATCTTGCCACGATCACTAAGATCTGCAGACCTATCAACATAGCCATACCTAGACGCATTAAGGAATGTATATCACATCTTGGCTGACCAACACGTCATTAAATTTAATTTATTTTCTGGTTATCAAATTGTAATATAGACTGAAAACACAAAGAATCTATATTAAAATTATTGAAATCAGTGAAGAAAATAACCAAAGAAAAGGTTATCAAATTGGTTAGAGCTTTAATCTACTATCTCCTGAAATGTATGCCAGAAATTATTGAAATGTGTGTTCGGTTTTCTATGTCACTTAGTTCACGTTAGTTGCACGACGTTATGACATACCTTAATTGGGTGGCCAGATGAAAAATTGGATAAAAATGTAAATACAATTGGAGACAAATGTCTACAGTTACCTCTTCTGCCCCTAATATCAATGTTTCGATTTGAATGTTGGTATTTAATCATTAAAGATTTTGTTAATCGCTTATAGTTGTTATGTGGTGAAGTCAACGTCCTTTCCATTTGAAAAATTTCACATCTTTAACATAGATTATTATTTTTTCATAGTAATCTTCTCTATAATATCAATTTTTTTTAATGTTTCGTTCATATCTTTCCGTATTTATGGATAAAGTATCAAACTTCTGCTTCTTTTTAAAACAAAAATTTTCAGGATTTAAATACATTGGATGTTATGGACTGAATCCTAAGAACTCATATGTCTTCGATCTCTAATATTGTTCTTTCATTTTTTGATTTCAGATTTGTGAAATATATTATTTATAGACAACACAAATAATTTGCGAATCAAAACGGAAAATGTAAATTGTTTGAAACAAAGAGCGCAACAAAATAGCAATGAGGATTAATGTTAAAAAACAATTTTAATATATTATAGAGGTTTTGATTAATTTATGCATGTCTTTTTGTTAACTGAAGAATGATTTTCTATAATTTGGTACTTAATAGGTTGAGTCTGTCCAGTGGACTTTCGACAACATCGACAATATAACAAGCCAGGGCGAACTGAAACATTTGGCCGAATTTTTGTCGAACAAACAGTTCGATCTAGTAATAAATCTGCCTATGAGGAACGGCGGTGCCAGAAGAGTTTCTTCCTTTATGACACATGGCTATCGTACCAGACGCTTAGCAATAGACTACTCAATTCCTTTAGTTACCGACGTCAAATGTACCAAATTATTAGTTGAAGTAAGTACTCGTTTATGCAGGATGATTCAATTTTGTTACCCGTCAAGGGAATTTCAGTGTCGTAAGGAAAAGTCGATGTCGACATATCTTATTCGATTCACAATAATCTGTTTTTGATTTATAGACATGAGAAATTAAGGATTAGAAATAAACCTATGACATCAAAATGTAAATTTGGTGACTTTTCTTAAGTAACTGAGCATAAAATTTGTTTTAGCGTTTTAATTGCTGTTTTTTTCATGATTAAAAACATTACTAAGTTTTCATAAAAATGTCATATTTTCTACATGAAAAAAATCTCTTTAGTAAAATTCTCTCTGCAAACAACGAATTTGAGCAATCCTGTATAATCGTTTAAAAAAATTAAATTAAGTATTTCATTACTGTTAGGCATTACGTTTAATTGGCCAAACTCCACCAATGAAAACTCACTGCGACTGTATGACCTCGCGTAATTTGGTGAAGTTGCCCGGATTTATCGATACTCACGTTCACGTCCGAGAACCCGGAGCTGTGCATAAGGAAGATTTTGACTCGTGTACTGCCGCAGCTTTGGCAGGAGGAGTGACCCTCATCTGTGCTATGCCTAATACGAATCCGGCAATTGTTGATGCTGAATCCTTCCAACTGGTTAAAAAATTGGCCAAAGAAAATGCAAGGTGTGACTACGCACTTTACGTCGGTGCATCTATCGATAACGCCGGAAGTATTCACGAACTAGCACCGGATGCTGCTGCTTTGAAGATGTACTTAAACGAAACCTTTACAACGCTGCGTTTAAATGACCTATCTTCATGGTCAAAGCACCTCAGTAACTGGCCGAAAAAGGCTCCGCTTTGCGTACATGCTGAAGGCCAAACCACAGCAGCCGTTGTCCTTTTGGCCATGCTGCATAATAGACCCATACACATTTGTCATGTTGCACGCAAAGAAGAAATTCAGATTATAAAATTGGCTAAAGAGAAAGGGCTTAAAGTAACATGTGAAGTATGTCCTCATCATTTGTTTTTGTCCACCGAGGACATCGATCATCTCGGAGTTTCTAAAAGTCAAGTAAGACCTAAGTTAGCCACCCCTGAAGATCAACAAGCTTTATGGGATAATCTTCACATTATCGATTGCTTCGCAACTGACCATGCACCTCATACCGTGGTAGAAAAGACTAGTTCTAATCCACCACCGGGTTTTCCCGGATTGGAGACAATTTTACCTCTTTTATTAAACGCCGTTAACGAAGGGCGACTTACTTTGGAGGATATCACAAACAAATTCTACCGAAATCCCAGGAAAATATTTAACCTGCCCGAGCAAGCAAATACTTATGTTGAAGTTGATTTGAACGAAGAGTGGGTGATACCTAACGCGATGGCTTACAGCAAAGCAAAATGGACACCGTTTGCGGGCAAGAAGATTAAAGGTTCGGTGCATAGGGTTATACTGCGGGGCGAAGTTGCTTATGTGGATGGGCAAGTTTTGATACAGTCTGGTTTTGGACAGAATGTCAGAGAGTGGGAAGGAAGGAAGTCGGCGTATAGTTTGTCTTTGGATAGTCGGCCGTCTTCTGCATTAGACAGACCGATTTCTCCAGCGCCAGGATTATTCTCAGGGAATTATCCCAATGAGCTTTATAACGATGGGCATACAAATGAAATATTTTCCAGCCTATTATCAGAACAAGTCGCGAAAGTGCATTTCGCCAATGAAAATCAAGATTTCCGTTTCCACACAAGCGCATCACCTATACCACTGATACCATCAGCTCGTGTTAGAACGGAAAGTTTTTCGAATGCGTACGCCCCTGAAATTATTCCTCCAAACGTGCATTCGCACGGCCTTACGGGAAAACACATCTTAAGCGTAGATATGTTCAATAAGGAACAGTTGAATCTGATATTTAATTTGGCCGAGCAGTTTAGGGCTTACGTGGGTAAAGATCGGCCTTTAGATCATATTTTGCGGGGCAAAGTTATGGCTTCAATTTTTTATGAAGTAAGCACGAGAACTTGCTGTAGTTTCGCCGCTGCGATGCAGAGGTTGGGTGGAAGAGTTATCTACATGGACGAAACGAGTTCGTCTGCTAAAAAGGGAGAGACCTTAGAAGATTCGGTGGCCGTTATGGCTGCGTACACAGACGTCGTAGTTTTAAGACATCCAACTCCAGGATCTGTTTTGGTAAGTTGCTGAAACTATTAAAATTTTTGTTTAGTGTTTATTTTCAGAAAGCGTCTCATCACTGTCGAAAACCATTAATAAACGCTGGCGATGGTATTGGAGAACATCCAACGCAAGCTCTTCTAGACATTTTCACAATTCGAGAAGAAATTGGTACCGTGAATGGCCTAAATATTACTTTGGTGGGTGATCTGAAGAACGGAAGAACTGTGCATTCGCTGGCCAGGCTTTTAACATTATACAGCGTTCAACTCCGATATGTTAGTCCTGCCAACTTGAAAATGCCCAAACACATTGTGCAGTTCGTTGCTTCCAAAGGAATATCGCAAGATGAGTATGATACTTTAGAAACAGTATTACCAGACACCGACGTGTTGTATATGACGCGAATACAGAGGGAACGGTTTGAAACGCAAGAAGAGTACGATAAGGTAAGTGTAAATACAGGATGAATGCGATTTGTTCCGACAAAAAAGAAACGAGCAAGAGAATCGATGTCACAGATTACAGAAAAAAATGAAAACAATTCTGAGTTTTCGAGACATAATTGATCAAAAATTATACCTAAAAAAATAAAAGGCTGCACTGGCTGTTACATTGCATACATACATATAAGAAATGATTGTCAAAACCTTTAAACATTAATAATAAATTCTTCACATCAAATTGTTTACAATAATCATTTTCCTAAGAAATAATTTTAAATGGAATAAAATTTATCTCTAGT
This sequence comes from Dorcus hopei, assembly GCA_033060865.1. Taxonomy (NCBI): domain Eukaryota; kingdom Metazoa; phylum Arthropoda; class Insecta; order Coleoptera; family Lucanidae; genus Dorcus; species Dorcus hopei. The sequence goes on from CM065424.1 coordinate 37,319,363, forward strand.
TATTTAATATACCCCCGTATTTTGTCATCTACAGTAATGCACATTTTATCAATTCTGAAGCGCTTCACTAAGCGGAGTTTATCTGTGTATCTTTTTATGTTTCTGACGGCAAATCGTCTATCACTCGCTTTTACATGCTTTATCTTCCATAAAAACGATAGCGACATCATAAGTGATTCTCGATAAACGTGATTCAACGTTTTGCACGTTGCAGGCATGCGGACATTTTATAGTAACACCGCAGTTGATGACGCGGGCGAAAAGGAAAATGGTGGTTATGCATCCCTTGCCCAGAGTGTTCGAAATTAGTCCGGAGTTCGATACTGATCCGAGGGCTGCGTATTTTCGCCAGGCGGAATGCGGGATGTTTGTAAGAATGGCCATCTTGGCGATGGTTCTTGGTAGATGCTAAAAATTATTGTACTGATTTTTATATTCAAAGTGCTAAATAATTTTCTTTTATAGTACTGCAAAGAAAGGAAAATAATAAAGTAAATAATTTAGATAACAACACATAATTATATTATGAACAATACAATAAAATTTCTTGGATAGATCAGTCTTTTATTACAATACGTATAAAGGTAGTATTTCTAACAAACGTACCTAATTGAGAATGGTTTTGGAGAGATTGAAGTTTTCACAATTATTATTTCAAGATTAAGGAATGTAAAAAGTTAAAATATGGGTTATGTACATAATATTATAAAATTTTATTAAAAAAAATTGTGTAAAGGATTGAATTTTCATGTTTCGAATGTGTCCAAATGTATACCGGCTTTTGCAAACTGTTTTTCCTCCGTTTCTTCAGTTTGTTAATTGAATAGTGAAGGAGAAACAACAACTAGTAAGTCGGTCGCAGTTGCAGCAGATAATAAACCAGCCAAACCCAAAGCTTGGAATTTGAGATGGAGTAAAGAGATCCTTATGGTGGAATTAAAGTCATAATGAACTCTGTTTTGCATAAATGTTTTTTAAAGCATAAAGCAAAAATGAGAAAATTTAATTTTAATTCGATATTTTGTTGTTTTATAAGTTATCTTTTAAGGTTACTAAACAAGCCGTTTGGTTTAATGAAATTTATTTTTAAGGAATGCAAAAAGCAATTTAATACTTAAAAAACGGTGGCCTATATTTTTTGTTTTGTTTTACGATTTCATTTCTTCAACTTGAGAACTGCCTTCAGTAAATGTTTTTAAAATGTATTTTTCAGTTAGAAGTAAAAGGGTATCGATGCTGCAATACAATTTATTGAAACACAACGTTTAACTGTCAAGAAGTTTTGACACGCAGTAAAATATCGAATCAAAGTAAATTTTTCATTTCATTCACTGGCTAGTGTTATTTTTTTAATTTTAACCATTGAAATGTTAAAAAAATGTTTTTATTCACGACCGGGAATAGACAGACAGCAGTTTCTACGACACCAAAATCGTGACAGAAATAACATATCTACTAGTGATGCGACGAGTCGCTGTTTTTAAGAATCGAGTCTACTCGAATACTTTTATAAAAGAATCGAGTCTTGACTCGAGTCGAGAGACTCGAGTCCAGATCAAAAGACTCGAGTACTTGACTCCAGATCAAAAGACTCGAGTACCTGATTAAACTCGAATTGAACTCGAGAGTCGCCGTTTTAAAGAATCGAGTAAACTTGAGTATTTTTATAAAAGAAGCGAGTTGATACTCATTTTGCTAGATTTCCGATCGTCACTTGTTTTCTTTTTTAATATATTCTGGTGGTTCAGACAAATCTAAAACTTTTGTATATAATATTATTTGATGTGTCTAATATCTAATAAAAGTTGCGTTTGAAAATTATACGTCGGATGCATCTGGAGCGTATGATCTCATCTTTCTCAATCACGAATTTTAACCTATTTTGTATCTCACTTATTCGTTTAAAAAAATCTTGTGTTTATAGTATTTCCATGACAACAGGCGATCTTTCACATCCCACATTTAAGTAGGGTGTGAAAAGATCGCCTGCTGTCATGGAAGTGATATAAACACAAGATTCTTTTAAATGGATGAGCGAGATACAAAGTAGAATAAAAATCTTGAGTGAGAAAGATGAGATCATACGCTCCAGATACATCCGACGTTTAATATTCGAACACAGCTAAAGTGTGCAGGCAGCGTGCAAAATATAAACAAAAATTGATTTACTATGTAACTGCATGTAACTGACAGCGAGTCTACCCGACTCGTTGCAGCGCTATTTAATTCTAAAATCGGTACTCGAGTACTTGAATCGAATTGGAGTTTCACTGACTTGGGTTCACTGCAATAGTTACTCGAGTAGAACGAATACCTTTGGGATTCGAGTCTGATAGCGAGTCTACTCCACTCGTCGCACCACTACTTAATTCTAAAGTCGATACTCGAGTACTTGAATCGAACTCGAGTCGACTCGAGTATCGCTGACTCGGGTTCACAGAATTAGATACTCGAGTACAATGAGTACCTTTGGGAATCGAGTCTGATAGCGAGTCTACTCGACTCGTCGCATCACTAATATCTACTCCCTTGGGAAAGAAATAATATTTCTCTCCCAAAGGAGTTTTCATTATATTGACATTTACGTTTAGCGTAGTTTTTGAAGGCAGTAAATTAAACATCGCTATGTCGCTGTGTTTGTTCAGCATTTCTTGCAGTACTTGTTCTTGCATTTTCACTAATGTTTCTATCAAGTAATACACTTAAATTCGTTTTAAACGAATACATTTATGTTGTCAAATAATGAATGTCAGCGACTACAATTTCCCGAAATTAATTTATTGTCAAAGTGACACTCGGATTTATAATTTTTTAATCCTAAAAGTTTGGAGTCTTATCATTCTTCTTATTCTCGGTCGTGAATAAAATAGTATAGGTAGGTATACACCTCAGCAGAGAATTCTATTTTTCCCTGTGTTTTTGTAGCCCTCGAGCTGCGCCCGAACACCTCAGAAAAAATGACACATTTTTCTCCCTCGATGTATAATATACGGTGTATTTTTTTTAAAATGCCATAAAGGTTGGCCATGAAAATTAAAACTCAGGTCGTAGCTTGGCATCTAACACATGCCAAAACTGATAATTTAAAGTACAGCCTCAATCAAAAGTAATGAAACGTTCAAAACCGAAAGGCTGTAGTCTGAGAGAGAAGATACCGAGTGAGATGAAGCCTTATGGCGAACGAATGTTTCTGAAGTCCTTCGGAACCCCACATCACGTTGCGCTCTCTCTGACTCGCCACCGTTGCACTCTGACTACAGCGTATTGGTTTTGAACGTTTCATTATTTTTGATTGAGGTCGTACATGAATGGAGCTAAGACATGAATTTTCTTTTCCACAGCCACCCCTTATGGCATTTTTAAAAAAACACATAGTACTATTTTTGTTTCCTGCAATTGCACAAGATGGGCGACGAAAAACTAGTATCCCTACAAATTTTGTGATGGCATTGTAAGTCCATTGTATTAGTGAAATAAACGAGAAGGAGGAGCATTTTTATCTTATTTATTAGGACGGGGCAATTAGTCATGCATTCCATTTTTCTATGACACTGACACAGAAACAGAGTTCCAAAGGCGAGAAAAGGTAAGGTTATTAACTTTTGGGGCTACACTAAGCAAGAGCTGGATACATGCACATGCAAAAAAAAATACTTCTAATATTTCTTGTGACGACATTCCTACCGTACACAAAAACATTAAGGGCGTATGAGATGAAGCGTGGTTCATCCTGTATAAGGATTTAAAAATAATAAATCATTTTTTAAGGGATTGTAAACGCAGTGAATATACACAGTTGCTATTTAATTTGTAGTTAATTTATTTAAAATCATACCATTTTCATGGTGTGTGTGAAACTAAAAGAATTATACACAGTAAAAACTGCAACCCCTCCAAATGCTGCGTGATAGAGCTACTCGTTTAGATTGTAATAAAATTAAAAATAAAATAAAATTTTAAATTAAAAAATTCCATAGAAATTAAATAATTAATTATACTGTAAGAGCTGGCACATTACCATCACGAGTTAATTCAGGGTGATGCATTTTTTCCGCAAGGGCGTCTTCATCTTCGGTTTTGGTTAACTTGGGGATGATGGACTGGAGCATTTTCTTAGATTTTTTGATTCGAGCATTTGTCAATTTCCTAAACGAAATTTAGTATAATAATGATTAAATTTGTTGATGGCTTCTAACTTACTGTTGCCTGCAATCGATGAAGACGGCGATTACGAATAGTATGGTTATTGTTACGAATGCTGCAATGACGATGATGATTATTGTGCTTATGTTGCTTTCGTCTTGTATCGTCATCTCGTCCAGATTAATACTGATGGCTGTCGTTGAATCATCTAAAGAAAATTTTTTACCATGAGAAGCAAAATTATTACTCAAGGTTTGTTCTAGCAGCAGTACATAACTGTTAGAAATTGTACTGAACATGTGTCGCTAAAGTGTCACTGCGCATGTTCAGTACATTTCTAACAGTTATGTACTGCTGCTAGAACGAACCTTTATTTGTTAAGCGGCCTTCAACTTGAATTTACACAAAATAAATTGCTCATTGTATGCTAAATGCTTAGCCTAATTCAATTATTGACAAGGTTAAGGTGCGAAATGGAGCGTCTACCTTTGTGTTTAATACAATAATCAATTATGGTTGATGAGTTAATTTTGTTCATTAAACAACGTAATTGTCTTTTAAAATGTTGTTTGTTGAATATTTCATTTAGCAAGGTTATTTTTTAGCAAATAATTTACGCGTCAAACACAAAAACGTGCTCGTTATAATTCAAAATAATTATCTACTAGCTGCAACTGCAATTAAGTTTCTAATTCAAACTAAAAATAAGCAAATAACGAAGTTGATAAAATCGAAACAATAAAGAATTGATGTAGGTAGACACAATATTGATAAGAAAATATAAGTGCATCGACAAAAAAAAATTAAATAATTTTTAATATATACCAATACAGCCTGTATTTTATACTTCATTTTAATACAGTAATTAAAAAATAATCAATTATTAACATTAATTATTATTATTAGATTTTAAAAATATTTTAGGAAACTGACTTTGTCTTGATTTTCTGTAGTGTAACACAGGTCCAATTAATAAGTGATAACTTATCACATCAAACACGTGCTGATACTGCTGCAATAAAAATGATAACGAAATGATTTCTGGAAACTCTGTATTGTGCACGTCTGTCAAAATTTGCTTGAAGGTAGTAAAAGAATGACAAGTTTCAATAAAGTTTTTATGTTAAAAGAAAATAAAGGAATAGGTATTTAAAATTAATTTTCTTACATTATGAAAGAAATAAAAAAGAAACCTCAACGGATTCTACATGATTTAAAATAGATTTTCTCCGTTTAAAATACTTTTAGATATATTATCTATTATCTGTTTTTTTTTATTTACCATCAAGTAAGTCGTGATTTTATTTTATTAGGTTGGCTATTATAGTAAAATTAGACAAATTAATTTCATGTCATTATAACATATGCCAAAATGTGACACTTCAAATCAGATAGATCATCGAAATAGATTTGAAAAGTAACCAAGTCGAGATTAAAAGTGAGAGGAAACGTTTTACAATTTATGTATGTGAATTTGGACGTGAATACACCTTGTGAGGAAAAGAAAATACTACAACATCGCTTCATTCGCAGTAACCTTAAACTCATAATCAAAATGACTTTCATTGTCAAAGTTTAGTTACTTGCATTAGTACCACTTTTTCCCTAAACTTTCACGACATACTTCGACGCTAAATAAATAAAAAACAGATAATATTAGCACAAATATTGATTTATGAAAACTCGTGTCTAAATAAAAACCTGGTCAAGTAGGCTTCATTTAGTAAATCTGCTATACAAATTCAATGGATAAATTCTCGATCACAACCCACTTGACCAGATTTTTATTTAGACGCTCGTTATCTGTTTTTAAATGGAAATTCTGCTTAAAGTCCTTACATAAATTACATACCAAAATATTCTGTTTCTCACCACCAAATACTATCTCGAAGATTAGGAACAACATGGGCGGTAAGTAATTTTTTAAGTATTGTTTACATTGAAAATATCTTAATTTTTTAAATAAAATTAACCAGCAACATGAAGTAGTGTCATGCATTAAACTTAAAAATTGAAAGGTGCAGAAATTACACATGCAGAAATTACACATATTTGCTTCTCTACACTATCCTTATACCTACAGGGTATAACTTAATGATTGTAAAAAAATGATTTTAAGAAAAAGAATTCGCATAAATATGTGGCCTAAAATGCTTCGTTTTCGTTATACATGATGATAAAGTTCCTCATAGTTGCACTGTCCAAAATAATCCAGGAATTTTTCAACGAGTTCAGCAGTCAATGCGAAGGAGAACTGAATCATGCCCCCATACGAGGGGTAGTAATTTCCAATTTACTTTAATTTTTAAGGTTTCTTAGTAGTGATTGTCCAACTTAATGTCATGGTTAAATTTAGCAATATGATGGAATTTGAATTATTACTGTGTTTTGATATCGCTTTTATGCTTCTCTCTTTAATCCTTGCTTTAAATGTTGAGATATTTGTCTAATGTAGACGTGTTCACACTGATAACAGCTTATCTGGTAGGTACACAACGTTTCTTTTTAAATTCACAAAAAAAGGTGGTTGATATTTTCGACATTTTCAAAAGCTAAAGTGATATTTTTCCATAGAGAATAAATTAGTTACCTTAGACTAAAGTTGCTCTATGAAAGTTTGTTTTTACAGTGTTAAGTTCATACAAAGTTTTGTTGTTATTTTGATTTTCTTAATTATGTCGAAGTCAACTCTCAATAAGTTTATTGACAAGGGCTTTCAGATAACTGTTTTGTTGAAGAATATTAGATAATCTATTGAGGTTTTTTTCAATAAATTAGCTGTGTGGTATTTTTGAATTCTATTTTTCATACCTAAAATGAAGTTGATTTTAGTTTTGGAAATGTGATAAGAATTAAAATTGATATATCTATTGAATTAGTAGGTTTTTAATACCACTCCAGTTCTATAATGTTTAAATTGATTTGTGACTACTAGGGTAAAAAAGCGGACAGAGCTGTCTATTGTAAACTGTATGTTATTATTGTAATTTATAATTATTGAATAAGTGTAGTATCTTTTCAGAAACATTGGCGGATATAGCTGTGATAATATCAACTAATTTTTTTTAAAGGTAAATTAAATTCATATGTATGTAATAATATAAAAGTTTGTTTACGACATATTCAGCGAAGATGGGACTGAGACAAGACCACATCGGGCAACAAAAATTTTGCCGAAAAGTATTTATTGTCAAAAGCGAATTTAATATGTTGACTTTTTCAATTAACTCAAGTAGTTTTAACTTGGTAAATTTTTTAATGTGTTCAAAATTGTCAGTAGTACTTTCTGTTACAAGTATAGGGGAAACGTTAGTGAATAAATTTTAAAAACCAAAACAAAAATAGAACTTTACCACTCTGTAAACCGAGAAAACGAAACATTTTAGGTTATATGTTTTTTACTTAAAATCAGTTCAGAAATCACTTCTTCAAATATATTTGCAATTGTTAAGTTACAATCTGTATGTTTCCAGATGTATACGCAAATACTTCTACCTACATATTATTATCATTTAATTTTTTGGAATCAGAGAAAATATTGTTTGTATGCAGTATTATGTACATTGTATTGATACGATTTCGGTGCGGTGTTCAGACAAATTATTGTTTATAAAATAAAATAATTATTTGATCCGCATTCGTTTAACACATCTATGCTGGGTTTCATAAAAGCCAATTAATTTAATCATTGGTTAAGAATATTCATTCCTATACCTTCAGCACCATAGTAAAGTTTATTTTTAACGTATGATTAAATTTAAGTAACGTTTGTGAAATCCACCATAAAACATTCAACGATCGGAGCTAGATGAAAATAGATAGAAAAGTAATGACTTTTCTATCATCTATCACTTTAATTAGCTGATCATTCTACTGTTCACTATTTATCAGCACACTTGCCGTTTGACTAGAAACTCATTTAAATCTCGCGATCGGGTCTGCCTTTAGAGATTTCCTCTACGCAGACATTAACCAATGGAAGGCCAAGTTTTTGGGGTTTATAATGCAGAATCTTTTATTTTGACTGTTTTGTTTTGTCCACGTATAGGGTGCCCGTTTTTATAGATAACCACGGGGATCTCAGTTATTCGAAAAGATACGAAGTCGGTTAAATTAAGGCAAAGTTGCGTATTTTTATGCAGATTAATAAGCTGAATAGAAAATCACATTGGGTGGTATGCATAAAACGAAGTAGATGCTAATACTTGTCAAATTAGTATATTCTTCGAAGTATCTTCTATTACATAAAGTATCTACTGCAGGTCTGAAGTATATACTACGAAATCAAAGTTTATATTACAACATGTAGTAAATACTACGCTGCAGTAATATTTACTGTTAAAATGAATCTAAGGCTTTGAAGTAGATACTACAGTAGGTGCTTCTATGCGAAGTAAAAACTTCTACATAATAGTATCTACTAGATCGCATAGCAAATACTACTTTACTATAGTAGGTACTTCACTTTCGAAGTAGGTGCTTGAAGTATTAGCATGTACTACGTTTTATGCATACCACCCAATATCTTTTACAGTTTTCAAGATATTCGAAGAAGACAAAAAATCGCAATAAACCCCTTAGATTATTTTTTCTGGGGTACCGTAAAAAACAAATTTTTTAAAACGAAGACTACAGACATTAATGACTTGCGCAGAAGTATTACTTATTAGTACTTTACAACACATACAAAGAAGGGATGTCAGAAGGACAATTTCTAAGCTACGTATACCGGGTGTTTCAATGAAGATGCACCAAACTCGGTATGTTGGTAGATATCGTGAAAAGAAATAAAAGTTTCCTATAATATTTTTTTTTTTAAATGAATAAGTTTTGAGATAATCGAAGGGAAAGGAGAATCGTATATTTTTAAAACGTACAATAGATGAGAGCGGCCCGAATTCTTAACCTACCTTAACGTTCGGTTTTTTACTTTATTACCCCATAAACTGTCGCGCCTCAGATGATATGATGAAACACATTTAGTTCGTTCACTCCGTTCGTTCACTAACGTTGTAGTGGCGAGTAATTAGTTGGTGTAGTTTATACTTTTCATTTTTAAGTTTATTATGTAAGTGTGTGTGTGGGTGTGTTGGTGGTGCGATGGGCAATTACACATTTCGAGAATACGCAGATTATTCGAACACATGTAAGGTAATTGCCATTTACGTAATTCGCCCGCTTCCGAAATTGTTTCTTCCTCATGTGATCAAGTTCAGTCTGATAGGCAAATAATTTAACAGACCGGCGTGGCGGAAGCAACAATTCCAATTTATTAATTGTAAATAATTGTAGTAATTGTTGGATACAGAGACAAATAAAGACGTTACAAGCGTTAATTATTTATCGTACATTATTAAGACTCGGCAAATTTGATGTAATTACGGTTTGCATAAATGTTAGTGCGGTGAAAACGCACGCTTTTTTCAAAGTGTTCGTCTTTAACACGTCTTGCGGTCAAGGCCAAACTTAAAAGCCTGTCATAAATTTTTTCGTTTACGATAGTTATTTACTGTCTTCTTGCAGGCGCGTGCCATTCATAAAACAATTTAAATCCTCGTCTTGTTTCACGGCTGCAGAAATTTAAATCGCTACGGTATTTCTAAAAACATCGGCTCCAAATTATGCAAATTTCAAGTTGCACCAATTAAAAATTTTTATTAAGATATTTTGTTTGAAATAATGTCAGAAACGTGTCCCGTAAGTTTGGTGCATCTTCAATGAAACACCCTGTAGAACTCTGCTTGGAAGTGGACGGTGAACAATTTGAGCATCTGTTGTAATTCTTTGGTTCTTTTTTCATTGGGTTACAGTTTTTTTTTTATTGTTTAAACCAAAACAAATCTCAATCACATAAAATTTATTATCGTTTTTATTTTCCTCTATAAATTATGTTTGCCCCCTATGTTGCAGTCAGCTTTGGACTCGGCAATTTCACGTTGATACACTGACTTGGAAGTGCCAATATTTCTTCACAAACAAAATTACTGTTTTTTCAAGGTACTCTTTGCAAAAAGACATCTTTGATGTTCTATCCAAAATATAACCATAAACCATCAAGTGTGCTACATTACTGTGACGAGAAAAAAAAAACATACTATTTAAAAATATAAAAATCCAAGATGGCGCCCATAAAAACCTTGAATGTCGTTTTATTGCAATTTTGATTGCAATGATAAAGGCGGTGGCAGAACTAAATTCCTTGTAAAAAGTGCCTTAGTAATGTCGAATTTAGGAATACATATCTTTAACGGTTTTTGTTAAAAAAATTTAAAATGAAAATCGCGAATTTTCGTTTTCTTCGAATATCTTGAAAATCGTAAAAAATATGTGATTTTTTCAACTTATTAATCAGCATAAAAATACGCAACTTTGCCCTAATTTAACCGACTTCGTGTCTTTTCAAATAACTGAGTTCCCCATGGTTGTTCTCGAAAAACGGACTGTATATTTATGATTTCAAATTCGTTTTATCTTGTTATTATGGCATTGTTTAAGAGTTATCGATCGACAAAATTTTAGGAAAGAATTATAAATCGAAATGCTGAACTATGGTGTCCTTTCAAGGTCAATGAAGGCTGAATGAATTTATTTTCCCATGGCGAACTTCTAAATTCTTTTTTATAATATAAAGAAATTGTAGATGCAACTCCGACCAATAATAAAATTGCTTTTATCTCTCATACCATACATATCCAATTTTGTTCTCATATTCCACGGTATATATGAATACTTACGGTGGCAGTATTCCCGCAAGTGAGATAGCGAACCGTTACGTCACCGCATACGTGCTTCTCCTTTTACACAATATTAACCAACATTAACTATCAACCGTGACACTTAATGATTGGTTGACAGTTGATGTGTTAGAAGGAGAAGCGGGTATGCGATGACGTAACGGTTCGCTATCTCACTTGAACGCTGCCACCGTTAGTATTCAATTCACCGTGCTCATACTCAGAATATCTTTGCAAATAATTTGGCTAATACTGAACCTCAATAACAAACAAAACTTTCACTTTTAAAAGACGTCAGTTTTTTAGAGATCTATTCTATACTATACTCATACAAATGTACCACAAAGTTAGCTTACAATTAACTCAGAAAAATTGTATTAAATTGCAATTAATCTTTAAGTTAATCCTTCAAGATTATATTTTTAAGAAGGAAAACAAGATTTATAAAGACAGGTAAATAATATTGATGTATTAGTTTTAACGAAACATGTTTTCACGTGGTGATATCTTGAATTTATTTCATTAAGGCCGTATAATATGTGTCCGCAAACAGTTGAAATCTATTTGCTCATGAACCAAAAACGTGTCTTCTTAATTTTATAATAAAATAACGAGAACAAAACATACAGTCTGTGGCATTTAACCGGGTTTCTTCATTAACGCCGTTCCCATTGAATACCGGGTGAGTCATAATTAGGTGTAAAAAATTTTACCACAACTTCTTTATACCAAAACAAAGCAATTAATCTAATATATCTTAGTACCAAAATGCTCCCTTAGAAAGATACAGGGTATTAAAGAAAACATGTTTATTTATAATTTGGAAAGCAAACATTTGAAATTTTGAAAATCTAGTAGCCTAATTTTGCTAGTCAGCTTTCATTTTAAAACAATATCAAGACAGCGGCTGTCATAAACAGCCATTAATTGTTTGAAAGTCACAGATGTATTGTTTTAAAATAATGAAATGGGTAATTTTACTCCAAGAGAAATAGCAGACATCGTTTTCGTGTATGGCTTTTGCAACGTAAACGCGTTAGCAGCCGTTAGAGAATACCATCAGAAGAATCCCAAATCATCAGGTTTTTCCTTCAGCCTTTCGAAGACTGGGTGAGGTTGGTCTTCCGCGAACCCGAGGGGCTGGTGCACAGCAACGGGAAAATGTAATACGATTCGAGGAAGCTGTAACTGATTTGGTTTTAGACAATCCTACTACAAGTACTCGCCGAATTGCTATGCAGTTAGGACTCTCACAAAGTTTTGTTTCGCGAACTCTGCGTAGGGAGGAATTATATCCTTACCATTATACAGGTGTTCAAGCTCTTCATGCTGGGGATACCGTGCAACGTGTAGTTTTTATCGATGGCTTCTTGAAAGAATAAATAACAACCCCAATTTTATTCCATCTATTTTATGGACCGATGAAGCCATTTTTACCAGGGATGGAATTACAAACTTTCGAACCCTGCACTATTATTCGTTAGTAACCCTCATGTAACAAGGAGTAGAAGGTTCCAGCAACGCTTTTCTATTAACGTATGGGGAGGAATCTGCAATGGTTCTTTACTGGAGCTGCAAGAACTGGATAATGGCATCAATGCGAATGATTATCATGACTTTCTTGAACATCGGCTGCATGATATACTTAAAGACATCCCATTAAACATTAGACAACAGATGTTCTTTCAACAAGACGGTGCACCTCCTCACAATGGCAGAGTCGTTACAGAATGGTTAAATAACTATTTCAATGATAGATGGATTAGCTGGTTTGGTCCTGTGAGATGGCCGGCAAGGAGTCCAGACTTGAATCCGCTGAACTTCTTTTTGTGGGGTGCTTTAAAACAGCTGGTTTACCGTGAGGTAATTAACACGAGGGAACAGTTGCAACAAAGAATTTTCGAGGCTGCTAATGAAATTCGTGAAAACGGCAATACAATTCAGCAAGTGTATGATTCACTAGTACGACGGTGCCATGCTTGTATTGAGGTTGGAGTGGAGCATTTTGAACATTTACTGTAGTTTTCTATTTTTAAATAATTATTTTGTTAATGTTGTGTTTATTATAATGTACTTTCAAATTAATCGAATAATCACCTTCCAGGTAAAAGCTTCCACAAACCGGCGCGAATTATGAAAATGGAAATGTTTTTTTTTAATACCCTGTATCTTTTTAAGGGAACATTTTGGTACTAAGATATATTAGGTTAATTGCTTTGTTTTGGCATAAAGAAGCTGTAGTAAAAATGTTTACACCTAATTATGACTCACCCTGTATATGGAAAAATGTTTTATACAAAAGTATCATCCTTTCAAGCTCCGCATAATTTAAAATTATTTTTAAATACACATTCTGCCCCAATTTGGCTGTACGATGTGTAACTTCGTTATTTTCAATGGAACATCCTATGTTTTATAACAAATTTGAGTTGGACAGGTTATTTTAGGGTAAGTTTGATAAAGGTCCCCTGTACCTAAGTTTTATGGTTTTTAAGATATTAGGCATTGTTTACGGTTTTCGGAAAATACAGATGTAACTTTTATAATAATTAATATCTCATTAACGAAGAATGTTAGAATGCAGATATTGTGGTACTGTTACAAGCTATCTAGGTATCTACCGCAGTAACAAAATTTACTTTTCTTTTCACAGGGATCCAGTAAAAATATTTCCATTTCGACAACAACTGAAGGGCAATAACTTTTGTTTTTTAAATGCAACGATGTTACTTTTATATCGTCGTTAGCTATACACATCCCTATACCAATTACTGACGGTCGAGGAGATATTTAATATTATTTCATAATTTCTGCATTTTAACATATTCATTAAAATTAGGAGAGAGTATTTACTCAAACATTTTACTTGTTTTGAGTAAAATGTCAATTTACTAAGTTTTTAGGTCCTGGTCGTATAAAATATTGTTAAATACATGATTACTTAATTTCATTGTCTTAACAATCAAATGGGAGGCAGTATTTAAGTATTGTTAAGTTTCCTCAAGTGATATTGCTTAACACAGTATAAGAAATTACTCAGTTGCGTCAGTGTCAAAAAAGTGGCCATACTGTTTGATACCCTTATGGATATATAATGTAATTTGCAAATCGGTAGGTATCAAGCAAAATGGCAAATGTGCCAGTTATACTCGAGTGACGCTACTGTGTATATTCTTATACTGTGTTGCTTAATCACACGATTAACTTGTGTAAACAGCCGAAAATTTTAAATCTAAAATCAATTAAAGTAAAATTCTTTATCGCTTCAAAGGTAACAAAGGAATTTCGAACTCGATCCGAATGTAAACAGTTCCCAGGCGAGTTAACCCAAACAATCTTCGTAAGGGTACCCCAAGGGTAAATAAGATACGCTAAAATAAATAAATCTATCATCAACAAATTGCACTTGTGAGAACGGAAAACTTACACCCACGCACGCAGAGGAAGCGGGTCGAAATTGGACCAACTGGTGCCTCAACGGTATGCAATTTTGGTCACTCCGGTGATCGAAAGGGCTATAAGTCGGCAAAAATTGGACGACTAGCCCACGAGAGAGCAGCATTTCCCAGGAGAATTATTAAAGAGGGGGAAGATTTTGAATTCTTAAGCAATGGCCCAGGAAACCAGGAAAGAGGAAAGTTTCAAAAAATTAATTAAAGTTCGCCTAACCATCGTCTTAAACGAACGTCCCCGTTTTTACCAAAATTTAATCTTTGAATGTTACATTCGTTGCTATTGTTTCGATTGTTCTTTTTGAATTAAACTCGCGACCCTCTTCGCGAGTATCTAAGTTTAAATCCGGTGTCGGTGTAAGTGTGGATGCCAGAAGCAAGAACTCCACCCCGAGTCTTCTCTAAAAAGGGATTAGCGAACCCCATCCTAGAAGGGAGATAAAAAGAGGTCCCTCTACTGCTGAATTCTACGTCCACACCACCTTATTCGGTAGGTGAATATGTTATTTTATGTTTTTTTTTGTGTACATATTATGTAGTTTCACCCCTCCAGGGTAATCCAAAGTTTATTTAATATACCTTGCCTTAAGCTAGTTCACGACTTTTATTTACAGTAGACTAGATTATGATTTTAAGATGCCTCATCAGCAGAAGAGTAACTCGAGAACACCGTCGCAATCTTGCCGGCCAACAAGACTTTATGCAAAGATAGCGCATAATAGCAACTACATCGCTGAAACTTCACACAATATGGCCAATGCGGACATTAAGCATCTCATCGCATAATCGCAAATTTTGCTGCAAGCCGGCGGGATTGTGATGGTGTTCTCGAGCTACTCTTCTGCTGATGAGGCCCCAATTTTTTTTTACTGGGCTTCTTCTTATTGAATCTTTTTTCATGAAACAAAATATTTAAAATTTCAAAATCTATTAATGTGAATTTTATGAAAGTGATTTCTTCAAATTTAATATATTTTTTGCGTTCTACGATACTAAAAGCTAACCATGCAATGTTTTCGTTTAAAGTTGAAATTTAGATAATTTTATCACACGCCGACGTTTTTGAAATCCCACAGAACCATTGAAATGTAAATTATCTGGATGATAGCCAAATGTGTTCATTGCACATGTCCATATGTGATAAAATTCCGTTTATTATTTTACGTGAATCTGGTCGATCCGCGTCATCAGAAAAAAATCCAGAATATGTTCTCGGAATTTGATACCACCACTTCCTTTCTACAATCCAGAGATTTTACGTAATATTAGTGTTTTCCACCACGTAATGGAAAATTTGAATTTGACATGATTAACAAACTTGACATTAAGACACAATTAAAATTCCTAACAGCAAATAAATTACGATTTACAATCACTGAAGGTCGATTTGCGGCAGCAGAAAAACATTTCGCTGATATAATAACAAAGCGAGTATTAGCTAACAGTGCAGTAAATTATGTGGAACAATAATAAATATTTATGAATTATTGTATAAAATTCTAAAGCAGAAAGTAAAATAAATTAAAATTACCATCCGTCCAAGAAATTTCACTTTTTGTATTCACACGGGCCATATTTCGACTTAGTTTCCTCTTCAGGAACTGTCACCTTAACTACCAATTTCCTGTCGCCTTTATTTATTCTTCTTCGCTTGATCGATCTTTTCCACCGCCGAACTTGTTGGCTAACTTGTTCTTGATAAGCTAATTGAAACTACATGTTAACGAAGCAATGAGCAATGTCTTGGTGGGAGTCACAAAAATAGAGGGGAAATCGACTGGTACGATCGGTACCATTCTTGCTCGAAAGAGATGTAATTTCTGATGGTGTTATTTACCGCGTGCAAAGTTACAACAATATTTTATGCAAAGGCGTATGTTGTATCGGGACGAGATATGGTTAAATTCCTATGGTTTGTCTTGCAGTGGATGTTATCGCGCGTTCCATGACCCGAAGCATTAGGTATACGGAAAAGTTTTTCATTTCAAGAAATAGTAAACAATGACGGGAATAATAAATACGTAATTTAAAAATTATAACCCAAGAATTCTTTTTTTTTCTAATTTAGTCTCTGGCATCGAAAGAAAAGTGGTTATCGTCAATGTCACATTTGTAATTAATAACAAAAACTCGAAATAAGTTTTTCAATATCACAATATAACTGTGGCAATGAAATATGGAACTGTAGCTTTTGTTCGAATTTAACGTGGTCGTTGCCGCAGCAGGCAATAAACTTGCTTAACGCCTCCCTAACAAGCTTATAGTGACTTATGGGACTTGAATGGTGTATGTAAAATAAAAAAAAATAAAATAAAATAAAAAGAGGACTACATAAATTTTTATTTAAGATTAATTTGTATTCAAGATAAAATATTTGTTTTAAAAGCTTCTGTTGTGTACTTACTTATCTTGTGAATTTAAACCGGACGCATTGGCGTATCTATAGGGGTTGCAGGGCTTTTTGTATGCACTTATACATTATTTTTAAAATACTGTAACTGACGGGGGTTAAATCATAAAAGAAAGTGCATGAAATGTCCAACACTTAATAATTTTTCAATTTACAAGGGCTCGTCGAGTACCTACAGCTACAACCCTTACCACTGGAAGTTTCGACGAAAGTGAGAGAGAGAGATTCGTTTTTTACATCCAAAATCTCTGACTTTAATTCAACTCTTTACAAAATGAACAAACTATTTTCTTTCCTTCTTCTCACCCTTTTTACCTACCAAATTTTAGTCAAACCACAAAATACCCAAGTCGCAATTCCTTTGTTTGTACGTTTCTGGTTTGAGTTACTCAGGAATCACTCTCAGCGTCCTTTTTATATAGAGTGAAATTTTGGTCCTTGCCACCACATATACAGATGGACCTAACTATACTTGTAAACTTCCTTATTTCGCATTTAAGAAGAACAGTCATTCTTCATAAAAAGTTTTGCTTCTTCTAGCAAGTCCTTCGCCACTACCAAGATTTCGAAATGACATACAGGGTGGTTACAAAACGAGACAACGTGAAATTTGGTTAAGAGTAAAGTACTTTTCATTTGAAAGGAAAGTAAAAGTATTACTGGAAAAAGATGTTTTTAATGTCAATAGAAACTCAAATGTCTAATCTGAACGTTGTGTCTTAAAGTTGATTTTCTTGTTTTCATTAATTATTCACAAATTCACTGACAATTTGTTGACGTGAAATCAATCATTTGAGTTAAATCTCAGTTGCATTTGTTGTCATAGATAACTGCGATAATCACGTTGGCTAAATTTGTACGTATTACTTATTAATCATAATGAAGACAGAAAAATCAACTTTAAGATACAACGTTCAGATTAGATATTTGAGCTCATATTGACATTACAAACATCTTTTTCCAGTAATACTTTCACTTTCCTTTATAATAAAAATACTTATTCTTAACCAAATTTCACGTTATCTCGTTTCCTAACCACCCATACGTTATTTTGAAATGTTCGTAGTGGCTGAGAACTTGCTAGAAGAAGCAAAACTTTTTATGAAGAATGACTGTTCTTCCTAAAATGCGAAATAAGGACGTTTACAAGTATAGTTAGGTCCATCCGAGGACACACTGTATTTTTTCGGGATTATCGAAATTATACATTTTCTTCTTTTTTTGGTATTTCTTTTTTATGAGAATTTAGTTGGAAAGAAAAATACAAATGTCTTTTTAAATGATGAAGATGTCGCGGGACTAACAAGGAAACTTCGAACAACTAATAAATACTATGTCGAATACAAAGAATATACATATAACACACTTATTTTTCTATTTAACAACAACTACTACTTCTTTCATTGCCAACACGCTTCAATCGTCCAGCATGAGTTATCAAATCTCAATACTAAAAATGAGTATTAAACTTTAAAAAAAGTTACAAATTAAACAAATTGAAATTCAAAATAAGTCAAAATCGTATTCTAAATAACCACATAAATTATGAAAAATTAATTTAGGCACATTAGATGAATGTAAAATTCAAACGAAATTGAAGATTAATTCAGGATAATACCATATAAAACATTCTGTATAATAATTATAGCAGCTGTTAAAGCCCGTTCACAATGATTTAACGTAAGAAAATTAATCACTTAATAAAAGTTGGAAACACTATTAGAAATGTAAGCGTACTAATTGACTAATTCTATTAATTTACTTTTCTTAAGTTGACAACTTCCATTTTTAGGTTAACTCTGTTAAGTACATTCAATCAACAGCGTTCAAAAACAGTATAGTGAGTGTATGTAGTCTTTGAGTCCTTGAGTTGAACAAAAGAATTTTATCCTTTATTAACCTAGACAACCACTAACAACTTGCAAATACTTGCGCATGCAAAGAACAAAAAATTTCTTCATTGTGAACACATAAATTAACACTCTAATTTCCTTAATTTAATTTCGTTACGTTAAGTCATTGTGAACGGGCTTTTAGTTCCTAATAACTAATTGGCAATTAAATAGATTTGTTTTGTTCACCAAATACTGGATATAGAGAGGGGAAGGGGATCTTGGAACTCTGACACGATCCACTGTCATTATTCGAATGTCAATTTCACCGATGTGTTAACAGCGATTTTGCTGTCTTTGTGATGATAATTGTCGGTTATCGCAATTTTTATTTAGTTTTGTAACCGAAGAATTTCTATTAATTACAGTCAAAATCTGCAAGTCGAATGAAACCTGTAATCATCGCACACGTGTTCCATAACGAATACACCATGAATATTATAAAGAAAAGAAAAGGCATTCTGTACAATAATTATAGCAATTGTCAGTTACTAGTAACTAATTGGCAATTAGTTGCTCTCCGAATATTGATACTGGATACAGAGATGGAAACGGGAACTTGGAACTCTGGCACGATCACACTATGTCCTTATTCGAATGTCAATTCTTTCGACATTTTAACAGCAAAACTCGTACTGTTGTCTGTGTAATGATAATTGTCAGCTTTCGCGATTTTTATTCAGTTTTGTAACCGAAGAGCTCCGATTAATTACAATCAAAATTTGCAAGTCGAATCAAGTCTGTAATTATCGCAGACGTGTTCCAAAACGGATGCAGGCGTTTTTAGGTCAACGGAAGGTCAAGCGAATTAGTTCGCCTTGCGACGTTTTGTTTATCATTTCTTTTCTATTTAAAGTAAACAAATTGCTTTACAAAACACCGGTATTTTACAGTACATAATAATAAAAGGTGTTGGTAAAAATTTTGCAATCCGGCGGCTTGATTTGTAGTTATGCCACTGACAAACATTGTCTCTAAAAAAAACGTTAGGTCTTAATGTACCCAATACTGAGTAATGAAAATGTATACAAAAATAGTACGTACGCAGAATTCGTCTCTTCGTATAAGTATTATTAAATGAAAATTTTCGGATTTCGTTTCATAAATCTAAAAATCTTTTAAACGATGAGAAATCTAATCAACGGTGTTGAAACCAAACACGTGAAATAAATTGTTTTCATCGAAACAGTTTGTATTTAATCGCACAATTAGTTCAAAGGATTAACGTTAAGTGAACGAAATATTTACGCTTTCATTTCTCCGGAAAAATTCTTTTATTTTTGTTGTGTTTTGTTAGGTTGTTGGAGTACGACTTTTTCTAATAAATTTCGAAATATGTAGTGCACTGGGGATTATGTTCACTTTAGAAGGAGTTTTTCTAGAAGTTTATTGAAATTAAATACCGAGCTAATCGATCAGTATCATACTCACAGTATGACTTACATTATTGAAGGGTTCACGCGCTTTGTGAAACAGAATTACATATTTCCCCTGGTTATAGTGTAAAGAATGGAATTGTATATAAATGTCATTAGGTACTATTATTTTTGGTAATTCTTTAACGAGCCATCCGTTATCTGGGTGTTTGCTGGGATTTAGATTAGTTCTTATCATACGGTAAACTTTTGTCATCGCAACCTTGAATTACTAAATCTAATACTTCCGATGGGATATATCTTTATGGTAACACTTGGAACACCCTCAAAGTATTTTGTTTGTTTTGATCACGACCTACTAGATTTCACGAGACAGAGGCTCTTATTCGGTCAGGGCAATATTTTATTTAACACAAATTTTCACCGTTTTGGCGCAAGTTACCCAAACAAAAAATACCATAAATAGCGAAAGAAAAAATCACAAGAAAACTATAATTGAGCAAGATATTACCACAGTATAGAAATTTACTTCGTATACAGTAATGACACTGGCCGTCGGTACCTTTGATGTTGGCGTATCGTTTTGGTTGACCTTCGCCATCATTTCACCACAATGCGGATAGTATAATCGGCGGGATATTTAAAACAATTAGAGAGATTTGAGATTGTAGAGGCTAAACAAACGAGAATTGCAATCCTATTAAACATCTTTATTTCCAAGTTTAGAAAAAAGTTTAATGCAAACGTTGAATGAGTAAAATATTCAACATCCAAAGCTGTCGTGCAACCAGCAAACATCAGCTGACGGAAAGTTGTCATTTTGTGGATAGTACAGCGCCTACAAATTACCTCCACTATAAAACACGTCTTTGTCACTACTCCACTACTGTATATGTAGTAAATTTCTATACTGTGATATTACAATAGTACTTGCTATAAACCACGCGAACTTGACATAAGTGTAGATTTAACCTGGACTTATTAAATTTCTGATTGAAGCAATGAACAATAACCAAATTTACTTCATAATAATCAAGACACTTATAACCTGTGAGCAACTAAAAATCAGATTAGAGTCGGCGGTGCAAAGAAAATGTATGTCTGTGATTAACTGAATTAATTAATCTAATACATTCATGAACTGTCAGATCAGCCTAACGCCGCGTTAGTAACAGACATACGTTTTCTTTGCACCGCCGACTCTAATCTGATTTTTAGTTGCTCACAGGTTATAATGTAGTTGATAAATACCAAAGACTTTGTTTTGTTTCCATAAATATTGACAATTGTATCAAACATGTTTGTCGGTGATGTACCTAGTTCTGTTCCACCGTGAATTATCATGAGAAATCTGAAACGAATTATTACCGTCGATAAATCTTGAATGCACAATTAAATCCCAGAAAGCAAAAAGAGTGGAACGAAATGACGTCACTGAAATTCATCGCCGCCAAAGAAATTCAAAGCTATACCGTCAGCAAGAAATGTGATTGTTACGGTATTTTGGGATATTCACGGTCCAATTTTGACATATTTCTTAATTGACCGAAAGACTGTAAATTTAGAGTTTAGGCCTCTTAGCAGGTACCTAGCGGTGCAAATCAGTTAATGGTCTCATTATGATGGCAAAATTTTTGACAAATTTCCTAAAGTAACTTGCTAGACCGATGAAACTTCTTAAAGACTTTACATCATGAGGTGTCGGAAATTCTACCAAACTTTTTAATTTTCTGTTGCCAGGCTGAATCCCAAATTCTGAAATTTCATATCCTAAGTACTCTATTTTCTTCATAAAAAAATAGCATTTTGATAACTTCAGAGTTAATCCTGCCTCTCTCAAAGAATCGAACACCAGTTTCAGTTTATGAATACCTTCACTTATTGTATTTGATGGTACAATAATGTCATCTAAGTAGGCTAAAGCTACATCATAACGAAGAGATTCTAAGACAGTATTTATTAGCCGTTGAAACACAGAAGGAGCATTACATAGCCCAAATGGCATTTTACTGAACTGATAATGTCCATCAGGGGTAATAAAGGCTGTCTTTTCTTTTGCATCTTTTGCTAATGGTACTTGGTAATAACCACTGCAAAAATCAAGGGTTGAAAAGAAACATTTACCTTTTAACAAGTCCAACTGGTCATCTATAACTGGGAGTGGATAATGATCTTTAACTGTTATTTTATTTAGACCTCTGTAATCGATATATAACCTTATGTCTCCAGTCTTCTTTTTAACAAGTAGGATCGGGCTTGCAAATGGGGAGTTTGCATCTTCGACTATATTTGCATCTCTCAATTCTTCAATTATGTCCTTAACTTGCTCACATTCACTAACTGACAGTTTGTACGGTCGATAAAACACAGGCACCTCACTATTAAGTTCAATGTTCATTTCAATTTTATTAGTGAGTCCTAACTGATGTATGTTTTTTGATACAATGTCTTTATATTCATTTAAAACATTCATTAGTTCTTCTAATTCATCATCTTTTAGTTCCGTGTTTACTTCACTTTCGTCAATAGCTTCCTGATTCACCTGTCGTTTGAATATATTTTCAATACAAACTTCACCTCGTGTTATCTTTGTATTCCTTGCAATTTTTAATTCTTCACCGGAAATGTTCATGATAGGCAAGACTGAATTTCCTTCATAGTCGGTTCGTATCAGGCATCTTGGGATTGCATGTCCTGATTCACGTATTCCTCCTTCAATACACAATTCTTGATTTGGAAGACTACTAGAAACTGAAATGTGACCTAAGTAATTATTTGGAATCACAGTTTCTTCGTTTGTTGATAAAACTGACTTTGTAGGCTGACAAAATTCACTCCTAGGTAAATCACTCTCACAGTTTTCAATTTTTAACTGATCTCTACTTGTAATGATAACATGTGGTTGTTCGGTGAAAGGGTGACCCACAATCAACGCAATATTTTGACAATCTTTAGGTACTATATGTATTTTTACTTTCACAGATACCCCATCGATAGTAAGAATACTTGTAAACAGTCCTAAAGGTTTTACTAAACCATTTCCGTATCCTACTAAGGGTTCTGTGTCAACTTCATAGTATGAAAATCCTAAATCTTTTGCAATGTCTTCTCTCATGGTTACGCAGCTACTTCTCAAGTCCACATAACATCTTATTTTTTTATTATTTATGAAACCATCTTTAAAATACTTTAAATGTGACTGTTCGTTGCCAATGTTTAACACAGAGTTATTCACAGGTACACTAGCTTTTTTATTACTTACAATATCTCCATTATTAATCGACTTCTCTTTTTTCAAAGGGCAGTCTCTGGCATAATGTCCTAGTTTGCTGCATCTAAAACAACTGACGTTCCTGTTCTTGCCATTACTACCACTTACAGTTAACTGATTAGGTCTGACATTTAAATTAGTATTAAATTTATTGCTATTCGAAATACCTTTATGTAGTTTATTCATATTGCTTCGATGAATAAATTTTGCACCACTCTTTAAATCAGGTAAAAGTTGATTCACCTTTTGGTATCTATTTAATGGTCCTAAATAATCTCTAAATCGGTCATCATTTAATCCATGAACAATCCATTCAATCTTTTCTACTTCACTCATGCCACACTTGTTACATTTTGCTAATTTTTCAAAATAATATTCTACGATATCTTGATTTTGTTTCCATTTGTAATTCTGAGCATCCAACCTTAAGCTAATGAAATTTTCCTCTGCTGAAAATGTTTCCATTAGTAGTGTTTTCCATTGTTCCCACGTTCTTGTTTCACAGGGTAAACTGTCCTTCCATGTTTTTGCTACGCCACATAGTTTAGAAATAGCATAATGTCGTATTGTCACCGAATCCCAATCATACATCTCTCCAAATTCTTCTATTTTCTCTATCCAAGACGTAATACTTATATTGTTTTTCACAAGGTCAAAATCTGGTAACACAACATGCATATTTGGAAAATACCTTGCCTGACTGACGTATACATGTGTGCTTTCTTCATTATCAGGATCATTGACTACTTCGTTGTCCATTGTATTGTTCGGCTGGGACTTTGTTGATATCTTGAGTATTGTATAATGTGATGCAAGAATTCAAATCGCTCAAACTCCAAAATACCACTCCAACAAGACAATTTATAATACAACAAACAGGTAACTGTCCACGATATATTTCCAATACAAGTGTACACACAGAATTCTTGAGGTACCTCACCCTTGTTCAATGGCTACGGCAACTTTTTCTCCTATCTCACCAGGCGGAGATGGTTCGACGTTTATTTGGTTGTGCTCACTACTCACGTTAAGAATGTGCGTTTACTTTTTAACATATTGCGAATCGCATACTCTTTGTTGCTTTCTATGGGTGCATTCGAAATCACGCTCGGAGCGCTCGGGGTCTTCCTTTGTCTCACTCTTACATACGCTGAAACTCATTCGCTCTCCGTCGCACTTCTGCTCAGAGCATGCCCCGAGCGCAATGTCGAACACACCCTAGGAAATCACTACTGGCCAAGGTCATAATCTTCAATCTGTATACTACTCACTCACCGAACAATGATGTGAATATGGGTTGAACATTAATTGTGAATGTATTCTCGGTATAAATTGACAGATGCAGCATAGAAAATATTAATTTTAAGTTTTAGGGCCAGTTTCGTATTGGAATTTAAAGGAGGCTTTAAAATTAAAGTCACATTCAAGTGTGCAAATAAATGTGTTTTCACATTTGTATTTGATTGGTCTGTAGGGCGCAGTCGGACTTTTATAATGTATATAAATGAAATTAACTTCAGGTTATTGAAATGTTTCATTATCTGTATGACTTCACTCCGAAATTTTAAATTTTTCTTTGATTGAAATGGCTCCATTTGATGTTTTATTTTACTTCCGCTTAATAATGAATTTCTTAGATATACAGACCATCGAATAAGGACCAACTTGCTAAATTACGTTATTTTATATTTTGTTTAATAGGTATTGATTTTCTTTTACTAATTTTTAATACGATTAAATATAAATGCTATTTTTCATCAGTTCAAAATTACTCGAAATAATTGTACAGTATGAGCATAAATGTTTGAGGACAAGTTGAATTTCCCACCTTCCAATATTTTTCTTAAGTTGGTCAAATGCATAGGTTACAAAAAAAATAGGCAAGTAATTTGTTTATTTTAAATACAAGAAGCGGCAATAACTACAGACAGGTACATTAGGCAAACGCGTCCCATTTTGTCTTATAAATTCTTGGAGCCGGCTGCAAAATTTACACAGGCGACACTGAACAAAAATTAATTTTTCAGGACGGCCACACACAAAGAGTAAAAATTACTAGATAGAGACGCGGGAAATTCAACTTGTCTTCAAACATTTATGCTCATACTGTATATGAGCCGTTGAAAACTAGAGTGGTCTAAGTCACAAAAACTTTGTTTTGAGATATAAAGCATTCCAGGTAAGACGCCACTGAAAAATCCTGAATGAAAAAATTGGAACTATCGCCGTCTGTAGCTAAAGTATCGAACTTACCTGTTTCAAGTTTTGATAGGAAGTACAGTTCTATAATATGGAGTGAATTCAACTTTTAACCGAAAAAATGCAATTTTGTGACTTAGACCACTCTGCTTTTCAACGGCTCATATAATACGTTACACTGTTTGTAATTGATCCCTCTTGTTTAAAAAAATTATAATTAATGCATTATTTTTGAAAATACACTAGCAGGTGCTCGTTTTATTGAGAAATAGGAGTATAATTTAATGAAGTGATCTGTGAAAATATAGTGTATTTCAGTGTTTACTTTTATCATCTTTTGTTAGATTAATGTACCCTTATTTTTAATGAACAATTTAAGCAGCGACATCCTGCGACGCTTTTTGACCTGACATTGCAGTAGGATTGACAAATTGAAGCCAGTTCGCTACATAATAAGTCATCCCATGCGGCGACAATTAAGACCGATTTGCACAAAATTTTTAAAACTTATTTTTAATATACATATCTCGTTTCCTTCTTTGTTAACTAATGTTTGCCAACGTGTTGCTCTATCTACAATGATTTAGTGAATATGGGATGTGATTAAACTATGAGTCTTCAATTTACGTCAGTTGGCCGACTATCTCTCTTCATGCACGCTGCAACAAAATTAAATAATTACATTAACATAAAACACAAGTAGCAGTAGGCTCTTGGTTACTGAAATTGTTTGATGAGTCTGAAGTGGCGGTAGCGTTTTGATGTTATCATTATCTTTCTAAGGCCGCAGATAAAGTGCCATGTATATTTATACATGTTACTTTAGAATTTTTCCTCTCTTTCCATTTCCAACTGAATACATGTATACAAAAGTATTCCTGGCAATTGTTTTCATCTTAAGTGACAAATCACCAACAATTTCAAATTTTTGTAATGTACCTATTTATTATAATTATTGTATCCATTATCATGGACCTATAGGATTCACAAATCCTAAGGCATACATTACTTATCATAAAATAAATAGTTAACATGTTTTTAATTTCATGGGTAGACTTTACTTAGTTCACCCCGCTTTATATTTGAGAAAGAAATGTGTTACAATAAACATTTAGTACATTTTAAAAAACCTTTATCTTAGTTAGTCAGGTCTAGAGTATCTGAATATATATTTTTATCGATTAATTTAATTATCACAACTTTGTGCTAAATATACACACAAGTACAAATAATATAGATTAAATAAGTAAGGTTTCACAAATACCGCTTTTTATACATGTAGTTGTTTCGAATTTCAATTAATTCATCTAGAATCTAGATTGTTTCTGCTTCATCTGTGAAAAAGACAATATACTGATTTTTTGGTTAGGAGAAACCGACACAAAATAAATTCAAGTTTACAGATGTCATATTACTTCAAAATTGTTTAGGGAGTAGAAAAAACTTTGACTGAAAGCCAATATAACATTCATGGGGTTATCTCTAAGAGAGAACATGATTCTATATAATTTTATAAGCAATAACTTTTAATATTACTTTTTAGGTATTCTCTTTTGATGTATTTTGCTTCCTTTTTTGATGAATGCTTACCACTGACTCATTATAAAGATTGTTACTCGATTTTGTTTTATCAGCTTTATTATTATTGAAAATAAAATTGAAAAGTTTAAGTAGCAACATCCTGCGATCGCTTTTTAAGCTGACATTGCATTAGGATTGACAAATTGAATCCATTTCGCTACATAATAAGTTATCCCATACAAGGCGGCCATGCGTGCTGTCAAAGCATATCAAAACCACCTTGCAACAATTTTTTTTATTATTGTTATGATTAGGTATGTAGAAAGACAAATTATTCTGCAGTTTAGTTGCAGTTTATTATTTCTGCTAAAATAATTACGATCTGTGTACTTTTCGGTTATTTATTGCTCTACTAGAATCAGTAGCGTTTTATTCTTATCTTAGAATCACTATGGTTGGGTTTCTCAGTCCTAGTTTAACTTTAAACTTCTGTTTATTTCCATGGTAGCAATTATAAAAACAATTGTTCCTATGGAAATAAACAGGAATTTAAAGTTAAATTAGGACTGAGAAATCCAGCCTAAATCATATTACTTTTAAATTCCACAAAGGGTCGAGATATCCATCTCCTATTAAAGTTATTCGACGAAAAATTTGATTTTTCTGAATTGTTGAATGGTTTTTCATGAATTGCTTCCATGGTAGTTATTCGTCTAATAACTATAAAACAAGCTGTGTTACGTCCCATTTATACATTTTTTTTTTTTTACATTTGACAAATTTACTGATATAACCCAGTATATTAAGAGATTGATATCTCCGCCCTAAATTTAACTGAAAAAACAATAAATTGTGTTAAATACGTCTAAACTAAGCTGTCAAATAATACCTGCCATGTTGCAGGGCTCGGATCTTCTACTCACCAGAATCTGCATGGTTTTAAGAGTCTGCCTAGCTTTAAGCTATTTGCCAAGAAACTTTGTGGAAACTGATCAGGGTGGTATTTATACAGCGTGCATTATTGGTATGGATTTCTTCAATAATTTCTTAACTACCGATTATAAAGGAAAGTATCTTGTATAAAAGTTATCGACTATAAAGAGTTCTATATTAGTAAATTATTTTCACATACGCAGCATGCTCCATAAGTAAGTTATCCACCAAACTTATACTTTTTAATGGAATGCATACATTTTTATTTCACATATCGATAGATCTCTTAAAAGTAAATATTTTTTATTAAGCAACTATGGTTCTAAATCAAAGCATTCACAATCTACAGCTATTCAATTGGATGAAAGAGCTGAAATGTAGAAGTGTTTTATTCATAATTAGTAGTCACAAAAAATATTTTTACTGTGCATAACTAATTATAAATATCTAGTAGAAT
Organism: Dorcus hopei; assembly: GCA_033060865.1. Taxonomy (NCBI): domain Eukaryota; kingdom Metazoa; phylum Arthropoda; class Insecta; order Coleoptera; family Lucanidae; genus Dorcus; species Dorcus hopei. Next base: position 37,347,751 of record CM065424.1, read on the forward strand.
AATCTCTATGAGTAATAGTAACATTTTGCATGTCCGTTTACATAGAAACATTTGAGACTTAAAAGTTAAATTTTCTCAAAAAATTTAAATGGGACGGCCTGTACATTTTGACATATTTGAATAGCTCGTCAAATTCATTATAGTCGATAATTTTTATACAAGATACTTTTCTTTATAATCAATAGTTAAGGAGCTATTGAAGAAATCCATACTGTAATGATCCGCCGACACCAGCCGGCGTCAGACTGTCTCTTGCGTCACAGCCGTCTAGTCGAGGCACCTTAGGCGACAGTCGAGAAACTGCTACCAGAATAAACTAGACCAGACAGCCCGTCGCGTTCCAGGCCATTCTCGAAGAGAGAGCCGGTTTATAAATGCACGCGGCCGGGGGTGGAGGACAGTTCAAATTGAATTCAACGTTGGACAGTTCGGCATGAAAGTTCGATAGACGTTCGCTCGGTTGTTAAAATAAATCAGACATAAGTTTGTAAATAAATTATTGTAAGTTGTAAATAAATAAGTGCTACTTTTAAATAAATTAGTTTGTTAACTATTTCGTGTTTTGTTTTAAAATAAAAATTAATAGAACCTTTAAAATCGTTACAATACCAATGATGCACGTTGTATAAAAAACCGGCTGGGTGGACTACACTCAGGCAAAAGCTTTTATGCCCGTATGCATAGACAAATCTCAAAGTAGATTTAAGGCAAAAGTGATACTTAAAGCTGACTTCATATCAAATTGTGCGTCGCATAGTTACATTGTTCAAAGTAAAGGTTTACTTTGGCTTAAGTCTAAGATTTGTCTGTGCATACGGGCATTAGACCCGTCTTTCGTATTAAAGACAATGGAGAATATACTCGATGGACATGTGAGGGCTGGTGTTCTGCTCGATAGACATTTACATCAATACCAATTTGACTTGAAGGCTTCCGCGGCCATCGTCCATGTTTGAATTGGCTTCCGGTTGGAACCGCGTCACGTTGACTTCTTTTACTGCCGACGTTTCGTTCTCCATTGCAGAAGAACTTCCTCAGGGCTGCTGCTGCTGGTGGTGTTGCTGCTGCTTCTCGTGGGTCGTTGAGACTGAGTGGGTATGTCTGTTGTCGTGGTATTTATAGTAATCGGTGGGGGTAGTGGGTCGGAACGGTGACCGGGGATTGGTCTGTTGGGGCGTGACGGATCGTTAATGAGATGTTTCCAGGCATTGTGGAGGTAAAAGCCAGTGTCAGAGACAGCTGGGACAACTTCGACAAAAATTGGTATGTTTAATTTGTTCTTTAACTTTTGTTATTCGTTGTCGTAATAACAGTGTTATACCTACTTTCCTAACCGTCAAACACCATATCAAAACCCATACTTCTAGCAAAATCCTTCGACGCTCCAGTTTGGCCTTAGTTCGAGAACGTATTCAGTTTACCCGACATCAACTCTCCAATCTCTCGGCTACAATATTTCATCTTCATCTAGAACTTGCCAATATCCTCACACCAACGGACTGGCAACTAATAGACAGACCTACCTACGAACAAGCCTCCCGCACCCGTGAACACATCACTAATACCCACATCCGTAAACTCAATCAGTTAGCTTCCAAACAACTACCCAATCGTCATCATGAATCTCATTCTTTAACACACACTGTGATAAATAAATCTCGTTATTCCTTATCTGAAAACGAAATCTCCGTTCTCTCCAAAGGCCCTAATTTCGCCATCACTCCAAGAACGATACCCACTGATGACATCATAGCTGGAGTTGAATCCGCCCTTATCAAACTTCCTTCTCACATTGCAGACCCCATCCGCCATGAAACTTCCAAAATTTTAAAAGCAGCCAAACCCCCTAAACCAAATTGTTCAAAATCTGAATTTCAAGCCCTCAAAACCCTGAAAAATAACCCGAACATTGTCATACTCTCCGCAGACAAAGGGAATGCCACTGTAGTTTTGGACCGCGCAGAATACGACCAGAAAATCAACACCCTATTGGACGACCCTGCTTACCAACCCTTGCGACGGAATCCAACCTCACGCATAGAACGTACCGTAACGACCTTAATAAAAGCCTCTTCTATCCCACCAGAAACACAAAAAGTCTTGATCCCCCGTGACTCCAGAATTCCCAGACTTTACGGTCTCCCTAAAATCCACAAACCAGATACACCTTTACGTCCCATAGTTAGCGCAATTAACTCACCAACCTACAAGGTTTCCAAATATCTAGCACAGAGTCTCAAACCGTTTGCAGGTAAAAGTGAAACCTTCATCCTCAACTCTCAGCACTTCATCCAAAAGATTCACGAGATTTCCCTAGACCCTCAGGACATTCTGGTCAGCTTCGATGTAGAATCTCTTTTCACCAAAGTCCCAATTCCCGACACCATCACAATCATCCAACAACTGTTCACAGCCCATAATCAACCCGAAGACTTAATTCCCTTAATAGAATGTTGTTTAACTTCAACCTATTTCATGTTCCGGGATCAATATTACGAATAAGTCTCAGGCACAGCCATGGGCTCTCCTCTCTCCCCAATAGTAGCCAATATTTTTATGGAAGCATTCGAACAACAAGCCCTTACTTCTTTCCCACTTAAACCCAAGTGTTGGTTCAGATATGTAGATGATGTTTTCGCTATTTGGCCACACGGTAAGGAATCCCTAGACAACTTCTTTGAACACCTAAACTCTCAACATCCTGACATCCGCTTCACTTTGGAATATGAAACTGACGGCCACTTACCTTTCCTTGATATCTTAGTAAGCCGTCTCCCTAACGGTAGATTAGGACATTCTGTGTATCGCAAACCAACCCATACTGATCGCTATCTGAATGCACATTCGCACCATCATCCGTCTCAAAAACAGTCAGTCATTAAGTCACTAGTCAACCGTGCCTTTTCCCTATCAGAACCCTCTTCACTTCAAACTGAACTAAACCACGTAACAAAAGTCCTACTCAATAACAACTACAAAAGGCACGACATCCAAAGATCCATTTCTCGTCATCTCACACCAATTCCTCCACGTTCTGAACCTGATACACCTCCAGTCGCTACAGCTTACCTACCTTACATTCACACCATAACAGATCGAATCGGCAAAATACTCAAACAACAAAACATCAAATCAATTTACTTACCCATGACGAAACTTTCAGACTGCCTACCCTCCACAAAAGATCACATCCCCTTACAATCCGAAGGTGTGTACCGAATTCCTTGTTCCTGTGGGCGTGTATACATCGGTGAAACAAAACGATCTGTTAGTACTCGTGTTTCTGAACATGAACGCTGTACTAGACTACTACAAACAACTGGCTCGGCCCTAGCTGAACACAAACTAGAAACCCGTCACCAAATCCTATTCTCCGACACAAAACTTCTGGCCCGCTCATCTCATTTTTTCAATCGTAAAATCCGTGAATCCATAGAAATTCTCAAACATCCCAATAACCTGAACCGTGACACTGGTTTTTACCTCCACAATGCCTGGAAACATCTCATTAACGATCCGTCACGCCCCAACAGACCAATCCCCGGTCACCGTTCCGACCCACTACCCCCACCGATTACTATAAATACCACGACAACAGACATACCCACTCAGTCTCAACGACCCACGAGAAGCAGCAGCAACACCACCAGCAGCAGCAGCCCTGAGGAAGTTCTTCTGCAATGGAGAACGAAACGTCGGCAGTAGAAGAAGTCAACGTGACGCGGTTCCAACCGGAAACCAATTCAAACAATACCAATTTGCCTATTCTGCGGGTCTAACTACAGAGACAACACTCCATCATCTCACTTGGAGGTTGGAGAAATCCCTGGAAAACAAAGAGGTCCTCTTGGCTGCCTTTCTAGACATCGAAGGGGCCTTTGATAACACATCCTTCGACTCCATTACCTTGGTTCTAAGGGGCAGAGGGGTGGAGTACATTTGCATGCTCAAGGGAAGGGTGGTCTATACATTACTGTTGGATGACACTCTGATGGCGCGGGTGGCTAGAGGCTGTCCGCAGGGGGAAGTGCTGTCTCCTCTGCTGTGAAATCTCGTCACGGACGGGCTCTTGAGACAGCTCAGCAGTGAAGGCTTTAAAACCCTTGGGTATGCAACGATTTAGTCATACCCGTACAAGGGAAATTCAATAACATTGTCAGGGATCGAATGCAAATTGCTCTGAGTTGTATCAAGGTAGGCTGAAAAGGAAGGTCTGAGGATCAGTCCTCAAAAAACCACCATTGTGCCATTCACACGAAGACGGAACCTAGAGGGATTAGGTCCTTTGCGTCTTGGTGTAAATGAGTTAGTCTTATCGGGGGAGGTAAAGTGCCTTGGAGTAAACTTTGACTCCAAACTTACCTGAAACCAACACAACACAAAATCATCAAGCGATCGGTGACCACTCTCGCGGTGGCCAGACGATCTTACGACAGAACATGGGACCTAAAATCAGGTATGGTGCACTGGTTGTACACCAGAATGGTCAGACCTACAATAACCTATGCGGCTTTGGTTGCGTCGCCCAAGGCCAAGCAGGAAACCACCAAGCTTGCCTCTCTGGGCATAACCGGGGCGATGTGTATAACACCCACCACTGCACCGCTGGAGACCCCTCCCTTACACATTGTGATAATGGGAAAGGTAAGACGAGGACTTCGCAGACTGCAGCAATCACGTCACCCATTCAACATGAGTACGGGTCACACAAGTATTGTTGGCAGCATAAGGAGTCCTCTACTCGACATGAGGACGGACTACGTGGCTCCCAAAGGCAATGTAAACTTGCTCATCAAGGTAAAAATCAACGAACCTGTTGAGCATCGTGAACCTGAACAAGACTTTCCTCCTGGAAGTTTGATCTGGTGTATGGACGGGTCCAGAACTGAGACTGGTGCCGGGTCTGGAATATACGGGAACAGACCAAAGGTCTGCTTCCCATTGGGCTAATTTGCCTCTGTTTGTTCAAGCAGAAATATACGCCATTGTAATATGGCGTATATTTCTGAAAACAACACGAGGGCTTACACTAATAAGCGGATCTTCATCGGGGCATTATCGGCAACGAACGGGCCGATGAACTAGCCAGGCAGGGTGCGGGTATGGCATAAATTGGCCTTGAACCTGTCCTGGGTGTAACTAAGAGCGCTGTTCGGGGCTTTTTCAGTGACTGAATAAGCGAGGAATGCAACAGATACTGGATACCAAAACCTTCCTCAGGGGTCCTTGTAAAAGGAGGGCTGCGGAACTTTTGCTTTCTAGTAGGGCGCAACTCAAAATTACCACGAGGTTACTAACAGGACATTTGACTGTTAAGGAGCATTTGTGGAGGATCGGTAAATTCAATGGTGATCTAAATTGCAGACTCTGCAATGGAGAACCAGCGACAGCAATGCACATTTTGTGCAGATGTGGTGCGGTGGCAAATCACAGACAGCGCATATTCCGACATCTGATGTTACTTCCCGAAGACTTCAGTACGCAATCAGTGAAAGACTTGTGTCGGCTAGCACAGACAATCTGCCTCACCGAATGGTTGCGTTAACAGTACTAGGGCGCACACAATAAGCCTAAATGATTGCGATGCCTCCGGTGCAATCATGCAGACGGCATCTGGTCATGGAAAAAGAAAAAAGCTGTCAAAGCAGATAAATTCTTGAAGAATCCCTTACACAATATTAGTTTTCATTTATTTATGTTTTTAATTTTTTGTATAGCATATCAAGTATAATTCCTGAATCACATTTCAGCATTATGTCAAACATTTATTCAAAATTGAATCACAATGTTAATAAAGTTGTAGTTAATATCATTATGCAGTTATTTAAATTTTGTTTCCCCTTTTAATAATTTAATTTTGATGCAAATCTTTTAAGTAGCCCGGTCTATTTGTTGAGCAGTAAGGTACAGTTATCACACGTGCCATGTAGAACTTGAAAATAAATTTGCATCTACCAAATATAAGAAGAAACAAGATAAGATGCGAATAGTATCACGTTAGCCACTCGTAATCCATAGATTATGAAACTTTACCATGAAGTAAGTGAATATCAACAATGATCCGGTAATAGATTTATCTTGACAATGATGGAACGTTTAAAATAACGAGCAATATAAACAATTCATACGAGACTCTAATTTACAAGATGTTTCGATAATACATCTTGGTGGGCCCCTTTATTTTTAACTAAATATAATACCGTGAGAGCAATAAAAACCCAAGTCAAAGGTACCCATGGAATTTCGAATACTTGTCTTAGATTAAACAAAGATATAAACAAAATTAATTTTTTTACTCCTATACAACATTTTAACTTGTATAGTATGTACAGGGTGGATCAATTTCGATGTCTCTTATGGGCATCTCTGTAACTATAAGAGTTAGAAAAAAACTAGTGGCCAAGTCTCGATCTCTTTTTTAGAGATAGTCAATAGACTAAACAAAAATTGGCTATCTTCTTTTGTTTTCGAGTTATAGGCAAAAATTGACATTTTCGACTTTTCGTCAATCGCGCATATCTCGTTTATTTTTACAGATATTAAAAAACTGTTTTGACATTATTAGGATACTTTTTTGAATACAATTCAGTGGTGTAGTTGGTTTTTTGATATTTACTTAAATTTTCGAGTTATAACATAAAGTTATATTTTTTTAATGAAAATCATAGTAGGCAATGTCACCATTAAATAGAGATTTTTTCTCTGTTTTCAAAAATATATACTTTGTTGGGTTTATTTCTTACAATTAATAGAATAAAACGCCTTTTCTATTATTCTTGGGTGTATTCTATTCTTAGTAGGCTGGTTTGAACAAAGGCCGACAATTTTTTTGTTTGTTTTTATTAAATATCAACTCTTGTTCAAATATTTTGACAGTTGCAACCGCATAAAGAGAAAGAAAGATAGAACGAGCATCCTCTCTAAGAGTCACAAAGACTACAACAATACCGATACCATGTGGTTTGGGTGAAATTCGAAATTATGTAACTTCATTTAATATTTAAGTTTAAAACGCATTTTTTTCGATCAAATATGCATTTCATGGGATAATGAACTAAATTATATGTATAAATTAAAAACATCTTAAAAATAAGAAATTATTGCAGAAAAAGTTAAAGAATATTGAAATGTAAGTAGATAATAAACACAACTCTTGATATATCACAATAAATAACTTAAAACCCAGAAAATAATATCAAAATAAATCACAATTTCAACACTGCTGCGCTAAAATACACAGCCAACTCATGTTGCAACCCAACCCAACTCTATCGGTGCTAGCTTTCTATCTCTTATGTTTATCGCAATACCTCTCACTCTTGTGCTATCCAATCTTCAAATCTTTGTTAATATTTAATAAAAACAAAAGAAAATTGTCGGCTTTTGTTGAAACTAGCCTCCTAAGAAAAGAATGCACCCAAAAATAATAAAAAAGGCGTTTTATTCTATTAATTATAAGAAATAAACCCAACAAAGTATATATTTTTGAAAACAGAAAAAAAATCTCTGTTCAATGAGGACATTGCCAACTATGATTTTCATTTAAAAAAATATAACTTTATGTTATAACTCGAAAATTTAATTAAATATCAAAAAGCCAACTACACCACTGAATTGTATTCCAAAAAGTGTCCTAATAATGTCAAAACAGTTTTTTAATATTTGGAAAAATAAACGAGATATGACTGATTGACGAAAACTCGAAAATCTCAATTTTGGCTTATAACTCGAAAAGAAAAGAAGATAGCCAATTTTTGTTTGCACTATTGACTTTATCTCTAAAAAGGAGATCGAGACTTGGCCATTAGTTTTTTTCTATCTCTTATAGTTACAGAGTTGTCCATAAGAGACATTGAAATTGATCCACCCTGTACATAAAACGCTAATACTTTTTAATGTGTGAAGCTAACAAAGACAAGGGTATCTTAATCGGGGGTTTTCTCACGATACATATTTATCTTGAAAATTGCTTTTAAAACTCATATGCTACAAATTAATGACACCGAAGCAAAAAAAATTACACTTAAATCACTCTTATGCTACATTTATATACAGTGAATTACAGTAAAAAAGATTCACTGTATATATACAGGGTGGAGCCTAGAAACTTCCTTTTCTTGAAGGTGAATAAAATAAAAATTGTAGCTGATATGCATGTTTTTTTGTTTTATACTGAAAGAACATAATTTCAAATTTTATGTCATGCAGTTTTAAACAAAACATCTGTAAGGTGATGTCCACCGTTTTCTATACACTGACGCAACCGATTTCTGAAGCTTCTCTCTACGCGTTCCAACATCTCCACCGGAATTCGGGCTATTTCCTGCCGAATAAGATTTTTCAATTGAAGCAGGGTTGTAGGGCGGTGTTTGTAAACCTCTGCCTTGAGCTAACTCCATAAAAAAAATCACACGGCGATAGATCGGGCGCCCACGGAATGTCACCTCGATTCGAGATGAGCCGTCCGGGGAACATTGCCTTAACAACTGTCATCGAAACTCTGACCGTATGGGCCGTGGCACCATCCTGTTGGAACCACACGTTTTGTAGGCGCATTTCTTCAAGAGCTGACTCGAAAAAGTTTTGGGTCATATCCATATACTGCTGGGAATTGACGGTAACTGCGCTCACCCGATCTATCGCCGTGTGATTTTTTTTATGGGATTACCTCAAGGCAGAGGTTTACAAACACCACCCTACAATCCTGCTTCAACTGAAGAATTTAATTCGGCAGGAAATAGCTCGAAGTCCGGTGGAGCGCGTGAGAGGAGCTTCAAAAATCGGTTGCGTCAGTGTATAGAAAACGGTGGACATCACCTTACAGATATTTTGCATGATGTAAAAATTTGAAATTATGTTCTTTCAATGTAAAACAAAAAACATGTATATCAGCTATAATTTTTATTTTATTCGCCTTCAAAAAAAGGAAGTTTCTAGGCCCCACCCTGTATATATATTTTTTTCAGTATGCATATCTGAATTGTGTTTTGTTTGTTTATTGATAGTTTTACACATAATTTCAACTTGACATTTATGTAGTACACCTGACTTGCGCGCGGATTTCTCAAATAAGATTTATTTTGAAATGTTCAGAAGTGGCTACTTAAGAAAATACTAGAAAAAATTTATAAATCTTAGAAGTTACTTTAACGTTAGATAATGTCAAATTTGACAAGTGAACTAATTAGGTAACTACAATACTTATTGTTACAAGTAAAAAAGAAAAGTTTGTGCTTTTGAGTTGGCACATCGAAACAAATAAGAAAGTCTTCTTGGACGCAGTAATAAAATTATTATAAAATCTCATCACATTCACAGTCATGATTTGGCATTATTTCGAAGCTAAAGAAATCAGCTGTAAAAACTCCATCAAAATTTCAACTTAATACAAGAATGGCGACCCTTTAAGATTCCAAAAATTAAAAAAAAAAAAACATGTATTTTAAAGATGAGGAAGAAATTCGGTAAAAATAATGCAAGTACTAAGAAATAAGCAACGAAGTTATAAAACCCAATTTAAATAATTGGATTGCCTTTTTAAGATTTTAAGTTCATTCATTCGGTATTTATAATTCGTACTTAAAAAGTACATATTAAAATAAATTTAAGATTAAAGAAAAGTATATGGTTTGCTTTCTTAAAATATTTTTAAAAATGTTTCTTAGTAATTTTTTGTATCCTTATCCAGCTACTACTGGATTCATGTAATACTATACAGAGATAGTTATTTAAAACGTAATATACTTGTAAGTTTTTTGCACTGATGTAATCATATATCTATAGCAATGCAAAAAATCAGTAGTATCAGTGTAATTAAATCGGATGGATTATTAAAGGTCAACGAGAAGCGTGATTTTTTCATGTAGTATCAGTAGGCAAACAAAGCTAACAAGTGTGTTAATTACTAGTTCAACGAAAACTTGTGAGCGTAATCTGATATTGATCATCATGTGGCATAGTTAGTTTTGTTGGTTTAAATATAGATTTGTGTTAATATTTTGTCTCTTATAATAATAAAACTTGTTTCTCATTGAACGCCGTACACGAGAAATGGGTTGCGTTATGTAGATAAGGTTTTTGATACCAAGAAATGTAACTTGGAAGAATTTTTCAATTCAATATTCAATAATCTACAATTTACATACGAGAAGATAGAAAACAGTGATATCTCTCTTGTAATCAGAAATAGCAATAATAAACTAGAATATGACATCTATTGCAAAAGGTACAAGTATGCATAATTGCAATAATTAATCAGCTTCCAGAAAGCTTACAGGACATCGTATCCATCTCTTTAAAAACTATGAACGTTGAATGCATCCTAATCTTACTACTTAAAAGTGAATCCGGGATGTCGTAAAAGTAAGCACCTTAAAAGTTTTACTTCTTTTGTTATGGTTTGGATCTCTTTTTCAGTTTCTGTTTTTTCTCCTCTTTTCCGCTTCTTATTTATTTTATTTATTGCATTGAAGACTTAAATGCTCGTCGCTGTATAGAGGACAAAAGTATGTATATGAATTAGATACTGTAAAAGTGGCTTACGGTTTGAATTTTTATTGATTAAGACATTTATAAAACCAGTGAATAATTTGAAAATCGATGTATTTCTATTTACCGTTGAGTCTTAGTGCGGCCGCGGGATAGGGTTGCCAGATATTTCTTTTTAAAAGGACATGTCCTCTTTTCCAGCAAAAATCTTTTTTCACCTATCCTTTGCCCTCTTTTTTATTCAACAAAGTTTTTCTATTATTTTTTTGGCTTGAACGTGCGAGTGTCCTTTATTTTGTCACAAATATTGTTTCCCTTTAGCGTTCAGGGCGTTTATTTCTCTTGTTACTTTTACAAGATTTTTATTTTATGTTTTATAATCGGGTCAGTTAACTTGCCCTAATGCACCCCTAATGCACCCTTATGCACCACCTTGGGCCTATTGCATAATAAAATACAAGCTAATAATATTAGTACTGAATAAAAGTTTAATGACCGGATTAAGGGCGAAGTAAAAAACTATAGCTGACAGTTTCGGTTTATAAACCGACGGTTTCGTCTTACAAACCGATATTGTCAGCTGAATGAACGAATAGTTTTTTACTTCGTCCTTAATTCAATCATTTCAATCATCAAACTTTTTATTCAGTACTAATATTATTAACTTGTATTTTATTATGCAATAGGCCCCTTTTTTAACTTTTGCACCGCTCAAATAGTTGAGAAAAAAATAAAATAGAAAATCAGCTAGCCCTCCCCAGTGAAATTTTTTGGTGCACCTTATTGCACCCCTAATGCACCCTTATGCACCACCTTTTTTAACTTTTGCACCGCTCAAATAGCTGAGAAAAAATAAAATAAAATAGAAAGTTATTTCAGTTATTTTTTTCCTCAGTTATTTGAGCGGTGCAAAAGTTAAAAAAGGTGGTGCATAAGGGTGCATTAGAGGTGCAATAAGGTTCACCAAAAAAAATTGGAAAATTTCCACGGGGGGGGGGCTAGCTGATTTTCTGTTTTATTTTATTTCGATACGCTTAAGTCGAACTTGTGTTAGGGTAATTATAAAACAATTAAAAAATTAATAGTTATTATTATTTCATCGTAAATATCGTGTGCTGCACGGAAAATGTTCTGGGAATTTGCCTTGGCGCCGCTGGCTTTGTGACGTGTCACAGGCAATACAGTGGACCGCTGTAATTAATGTTACGCTCATACGTAGATTCTGTGGCGAAATGACTGGCAAACTGAGGCAGGTATATCTTGTCCGGGGTGTAATTATTAATGTCCTCTTTTCTTTTGAATTCCATCTGGCAAACCTACGGGGGGGGGGGTGATTTTTGGTTAGATAAAGGAAGCCAAATTGCAGTACTACGGAAAATTTCTTTTGAATGTCGATATTAAAACGTAAATGACAGAAGCAGACAAGAGAATGATGTATACACTTTTCGCTTACCATATACAGGGTATCCCAAGTTGAGTGGCCTATTAAAAGTTTTCGGGGAAGGGAATATACAAAAATTCTGAAAATTAGTACACTGCCCTAAAGGAAGGCGATCTTTCAGTTTTTTCACTTTTAGATCACTTCCGGTTATACCGGAAGTCGCCGTTAACTTATGTAGTTTAAAAATAGATGGGGCACCCTCAGTACGAAACTGCTTGGAAGAGTTCAGAGTTGAATTTCCCTATGTTATTATTGACCACAGGAAGAGTTCCAAGTTGAATTTCCCTATGTTATTATTGACCACAAAACACTCGAAAAAGTACTACTGAGCAGAGAAGACATCAAGTACCCGGATACCCGAATACTATTCGTATAATTGTTACCCAGGTATCATTCTTTTTATTCGCATTCCCGTTATTACCCGGGAACATCGAGTACCTGTGCGATTATTACCTGGGTATAATTTCTTTATCCTGGTACCTATTATTACCCGTGTAATTTGTCAGCGCAGAATCTCAGAAAAACATATATCTACCTGTTATTCCACGATAAAAACCTGACTATTCTTAACATTCGGACACTCATGTAAAATTCTTGAATCCGTTTAAGTCGAAATATGCAAACTTATATGAATACCCGAACTTACCTACACGAGTACTCGAACTTATACGGGTATCCGAATTTATACGGATACCCATATAAATTCGGGTACGCTTATCAGATCCGGACTTTAGTTTTGTACCCGTATAAATTCGGGTACTCGAAATCATATGATAACCCGAGCACAATACGTGTACTCTGATAGTACCCGGGTAGTTTATTCCGGTACCCGGATAGTTCAAACATACGGATATGTCTTCCCTACTACTGAGGTTATCGAAACTGCAAGACTTATTTTTTTTGTTTTTGTTAGAATTGTCCTCTTTCTGTGGGAAAGTGCCACAAATTGTTATGTAAAGATGTTCAGCTCCATCCGTACCACATGATATTGGTGCAAGAATTGCTGCCCAGTGATCCCATGCAGCATATGAATCTTTTATAATAAATTACTACTATTTAATTTATAAGTAAGTATTTTTTTAATAGTAATTATAGTTCTATGATTTATGTCATCCTGACATTTAAGTCAGGTTATGTTCAATTTTAACACCGAGATACGTTTTCAGTATACAGGCTGTTACAAATTCGAGGCTCACCATTGCGATCTCGGAAACGGTAAGAGATACGAACTCGGTTAAATTGGGGCAAAGTTGCGTATTTTGGTGCTTAATAATAATCCGTTCTGAAAAATCTTCTACGATTTGTAGTTTTTGAAATATTCCCAAAAAACAAGAAAACGTAATTTTCTTTTTTATTTTTTTCTGAAGTTATTATTGCAGGGATCTTAACAAAGTTAATACATTCTACAGGCACTTTTTTAAGCTCTTTACGATGATATCATTAGATTTTACTTAAGACGTTTCGTCTCGTTCTGACCATCATCAACTTCATTTTTTCTTATGGGCGCTACATTGGGTTTTAATACCATTGAATAGATCAATTTTTTCTGATGCTTTTCCATATATCACACATCCCTATTTAATAATTTGAAACAGCTGGAAATGCAAGAAATTGTTGAAAATAACACTGCAAAGAAAAACATGGTGTGCAATGAAAACAAAAACCAAAAAAAGCTTGATATACCCTCGGAGTTTTATTTCGTTTATCACAAAAACAGATTTTTGAAAAATTTTTAGATATAAAAATGAAGGATGTGAATCCAAGAAAGACGTAGGCTTTTTAAACGTATTGTGCTGACAGCAACAATTTAGTAATAGCAAGAGAAATTTACTTCCAACAATGACGATGACGCAGTATTTAACTACTTTCGTGATTAAATTATACATTTTTATGATTAAAGCAAGAAAGTATTACGATACAAGAAATTATGTCTTTAAAAATCTCTCATTCTTGTAAATTTAAAAATGTATTGTGCTAACAACAATTTAGTAGTAGCAAGATAAATTTACTTCCCATAATACCCAAAAAGATGCCATCCACACAGAACAATATTATTAAGTTAGATGGAAACATTGCACTTTATGGATATTTTCATAAAACTCGAAGGACTTATCGAGATCGCCTTAATGATGCTGAGAATGAAGAATTATTAGAAGAGGTAATTCATAGTTATTTATAAAATGTTTAAAATTATGACACTACAGGAAAGAATGTTTCCTCGAGCAGTAACATCTTTTAAGATACGAGTTTTCTAAAGATATGCGCATAATTTAATTTGATATTTTCTAGCTTTTTAATAATAATAATGTATAATTACAAATCTAATCAACTACTGTTTTGTAGTTGTCTTTCTGGATACTATTAGAAGGAAATTTCGCTCGCTATTACTGAATGTTGTTGTTAAGACCACAAACATTTTTTAAATTTTCTTGGATACATAACATTCATTTTTAGATCTAAAAATTTTACTAAAATCAGCTTTTGTGATATACGAAATATAAAACTCCGAAGGTATATCAAACTTTTCTGGTTTTTGTTTCCACTGCATACCATGTTTTTCTTTGTTTTGTTATTTTCAACAATTTCTTGCATTTCCAGCTGTTTCAAATTATTAAATAGGAATGTATGATATATGGAAAAGCATCAGAAAAAATAGATCTATTCAATGGTATTAAAACCCAATGTAGCGCCCATAAGAAAAAATGAAGTTGATGATGGTCAGAACGAGACGAAACGTTTTAAGTAAAATCTAATGATATCATCGTAAAGAGCTTAAAAAAGTGCCTGTAGAATGTATTAACTTTGTTAAGATCCCTGCAATAATAACTTCAGAAAAAAATAAAAAAGAAAATTACGTTTTCTTGTTTTTTGGGAATATTTCAAAAACTACAAATCGTAGAAGATTTTTCAGAACGGATTATTATTAAGCACCAAAATACGCAGCTTTGCCCCAATTTAACTGACTTCGTATCTCTTACCGTTTCCGAGATCCCAATGGTGAGCCTCGAATTTGTAACAGCCTGTATAGAGAGGCGCAAAAGAAACAACTTTTTTCGATACTTTTTTTTCCAAAAGTCAATAATAAAGGAATTACAAGCTCTGAAAGAGGGTTGGAAAATATTGTTCTTTTGGCAATATCTTCTGGATCCTTAAAGTTATGAAACTAACATTTTAAATTCAGGTATAAGGCACCTAACTACGCATTTACAACGTATTTGTTAGATCCTCCCTCCTTTTTAAAGGGTAGTTTTAGGGGGTGAATTTTCAATATTTTATTGACTTGGAAAAAAAAGTATTGAAAAAAGTTGTTTCTTTTGCGCCTCTCTATATACTGTTTCAGTCTCAAACGAGGGGTTTGGGACAGCCTGTATATCAAGCATTTTTGCTTTCTTAATATTGAAAATAATATTATGCTTAGTATCAAATTGTACATTGTACCGGGTGGCCCAACGGTGTGTATTTCTTCTGTGGAACCTATAGGAATAACAAGTAGAAAAAAGAGATTAAGGCCCGGTTTATTCATCTCTGAGTAAGTGCCAAGTTATTGACGCAATGCGTTTTCCTATCTTTAATCATCAAGTATTTTACTGGCCACTTACTCAGAGATGAATAAACCGGGCCTAAGAAACTTATACTAGACATCACGCGGCACATTTTAAAATTATTTTTAACTGTACAGGGTGTTCCAGAAAATGGTAGTGTATAGAGAGAGATTTTTTTTAAATGGAACAGTCCGTATAGTTTTACAAATTTAGATGTTCCGTGGAAAGCTGATTACAACAATATAAATATACATATATTGGTTTCACTCAGTTATTTTCGTAAAAAAAAATTTTTTTTCGAAAATTCCTTAAAAATTTACAAATTTTGAACTTATGTTTCCGACTGTGGAGATGACACAGACTTACGAAAAAGTTAAAATATCTTTTAGCATTATACAGGGCAAACGGTACTCGCGAAGCACTCAGTATCTCATTTTTTTTAATGGAGTGACCTATTTTTTATTTCAGCTTAAGCTTAGCTTTTTACTGATGTCAGGTTATATACCTTTATTTCTAATACATATTTGTTTAACTAGAAATATTGTTTTTACTACCGTTAGAATTTTCTGGTTTTTACCCTTTTATTTTTGGAAATAAATTATAACCATAAATTTGAAAGCTAAAAACTACATTTTTCTAAGTAAATTTTCATTTCATTATTGTTAACCATGCAATAATGAGTAAATATTATAAGTGACCTGCAGAAAGTTGGACACATATGGGAAACTTTTTTATTATTGATTTCTCAGAAAAATTTATTCTCTATGAAAGTTTTTAGAGCTTCCCAAACTCAAAATGCAGATATTATTTTTCAAGATACGCGAAAATATTATTTGAAAAAGTTATTCAGAATTGTTATAAGATCTCAAATATAAAATCATGGATGACTACGATGAAATTTTTTTTTTCACATATTTACTTGTTTTTCTCGTATCAATGTGTGTGTAGTAAAACGTTAAATGTGTAGACCTGGAAGTTTCTTCAGGTGTGATATAAATACACTCTGGGATTTAATTTTTGCTCATTTACTATACAAATATTATAAATGGAATGCAAAAATATTCAAATAGTAGTAAAAACAAGGTTTCTAATGAAATAAATGCTAGAAATATAGGTATATAACCTGTTATCAGTAAAAAGCTAAGTTAAGAACTACCCATTTCTGAAATAAAAAATAGGTCATTCCATTTAAAAAAAAATGAGATATTGAGTGCTTCGCAAGTACTGTTTGCCCTGTATAATGCTAAAAGATATTTTAACTTTTTTCATATATTCAAAAAGCCCTAAGTCCTAGGAATTTTTGTCATATTTTCGTAAGTCTGTGTCATCTCCATATTTAGCAACATAAGTTCAAAATTCGTAAATTTTTAAGGAATTTTCGAAGAAAAAAATTTTTCTTACGAAAATAGCTGAGCGAAATTAATATATCTTTATATTATTGTAATCATCTCTCCGCGGGACATCCAAATTTAAAAGAATATACAAGGTGTTCCATTAAAAAAATCGCTTTGTATGCACCAACACTTTCTGGAACATCCTGTATAGTTAAAAATAATTTTAAAATGTGGCGCGTGATGTCTAGTTTAACTTTCTTAATCTTTCTTTCTCTACTTCTTATTCCTATAGGCTCCACAGAAGAAATACACACCGTTGGGACACCCGGTACATGACGCAGTATTAAATTGACTGTCTTTAAACAAAATTAAAGCTTAATCTAAAATTATACTAATAATATAATTTTCAATTTTTTGGCTTGATTTTGGTATTTTCTATTGCTTAAAGTTTGTATGAAATAAGGACACATTAACAACGTAAGATTTTTTAATTAAGTTTATTTGTTAAAATTTATACTGAATTGAGTAGAACAATGATGAGAAGTTTTTTTTAACACCATATTTTGATATTTCTTATAGTTTGTCTGATTGTGTGAATATTCTATGTACATACATAAATTCATTATTATTCATTATTCATTGTAAAAACATGGTAAACCACTCTAAACTAATAGACCGTAAATTTATTTACCTGTATTTGATATAAAAATTACTATTGCAACTAAATTAGACGCTTTCAGTAAATTCTTTTTCATTGCAATTGCAGTAACATTAAACTTTATAACTACGTTCTTTGTTCATTTTTGTCGAATCGGAAATAAATACTTGAAAAGTAACTATGCGATAAGATATTAATTACAGGAAATGCAGATAAAGATTTTGGCGAATGAAGGAGATTGTAACAAATTCTTTCCATATCAGTTCAATGCTTTACGGTTTCTTATTATATCTCCTCCTTGAAGAATAAAACAAATAGTCACTACATGACCATTAAATTTGATTGGAAATTAAATTTCTTATAATACAGTGAGTCTCAAAAGCCTGGAATAAAATTCAATAACACAGCAATATGTATAAAAAGTGAGCAAATAAAAATCAGATTAGAGTAGGCGGTGCAATGTCTGTGATTAACTGAATTAATTAATGTAACACTTCCATGGACTGTCAAATTTATTGACTTTCTATTTAATTACAGACACATTTTTTTTGCAAAGCCTACTCTAATCTGATTTTTATTTGCTCACCGTTTATAACGAGCGTCTAAATAAAAACCTGGTCAAGTGGGTTGTGATCGAGAATTTATTCAATGAATTTACATAACAGAATTACTAAATATAGCCTACTTGTAACTTGACAAGGTTTTTATTTAGACAGTTGTTATACAGGCTGTCCACCGAGTGCCGCAGTCTTCTCTACCATCTATAGTATACAGGGTGTCCACCGAGTGCCGCGGTCTTCTCTACCGTCTATAGTATATAAGAAAAGGCTAAATAACGTCAATATTGAAATAATAATAATAATAATAATTTTTGTCTCGCGATTTCTTCAGTTTAGACAAATACATTTGGCGTTTTATGAAAGCTTATTAAAACAGTATTTCATGAGAGTTTAGATATACTGGGTGTTCCATTTGAAAATTTTGAGAAAAATTATATTTTGCAAAACTCAACACCGAAGCTGTTCTGATATTTCTGTAGAAAAGATACTGCATTGACTACCTGCAAAAATTCACCACGAAATGTTAATAAATAACCAAAATATAAGCGCTCATAATACAGAATTTTTTTACACTTAAACATCAATATCGTACAAACTCTTAAGTAAAAGTTCCGAAAATTTTGGTTATTACCAATTCGTTATACGTACGTACATATGTAGCGAACTGGCTTCAATTTGTCAATCCTACTGCGATGTCAGGTCAAAAAGCGATCGCAAGATGTCGCTACTTAAATTGTTCATTATTTTCACATCACAAAGGCGAATAACCTAGGACAGATCGGTTTGGTTTGCAGTGGATTTCTCCAGCTACGGTTCTGATGGCGAAGGCTCAATTAGGCCTGAAACAGCTTTACAGAGCATGCTCGAGGAATTTGCTGTAATCAAAACCGATTTGCACAAAATTTTTTTATTATTTTAACGTTATTTAGATATTTTCAAAACAAAGAAAGATAGGAATTAGTTTAACAGGAGCATATTCAATTATGCACTTTGAACAAAAAATAAAACATATTCATTAATTTATCAGCAAATCAAAATAGAAGAACCGGTTGGAAACGTCAATATTAAAAGAAAGAAAAATTATTAATTTTTGTCTCACGACTTCTTCAGTTTAGACAAATACATTTGGCGTTTTATGAAGCTTATTAAAGCAGTGTTTCACAAGAGTCTAGATACACTGGGTGTTCCATTTGAAAATTTTGAGAAAAATTATATTTTGCAAAACTCAACGCCCTGTACACATAATAACTGATAGACCGAAGCTGTTCCGAAATTTCTGTAGAAAATATATTGTATTGAGTACGTACAAAAATTCAAGATGAAATGTAAATAAATAACAAAGATATAAACAGTCATATTATGTATCACAAAATCTTTTAACGGGACACTAAATCGCGCACAATATACTAATGGCCGGTATTATAAAGTTAATGAAAATCAGCAGTTAACTAGTATGTAATTAAATTTTGTTGACAACTAAATAATGGACACCGTATTATAAAAGAAATTTCTCAGTTAAATAACTATTCAGAGATTGCAAGCGTAGGAAAATATGGCAACATCGTAATTAGTAATTTTAACTTGATTTTTTGGAAAGGTTTGTATGTCCTTTAGAGATAGGCAGTCCGGGCCCGACGCCGGATTCGTTCCATTTGGATCCACTATTATTAATATGTTTGAAAGTTATGTGGAATTGTAACTGAACGTAGAATGACTTCAATACCTGTTTTATAATAGGTACTCAAAAGTAATATTTATGTAAATTTTATTTATGATTACTTTTTTTCATTACTACCTCATTCCATAATAATATTTTACATTTACAAAATTAAGGCCCAGTTATACAATTCCAGCTCAACAATAAACCGAGCTTAAATTCCTTAACAACAATTGTTGAAGGAATCGTTGTTATGGGTTTAAACTTCAGCTTAAATTTAAACTGGCATTGTACCATTGGGCCTAAATGTTCTTACGAGCCGTCATTTCAATTGGGTTATGTGTTCAACAAAACTTTCCGTTTTTTGGACACACGTAATTTGTGATTAGATCAATTAGTTGTAATTCAGTTTAGATAAGTTATATTTTCAAAAGAATTCGACTTTTGTTGGGGATTTTCTTCATCATCTGATGAAATATTTTCAAACTCTGTAGAAGAAAATCTCGAAAACACAGAAGAAACAGATGAAATAGAAGTCATTATTTAGCATAAGTAAAAAGTGAGCAAATAAAAATCAGATTAGAGTAGGCGGTGCAAAGAAAATGTATGTCTGTGATTAACTGAATTAATTAATGTAATACATTGATGGACTGTCAAATTTATTGACTTTTTATTTAATCACAGACATACATTTTCTTTGCACCGCTTGCTCTAATCTGATTTTTATTTGCTCACAGGTTATATTTTTCGTAGTTCATTTTCTGAGCACTGGACACTAGCACATTGAAATAGTTATTTACGAACCGAGTGCGGGAACACATTTTTCCCGTGTGAGCGCTTCATATGCGCGAACGCAGGTTAATGATTCCCGCAAGAGTTTCGTATTATATTTTTTGAAACGAATATAAAACTTAATTGGAAATACTTTCATATAATTTCATGTCATGGCAAACCAAAAATGTAAAATTAAGCAAGCCATGCTTCAGTATTCAATAGATGATGCTGTCAAATTTATTGGAATTTTTTGACGATTTCTCCCTTTTCTGGGCCTGTTAATGAATGAAAGTTGTTGTAAAATGATATTTTATAAACTAGATTTTATTATTATCAACACTGATTTATTTAAGAATGCTCCAAAGGACCAGTGTTTTTGACGTTGTTTCCTGGTCTACTCGGCCGGGAAACAGTGTTTCCTAGTTGACTATTTCGTGCGTAAAACAGTAACTACTATTGATCCAATGGATCTTTACCATTACGTCATCAATTGTATATGTCCGAATCGACAAATGTTTTCATTCTCATTTACTTTTACCCTGTTCTATTAAACAGAGATGGGTTGAAGAACATATTCATTTTATTCTAACATGCATTTATGACGTGATGGTAAAGATCCAATGGATCAATAGTAGAGGGCGATGGGTTCAAAAATGCATATTCGACACACTGAAGCAGCTGTTCTCATCATTTATATTTTAAAAATAATCAACGATTAAAATTTAGTTGGTAGAAAATCTAGGAATTAATTTAATTGACAGATTTAAGCAAGCAACTTTTTAAACTTCTGTTTATAATACGGAAATTGTACACAAAGTGGGGAACTATATCGAAAATCCATAGATTTTATTCTTAACTAACGTTTATAATACCGGCCATAAGGGTGGGTTTACAGAAAGTAAATCAAATATTTAATTGCAAATTAAACTAATTACGATTAAGTTGCCATAAGAATTACATTGCGAAATGTCAAATTGACAACGTCATTAAAATTTGATTGCAATTAAAGTTTCTGTAAACTGGGCCTTAACGTTTCATCGTCGTTCGACAGCTTTCTCAAAAGTGATAAAGCTTTGTCAGAAGTGACAAAGCTGTCGAACGACGGTGAAACGTTAGTGAATACACTAACGTGTGCGCGATTTAAGTGTCCGGTTAAAAGATTTTGTGATACAAATTTCATCGGACAAGAACCAACTTTAAATACTCATATTATGGCAATTTTTTACACTTAAACGTCAATATCGTACAAACTCCTAAGTAAAACTTCCTAAATTTTTGGTTATTACTTATTCTTTATGCATACTTTCGAAATATGTAAAAATATACTGGGTATTTTATTTAAAAAAATATAACTTTGGTATGGCTCTCAGTTACTGAACACTCTGTATAGCAAGAAATAATTTTATGAAGTAGAGCTGACTGAGTTACATCTTAGCTCGTTTGAATTCTTTTTCTGTCCTATACAGTGTGTCCCAGATTGAGTAGGCTACCATGGGTAACTTTCTTATTAGTGAAGATAGAGATTTGGTTAAATGGGCAATATTTTGCAGTTTTATGTGCTAATTCAGATTCCGTTGAGAAAATTTGAAAATTCCGAATAGTTCAGATATTATCGCAGAAAAACTGAAAATCGCTATTTTTTTAATGTCCAATAACTTCGCAATTATAAAAAATATGTAAAAATGTTTCATATAAAAGTTACTATTTTTGTTATAAAATACAGCTGAAAATATAGTCAAAATAAAATTCAAGATGGCGGCTGTCAAGATACTGATAGCAACTCTCTTATTTTAAATGGACGCCATATTGGATTTTTGTACGATTAAATAGCATTTTATTTTCTCATGTCAATCCTGTATCACAACCCATATCTAAATAAAAAAATATTTAAAAAATTTAATATTTTTATTTTAAATCAAGTAAGCGGGTTCTCTTACTTATTACATACAAAATATGTATAAAACAATACAAAACAAAAACAAGCTACAATAAATGCTCAAAGTGCTAGCCATTATTGCAACTAATAGTATTGCGACTAATAGTAAGAAATGCTTGCACTACTGCTTCAGGCAATCCTTCAATTAAAACTACTCCCGTATACTTTATTTTTTACTGTGCCCCACAAATAAAAGTCAAGAGGTGTTAAATCGGCCGATCGAGGTGGCCACTGATTAACTGTATTTGTAGCTATTACCCTATTATTAAAACGATAATTCAAATAATGAATCACATCCCCAGCGTTGTGTGCAGGAGCACCATCTTGCTGGTACCATATCTGCAAATTTTGTTCTAAAGACAGATCATCCGGTAAATCTTCCAGGGATGTTTGAAGAATTTCTAGATATCGTTGAGCAGTTAAATTGCCATTAAATATTATGGGACCGATTAAACGGTTTCCCAATATTCCACAAAAAAACATTAAAGCCAAATTGAACCTGATTTCGCCATGGAACAACTACATGTGGATTTTCCAAGGCCCAGTGGTGCTCATTATGTCGATTAAATAACCAAGTATTGCAAAAGTAAGATTCGTCAGTCCATAAAATATGGTTGATGAAGTCACCATTTTCGGTTATTTTATTTATAAAGCCAATTGCAAAATGTAGCTCTGCGACTATGGTCATTTGGTCTTAATGTCTGAAAAATTTGTAGTTTGTAAGGATGAAACTTGTGTTTCTTTAATATCCTCGATGCCTTGGATTTTGACACATTAACTTGCGCTTCTATTTCCCGGGTTGAAATGTTAGGATTGGCCGCCACACAAGCTAATGTTAATAAATCATCTTCTTCATCTGCCACATTGTTTCGATTTTTTTTTGTAAAGATCCGTATTGCTGCATATTTACATCCAATCTTTTAAAAATCTTAACGTCTGGTTGTCTTCTTTCTGGGAAACTATTATAATATGTTTCTGCAGCAACACGAGAGTTTTTGTAACATTTAATGTAGGTGCAAAACGTATCGTACTACTCAACTGTTGAAAATTTTGCCATTTTTAATAATTATTTATAAAACAATAAATAATTATTACAACACTGAATAATACACCACTCGAAAATTTAATTTAATGACAGGTGATTGCAGTCTGTGGTAATTCGTGACTACTTTATTATGTATACAGGGTGTTGAGTTTTGCAAAAGATAATTTTTCTCAAAATTTTGAAACGTATATCTAAACTCTCATGAAACACTGCTTTAATAAGCTTTCATAAAACGCCAAATGTATTTGTCTAAACTCAAGAAATCGCGAGACAAAAATTATTATCATTATTTTTTTTTTCTTTCAATATTGACGTTATTTAGCCTTTTCAACCAATTCTTCTGTTTTGATTTGCTGATAAAACAATGAATATGTTTTATTTTGTTGTTCAAAATAATTGAACATGTTCCTGTTAATCTAATTCCTATTTTTCTTTATTTTGAAAATATTTAAATAACATTATTTGAATAATATTTTTACTGTATTTAATGTTTCCCGACGTTCCGAATCTTTCTTTAATCTTTGGAAAGCTCTACAATTCGGGTGTCTTCTCATAGGATAACGCTACGAATATAATCTTCATGCCAAAAAACAGTTTTGATTGCTTTCTCCTATTAGGTAAGTATGTCATGTGACGTAATTCTTCATTATTAAAATGCATTTTGTTATCATAAAAAATACAAAACTGTAAAAGTAGTGTAACACTAATCTTAGTTTTCTTTTGTTGGTACCCCTGAAATTCACGCAAATATTGACGAAAAATAGAATTCGTGAATAAATTGACGAAGAAATTCATGAATTTATTTGACGTCAAATTTGATGCATTACACTTGTCCAACTTCTTCATGAAGCGACTTCATGAATTAATTCATGAATAAATTATCAATGTAAAAAAACCTTTAAAAAAGTATCTGGACATTGTAAACCTTTAGAGAAGATCACATTATGTGTTATGAGTTATTGAGGAACATTGAAATCGGCAAATTTTTTTTTTAATATCTTAAAATTTAAAAAAGTTATGGTGAATTTGAAATGAGATTTGTCGCGATCATTGAATTCTAATAACCGAGATACCAATGGTGAGCATCGGAATGTGGACATAGTGTATAAATACTTATTACATAAAGAAAAAATCGTCTTAGATCTGATCGATATAATAAAAAATAAGAATAGTGTTAATCATAGATCTGACTGTAATAATTAAGTAATAGATATTAATCAATTTTATTAATAAATTGTAACATAGAGAGGCTAGTTGTTCGGGGACTGATGATTCTTTGACAAATACTGAACAATATGTATGCAAACAAGCAATGGCGTATCCAGAAATTTGTCTTGGAGGGGGCATAAAAATAATAACAATTGTAAGAACATACAAAGATATATTAAATAATAAATATACATAATATGAATTTATACCGAACAAACACTACAAAACAAAATTAAGTGCTCCTTTTGTTTGCAAAATTGAAATTATATTATTATATTTTAGTACCACATAGCACACTCTGGGGGGAGCTTCTACCCCCTTAGTCCCCCCGTGAGTGCCCCACTACAAATAAGTACTTCAGACTTAACTTGAATATTTTAAAACTCATAAGGCCTGTTCGATAGCTCTGCACTTTCTACACTTTTAACTTACTCTATTTTTCTCACTCCTACTTATGTTCTATTATACAGGGTGTTAGGTAATTGACTGGACACCTTCAAACCGTGTACTGAGAACACTCTGTAGAGTAAAAAAGCCTTTACATTCGACGGTGTTGTGGCTTTCGTTTTCCGGGAAAAAATTCAAACAAAAATCGATAAAAATTGTTTGGAAACCACTGATTTCCCACGTGCCGAACGCCATCCGGGCGGGCGATCCCTTACCATAAATTCCCAGATGGTTTATTGCTTTACGACAAGCAAGTAACGCACGTTCAGTGTCTCAACAGATTTCGGAGTGGAAAGGTCAGTGTTAGGTCAGGGTCAGCTTACACAAATAACGAAATTGTTGACATTACGGAGAGTGTAGGTGCAATGCACGTGCTATAGTGCGCAGATATCGGTGGCGGTATCCCCTGCGTCGTACACCGAATCGTCAAACAATTATTGCAATTGTGCAACGAGCAAGAAACACTGCAAGATACAACAGCTTTAATAGGCGCTCGCTGCGTAAGTACTATCAGCGGTCCTCAATTGTTGGCTCTTTTTGGATATTTTCAAAATGTCCCGAAAATCCATGTTTAGATACAGTCGTGTTCAAAAAAGTGTTGTACAGAATTTTTACTGTGTAACCTTATATATGCATTCAAGTAAGTTCAAAAAATTGTTGTAGAAGTTTTGTTGCATGTACGGTTTCTGGCAATAATAAAATTATCGTACACAAAAATAGAAAAGCTAATTGCCGCTCAAAAGCAAAGATATTTAAAACGTAGCTGTACAACACCTTTTTGAACACAACTGTACTTTCTGATCCCATTTGACACCCTTAATCTACAGTTTTAATTTGTCCAAGCAAAAAGTATAGAAAAGTGCAAAGCTATCGAACAGGCCTATAATTAGAGCCCAGCATTGTATGTCAAACACTTCAATGGGTGAGACATGTTTACTGCGGTAGGTATACATAAGAGAAGGAGGGAGGTAAGTATTTTACCGCGCTCTAGTCATATTTATCTAGGAAATAAAAATAAATTACATAAACATAAACTTTAGTTACAACTAATATTAAAAATCTGTGAAGATAAAATTCATAGAACCTACTGACGTTAATATTTCTTGTGGAATCACGCCGTGCTGAGGATGTAATGAGAAAGATAACATTGTTGCGCTTAAAAACTGCGCTGATTATAAAACCTACAAGAGTCCTTATACGAACAGATATTAGTTACTTAAAATACATGTACACTTCACATATGTACTTAATAATATAAATCTGCCTTCGATCTCTTACTATTCTTAGACACTATATTATCGCTGCCTAGATAATACGTTTCTTCGATCTAATCGGAATACTAGAACTATAACTACGTTTAGATTTTCCAAAAATATTTACTTGGAAGTGATAAATATAAAGCACAGTATGGAAACAATAATATTCTGTATTTGCGCAGTTGGCTCCAGTCCTTTTAAGCGTGACTGGATTATTTACACGTATCATTACGAACATATTTACAAGTGGAAAAAAATACATTAAAATTCCGAACATTTTGCAAAGTACTTAAGTGTAATTGAAATGTTAGTACTCATCTGTTTGCTGATGTTGCCGCCGGATTTGATTATAATCGCTATGAGATTATGGCAGATATTGGAAATTTCAGAGCATAAAACTAAATTAAAATAGTGCTTCTAAATCCTTCCTACTTATTTTAATGTTTCTAAAAAAACAAATTTCAAATTAGGTTGGAGTTTTTTTTTAATTCACGAAATTCCTGTTATATCGTTATCTAATTTTAAAAGAAATAGCTAAAGTTTTTGTAATACATTAGAAGTTAAATGAAAAACAAAGAGTAAGTAAGTTATTCCAGAGAAGACAATCCGTGTCTGCACGTTTGATCTTTGCCGAGTAGTTTCAGTGACCTCGAACCAGTTGTCCCTTTAAATTGGCGTAGGCGAAATACGGAGAAAACGAACAACAAATGGCGTTGTCGTGACACAAGGTGTAGCATACAGTTTTCACCAATCAGATTATCGCAGACACCATTTTCTTCCGGAAAGATTCGATAGCATACGAACGGACATATAAATTGGCGTAAATGTTTTCTCTTTTCTAATTTACACTTCCTTGTTTAAGTGTCCCCTCTTGTATAAAAACTTATGTAGGGAACCAGTCAGTAATTAGACTTGCAGAAATGCATTTATATGTTGATCAAATCTAGTTTGAAAATTAATACAAGGGGAAATTTAAGACCTGATTATTTTATGATTATTTATGAAAAATATATATTGATATTGCATTATGATTTATTTATTAATTCTTCTATAATTCTGTCCATTAAAATTTTAATATGTAAACCTATGTAAGCCGCTTTATGCAGGTAAATAAATATACCTATACGTTTCAGTTAATACACAATGTTATTATTAATACACAAGAAATATAAATCTCTTTATTAATTTATTAGTTAACAGTCGCATCAAACACTAGAATAAATTAAATTAAAATTAAATTTCAAAAATTGATTTAGGTATTAAAAGAATAATATGAAAATTATCTATAGCCTTTGAAATATCGGTAAGCTTTGTAGGCATCGTATCCGTGGATGATGCCGACAATTGTTCCCAAAATCTATAAAATAAAGGATTCCATTAAAATTAATAAATAATTAAAATTAAATAAAAAAACTCTATTAATGCCCGGTTTCTGGTACGTTCCATAAAGTTAACGGACCGATAAAAATAAACGTTGCTATGGCTGCACATGTTAGAACTATAGGAATATTTTATTTTATCTATTATTAGTTAACTTTATGAAACGTTTTAGAAACCCGACCTTAATCTTAAGAATCCTATTATAACTATTATCCATTCCTTATCTATTTGTTATCGCAGTCGGCCGTGATTTTATGTTAGTAAGTTGGCTATCTTGTTAAATTAGACAAATTTAATTTGATGTCATTATAACATACGTCAAATTGTTACAATTCAAATAAGATAGATCAACGAAAGAGATTTGAAAAGTAACCAAAATTAAAAGTGAAGGAAAACGTTTTATAATTTGTGTATGTGAATTTGGACGTGAATACAACTCGTGTGAGTACCACATTCTCACTAGACTTTCACGGCATACTGCGATAACAAATAGATAAGGAATGGATTATACATACATATTTTTTTATACCGGGTGATTCGTGAGGAACCCTCCATATTTAAATAATCTGTTTAGGAGACCACAACAAACAGAAAAAGTCTAGTAAACATATGGTCAAATGTCAACCCTTACTGAGGTATTGTTCAAAATTGTATTTAATCAATTGAAAACATAAAAAAATATCTTTACAACAGAAATTACGTTTTCAATATTTTAAGAGAATTTAACTAGAAAATAATTGTTTTAACTAATGAACGCTAAAATAAATGTGACAGTTACAATTATTTTCTAGTTAAATTCTCTTAAAATATTGAAAACGTAATTTCTGTTGTAAAGATGTTTTTTATGTTTTCAATTGATTAAATACAATTTTGAACAATACCAATAAGGGTTGACATTTGACCATATGTTTACTAGACTTTTTCTGTTTGTTGTTGTCTCCTAAACACATTATTTAAATATGGAGGGTTCCTCACGAATCACGCTGTATAGATACATAAAAGTAGTAGACTTATGAGTCAATTTTGCTCATATCTGTAAGGATCGTAAGACTGTAAACCTGTGATTCAGTAATTATTAAAAAATGCAATTCTGAAGTTCTCAGTATGATACGATTTCTTGTAAGTCTCTAAGATAATGTCGCAGAGACTTACGAGTAATCCTAAAGACCTAAGAGAAATCACATCTCCAAAATTTCATATTTTAATAATTGAGTTACAGGCTTACAGATCTTACGGTCCTTACAGATATTAGCAGAATCGACTCATTGTATATTTATTTAAATAATATTTGAATTATGTTTCAATTTTATTTATTTATTTTCATTTTTTGAAAATTCTAATCTCACTGTCCAGATAAAACTGATATGTGTTAAAAATGGTAAAATAAAATAATAAATTCTGTATTTAAACGAAACAGGAGAAAAATTATTATATTTAATTACATTCATTTGTAACGATTTTTATATTTCTCTTTTATTTCTATTATTTTATTTGAATTATTACGGCATTTAACTTACGTATGCTCCGGTCATTGCAGGGTACACTTGAAAGAACGGTGTGATCAAATATAAAGGATACAAAACTGTATTTACTGAAAATCCCAAGTATGAGCATGAAGTTATGTAACTGAATGCTGCTACTATATTGAAAGCGGTTTCCTAAAAAAATCGTCTAATTAAATACATTACATTAAGCTAGGAGACATAAAAAATAATTTAAATTTCTAAAAATACACATACTACACTCAATTGAATAATAATAATAATTTACTATGCAAATTACTAAAATTATACTTACAAAAAGAGATTGCCTAATCATAATTATAGATTTCTCTGAAAACAAATAACAAAATAACAATAGTATGGTGGTCATTAAGCACCAGGAAGTCGTTGTGAGAAAACTATGGTATGCCGGACCCATTGTGCCTGCATATTGCATTCCGAAGTTTAATGCCAAGCTCTGGCAAAACGAACCGAGTATCTAAAAGAAACAAATCCAAAAATATATTATCAAGTGCAATTCAGTGCATAATTTATTATTTTCTATTCCATAGAAAACATAAATAGAATATATTTTTTGTCCAAAGGAATAAGTAATTCTTCGAAAATTATATCCTATTGTATACAAAATGTGGAACAAAAAGTACATCATACTAATCGCTGACCTATAAAAATACCAAAATAGAAAAAAAAAATAGTATCCAGTCTGCTTTATCTTTGAAACAGCAGACCGTTTAAGTTAGCACCTGGTACTAGAAAATTTATATTAAGTAATTTTCTACAAATTTAATACAAAGGAAAATGCTATTTGGACTTTCCGAATGATATTTTTATTTTTTTAATTACTTTTATACAACTTCTTTGAGAAAAGTTTTGTATCACACAATATAGGAACACTTTCCAGATGGACTTTTTAATAAAATAATTGTTTATTGTCTAGAATGAATAGATTCATATTGTCTTTTAATGGGCATACACACGGTCAAGTATGCCTTCGCGCCTAACTGAACGTTTTGAGCGTATACACATTCGCACTTACCTCCGGGTAAGTGCGAATGTGTGTACGCTGAACTGATGGTGCGTTCCTGGCCTAAATGAATCTATCATACTTGCTCGCAGACTTGCCTCTCAAGCAAGCGCGAAGGCTTGCCTGACCGTGTGTTTGCCCATTAAAATGCATATTAATTTTTATTTTATTCTAAGTTATTGCTTTTTTCTGTTGTATGTTCATATTATTATGTCCTCGCAAATAGAAACCTCTAGGGTCTAGGGCATGCAGGACAAGGTTGGACAAACGTGAAAGAATTGTTCAATAGATGGGCTTTAGAAGGTTTTAACTTGGTGACCAGAAAAAAGCATACACGAAAACAGCTCACATGTAAATTACGTCCAAAAAAGAGTCCACAGTGAAAAATGCGTACAAGAAAAAAGCGCACAACTAAAATTGCTGACACCGAAAAATATTCACATGGGAAAATTCGTACACAGTAAATTGCTCACACCGATAAATACTCAACCAGAAAAATACGCACATATGCGTTATTTCCACATAAAACGAAATATAATAATAATAATAATAATAATAAATTCACAAAATTTCACAAAAAAACTACAATTCTATATTAATATAAGAGTCCGAAAATCAATAGGCGATAATTCAATTAGCAGTAATTACTCCTAGATTGCTCTTCTACTATAATCTAAAATTAAGTCGAAAATTAATATGGAGATAATACTTGAACTAAATCGTGAAACGTTGCATTTAAGAAAATTAAACTAAAACTAACATTTGCGCCCAAATTCATATGCAGTGCTAGCCTAAAGTTCCTTCTCCCTATTAATTTTGGAACCAAATAATATAGAAAGTTCAGACAAAAACCAAATCAATGTTATATCTCAAAAATTAGTATTTTTATGTACATTTATTTGGTTTTTGTCTGAACTTTCTATCTTATTTGGTTTCAAAATTAATGGGGGCGGGGACTTTAGACTAGCACTGTTTGCGCATTTGAAGTACAGTACATGGTGTGACTAGTACAAAGCAAGACTGATACCTATATAATTTTTTTTTTTTAATCAAACTTCTAACTGGAAATCCTAATATTATAAAAATATACAACTTAATATAATTTTAGTTGATTAAAGCGTGCTTTAAAATGAACTCATTTTGACATTAGGCTGTTAGTAATTAATCGAATGAGATGCATGACATTTTATAGGTTGATAAATACAAACATTATGAAAATTAATGTTACACAACTAAAATTTTTGAAAATGGAAGTGTCAAATTCACTTCGCCGTAGTCATTTTTTATAATCACGATGGTATACCGGATGATGGCAAAATGGCGCACCCGCAATACATTATTGGGCACTCAAAATTAATCATAAACCCGTCATCAGAATCTTCCTATCTTACTTAATTACAAAACTACAGAAATCGCTAAAAAGAAATTGAAGTTCGCATTACGACATCATTATTGATGCTGTATACGATTTTATATAATAAAAAGATGCATTACACCATTATTGCCCGATTTCTGGAACGTTAAGCCCAATTGACAGGAACAAGAAAAACTGGTAGAAGTTTGTTCTCTCGTAAATTTAGAATGCGCTAGAAAGAGTTCGCTGCAATTTACAAGTAGGACTTTAAAAGTCTTAACTTTACAAGAAAAGCTAGCACTTGTTGCCATATTCTTTCCAAGTTGATCTGCATGCCATATTCTTTCCAAGTTGATCTGCAAATTACAAGTCGCGCCTGCGTAGTTCCTTAAAATTCGTTTTACCAACCTAGCAATACGTAGTGTCTTAATACGTGACAATAGTTCTCTTTGGAGGTTACTTTTAAGTAAGAATTTAGTTAAATATTAAAAAATTAAGGATTACACTACTACAATAATCCACAGCTCAAATTTTTAACAAAACAAATTTATTATGACTAGAAGGTTGGTTAACGTGCGTATTCTTTTAGTGTGCTTTTAGCGCTTTTATTCAAGATAGAGTAAAGGGATAAAAACTTGTTAGTGTACACGGACTTTTCAAGAAAACTTTCAAAGTAACTTTACAAGTTTTCTTGTAAGTGTCAATTGGGCTTTAGATAAAGTTAACTATCCGATAAAAATAAGTATTCCTATAGTTCTAACCATAACGATGTTTACATTTATCGGACTGTTGACGTTCCAGAAATCTGGCATAAGTCATTCATCTCGAGTCAAAGTAATAAAGAAAAAATATATTGTTCAAAAGCTGGCTTTTCGTAAAGGTCAATAAAAGGAATATTCGTTCCTTCTGACTACATCTAGCCTCTAAGCCGATTGTCCAAAGTTGATAAATTAAATTCTTTAGGGACTTTTGTATTTATGTAATTGCATAAGATAGGAAGATTTTGAAAACTGTTTTATAATTAATTTTAAGCACCAAATATCGTAGTGTAGTGCGGGTGCGCATTTTCCCCGTCACCCTGTATAATACGCAATAGATTAGTTAATTAAATAATAATTTTCACGAATTTTTCACCGTGGGCTTTTTTTGTGCGTAATTTTCGTGTGAGTTTTTTCGTGTACGCTTTCTTCATGCAATTGTTTAAACAATTAAATATTTATTCTGAAGGTAACCGTATTCCCTTTTCTTTTTCTAATAAAAGGATAAAAGTAATTAATATGTATTTTGTTTTATTTTTGTTATCTACATACATTATATTAATTTGTACTTGTAATATCAAAATCACGGAACTTGAGCTCTTCGTCATCAATCACCGAAGTTACAACCGACAATTATTTCAGTATTATTTCTCTGTTAACGGTGAACGAGAAAAAAGGATGGAGTTACGCCTCTTATATCAGATGATGCAACACCAGACGTATTTTATTTATGATGCAGAGCTATTCTCTTATGAAATCTTTATTTGTACATAAATAAAATAAAGGATAAAAATATGTATACCACTTACTGCTTCAGCTAACTTCAATATGCCAGGCTCGGATTTCAAAAAATTTAAATTACAGCACGTGCAACAACGCAAGCAGCAACACGTCACCCCATTTCCGCTATATCCTCCAGTACTATGTATTCTTACCACAGTTGGTTGGCGGCTTTGTATCATCGTACTTTTTAATTTAAATATTATTAATCGGTAATAAGTTCCTATACGAAATAAAGCGCAATTTATTTAAATATTCAAATTTGAGAGCACGTGTGTTCGCTACACCAACAAAACTGTGACTATGACATCGTGGGGGTGAACGAATCTATTCTTGGAACAAAAAAGTTTTACGTTCGAGTGTGGTGTTATTTTAATCCACTAATTAAAAATGTTTCAACTTTGAATTAATCTAGAAATTTAAAAATAAATCGTACAAGTTGTTTACAAAGGCGTAACTATACAGGATGTTATCAATTAAGGTGGCAATAATTATACCACGTATAGAGGACATAAAAATATTGCGATTTAACCTAATTTATCTATATCCAAAAGTTTTTCGTTTCTGAGATATAACCTCCTAAAGGGACAACTTGGAAAGTACATTTTCTTAAATATCTCTGGAACGGTTTAATATAGAGGGTTGAAATTTGATATGTAAGACAACTGAAATACAAGGATGGATATGTCTTAGGCAAAATTGAATATTCTTCACCAGTGGCGTAGATCCAGGGTAGTAGGTTATCATTTTAGTAAATAACTTTTTTATTGTCACTTTTTCGAAAAATCTGAAACAAAAACTGAAAAGTTCAAATAAAATTATACAAGAAATGAACTAGTTCCATCTTCGTCAGATTAACCGTTTTCGAGATATTTAGGTCGAAAGATTACATTACGTAGGTACTTCAGAAATCCAATTTTTTTTAAAATCAAATATGCCTTGACAACGTTAGTTGCTATTTTGCATATTAATACACAACTCTTGCATAGTTTTTTCTTAATTTATGATTTAAAAATGTACTCTAACTATGAAATAACGGGCATGATACCCCTTCATGAGGAAACTAAAGAAAACAATTTTTGGCGCGTTATTTAATAATAATAATAATAATAATAATAATAATAATAATAATAATGTCTTTATTTTCAATAACAGCCACATATTACAGAATTAAATTATATTTTGTAGAAGAAAAATTAAATTGTTGAAAACAGGCGGAGTTCAGATGGATTACTATTAGTAATCCCCTGCTCTTACACCCAACCTACTCTAAACAAATACAGAAAACTATGTGGCGCGTTTCTTAGTATCAAACAAAGTAAACTGTTCGCTACGGACAAATACCATATAAACAAAAATTATGATATAATAAGTAATAATTTAATGATTGTATAATTACTATAATAAAACAAGAAAGAGAAATCTCGGTTCTCGTCCGAACTCACTCAATTCCTCAAAGAAGATTTAAAGTTTTATTAAGTTAAATGTAAAGATATTAGAACTTTAAATGTTGGCATAAAGATGCCTGAGAGACGTCTGCAGTTGGTTGAAAAGAATTTTAAATAAATGTGAGGCAAATTTTTTAGCTGACAGATGTTTTATATTTTGCGGTAATCAGTTATAGAGAGACACAGCGTTATAACTAAGGATCTTTCGAATATAGCTGTTTTATGTAGTGGTGGAGTAAAAGCCCTTTATTTCTACAGCATACAAGCAGATTTTGGTGGATTTATGATTAATGAGTGTTCATGTGACGCATTTACAAGAGATTGCAGCGCATTGTTAATTAAATTGCAGGCTGCATATCTTTCCGTAGGTTTAAATGACAAGTATAATTGCGTGTCGTCCGCATACATATGCAGGGAGCAGGAGTTTAAGTGCGACTCGAAATTAGCTGTATATAATGTGAACAAAAGTGGGCCTAGTATCGACCCTTGCGGGACGCCGCTGGATAATACAGTTTCTTGAGATTCCTGGCCGTCAATCACCACTCTCTGTGTGCGCTAAGTGAAATAACTTTTGAACAAAACACAGGCTTTGTCAGACAGACCTATAAAGTGTAAAATGGATAGCAATACATCGTGATTAAGACTATCAAACGCCTTACTATAGTCCAGTAAGACTAGAATTGTTTCTAGGCCTGCATCAGCGGCTCTTAAAATATCGTCCGTAATGTTAAGTAAGGCAGTCGTACAACTATGCAAAGGTCTAAACCCGGACTGTATAGAAGGCAGTATGTTATTTGTATTGACGTAATCACGAAGTTGAATTTCGAGAACTTTTTCAAAAACTTTCGATATAACTGGCAGAACACTAATCGGACGCAGATGTTGTAATTCAGTCGGATTACTAACTTTTGCCAAAGGCATGATGATAGCGCGCTTCCAAGAGAGAGGAACAACATTTTGTTCTAAGCAACAGTTAATTATGTGCGTTATAAATGGTATAATGTAGGGACAACACATTTTTAACATTAAAATGTTAATTCCGTTAGAACCAAAAGCCTTCGATTTTATGTTAACAATAATTTTACGCACAGTATCGTTATCTATTAATTTGAAACAGAACGGTTCCTCAAGGTTATTTTTTGTGTTATTTTTGTAAAAATTGATAATATTTGTGTTATTTACATCGACCGTAGGGATGCTGCGAATAAAGAAATCATTTAAAAGTTCCGGATCACACAAATTAGGAGGTATCTTATTAGTTGTTCTGTTAAGTAGATTTAGCTGTTGCAAATTTTTCCAAAGAGATGCTGAGTTTGACGTAGATAACACACGTTTAAAATATATTTTCTTTTCATTACGTATTGAATTTGTTGTAAAGTTGCGTACGCGTTTATAATAATCCCAGTGTTCTGGGGCTTTAGTATGTTTAAATCTACCTAGAGCATTGTCTCTTACCTTCATCATAAATTTTAAATTTGGTGTTAACCACGGAGCATTACGTTTAGTAAGACGAGACGTTTTATAGGGCGCATGAAAATCAAATAAATTGATTAGACAATGATTCAAAAAGTCAACTTTATGATTAATATCATCAAATTGAAATATGTAATGTAGTGGCAAAGATCTTAAGTCGTCATAAAATGCATTTTCATCGAGGGAATTTCATTGCTAGAGTAAATTTTTAATTTATAAATTGAGAAAAAACTATGCAATAGTTGTGTATTGATATGTAAAATAGCAGGTAATGTTGTCAAGGCATATTTGATTTTTTAAAAATTTTCAATTTCTGAAGTAATGTAATCTTTTGACCTGAATATCTCGAAAACGGTTAATCTGACGAAGATGAAACTTCAGTTCTTGTATAATTTTATTTGAAATTTTCAGTTTTTGTTTCAGATTTCTCGAAAAAGTGACAATAAAAAATTTATTCACTAAAATGATAACCTACTACCCTGGTTCTGCGCCACTGGTGAAGAATATTCAATTTTGCCCAAGACATATTCATCCTTGTATTTCAGTTATCGTACATATGAAATTTCAACTCTCTCTCTTAAACCGTTCCAGAGATATTTAAGAAAATATACTTTCCAAGTTAGGAGGTTATATCTCAAAAACGAAAAACTTTTGGAAATAGATAAATTAGGTTAATTCGCAATATTTTGAAGTCCTCTATACGTGATATAATTATTGCCGCCTTAATTGATAACACCCTGTATATTATTAAGGGATCATGCCTCATCAAATTTTAGGACCTATCTCAACGGACTAGTTATGCATATGTATACGAGGGCGTATTTTTATGTTATCTACCTAGCCCATCACTGCAATAATCATTGATTAGTTTTCTCTTCCTGCTTCTCACTGCACTGTCTTGATTGTTCGTTATGGGACTAAAAGGGAAACGCTTAAGAATCTAAATTATATTTTTAATAAGGAATCTGTTAAAACAGATCTTTACTTCGGCGGGCAACTGATTTTGACTGTTTCGAACTAGTCCGAAACTGTAGTTGTAATCTACTATTATAAATACATAGAGTTTCAATAATATACCGTGAGAATTTTTATATCTCTGAACATCCCATTGCTATCATAAAAAAACTAGGACAAGACTTTTTAAGCTGTATGAAACTGCTACCGACCATAAATTGAAATGGTCACTCATTGTCAACATACCTACAGTAGATATTGTTTTAAAAGCTAGGATAGTTGCTTGCATAGAAAAGGATGTCACAGTTAGACAAATTGCTCAGAATTTCAGCGTTAACAAAAATACAGTTACTGACATGACGACAAAGTAAGATTAAGGGCCAGTTTCATAATGGAACTTAAAGGAGACTTTAAAATTAAAATTAAAGTCTGATGTGTAAACAAATGTGTTTTCATATTTGTTTTGACATTTGAAAGTGACTTTATGTCTCCTTTAAATTCCATTATGAAATTGGCCCTCAATTTTTTTTTTCCTTTTTCACCCACTTTTATCCCAAGCTCAGAGCTTGTTGGGGAGGGGTGGCGGCTGCGACCGACTTAGATGTTAATTCCTCCTTCGGCATTCACCTTACAAATTGGGAAAACGCGGAAAACCCAATTCGAAGGAGTCGGTGTGAATCCGAAACACAATCCGACACATAAGTACCTCATCTCTCATATAGAGCCCATATGCGCCAGGATGGGATTCGAACCCACACCTAATAGTTGCCCGGCCGAGCGTCATGCTCGTTGCCATTGGGCTCAACCACTCGGCTAACAACTACCTCCTACAATATAATAAAATAATGGAAACTCATGGCTACTGGATTAAAAGTTATCCTAGTTTTTTGATGACATCGATAGTAC
The DNA here is from genome assembly GCA_033060865.1 of Dorcus hopei. Classification (NCBI taxonomy): domain Eukaryota; kingdom Metazoa; phylum Arthropoda; class Insecta; order Coleoptera; family Lucanidae; genus Dorcus; species Dorcus hopei. The sequence goes on from CM065424.1 coordinate 37,385,677, forward strand.
ATAAATATTCCTATGATCAGTTTAAAAAAAAAACATGTCAATGCATTGCAGGATATGGGAGCAATAGGTGTATTCCTTTTGCCACAAATCTCAGATATGCTCATCTCAGATCACATAAATATTCTTTTTAACACTTTGAACTGAGATTTAGATCTCCCCCCTTGCCGCTCGAGCAATACGTTTGAAGACAACTCGGTATTGAGATTTGGTGCTCACTTAGGAAGGGGTAATTTTGATACATGTGGTTAGATAAAAATTAGCAAACGTGTATTTAACTGACAATTTTAAAAATTACCTACAGTGTCTTTCAAAAAATGTGCTACAAGAAAGCACAGAGTTTCGGAACGCATTGAAATAATCGCTCAGAACCAAATTAAATAATCGAGAAATAAGAACCAATTTAATGTTTTCCTATTCATATTATTTTGGCGGACACTTTAATCCAACCAGTGTTTCCTAATGTAGTATGTATAAAGAGTGGTACACAATAAATTGTGATTTTTTTTATGTTTGAGATAGAAGGCTGTAATTTCATACTTAGCTATAACTTTTAATTCTGAACAACTTATTCTTATAATATTTTGCTGTATCTTGTAAAATAAGGGTACTTTACTCTTAAGCCGTCTTCATTTCTGGGTGTCCACGCTGTATACCGTTCAAGATAAATTTCATTTGACATTTTCCAATCTGACTTTAAGGGATGCAGAAGCGTTCTGCGTCAATAAATTTTTATAAAAACCGATAATAAAAAAAAATTGCCATTTGTAGCACACTTTTTGAAAGACACTGTATATAATTTTTAAAATGTCGTTTATATCGACACAATTACACGAAATACACCATTAAGTATACATAACGAACTTTTCTAGAGCGTTCCATTACGACAGTGAGTTTGTCTGTGCACTTCAGCTTCGCTCAGCTCACATAAGTTGGCAAAAGGAAAGTATCTAATCTCCTAGCAATCTTCAACAAAATAAATGTACTGACAGTGTTAATTATGAAATGTCGTGATTTAAATCCTGAAACCTTAAGAAAATCCTTGTAAGGGCCAGTTTCATAATCAAATTTAAAGGAGACTTTAAAATTAAAGTCACATTCAGATGTGTAAACAAATGTGTTTTCATATTTGTTTTGACATCTGAAAGTGACTTTAAATTTAAAGTCTCCTTTAAATTCGATTATGAAACTGGCCCTAAGTATAAGACAATTGCTTAGCACATTGTTTAAAACGTGAAAGAGAACATTTTTTTTACATTTATTACAGTGTTTTTGTTAACAAAATAAATCTTAAAATTACTTTACTGAAACTCGTTTTGTTTCATCATAGGCATCATCCTTGCAATGTATTGACTCGTTTTTTTTTAACTGAACATAGGAATATTTACAATTTATGTTCAAAGTTAAAAAAAAATCTTATGGTATAACTTATATCATTCATCGGTATACTCTCGGTTATGTTAGAAACCCTAAAAACTCTTAAAGAAGGCATTTTCGCCAGTGATGGATAATATCTTATTTAAGCTACTCTTACGGTGCGGCCACATTAACGTTTAACGTAACGCCTAACGTGATTTTCAAAGTCTAATTTGACTAGTTTGGTGTAGTTTTTACTTGTGATATGATAATATGGAAAAGAAAACGAATTTATAACGAGTAATTTGATATTAAACTTAAGTGTAACCGCAGATTTATTTCAAATTAGATGTTAAAATTCACGTTAGGCGTTACATTAAATGCATATGTGCCCGCGGCATTACATATATCATTTAGGTACAAATATCATTTAGGTTCTTTATGAATGACAGCTATCTGATTGTTGCGGAAAATATTTAAGACAGGATTAAATTTAAGCTTAAGTTAGATTATGACACACAACATGCTGTAGGTAAGTCATAATTCATAATGGTGCCACGTTCTTACTTAGGCTTAAATTGAATTCTGGCTTAAATCATTTCTGCAAGCCATTCTCTGTGCTGTTTCAAACCATCAATTCAAAGAGGTTTAGCATGCAACTCAATGGGTCTTCCAATTCAAATATTCGTAAATGGATTATAACCAGCGTTAGGCGGACGAGATTCCGCTTGCAACGGTCCCCTTGGGTTGCCGCCAGTTGCCGCTTTTTATACAGGAGTGCGTTTAGAAAGTACGCCAGGACGCGCACCACTCATTCGAAAAGTAGGATGTTTTTGACGTCACATCCCAGAACGTACACTCGCACCGTTCTGAAACTTCATCTGGACGACGCACTTTTCATCCTTCTTTTTACTGCGGCGTTTGGTGTGTGACTTGCGCATTAGACGTGTTCACGTTATAACGTCTGAAATTTTAAGTTTTAACGATGGTTTTATTTTAACTTAACAAAAGTAGATAGTAGATATGACGCTCTTGCCAGCGCGAGCGGAGTCTGATCGGCCTAACAGTGATTACACGTGTATAACTGAATTATAATCAGGGTTAGGAGGATGAGATTCCGCTTGCAACAGTCCGCTTGGATCGCCGCTTATACTGTGCATGTTTATGTACGATCATTGCGCTGGCTCATTTCTCCATAAGCGTCGGACGAAATTTTAATTTCATCGCGTAAGAAATTGTTAAATTTAAACAAAACTTCGTATTTTAGAATTAAAAATTAAACAAATTAAATTAAATACTAAACGTTCTTTGCTATTGCAAATTATGCTTGCGATTATTTGCTATTCCCGTATCGAGTGCACTTAGATGTGACGCTCTTGCCAGCGCGAGCGGAATCCGATCCGCCTAACCGTAATTATAATCCATTCACGATCTTTTTAGACTCAGAGTAGGCCACGTTAGGGTGACATTTTTGTTGGTACCTCCAAGTGAATATATTCCATTTTAATTTGATGGTTATATTCTAAAAAGATCGTGAATGGATAGTCCATTCATAGACTGTCAAATTTATTGACTTTTTATTTAATTGCAGACATACATTTTCTTTGCACCGCCCACTCTAATCTGATTTTTATTTGCTCATCGTTTATTAGTACATCCTAGTAATATTAAAAAAATTATAGATAGTGATTAAAAACCCTGACTTTGGAAGTAGAAGAATTAGGGTTAATTATACATATTATAAATGCAGAAAAAACAAAATATGTTATTTTGGGGTCAACTAAACAAAGAGGCAGGCAAAAGAAATATGAAAAGAAATATAGAGGCTGAAATGCTGAAAGGATAAAACTACAGAGAGTACAGATCATTACGGAGAATTACAACAGCACAACAGAAAAGCAAGAATAGTCAAAGAAAATATAAGTATATAAACATAAAACCATTGCACATGACTGTGAAACGGGTTATAATCAGCACAGGCACAAAGAGACCGGATATCGAACAGTTTATAATTAATTAAAAAATTACCCCAAAGTCAAGCTCTGACACTGCGTACGAAATACGGCAGCCACATTCTACACGGTGAGCAAATTAAAATCGAAGCCACGTGACTTGTCCGTATCGTGCACGGTTGGCCATGCTGTTTGCAATCGACTGTAATATCTGTTCGAAATATTTTTCCAGTGGCGTAACATGAAATTAGACTGAAAATTTAATCAATAAATAAGTGCATCATCATTAACTAATGTTTGTATGATTACCTTGATCTAAAATTGACAGTAACAACTAAGCTCAAAAAATAACTGATTTTAAAATAATTGTACGAAATGGAAAGGAAGAACTGCACGCTACTGATCATAATGAAGCCATATTTAATATTTCGTTCAATGTTGCCAATGTTAGAAACTAGAAACGCATACGTAACTGATGATGTGGCTTTGATTTTCATATGCTCACACTGTATAAATGCGGCAGTATAATGGAATTACAAAGTTTTTTATTGACTCTCGCTTGCACACAATATGACCTTGACACACATCTCAATTAGTTTTATTACACGTTTAACAGCTGGGGAACGCAAGTTTCTTTTACGTGACGTAATTACTAGTAATTTCTAAAATAACTGGAATTCCGTATGAAATACGAATAATAATGTTGGGGCATGGCAGTAGGCTGTGATATAATAAATAGTATTGTCACGAGGGGGATTTTCTAAAAACCACGATGGTTTTTTTTTGTTTCCGCGAATAAAAAATATAAGAAGTATTTAAACACGAACTTGTGTAATCGAGGACAAATTGCGACCGTGTCGAATTGTAAACACAATAAGGAGGTAACCGATATAACGTATACGAATGATGCAGAGAGACACAGGGCAGGTGCCAACTCAACGAGGGGACCCCAACATCAGCGTCGCCGCCGCTCACATCAGCATCGCAGCCGCCCACATCAGCGTCGCTGCAGCAACATCATCTGCCACTGCCGCCGACAACATTGCCGAACCCCGTCTTAAGAGAACGAGGACCATCTCCCTCGCCAGCTGTCCAAGAGAAGACGCCACCGGCACGCTGTTCCAACCCAATCACCCCTAGGCTGAGCAAGGACGTGTCGCGCTCCACTCTAGCCAAGGAACGTTGCCACCGAGGATCGACCTTGACCAACCACTCCAGTCATGGACCGGCCTCGAGCTCCCCAGTCTTCCCCCGGCTCAGAAAACGACGCACGCTGTCCTGTCTTAGACGAATCAACAACCCCAGTCGCCGCGAACGACCCAGGACCGCATCCCCGATTATCGAACAGACCACCCTCAACTAAATTAATTAACGTAATAAAGAGGTATTAATTTTTTTAAATCATTGTCTTAAAGCTCTACCCTCTGATAAACCTATGCACCCCAATCAACTCCGAAGACCTCGGGACCACCTTCGTAGTGGAGGCCCTTCGCGACATGGTGAAGCCGCAGTCTTCCCCAGGCTTCACGACAGTATTATCAGATTATTACTTGTAAAATATTCTGTACAAATTAGTTAATAAGTTTATATCCTGAACCCATAATTATACGGACCTAATCTATTGGAACCGAAACCCAACAGTTGGCGCTGCGGACACGATTGGAGGTTCATTTAAATTTGAATTCTGAGAAAAAAGTTTGATCATGACGGATACTACGGACTAGATTCAGGCCTTAATGTCGGCTATCAACAGTCTCCTCCAATTACAGTTACAAAATGAGCAAACCAAGGCAGCAAGTACCATACGATTTATTGAAAACAGGCCAGAGTGGGTTATGAAATGTGCAAACTTACGTCTAAAAGCCGTTTTACACTTGCTAAATTTGATAACAATTTTTGTTACAAAGTGAGATAAGAGATAAGCTATTACTAGATAAATTGGGAGAATTCGAATACAATAGATTATTTAATCATAATGCCCCTGAAGATCCATCAAAATTGTTACAGTCAGACTTCATTGATAAACTAAAACATCTTTTTCGTGAAACGATATCACTGACACGTCGAAGAATAGAAATTCTGAATTATCGATAGACAAATCTGTACCCATAAGAGAACATGTTGACCGGATCAATCGTCTTGCTTCAGATTTCGAACATTCAAAATTGACTGACGATAATCTACGAGTTCTTCTACTTCTTCAGTCCTTTTGTTTTTCACGGGAAATGAAGAATTGAAGAAAATTGTTTTGCGAGTAGTCGAAAAAACTGAAAATGCTTCTCTGAAAGATATCGCCGCAGAACTAGAAGCACATTTAAGTGTCACATTGAGTATGAAAACACTGGAAACCCAGTTGGCTCTTCAACGTCAACCGTAAATAGGGTTCATTTCAAATCGAAGAAATGCGATTCACGGGACCTCACATAAGAAGAATCAGGATGACTTCCTCAAAAACTCAAATCGGCCACTTAAACTGAAATGTAATGGTTGCGGTAATGCACATTATCGTGCAAAATGTAATTTTCGTGAAGCAATATACAACAAATCCATTGAAGGTAAGAAGATGAGGTCAACCCAGAAATAGGTAGTTTCAGGTAGTAGTGACCGATCTGAAAGAAGAGAGAATAAGAAATTGGAGAGCAAGAGCAAGTAGTGGAAGAAAATTACTCTACAAAGGACCTGCTAGCGTTATATTTATTTTTTCCACTCCACTAACTTACTTCGTAATATAAAAAATTTTATTGCTATATCAAGATTTACTCTGTAAGGTAAGTGAGGTAATGACAGCCCCGTAAGGTTTTTAGAAATTGCTAGTCTGAATTTTTTGTTTTTAGTTTTATTACTAAATAATAAAAGAAATCTGAGCTATTAATATACAGGGTGTTAGGTAATTGACTGGACACCTTCAAACCACGTATTGAGAACACTCTGTACAGTAAAAAAGCCTTTACATTAGAGGGTGCTGCGGCGTTCGTTTTCCAGGAAAAAATTCAAACAAAAATCGATAAAAATTGTTTCGAAACCACTGATTTTCTTATCTACTGTTATACCCACGTGCGCTCGCCATCCGGGCGGGCGATCAGTTGCCATAAATTCCCAGATGGTTTATTGTTTTACAACAAGCAAATAACGCACGTACAGTGTCTCAACAGATTTCGGAGTGTACGGGTCAGTGTCAGGTCAGGGTCGCTTACACAAACAACGAAATTGTTGACATTATTGAAATGTACGGAGAATGTAGGTGCTACGCACGTGCTGCATTTTTTCAAAATGTCCCGAAAATTCATCATATCTAGGTACTTTCTGATCCCATTTGACACCCTCAATGTACAGTTTTAATTTGTCCAAGCAATAACCTAACACTCTGTATAATGTACTTATTATAAAACTTACAAAAATAAAAAATTTCTGATAAAAAACAAAATAACAGTTCCGACAGGTATTACTCGCTAATTGAGGAAATGCCGGCCGGATGCCCCAGCCTTACTCCGTTCAAAATATAAAAGCTTTTTGTCATAAAATAAAGAGGTTTATATTCTTATTAAGTGTTTTTATGGAAAAATGATAATAATTTTCTTCACAATAATCACAAATAAAGTGCTTTTTTAAAATTTGTGCAATCTTTATGTGCCCATTGTCCATAAACGACATAACTCAATACGTTTCTCCATTGTTGCATCCTGCATTTACAGAGCATGTCTATAGAGAAATGCAATATTTGAAATATTAGTTTTGGGGTAATATTTAGGGCTGGGTCGATGTATCGATATATCGATATGTATCGATACGCCAGCTGTATCGATACACATTTTCAGCTGTATCGACGTATCGCATATCGATACGTATCGAAATATCGGATATCGAATATCGATACGTATCGAAATATCGATACGAATCCAAATATCGGATATCGAATATCGATACGTATCGAAATATCGGATTTTTTATCATAAGTTTAAGCAGTAACGTTAAACTAATTTCATTTTATTTTATTTATTCATTTTATTTTACTGATATTTAGTTTATTTCAATTTTCTCGAGACTTGAAAAACTGGTCTTATCCGGTTTTTGCACCAAAGTTTTAAACCTCTGTTCAGTATTTCGAAACGTATCGATACATCGATCCGATATTTCGATACATATCGATACGTATCGGTAGCCGATACTCGATATATCGATACGTATCGATACAGAAATCGTATCGAAATTCGATACACAATTTCCCGTATCGCCCACCTCTAGTAATATTGATAAGCCAACATTACCCCCAAACCATTGTCCGTCATTACCCCCATATGTAGAGTACAGAATACGAATCGGTTGTACTTAAGTAGAATAACTTATGAAATTTCTACGTTTAGAAATCAAAACTACATAAAATTTTATACTAAATGAAGCTAGGAAGATTTACTATTCGTTAAAATTGCAAAAGATATAAGCTTTGAAATCTGTCATATGTAATAACAAACAACGTTAAAACTAATTTTTATATCTAACCCCTTTTCATTTGCCTCTATATGGCTGACATTGCAACTAATTGTTTAATATGGAATGCTGGAGCTCTATTGTGACGCACGATTTTCAAAAATGTTTCCATAATAGAAATATCAGGTGGCTGGGGCCGCTATTCACCCCATTTACTCTATATTTAAGTCAGTAATAAAATTATTTTTGAAACTTGCTGTGGACATTACTTGTGTTTTCCATGACCAACCCTTACGTAATTACTTTTTGAATTCACGGTATAATTAAAATATTTGGAGATAGATATGTTTGTGATGATTAAGGTGGTTGTGGTGATTAAGATTAAGTTAATTTTGCTTCACTTCTGCCGATTAAATTTCTGGGAAAAACTAACTTAGAAATTTTTCATTCTTCCTAATTACACTTCCTTCTTGAAAATTTGTTGTTCTAATAAACTGAATATAAATGAACATTGTTTTTAAATAAGATTTATTGGAAATATGTACAAAAAAATATCAAATTACAACACGTATTAAAACGGCATAAATATAAAAATAAATATAACTGGACCGCTATGCGTTAAGAGGCAAATATTAAAGGCACTGGAGTATACCGACATTTAAGCCCATTCATGGAAGCGTATTTTTATTTGACTTTACTGACTTTTCAAGATCATTCCTTTTTTTTATAAAAATCCCCTTGCGTGAACGGACGGACACATTACTTACGGACAACATCAATTTAGCCACTTTAAGCACTTAGTACACTACTTATTTTAATGAAAAACAAGACGGTTTCTCGTGATTAGTTAGTACATCAGATTTTTTTTTTTAAATAAAAACAAATGAAAATTCCTTAAATAAGTAAGACATCTAAAATATCTTCTTCCATTTTTTTTTACAAGCCCTTGTAACTTCTCCAGGCAAATATCGTACTTAATAAGTACAATGCTGATAGTACCAGTCCAATTGCCTGTAAAAGAAAAAAAAATTAAATATTTATTTTCGCTGTTTTAGTCCTTGTACGACTAAAATGTTGGTTATGTGAAAACGGGTATATAAATTTCAAGTCTATAAATTTCAAGTATTGATTTAAAAAATTAACAAAATATTACAAAATTGCTTCACATTCTCAAGAAAAAGAGCTTGGGACGGAGACAGCAGGTATAATATGCTTTGTCCCAATTATTCTTTTCCTCTTCTTTTACCGCTTCATTTACTTCCCTTACTTATTTTGAAAATTAATTTGTAACTGTATAGTCATTATATGTATATGTAGTGCATTCTTAATTGAATTTTAATTGTTTGTTAATGAAATCGCCATTAAGAGAAAAAAAATCATGTAACAATTTTGTTTTTTTTTATCTGTGGTGGTTTCCCAACGGGGTCCTAAGTCAAAGACTTGTCAGGACCTCAGGAGCGGGAGTGTATTTGAGTGTGTGTAAAGTGTTCCATGGCTTTGTTACTTCCAACCTTCTCGCCGTTTAAGGGGAAGCAGTGTCGAATTTTATCCCCAACACTGAAGCACAGAATAATAAACGACCAGAAGATTAACTAAGGCGTGGTTTTGTCTGAAATTTTTTACTGCGCATGCGTGAGTTGGTCCGCAGATTTCAAAATTACGATCAGGGTACGTTCACAATCACACTTTTTGAGACGTCTTAAATAGAATTTATCAGTTATATAATATATCTATTCGCATTCCTGGACTTTTTTAATGACCGCTGCAGAAGTAATGCAAAAGTTATTATTGATAAAAACTGTTTATAACATCAGAAGAAACGAACGCCTAAACTTGGCGTCTTGGCATTTCCACGTGAATAAAGCATTACGCCATGCACGAAAACAGTGACATCTTGTGTCTCTGCGATGAACTAGGCTTAGTTTTGAATGTAATTTTCTTTTCGATTAATTGTTATAATAATTGAGAATATAATGGAAATTCTGTCCATTTACATTATAAATAACAAATAATATTCTTTATGATTTAATAAATTCAAACTTATTCCAACAGCACAATGTTGTGAAACATACGAAAAACCAATGGTTAATTTTTTTTCCAAGTTGTCATTTTTGAATTCGCGCGGACCAGTCACCACTCTCCCACTATAATTCAAAGCTAAACAGTGGACACAAACATCAAAGGTGCCGACAGCCAGTTGTACTTCTGGTCGCTTATTATTCTGTGACTGAAGGGTGCCTAAAGTCGATACCGACCACCCCCGAGAAAAATCCCGAGTGCGGTTCGAACCGACGACCATGCGATTGCAAGGCCGGTCCTCTTACCACTGGACCGTTCAGGCACTTTAGATTACTATTTTTCAAATACCTCTTAATACACTTGTAATTGGCATTTTGTTATAAAAAACTGCTAACTACAATAATATATTAAAAGGCCACTTTACATGATGCAATTTTTCTTGCAGCAAAGCGCAATTTTTATTGTGAGCATGCTCATCGATAAATGTGTGTGAACAAAATAACTGTTAAGAATACTCAAATATAAAACACCGTAAATATTTACATTCAGACATTGATACCTTTCAGTACAAATACTCAGAAATTGCTTAATAAATGCAAAATTGCTAGCAAATGTAATTTTTGTGCGCAATTTTCATTGCATACGTGTAAAGCGTCCTTAAAAAGGGGCTTCAATTATAAATTTATTACATTGTTTTATTTTTATTTTTATTATTTAAAATTAAAAAAATACACTCACTGCGGCTGCAAAGAATGGTTCGTGATCATTTCTATAATAACTATCTTTGTAACGACTGACTTCAGCGATCAGAACCAAACTAACGATTAAGGTCATGATGAAGGCAAATCCATGGTAAATAACTTCCTGAAAAAAAGACAAAAGTTAAATCGTTTTATAGCTTATACTTATGCTAATTAGAGAAAATGCAATAAGAAATGGCCAGATTATTAACGAAACTTGGCACAGGTGTTTGTGCTTCATTAAAAGGTAAAGCTGCATTTCTAATGACTTCGCGGTCGAAGTGAAATGTGGTCACACGACTTTAACACGCACAACAAAAATTTGACCCATTTTCAATGCATGGCTTCCTGCCTTAAATTGGTACAATAGCGCATGCGTATCCTATGCGCAATAAGCAGCATTTCCTAATAAATTAGCTGCAACTGTATTATCGGAAGCAGAGACTAACACATTTTAAACTTAATAATAGCCTAAAAGTTCGTTAAAACAAAACGCTTTATCAAATTCAATTTAAAATTTCATGAAATTCCATAAATGCACATGTCTGCTCTCGGCATGCGGCACGAAATGAATTGATTAGAAATGCAATTTAATACGTAGGTCCACGATTCGTCCAGAAAAAAAAATATTTTGTTTTCAACATATGATCCACTAAGGGTCACATACTTATTCTAACGTTTTTCCAAGCGGACTACACCTTTCAAAAAAGATCCTTTCGGTAAATGTTCAAAAAAACTCCTCCACCGTTCCTCGGAGTTGGCGAGCTTTATGGACTCTGCAGTTGTTATGAAGCAGCACAATCCCCTTTTTTCCTATATGGTATTTTTCAAATTTCTGATTGTTTCGTTATATATTTCTCCTGTTACTGTGTCTTTTTTCATATATTCAATTCCTCGGTATATCAAAACACCATCGTCATTAGTTTTCTTCATGAATTTCCCGTTCTTACATTTTTTTCGCTACATGGATTCTTGACCCACGTCTCATCACCTGTTATAATTTTCGTAAAAAGGTCTTTGTCGTTAGCCGAAGTCCCCAAGTTTTCCTCACATATTTTTTCTCTGCCCAATTTTGTTTGTGAGTAAGCAACTTGGAATTCCAACGCCTTATTCATACTAGTGCTGGTAACCGAAACCAGTTTTTAATCGGTTTAATAGGTTAATTGGTTTTGGATATTCGCGGTTTTGAAGAAAACCGGTTATCCGGATAATCGGTTATTAGAATATCCAGTTATTTGGATACTCGAATATTAACAATTTTTTGGATAATTGGATATTCGAATAACCGGTTATTCGGATGACGGATATTCAGATATCCGAAATTCGAATAACCGGTTATTAGAACGAGTTTTTTTTGTTTAATGATCTTCAGTAGTACAGAAAAAGTACATGTGTCTAATTATGTATTTGTTTATTATAACGTGTCTGCGTATATCTCAGCGAATTATAGTTGGTCTTTTATTTTTCTATTTTCTGAGCCTGTTTTACATTACACTAATTTTTGTTACGAGAATATAGTACAACAAAGTATCAGTAAAATTGTCATAGTTATATGTCCTATTCCGTACTATTTTCGATAACATAATTTTTCTCTTTTACACTATCCTAAAACTTGATATTTCTTGTATCATTTAATTTATTTTCTATGATAATCTAAAACAGTCTTTAAATCACTGAATCAAAAACTGGAATATCATTAACGTGTTGCATTTCAATAAGTTTGACATTTTCTTTTTTTTAAAATCTAATTAACCGATTTTCGGTTAGCCAACTGGGATAATCCAAAATCGGTTTTTCGAATATCCGAAAAGTCGGTTTTTGGATATTGAAATAGTCAATTTTTGGATATTCAAATAGTCGGTTTTAACCATTATTTGTATAATCGGTTATATCTGAAACTGGTTTTTAATGAACCCGATTATGGGGTTGCAATTTTTTCCGGTTTTTGCCAGTACTAATTCATACCTATTTCTTCATGTAAAGTTTTTAATACTGTAGCTTCTGATATCCTTACTTCAGGAGCAACCATTGAAACGCTCATTCTTCGATCTGTTAAGACCAATTCCTCAACTATTTTAATGTTTTCATTAATTCTTGCTTTAATAGCCCTTGAGCATCCTAGGTTAACTTGCATGGATTTCCTACTTCATCCAGATTGCTTAGACCAAAATGTTACCGTAAAATATCTTCCTTTGATGAAAATCCTTAGATACACTTCCTTCCTTTGTTAAGAATTTGATCACGCTTCTGCATTCCATCTGAATTCCACTCTTATTTTGTTGTTTGTAAAAACAATTAAACGCTTTGGATCTGAACCAAACTTGGTCAGTATGCATCATCGAAATGTCACAGCTACTTCATACATTCCGTTTTCTTTTTCTATAATACCTGTCAAATGTTTCAGATGTTGGTACCTGTTACCGGAATGTTAGGAAATTGCAAAAATTTATGATAAAAGCAGGGTTCCAATAGACACTGACAGGTATTATAGAAAAAAAAAGTATAGCAAAAATATGCGATTGTCACTTGTTTTCTTCATGGCTATGTAGAATATACAAAAATCCCCCCTCATAAATTTTGTAAGGCGTCTTTCTCTGGTGCACTGAGCACGAAAGTACAGTTCTTCCGCTCGATCTTTGCAGTTACGTCACACTTTCCCAATTCGAGAAACGAAATCAACATATTCTTTTATCCTTATCTAATACGAATGTTAAAACAAGAATAGAATTCGACTTAATTATGGTTTGTAATCAATTTTTCTACTTTTAGCAGTAATTTCATAAGTATTTTTCAAACTTTGTAGTTTTGATAATGGATATTGTTCCGAAACATGTCAACTAGTCAACTTTAGTCTTCTTTGTTATGCGATGACAGATTAATAAACAGATTTGGAAATTTTAACCTAGAATTTATAGTGACTCGAGGCTCCTTTTCGACAATATTGGTTCAAAAAAAAAAAAAAAAAAGAATAGAATTTATAAATTTGTCATTTTGAGTCGATAATTTTCTGACGTAACTGCAAAGATCGAGCGGAAGAACTCTAGATCTATCGAGACTTTCAAAAAAACCCTCATCAAAGCAGGCCGAGGAAGAAAAGACGTATATCTTTCCTTAATTGTACAAAGGAACTAAAATGTCAGGTATATTTTTCACCCTAAACTCCTCGTATGCATCCCTCATTAAATATACACAATTTCCATTGATTTTACTACCATTTCTAAAATAAATTTCTACTGAAACGCGTTTTTGTTCTTCAGTAAACGTAAATTCCATGTTTGCGTAAAACGTTTTCACGAATTTTAACGTCTGTCATACAGTTTAGTTTCGACGTGACTGCTACGTCTATCTTTCTCATTCATGGCCTGCTTTGATGACGGTTTTTTTGAATGGCTTGTTATTTCCTATACTGACGGCGCTTCATAACATAAACCTCACAGTGCATGCCGTTTTACAAAATGCTATAATATCGCTCGTTCTTCCCTACCCTCTTCTAAAGGTGTGTGTCCATTTGTGACATAATTTCGAGACTTTGTCTCGAGAATGATCTCAGACTCTTGTACATTTGAGAGCATTTTGAGTCTCAAAACAGCTGTTGGAGACTCACATTCTCGAGACTAGGAAAAGCTCGTGTCGACTTGAGACTTGCAGTCTTGGAGTATTTAAGAGACTTTTGTACAGTCTGCTAATTCCGTAAGTTATGGATCTTCCGCCGTATCTCCTGACAGTCACAATTAAAAACTGTCCCAAATTCTTCAAACATACACATTTTTTTTCGCGATTTCTGTACTGTTGATGTTTTATGTACATTCCACAGAAACTCATTTTCCTCATAAAGAGAGATTAATTTAAAAACGTCATCTGTCCACTCTCTGCTCATTTTGTCAATTAATTAATAAGTTGGTAAAAACTGTTTCAAATAAGATTTTGAGATAGCTCTCAGCTCTTCCAACTCTGCTAGAAAAGTTGAGACTAACAAGGGAAGTATCCGAACCCGAAAATTCAAAAAAATTTGAAACTTTGTGGGTTAGTAGTTCACCCTAGGGTAAGCACGGAACCATTTTTTTTATTGGCCCAAAAACGCTTTAAGTGGGGAAAAGCTCCCTTCGAAGTTTCTGCGATTTTCGGTTTTCTGCGAATAACTCGGTAACCAGCAGTGATAAAAATTTAAATTATATGGCAAAATATTTGTCTTTCAATGCTCTATCACATACGTAAAATTGCCACCCCTTATAATTTGAAAATCAAAATTTACCCCCTCCCACCCCAATATGAGAAGTTAAAAAAATAATTCATTGCTCTGGGTGAGTAGTCCACTTCGGGTGGAGTGTAGCTAAATTTTTTTAACACTCGGAAAAAATTTTTAGGGGTGAAAACACGTTTCATACGTTCTATGATTTTGAGTACTTGGGTTATCTTAATACTAGAGCGCTTAAATATTAATATTGCATTCAAAGTATTAATTAGAAGTGATTTGTGAAAGTCATATTTAAATATTAACATCGATTACAGTTCAGAAATTTTGATTGTCGTTTCTTAAATACTCCAGATTACCTAGAAGTATTATTTTAAGAGATAGAGAAAAACTTTAAATACAATAGTTGTGGGATTTTGTATGTAATATCTTTTAGAGGTCTCACAAAAAAACAAAAGCGTATCGCAAAGTGCAGAAAAAAATATAAATTTTGTTTTTTTAAATACCCTATACATTGGTCAATACAATGAAATATCATTGTTTGCTAATTTCAAAAATATATAATATTTTAATAATAACAATAAACTTTATTCTCGTATTTAAAGATACAAAAACAAAAAAAAACAATAATTTAAATCGAGAATCATATGATTGATAGTAGGGTTTGTGAGATATTTGATTCTAAAATATCAATAAATTAATATTTAAAAAATCAGGGATTGGAAAAATGTTTTTATTGTTAATTTATATCGTACCAAATATTCAAATTTACGTTGTCGTTTGCTAACTAAAATAGCGATTTAGAAGTTTGTAAACATTTTTTCCCTAAATGTTTATATGTTAATTTTTTAAAATCAAATGTATCACAAACAGCTGATCCAAATATCAACATATTATATGTTTTTCAAATCAGCAAACAATGATATTTCATTATATCGAACAATATATAGGTTGTTCCATTTAAAAAAACAAAAATTTAATTTTTTCTCCACTTTCTGATGCGCTTTTGTTTTTTGTGAGAGCTCTAAAAAATATTAGATACGAAATCCTACAACTATTGTATTTAAAGGTTTTCTGTCTCTTAAAATAATACTTCTAGGTAAGCTGAAAAGTATTTAAAAAACCACAATCAGGTTTTCAATAAATTGACGAATAACACAAAAATTAGTAACCCAATTACACGATGTTTGTATATGTTTGTTATCAGGGTGACTCAAGGATTAAAAATTTGTAAAAATATACAGGGTGTACCGTTTAAAAAAATTATTTTTTTGTCCACCCGGTATATACCAAACGCTACCGCAAAAGTGATAGAAAAAGTGAAATCTACATAAAAAATCATATAAGAGCAATTTTTAAATTTTTTGAATCGGTTAACAATTAAAATAATAAAGGGGGGGTTAACATTAATAAAACTGTATGTACATACCTATACGTGCGTTAGAATAGTAATGTGATAAAGATATGCCTAGATTTCTGAACTGTAATCGATGTTAATATTTAAATATGACTTTCACAAATCACTTCTAAATTAATACTTTGACATGCAATATTTATATTTAAGCACTTCAGTAATAAGATCGCCAAGTACTCAAAATCATAGAACCTATGAGACGGGTTTTCACCCCCTAAAAATTTTTTCTGAGTGTTAAAAAAATTTAGCTGCACTCCACCCGAAGTGGACTACTCACCCAGAGTAATGAATTATTTTTTTGACTTCTCAGATTGGGGTGGTAGGGGGTAAGTTTTGATTTTCAAATTATAAGGGGTGGCAATTTTTACGTATGTGATAGAGCATTGAAAGAAAAATATTTTGCCATATAATTTTAATTTTTATCTCTGCTGGTTACCGAGTTATTCGCAGAAAACCGAAAATCGCAGAAATTTCGAATGGTGCTTTTCCCCACTTAAAGCGATTTTGGACCGATAAAAAAAATGGCTCCGTGCTTACCCTAGGGTGAACTACTAACCCACAAAGTTTCAAATTTTTTTGAATTTTCGGGTTCGGATACTTCCCTTGTAAGTCACAAGAGCAGGAATGAACATGTCCATCTGATATCGTGCACCCTCGGAGCTCTGTCTCCGAGAGTGCTCTCAAGTCTTTGTCCATTGGTGATTGAGTCTCAAGACTGAGTCTCGAGAGTATTTTGTCACAAGTGGACACTTACCTTAAAACTTTCCCATTCTTTAGTTCAGGTTGTCGACGCTATCACAAAGATACTAATTGGGGCACCAGATGCCCTCCAAACGTATATTTTCTTGTTTATTGGAGGATGTTTTTGTCCACTAGAATATCGCTCACATAGCTGAAGAACAGAGCAGTGGGATCATTTCGCATAATGTGAAGAATAACCGATGTTAATTCAATTGATGAATTTTTCCTCTTAAGGTAATTATAGTTATATATGTTTATGTAATATTACCTATTTTGAACTTGTATGTATGCATATGTATGTTAAACAGGTGTATTCTAATACTAATTCTAATGACTTGTAATATCTGACAACCACCTCAGATGGTGTACTTGTAGCTATCTCACTACTGTACTGACGATGCCAATTTACATTTTGTAAGTGTACCACGGGCTTAATAAACTTATTATTATTCTCGCCAATCTGCGCGAAACAAATTTTCAAAGAAAGATAGTTAATTTGGTCCCGAGGAACTCGGAAATTGTTGAAAGTATTCTTTCTGTTGTCATCGAACTAGTGGTCACAATGACCACTTTGATTATGTACTTGTTACTGCTGGTGAATAAAGATACACAAAACATAAAATAACATAAAAGTAAAATTAATGAAAATGTTGTAGGTATGGGCTGAGCCGTATTTATAATTTCTTTGTGGTACTTCTCCTAGAGGACGTTCCAAAGAAGAATGTTATTAGGTTTGTTCTGAATAGTTCGGAACCATCAAAGTTGTGCACTTGATGGCGCTGTTGAAACCGGTCATTACTTTGGTGGGCAACTGATTTTGACGGTTCCGAACTAGTCAGAACCTCCTAATGGAACAGACCTAATATGTTCAAATAATTCAAAGAATTCCCGCGCTTTAATGTTGGTAAATCTGATATCGAATATTTCTAGCTGTTCATTATAAATAAAACAAGTGCATCAAATATTACATCCAACATCGGCTATTTTAATTCGTATTGTGCGAAAACGATCTCTAAAAGACAAGTATTGAAGTCGATCTTGATGCTGTACGATTCTTCTTTGCAGGGCCGGCCACAAAGTCACCCTTAAGAAACCTGTACTTTCAACATTATTAATTTCACAAGTAAATGAAAGCACTAACCTAAATTTGATTTTACAAGAAACAAAGTCAAAAAAAGGTCTCATCAATAGAACAAAAGTAAATTAATATCTCAATAAACTGGTACAAATGATAAACTATTTTTGCTACTTGCCTAAAGTAAACATGTGTGGCAAGTTTCGTAGAAATATGTCTACTCCCTCTTGATATAAGCATTTTCTGTGATAAACGGTACATTTAATCAGTATATTCAGATAACCAACTCTCTTTCTGTAAGTACCTACATTTATTACATGTGTATGTAATTGTAATCATCAAATATTTATTCAGTTTTATGTAATATTTTGGAATTACTTATAACTACGTGTTTGATAAGATTGCGGCTTCCTGTTCCAACGCATGATACGGAAACCATAAAAAAATGTATTATACTTGATAAATAATTTTCTTTTTGGTTCGGTCTTAAGTTCAATTTGAACGTCTGATTATTCGATTTCAATTGTTTACATAAAAATAACAACGAAAGTTTCCTAGTAAGACGTCTGTTGGAACTTAGCCAAGTTAGCAATTTTTTTTTTCTTGGGATGAACGATTTATCGCTGCGCGTTTTAGAGGACGTTCATGTAGACAAATGTTTAGATCGAGACAGAAAGATACTAGTGTAAATGTGAATGTTTACTTTTTGATTTTACGTGACTAAGTATTTAGTCTGAAACCAGGATGACTAAAAACAATGTAACAACTGTTACAAAGGAAAAGGTGTAAAAAGTTATGTAATGTACCGGGTGTATCATAGGTACATGTTTCTTCAATAACTCCTTAACCATTAATTATAAAAGAAAAATATCTTGTACAAAAGTTATCGCTTATAATGAGATCTATACACGGTGGTGATAAAGTCCCCGCAGTAAGCTCGTAATTTGTACAGTCCTTCTTGTCAGCAAAATGGTGATGTAAAAACGTTAGCACTTTCCACAACAAATTTTTCGAAAAAAATAAACATTGCAATAACAAAAACACGAAAATTCACGAAAATATTTCCCAGGAACCAATTGTTCAGATTTTCACTGCAGCATAACACAAATTATTCAAAAAAAATTCCAGACGATGATCTGGATCATGCCTTTTTTTTTCGAAAAAGTTGTGTAAGGTACACTTTTTTATATCACCATTTTGCTGACAAGAAGGACTATCAAAATCTGCATGAAAAAGTTAGGGTTTCCATTTAAAAAAATTAATGATTACATTACAGTCGATCGAGAAAAGATATTTGCATTAAAATGTGTCTTTTTAAAATTAAAAATTTACCTGTTTTCTGGTTTTGCAAAAAAACATTAAATAAACAAATTATGAGCTTGGTGCAGGACTTTATCACCACTCTGTATGTATTAGAAAGCTAGTATGATATTGATCATATCATCGTAGTAACTAGGTTTTAAATTTTCGCAAATAGATTACTTTTCTGGTATACCGGGTGTAGAATTGTGATTTTTGTTGTAAAAGTCAAATATTCCATAGCCAGTGCTACTTTTTAGTATTTTTTTAAATCCTTTTTTGACTTTTATTTCAGTACAAGAGGATGTTAGAAGAAATCAAATAAAAGAATCAACTTCTAATTTTAATTCTGTATAACGTTTATCTCAACTATTTTGCTGTAAAATTATTAGGAGAGGAAATTATTGAAAATCCTTATTTTTACATGTAAAAATCCTATGTCTCGAAAAGCAATTGTACACCCGGTATGTATGTCGTTTCGTAAACATTTTTATTATGTACTTCCAAACTAATCTACTAGATCATATTCCTAAGGTACTTACATGTATAGTTTTGGGTAGAATAGATGCTGTAGCTATTGAAACCAAACACGATAATAACAGCAGAAACGTGCCAATCATAAACGCAGTAGCTATCAGTAAAAAGAGAAAAAGCTCTGTGGTGTATGAGGAATACGTGCTCCTTCTATGGTAATATGCTACCAAACCAACATTGACGATTCCTAAGACCTAAAACAAGCATCATTAAAAAAATAGAATCCTAAATCATACAAAAAAGAAATACATATATGTAAAGGGAATGGCATTTCAATAATGCGATTGAATATAACATAAGTTCAACTTTTTCAAGCTCCGCATAATTTAAAATTATTTTGAAATATACAGGTGGTCTCTGATTTTAAGGTAAATTTGATGAAGGTTCCCTATACCCAAGTCCAACAGATTTTAAGATATCAGGCTTTATTCATAGTTTTCAAAAAATACAGATGTAACTTTTATAATTATTCTCTCATTAACGAAAAAAGTTAGAAAACAGATATCATGGTACTGTTATAAGCTTAGTAGAAGATTCGATTTGGACAGCCTTTACTTTGTGGTATTCCATAATAATAAATTAAAAATGCACAGTTTTTTACTTTGTTTCACTATTTATTTATTATAACACAGTTACTGCAGTTTCAACATAATGTTATTTTCAAACTGAATAAATATTTACAATTTCAAACTATTTATAAAGTGCAAAAATCATAAACCTAAGTAATTCTAATACACCGTAACGTGATCTAAGCGGGTAGTTGTCCACAGCAGTGACGCACCCACGGGGGGCTAAGGGGACTGAAGCTCCCCCAGAGCCAGCCCTTTCGAAAAAGATTTTTTATTGGATTACGTTCAAGTACAAAAAATGTGCAAAAAATGGAGCACATTAACTTAATTTTGTTTTGTAACGTTGGTTCGGTATAAAGTCATGTTATGTGTCTTTATTATTTAATATATCCTTGTACAGTATGAGCATAAATGTTTGAGGACAAGTTGAATTTCCCGCCTTTCAATACTTTTCTTAAGTTGGTCAAATGCATAGGTTACAAAAAAAAATAGGCAAATAATTTGTTTATTTTAAATACAAGAAGCGGCAATAACAACTGACAGGTACATTAGGCAAACGCGCCCCATTTTGTCTTATGAATTCTTGGAGCCGGCTGCAAAATTTACACAGGCGACACTGAACAAAAATTAATTTCTCAGGACGGCCACACACAAAGAGTAAAAATTACTAGATAGAGACGCGGGAAATTCAACTTGTCCTCAATCATTTATGCTCATACCGTATATTCTTACAATTATTATTTTTAAGCCCCCTCCAAGACAAATTTCTGGGTGCGCCACTGGTTCACAGAACGCATTCAATAGGGAGGAGTACATGAGGTCAGTCTGGTCCTTAAAAGTAGCATTTCCTCGGAATTTTTGGCTAATTTGTGAATTTCTATTGCTTCTAATAGTTTGAGTTTAATACCTTTGTTTGCATAATTTAATATTTGTGTATCGTTGATAGTAAAATTATGGTTTTCTGCAATTAAATGATTTGCGAAAGTAAAATCAGTTTTATGTAATTTAAATGATCTTAAATGTTCTTGTATACGTGTGTGAAAACTTCGGCCGGTCTGACCTATGTATACCCCTTTACAGTCACCGCATTTTAATTTATACACTCCGGATTTCTGAAATTTATGTATTTTGTCTTTAGCGTTGAAAATCGTATTTGATATTTTGTTGTGGGGTTTGTAAGCTATTATTATTTCATCGTTGTTGAAGTAATAATATTAGATTGTTCGGAAAAAAATGTCGTTTTCTTTTTAATTCAGAATGCTTATGTACAGTAGCGGACAATAAAATCCGGGCAAGCCATTTGCACAATGTAAACCTCACTTCAATATTTTTGACGTTTAATGCATGTCACTAGTAATTTTGACAAGAATTCAAATTTTATTTATTTATTTTGACAGAAATATAACCTCAATAAAAGCCTGATTTACCAAATTTGTCGAAATATGCACGACATGTCAAATTCTTGCCCGGATTTTATTGTCCGCTACTGTACAGGGTGTCCCATTTTCGATGGTATCTTCGTTAATAATGGAAATAGAAAAAACCGAGCACGCAATATTAGGTCAACTTTTTATGCTAATTTGAATGGCCAACTTAAAAATTTGCTGATCCTTGCCATTTTCGCGGTACAGTTGAAAAACGAAAAATTCATCAAATTTTCAAACGCGCATATTTTTTTTATTTTTAAAGATATCGAAAAATGATACAAGCATTTTTTATTCAACTTTTAACGTAGATCATGATTCTTTAATCAAATCGCACCAAAAGTTCATAATAACCGAGATATAACCACAACTAATGTTTTTTTTTTTTTAATGGATGTCATAGTTGGCTTTGACATCATTAAAAAGGGTATTTTTTCTGCTTGAATCATGATCTACGTTAAAAGTCGAATAAAAAATGCCTTTATCATTTTTCGATATCTTTAAAAATAAAAAAAAATATGCGCGTTTGAAAATTTGATGAATTTTTTGTTTTTCAATGGCAAGGAACAGCAAATTTTTAAGTTGGCCATTCAAATTAGCATAAAAAGTTGACCCAATATTGCGTGCTCGGTTTTTTTCTATTTCCATTATTAACGAAGATACCTATGGAATACCATCGAAAATGGGACACCCTGTACATAAGTATATAAATTTTGATTAAAGTGTATAATCACCATTTGCATCAGTGACCTTTTGCCATCTTTCTGCTAGCAGTTATATTCCACGATGAAATCACTCAACTTTTCTGGAATCAAAATATTCTAGACATAATACGACATTTTTTCCGAGCAACCTAATAGCTTACAAACCCCACAACAAAATATACCAATTATTACTGGTGAGGAGATTTTTAATATTGTTTCATAATTTCTGCATTTTAACACATTAATTAAACTCAGGAGTGAGTATTTACTTAAACATTGTACTTGCTTTGAGTAAAATGTCAATTTGCTGTATGTATGACGGGCTATGGAATGTTTATCTGTCAATATGTAATATTTTAACAAAAAAAATCCAGCCAACACTAATAATAAAAACAAACCAAATTGTGTTAATTTATTATCCTAGAATTGTTCGATGCTACTACAATGAATTTCGGCATTGCTTAGAGCATGACGCATCTGAGAAATTAGCCTTGGAATTACGAATGCAACAGCTCATTAAAATTTTTTCACTTCAGTAGTTACGTAATCAGTAAAACAGAATCCGATGCCTATGGTGATTGTAAAAAAATATTTAAGAGGCATATATTCTTACTGCTACTGCATCACAAATATAAAATAACATTAAATTAAAAATTAATTAATTGATTACTTAAATAGTAACATTAAATTAAATATTTTAAGTAAAAAGATCTCTGCATTACACAAGCATTATTTCTCTCAATAATGAAAACGGCGATTTCTTTTGCACAGTCCAAGTTTCTGTCCCACAGTGATAAAGATTTTTCAGTGGAACAAATAATTGGTGCTAGGCAAAATCTAAACAGTACATCATTTAAATTGAGTGCTGATATAAAACTATTGGATAAACTCTATGATGCAGATTTTTGGCCTACTGGTGTTGTCGTGCGTCGCTATAACTTTTTTCGGACCAATAGATCCAGATCCTCTTCAGTTAACAAGCCCGAGTAGAAATAATATGACACTAATTAACAATAAAAACACTAAAAATAAAAATGACGAAAATATTAACCTATTTTATTCTAACATCCAGTGTGTGAGAAACAAAATTGACTTAATAGAATCTTTACTATTACACAACGATCCTGAACCGAAAATATTATGTTTCAGTGAATATTGGTTGAAACAAGATGAAACAGAAGTATTTCAATTGAATGATTTTGTTGTATGTAGTTTTTTTGCAAGAAAAGTAAATCGATGTGGTGGCGTGATGATCCTCCTCAAGGACGTAGAATTCACTGCATTAGATAATATTACCAACATCTCAATTGAGAAAATTTGTGAACTCTGTGCTATATATATTCCAAGTCTCAATCACACTGTATAGATCTCCGAACGCAAACTTTTCTAATTTCATTGACCTCCTTGATCATGCTCTAAGTGTCATCAACAAAAACAAAAGAGTGCTCATTTGTGATGACTTCAATGTGCACTTTAGATCGGATGAACACAACTGTTCAGTACTTTTAGATTTATTCAATACGTATGGCTATAGTCCACTAGTAAAGGACAATACAAGATATACTAAATGTGTGGACAACATTTACATCAACTTCGAAACGGATAAAGTATTTACTTATGTGAGCGATGAACATCTAGGGGATCACCGAAGTATCACTGCTTCTCTCCTTATAAATGCCAAATCCTCCTGCAATAAATATGCTACTAAAATTGTAAGACCAATAACTTTAAGCGGCCGCCTTGCATTCTACAATGCCTTAGAAGGTTTCAACTGGAATTTTATCAACCATTCTGAAATGAATTTCGAAAGTAAGTTTGACACATTTCTTAATATAATACTCAATACATTTTTCTCGGCATTTCCCGAAAAAAATATGAGTTGCCGAACGAGAGATAAACATGCGTTTTGGTTCACTGATAATTTAAACTCTATGCGATTACACCTACATCTTCTAAATGATTTATGCAAATGTGTTGACTCTGACGAATTACGGTTAACCAGAAACCGTTTCAGAAATACATACAAAAATTCAGTGAAGAAGGCAAAGCTATCATCTAATGAAAACTTTATCAAATCAGCAAGTAATCCCTCCCGGGCCATGTGGGAAATAATTAACTCAAACCGTGACTCTTCCTCCAAGTCAACGGGCTGTAATATTTCACCAGATACCTTTAATGAATATTTCACTGCTCTGGCCGACGCGACAATTTAATTTCGAAATTACCAAGATCACACCTAGATCCTCTCACCTTCAATTTGAATCCGATTTGCAATGAATTCTCCTTCCGTGAGGTTTCTTTCAATGAAGTAAGAGATTCAATTTCATCCCTAAAGAGTGGAGGTAGTAAAGACATTTACGGACTAACAGTTAACTTCATTAAAATGTTTGCCAATATTCTTGTTTACCCACTTACCAAGCTGATAAATCTAAGTTTCAAGTCGGGAATATTTCCAACAGCCCTGAAATCGGCTGTGGTTATCCCGCTCTTTAAAAAAGGCTGCCGTGATGATGAGGCGAATTATAGACCGATATCACTACTGCCTGCACTTTCAAAAATTTTCGAGAAAATTATGGTACTTCAGATGACTAAGTTTTTAGACAAAAATAACATACTGAATGCTAAGCAATATGGATTCCGGAAAGGTAGGACTACAACGGATGCTGTAATGGCCTTCGTCAGCGAAACCTTGGAGTGTTTTGAAAAACGAGAACACCGATTATCGATGTTTTGTGATCTATCACGTGCCTTCGATTGTGTTTCTCACGATATTTTACTAGGAAAACTAAAAAAATACTCTTTTAACAAAATCAGTATAGACTTAATCGAATCCTATCTATCTGAGAGATCCCAGACTGTAAGGGTGGGAGATAAAACATCACGTAAAATGTCCATTAAACACAGAGTCCCTCAAGGCTCGATCGTCGGACCACTTCTGTTCCTGATTTATTTAAATGATCTCCCAACTTCTCTGTCGCAAACAGACTGTGTATTATATGCTGATGACACGACAGTATCTATCAATGGAACAAGTTTTGATACAACAGCGGCCAAAATGAGTAAACTACGTGACAACGTCTCAGACTGGTTCAGCACCAATAAATTGAGTCTAAATGACAGTAAAACTCAGTTAATGGTTTTCTAAACGAAGGCTACTTTGCCCAACGACCTTGACTCGGTTCGTTTTCTTGGTGTGATCCTCGATCCAGCCCTGAAGTGGAGCGAACACGGCAGCTATCTCAGCAACAAACTTTCAAAAAATGTGTATATATTGCGTAACCTTCGGGACTGCGTTTCTACTAGTGTTTTAAGAACCGCCTACTTCGCATTAATTAATAGTCATTTAACTTATTCTGTATTGACTTGGGACACTATGCGGTAAGGCATCGCATTTTTGGACTTCAGCGACGTGCAGTGAGAATTCTAGCAAATATCGGCTACATGGATGATTGTAAGCGCTTTTTTATAGAGATAAATATTCTCACATTTTCTTGTATTTATATATTCTATTGCCTTCTGCATATCAGAACACACTTAATCGATTTTATGCGCAATAGCGATATTCACACTAATGATACTAGAAATTGTACAAATATTCATCCCAATTTTCTTAGACTGTCAAAGTCATGTGACGGCCGAAATTATTATAGTGTAAAGTGTTTCAATGTGCTTCCACATCATGTCCGTAACGAACCACTTAGGAACTTTAAAATGACCATTAAAAAATTCTTGATTAGTCAGGCGTTTTACAGTCTTGACGAATATTTACTGTTTGATTTCTCTAATTGGCTTAGGTAATCAATAATATATGTGTGACATATGTTGTACATTAACATTAATAAATATTATTATTATTATTACTATGGATATATCGAGTGGAATTTAATTATTCGCCTTGCTGTCAACATTTGAAATTCAAATGTAATAAAATTTGCTGTCTGCTTATTATAATTGATTATGCCCCAGAAATTACTCACTAATAGTTAGAGTGCGGTAAAATGCATCCCGCCTCCTTGTCTTACGTATACCAATCGCAATAAGCATGTCTCACTCACTGACGCGATATTACCGTCTTATGCCGCGCTCTACTAAATAGTTTTAAAGATATTATTAAACTTTATTAAAACAAGAAAACGGGCGTAAATAAAACAGAAAATAAATAAATCAGTTATTGCATTGGGAAGATACACTACTCAAAAAGTAAAAGTAGTCATTCTTGTTTGTTGGAATACGTTTAACATGGATTTTCACATCTTAATTTGGTTAAATGGAAATTAATTTTTGTACAGGTAAAGGGACATTTTTTTAAACAACTAATGGTTTTATAGATACGCCAAGTCTTACAACAGGGACGAAACATTGGCAAGAAAACGAAGAAAGAGGACGCAGTTTCAATCCGGAAACCAAGAGTAATCATAGACTATGGCTGCGGAAACTTCAAACTAAATGACGAAACCTCTACGAGGAGGATATTCAAAAGAAAACCTCAAAAGAAGACCTTGCTTATAACGGCCTCGGTTATAGCGATCCACCGCTTATAACGAACTACATTTCAAGTCCCGTCATTTTTCTCTATACTTGTGGCATTATCGCTTATTACGAACTTCGGATATAACGAACCGATTTTGATGGTCCCTTGAGGTTCGCTATAACCGAGGTCTACTGTAGCTCATAGTCAGTCACCATCACGGTGGTAGATATAAAGGTGCTCTGACGTCGCTTTCGATACCTGCACAGTCACACAAGCGCCAGGAGTCAGTGCATTGCCCGGGTTCGTCCGAGTACCTGTCTTATCTTCTACCGTGGTCATTATTAAGAATAAAATCCTTTCTTCTCCTTGTTACGTAAATTTATTCGACTCACCTGACGTAATCTCGATCAAATCTCATCAGACCTAAGATTTCATCTTGAATTTTATCTAACACCCTATCTCCAACTGATTGGGAATTTCTTACCCAGGAACAAACTTCAAAAATCCGATCGTTGATAACCGAGACTCACATTCGCAAATTCGACCAACTCATTATCAACTAAACTCCTAACAGGCAACAGAAATTGGACTCTCTATCTCATACGGTATCGTCGTATCCACTTTCCTAAAATAAAATTTTCATGCTGTCGGAAGGTCCCAATTTCGCAATTGCTCCGAAAACTATTCCATTTAACAGTCAACATTATTGCCGGAGTGCCCAACTACCAAAATCCTGAGTACCTACCTTCCAACTCCCCAAACTAAGCTGCTCTAAATCGGAGATCCTAACTTTAAGTCTAATTCGTCATACTCTCATCTAATCTGATGGGAATGCCGCCGTCGCGTCGCCGTCGGCGTCGTCATGAATCCCACAGATTATGACCAAAAACTTCTAGGCGATTTTTACCAAAATCTAAATCGCAATTCCGCTTCCCGCATAGAACGAACAGTCGTCAAACTAATCAAATCATCGTGTCTTTCTTCGGAAATGCAACAAGAGTTAATCCCACTTGATTCCATAATTCTCCCGAAAATATACACAGCTCACGGCTCTCGCCGGCCAACAGTCACTGTCTTCGATTCCTCCACTTATAAACTTGTTAAATATTTTTCAAGAATGCTGAAATCCCTCGCAATCAACAGTGAATCTATAGTTCTCAACTCACTTCATCAACAAATTCCAGGAGTTATCTATTGATCCCAAAGACATACTAACCTTTGATGTAGAATCCCTGTTTTTAGGCCATCTACTCATCTCTCAATATCTTCCGGAGGAATAAATTCTATGAACAAACCTCAGGAGCAGCCATGGGTTGTAACAAATATTTTCATGTAAGCCTTCGACAGGTTCTAAACTCCTGTGACCTGAAACAGAACTGTCAGTTCCAGTATGTCGATGGCATCATCTTCATTTGGCCTCATGGTAAAGAATCCCAAAATATTTTTTTGAATTTCCTCAATTTTCAACACAGCAATTTTAAATTCACACTGGAACTTGAATCTGACGGTCAACTGCCGTTCCATGTATCGTAAGCCATCATCACCTAGTCCAAAAACAGTCAGTTATAAATTATCTGGTTCATAGAGCAAAATCTCTTTGCGAACAGTATTTCTTACGAACAGAATTAAACCACATAATCAAGGTGCTACAGAACAATTACAGCTTCAAGAATCAATATCTCGAAATCTGAATGGCCACAATCAAACAAACAACAATCTCTAAATAAATTGCACAGGCTTTCCTCCCGTACGTCCGTAATATCACACACAGCATCGGCAAAATCCTAAGACAGCATAATATCAAACCGATTTTCATGTGGAAAACCAAAATTCCCCACTGCTTGTTTTCTGCCAAAGACCACATTCTTTTACAGTGTGAAGGATTCTACCACATTCCCTGTTCCTGCGGAAGCGTGTATATGTCGTAGCCGCTTGCCGTAAATTAGCACTTCGTGTAAAGTCTAGACACTTCACGAAATGCAGACAGATAGCGTAATGCTCACCTTTAAACGATTTTTTACAGCAACTGTCTAAAATATTTAGCCTCTTCATGAACTGCTACCAGCCATTAGGTTTATGCTGTAACGCCGAACAATTACGCTGCCGGTCTAATAATTTTAGACGCTTCATGAAGTGACTAAAACTATTTATGCCACTGCTGAAAAAGCTGCAGATTGGCATTGTGCTGGTGAAAATAGTACTCCTATTTATTCATATTATACCGAGAGATAATTAAACTGAACACTGAATAAGACAAGTTAATGAAGAATAAAAATGTAAATAGATTATGCATTTATTTATTTATTAACACATGGAAAACTTGTATTGCACAAATTATTATGTACTGGGCGTTTCCGAAGGAAGTGCAGAAACTTAAGAATATGATTGGTCAAAATACATTTTGAACATTACAATGAATATTTTGTTAAATGTTTAGGAGGCGACTCCGTATTTTTTCATTAAAATCAAAGTGTACTTACAATTTATTTTTGGCAAATTCGGTTTTGGAAATAATATCGATCAAGTTTCTCATAAAAATCAGTTTTCTGCGTATAACCATGTTCTTGATCAATTCCAGACATTTTGTTAAATATCTTTCACAAAATAAGTAATGGAAAATAATAAAAGAAGATTAAATTAGCAAATAAATTTACTTTAATTTTACTACTGTAAATGACGAATTACGTACAACACATAAATTAAGTAAGCGGGTGTTTACAAATGTCGTGCGTAAACTAAGAGAAACACACAGCGAGGGCATTTGCACCTACTTTACGCACCCTTGTAGTTAGATCTACGGAGCCGCATCACATTAGATTAGTGTCATTGCTGATTATTTTAAGCTTGAATAATAAGGTAATTTTTGTGGTCGTAGATAAAGTATAGTACAAAACTCGAGTTGTGGAATTACTTTCATTCGCCGCTGCGCGGCTCATGCGCGGCTCTTGCACCGTGCGTAATATGCTATTTACAACTCTCGTTATGTAATATACTATTACACACTACCAACGAGGAAAAGCAGAGAGAGCCAGGAGAAATACGTTTCTACAAGTTCGTGCACGATCCACTCACTTTTCAATTACGCTATCCGCATATACAACTGTAGTCACTTCATGAAGCACCTAAAATTATTAGACCGATAGCGTAATTGTTCGGCGTTACAGCATAAACCTAATGGCTGGTAGCAGTCCATGAAGAGGCTAAATATTTTAGACAGTTGCTGTAAAAAGTCGTTTAAAGGTGGGCATTACGCTATCTGTCTGCATTTCGTGAAGTGTCTAGACTTTACACGAAGTGCTAATTTACGGCAAGCGGCTACGACATATATACAGTGTATATACATCGGTGAAGCAAAGCGATCGGTACTAACTCGTGTTACCGAACATGAACGCTATACGAAATTGCGACAAATCATCGCATCAGCGGTGAACATACTGGACATCAAATAGTACGAAACTTCTAATCCGCCCAACTCACTTCATGAGCCGCAAAATTCATGAATCAATCCAAATTATGAAACACTTAACAATCTCAACCGTGAAATGTGGTTATCAACTTCATCCGATGTACATTCTGACTGGCTCATACTCCCACCTCAAGTATCCAAGAGGAAGCCTCAATAAGGTAGCAGATGCTTTGTCAAGATCGTTGGTGACAGAAGAATTAGGCACAATACTAACAACTCCAACTAATGAATGACTATATTAATTAAGAGAAAGTATTAAACCCAATTACGACACAAGTCGCTCCACGACGCACGATACGCATATCATCTGGCACGGCAAGCGACGACATAAATATTAACGCGCCATCCGATTGTACTATGTACAGATTCATGTACAATGTACATCAATTGCATACCAGCAGCAAGAGCAACAGGTAGGAGCGAATTTACTTACAACAGGGACGAGACATTAGCTGCGTTTTATTGTCCACTACCGGTGGCAAAAGTATACGCCAGTAGATGTGTTACAATAAAACGGTAATAGTTACGCTTTAACCTTCAGCTGTCAAAGTGGTACTATTTCGTATCGATTTAACGGAATAATGGAAAACGGTGAAATACCGTTTCCGAAAATAGCTCGATTTTTACAACAGCAAAGAGTCATTGAAGACGAATTGGTGAATTCAAATTGAAATGACATATCCCCACCCTGTCTACCGTGTTCTACCGTCTTGAACGACGGTAGAGAAAGTTGCCACCGGCTGACGCGAACGTTGCAATAAAACGCACCTATTGGCGTGGAAATGAAGAAACCGGACGGTGTTTCAAGCCGGAAACATGGTCTTGTCATAGTATTTTAGAAGAGATCTCGCAATTTGAGAAGAACAGGTAAGCTCCGACCACAGGTTCTTCTCGCATTGCAAGATCTCTACCTGTAATCATTCGAAAGACAGACATCACAAGGTTTCGATAAAATCTAAGTAGGTAACCAAAATAAAAAAAGGCTTTTCAATTAACACCCGATATACAGAGATAACTATCCCTTGAAAATTTACACATGCAGGTATACAAATAATAATAATCAATGACGAACTATTTAAATAATACAAAATCAGCCAGTTCCACCGGAAGTCGTTACTAACTTTTTTATTTTAAATGGAACATCCCGTATATTATTAAATTTTTGGATTTCTCCTTAAATTCTATATCTTTTGTATTTATAAGCATCAGGGCTAAAATCTATTATTTTAACGATATTCAATTTTTTCTAAACATTTTGACGATTAGGTGATTACAATAAATTGAAATATTTCAAAAACTAAACAAGATAGAGAACTGGACTTTTCACTGTTTGATTACAGGGAACAAGTAAAATACTTTTCTGATAAAAAATAACATTTTTAGAAAAAAATTGAATATTGTCAAAGCATTGCTTTGAAAAGAATGCATTTTAGCCCTGATGTTTGTGAATATGAAAGATGTGAAATTGAACGGGGATTCCAAAAATGTAATAATATACTGGGTGTTTTTTAACTCCATACAAAAAATGAAACCAGTGAAAGTTGACATTAAAAGTGATAGAATGAAGCAGTTTTTGTATAACAATTGATTAATAAATATTAGAAATAATTAATGTTTTCGGCGAACGATGAAACCGTTTGATAATCCCTGGTTTATTTCTATTACGTAATTACGTAATCGGAGAAGTATGCCGGTGTGTCAGCGTCGGCTGTTAAAGTGGGTCAGTTACCACGTGCACGTCGGTCGTCGCAGATAACAGTGTTGAAAACATGGCCGAATTTACCAGTAGTGTTATTGTTAATTTACGGCGAATGTGGTCAAAATGCGTTGGCTGCAAAACGTTTGTATGCACAGCGTTACCTACCCAGATTGCCCTTTACCAAATAGCAGATCCTTTGTGTTAGTCGTACAGTTTGTTGTTTGCCAAATTTTTCGTAAGTAACAATATTATCCGTTCCATTGTCAAAGAGTGCAAGCTCTGATGCTCGCAGATTAGCTCCAACACATGCGATTTTGTCGGTGGTTACTCCGGGAACAGACGGACAATTCGAACTTTGTTAATAACATTCTCTTCACCGACGAATCAATGTTTACATGGGATGGTATGTTTAATTCTCACAACATGCATGTGTGGGCAGGTATGTTAAACGGCACTTTAATCGGTATGTTTACGTCTCGCGCAGGGGGGGAACTTCGAACACTTATTGTGGGTGAAGGTCACCGTCCGTTGCGTCTAGCGGTTCTAAACATTTCACAAGGAATTGTCGGATGTCGGTATGAATTTTGTGATTTTTTTCGGTTTAATTTTGGTGCATTCGTGAGTATATCTGTTACCAAATATGCCATTATTATTTTTTGTATGAACTTGCAGAACACCCTGTTCCTTTTCAAATAAGTAAGTGAGTATAGACTTCCGGTAGAATCTAGAGTACGCCATGGCCGATTTTATATTAATGAAATACTTCGTCATCTATTATCACCATGTGTAAATTTTTAATGATCTGTAAGGCGTAATTTACTATATATTCTAATAGGCAACTCACTGCGAATATTTCTGTATATCGGGCGTTCTTTATTTTGATTACCTACTTAGATTTGATCGGAATCTTGTGATGTCTGTCTTTCAAATGAATACAAATATGTAGATATCTCGAAAAGAACTTGTGGGTGGAGCTTACCCGCTTATATTGCTTACGTAGTACAGGTCACGTGACAGATTCTCACCGTGAATATCCCTGTAGGCAGACATATTTTAAACTTGACATAATTTAAACTGTGTCATTTGGCAACTTTACAATATTTAGGATCCGCAACTGGGTCAAAACAAAATCCTATATTTAAGTCTTAATTTGAAAATAAATGTTTTAAAACAGAAGGAAATGATTAAATTATATTATTAAAGTAGATTCTTGTCCGATGAAAACTGTCTAACAAATTTAACGGACACTTAAAATTCGCACAATCGCTGAAAACAATTACAGCAGATGCTCGATAACGTAAACGAATTAAAACTAGGCATGTTGACGTTATCGAATTGCATATTTACGTTATAGGCGCCATGCACATCTCTGCGTTCAATGCCGCCTGGCGTGGTGATTTGTGAATTAGTGATATGAAAATATTTCTTGAGATTCATTGCATGGGAATAATGTCACTTTTATGACAATTTACGATTGTAGTACATAATACTTGAACTTCCTGGTATTGAAATACATTACAATATTCAAGTTCAAATGTACACTAATAATTTTAAACAACTCATATTTTCATACCACTAATGCACAATATGGTCATTGCTGGCGCTGGCTTCGTATGTGCACGGTTCCTATAATATCAAAATTACGGAACCTGAGCTCTGCGTCATCAATCACCGAAGTTACAACCGACAATTATTTCAGTATTATGTCTTTGTTAACGGTGAATGAGAAAAAAGGATGGAGTTATGCTTCTTACGTTTGATGATGCAACACCAGACGCGTTTTCCTTATGACGTAGAGCTCTTCTCTTATGAAAACAACTATAAATGTGAGTACAACTGTATAAAAAAAACAGTGAATAAGGGTTGACATGATTATGTGTGTCCCAGTAGCATTCATACATGCAACAGACGTAATTCGCTGTTTTCTTGGTTTTCTCCCTGGAGCAGATTTTTCAAATGAAGTGTGTTCGTATACTTAGAAGTTTGCAACAAAAGCCACTTTCATCCGCGTTATAGAAAAGATTGAAGTGAGAGAATAAAATAAGAACATCTAATTGCGTCGCAAATGGAAATCCCCCGCACAAATCGACGTCTGTTTGTCGCCACAATAATTTACGTTATCGAGAGTACAGGTGTACAGGTTGTTTAGATTATCGGATGTTCTATTTGATCCCGTGACATGAATTTGGTGTTTACGTTAGCGCAATGTTTTCGGTATTAGGTGTTTACGTTAACCAGCGTCTACTGTATATTAAAATCAAATTTGGAACACAACGTTGATGCAGAAAAATATTCGAAAAAATAAATGTTGTTTTCAGTATCGAATATATTTAGGTATTTTTTTAATTTTACAATTTTCAGATGAAATTGTGTCATTTGGCAATTTTACAATATTTATGGGCAACATCTGCCAGCAATGTCGCAAAAGTGGTTGACATAATGTTTAATAAAACTAAAGATAACAAGCATGATTTTTTTTAGAATTTTAAAGGAATACACAATGAAAGATATTTAATTTAAATGTTTAGACATTGACTGTCTAGTTAAGTAATTTTCACTTTCGTTACTAACACATAGTCTACTAGTTTAGGCTTACATAATTTTTAACTTAAAACTGAAATGAAATTTTGAGAATTCTAAACATTAAGATAAGACTGCAGAGCTATACAAAGTGTAAACGGTCAATTACACTTACAATGTTGTTTGTATTAATAGTGAAATTACTACAAGTCTATTTTTAAAGAAGCGCGGGCGTGCTCCTTTCAAAAAGAACCGCAAGTAACATTCAGTATGAATTATATAATTGTTAGAAACAACACGACAGTAAATATTTTCACGGGCAGTGAAATTAACACCATTTTATTAAAAACATCTTTTAACTAACGCATTAATTATATATTTAGTAAAACGCTCACAGCTTCGGAAAAAATGAAAGCGCATGCTCGCCGAAATAGGTCAATGCAACAAGAACGAAATTTAAAACATTTCACGCACACTGTCGTCACCTAAATTTTTGTTCTTTGACGGCCACATAATTATGAATAAGCCTTTGAGAACCGCGATGACATCATCGACCATGCATATGTGATAATAAATGAAAAAAAGGATGTGCCATATCCTATAGTATCGCTCCAAGAGCAATAATTACTTTTGTACACTCATCAACAAATAAGATTTATAAACAGAAAGCTGACGTCATTCAAGTCAGATTCTAAATTTAATCTACTGCATATCGCGTAAACGTGCTACACTCACCAATTCCAGAAATTTTAATATTCCTGGCCATGTTTTAAAATATCCGGTATTGAGAATTATTGCAGATGTGGTGGTTGTCGTGGTCGTTCTTGTGACGGTCACGGTATGAGACATTTTCGTCGTAAGGCTCTGTAAATATACAAAAACACAACGGCCTATCTTATCTCATTCAATTACAGGTAAATAAAAAAAATGTGCAATCTATTGCGAAACAACAACAAACTCGCTACATACTTGCATTACTCATAAATAATTTTACTCGTCGCGTTTGCGAATGAATGAAAAAGAGATGTGAAGTCTGGAAGGTTTTGCGAATGAGAAATCAATAGCGAAGCGCGCATTTTGTTTTCCTTTTTTTTTTAATTTTGGAGCGAACGAATTTCTGCGTTATCTACAGGTTCGACACGAAATACGAAACTCACCTACTCTCGTCGAGCAAAACTCTGTTTATTATAACGAACGCTTACGAGCACTACTGAAAATGTACTAACAGTTGTTACTCCCACCGCGTCCTATTTTCCAAGCTTCGCCTTCGCTTCAAAAGTGGGATGGGCGCTTATTTAGGCGATGATATTTTCACCACTCTTCTGCTTCACACAAAATCGCGAAGTGTGTCGATTCGCTTCGAATCGATTACTTCGAACAATTAGTTCTCCGGAAACGCAATCTTTTACATGGAAAATTTTTAATCGTGTTTTAAGTGCCGGATACTTAATTAATATCTGTGTTTAACATAAAGATTAGCTGTAATTCAGTATCATCTTCTCATTTATTACACCTAAAAAAAACTACTTATTCACCAGAGAATGGCTACGTTCAGCGGACACAGCTACTGTAAATCAGCGCTTTGATTGCTGGGTATGTTTAAAAATTAGCAGTTTGCAGTTCTCTGAACGCCCTAAAAAATACCTATTTCTAGTTTAAGCGGTAAATCAAAATAACTGAAAATGTAGGACACTTGAATGTTTCCAGCACCTTTCTATTGCTCGAAATCACAGTTTTGATTTTTTGAAATAGGCGGTAACATTAACAAAGAATGCTTTGTGAATCCAGCGGTTTTAATTTAGGCTGGGTTATTTCCGTATCTGCTGGAAAACAGGATAACATAGCGCTATCGTTCAAAATAACGTTGTTAACTCGGTGCTTCAACAGTTGTGTCTGCTGAACGTAGCCATTGCTTGTATCTAAAGCCGCGTTCACATTATGTCAATACATGCCAAGTGGCAAAGCCAAATGGTGGAGTCTGTTACCGCTACCGCACCTAAGTCACTGCGTCCATATTGGAAATGTTATTAAATCGTGATGTACACCGACGAGGACTTGTTTGTTGCTACTGCAGTGATCGTTAATAATAAACCACGGAATCGATGATTTTAGGTACGTCTGAGTCTAAAGGGGGTCATTCTAATCGAAGTTGCAAGTTACAACGTTGTATCATGTTACTACCGTGCACTCTGCTCTGGTAGTACCACCTACTTATTTTTGCATTCTAATTCAGGGTGGTAGTTCAGTGGCAAAATTACATATGCAGCTAACTTCAGTGTCGTATTGTACGCTTGCGAATGCACGTCTCCCGTCTTGCCGCGCTTTTTACTCAGAAAATCATATACAATAAACAGAAAATCTGGTTCTTGTCCAACATTATTTTTTCAAAAGTGTATTTACTTATATTGTGGTAATACGTTATGCGCAATGAATGATTTGTGTAGTAGCAATACACAGAAGCCTCACAGTGGAAAGCTAGTTTATTTAATTTATTTATTTACTTACAGTTTGTTTTGTCAATAAAGTTTTAAATTATTAATAAATTGTAAGTATATAATTATCAAGGATGTGTAAGACTGAGGTATGTATTAAAATGAGAGTGATTCTAGCCTACAAAAAAGAAGTAAATTTTTTTAAAAGGTTCTTTCGCTGTCATTGCTGTTTTAATTGAACTCATAAGCTACTGCGTAACCTGACATTTCAATTAAAATTTTTATTAAAACGTTAATTCTTACATACTCATGCGCACACTGACGAGAGCAAGTTTACCACTGCTTTAAAATGGTTGCAATTTTAGATGCACTTTGCGACTGCTGTGTCACAATTAGAATACCAAAACAACAGGGTTGCAACTAGTTACCACGTTACTAAGGAGGTACCACCGTCGTCAGGTTGCAAGCATGAATTAGAATGACCCCCTTAGTAGAGATAGAGTTGGATGAGAAGGAAGTGAACTGATAAAGAATTTGATTTTAGACGACGCGGACGAGTTAAATCTCGAATATGAGCAGTGATTTTGAGATTTTTCTTAATTTTCCCTGTTCCAAATTTGTATACCCCATAAAATTCTACACATTTTCTATATACCATTATTTATACCTAAACGTAACCGTTCTTGAAATATTTAACATTTTGTTTAAAAAGTGCCATTTGCAGTCACTATTTCATTTATTCATATTTTATTTATTTTTAACTCTAGGAAAAAGATTTTTGGTACAGATGTAGCTGATACATAAGCTTATTGTAAGCCATTATTAAATGTACTTTTATCGCTACAGGGTGGTCATGATAATAAAAAAATATCAGAAATTTAAAAATAGAAAAACTCAATTTTCTTAAATAGCATGCCCAATTTTTTTCTATCCTAAATTCTTCGTTTAATAAAGTACTTTCATTTTTATTAAAAATACCTATCTGTGATATTTTTTGAGATTTTCAGATCTATTTGAATTATTTCTTTCAAAACTTGTTTAGACAAGTGTTCATTTTGAAAGAAACTTTACCCAGCGAAAACACGTACGTGTAAAAAACGTTGTAAAATAACATGTAACCAAACGTTGAATTCGTGTGGTATTGTTACGTTGAAACAACGAAAAAATGTCGCGGCAATCAATTTCTTTTAAACGTCTCTGTCCACGTGTAAGAAACGTTGTAGAATAACAATTAATCAACGTTGAATTCGTGTGTTATTAATACGTTTTAACAACGCTCGAATCAACTTCTTTTAAACGTCTTTGTCCACGGTATTTCAACGTTAAATCCCAGTGCATACATACGTATAAAAAACGTTGTGGAATAACATGTAACAAACGTTGAATTCGTGTGTGTTATGGTTACGTTAAAACAACGAAAAAATGTCGCGGCAATGTTCACGTGTAGCGTTGAATCAGACAATTACGACGTGTATTAAAGCTGGGTCTAAAATCATTAGACTGAACAAACATACATGGCTAATGGTGGAATTCGAACCACGCCGCCGAGTGACACGACTTTCCAAGTCGGCTAGACTAGACCACTAAGCCATTTGGAGATCCCAGTGCCGTATCGCCTGTGACTACTCAGTAGTAATAAAGCCGAACCGGGGACTTTAACTTACAATAGCTACGCGCCGCCCTCACTCGTTCAATTTCCGAACTCTTTACTACCTACAGTTTCCTTCTAACATCCATATTATCATAACATCATTAAATCAATTTTTCTAATTATTACAATCCTAAGGTTATTTTCTTTGTATATACATTTCAAAAATTCTAAATTATTTATTTATAATACACATGTAATTCTAAATCGCCTATGTCTAAAAATATTTACACTAACATAAAATATTCGACAAAACATATTTAATACAGTACTCTCAATTTACTTTATTATTTACAAAATTATTTCTTTATGAAAATTTAAAAAAAATTAGATGCTGCTCATGAACACCGCAGTGGAGTGGAAAGTTTAACTGGAATAAATTCTGTAACTTAGAAAATTGCCATTTGTAGCAAAATTCTTGGAACAGGTCAATTTTTATTTTTATGGCGCATATTATAAATGGATTTCTTTAACTTTTCAATTATTTGGAAGGATGAAACAACCCCTAACTATTTTTTTTAATGGAAGGGTATGTTGAGTAATTTTTTCTTAAAGCTTGTTCAATTGGGAATACAGTTGTTTTTATTTTTAATTTTTCTTAAACAGTAAAGGCGAAAAATAAAAAATAAATTTTTGACTCAGAACGATTTTAACGCATCAGATGTTCAAAATGCTCGCCACCTCTCACTTGACAATACCCTAATCGATTATAAATTCCATCCTAACAGTTTGTAACATTTCCGGCGTTACTCTCCCTAATTTCATGCAGAATTTGAAGTTCTGAAGTTCTGCTATGTCGTTTGGTTTAGTCACCTAAACTTTACTTTTTAAATACCCCCATAAAAAAGTCTAAAGGGGTGAGATCTGGAGATCTTGTTGGCCACTCAATCGGTCATCGATCATCTTCTTCCTATCCACCTATTGGGAAAAACTTCAGTGAGGTAATTACGTACAATTAAAAATTTAGCGCTTTGGCAGCGCCATCTATTGGCTGCACGCAACAATACGATACCATATGGAATGCTTATTTCTTCTCATCAAATAATAAAAATGGAGTTCCTGAATTTTTGCATTAAAACGGTTTTAGTAAAAAATTCTTTTTTTTGTCTTTACCTTTACTGCTAAAGAAAAATAAAAAATAAAACGTAGCTGTATTCCTAATTTTTTCAACATATCCTTCCATTAAAAACATAGTTTGGTGTAGTTTCACCCCTCCAAATAATTGAAAAGTTAAAAAAGTCCCTTTGTAATATGCGCCATTAAAAATAAAAATTGACCTGTTCCAAGAATTTTTTTACAAATCGTAATCTTCTATGTTACAGAATTTATTCCAGTTAAACTTTCCACTTGTATACAGCTGTCCCCAATGAGTATTCGTGACAATATGTATGTATAATTGATTGACTATTGCGTTCTTTAGTATTTTTAATTACAGATTTTGGGCATCAAATTCAAACTAACTTAAAAAATTTGACAGATTACGTCAACTTAAAAAGGTTGTGGTTGACTCGTATGTCCAAATTAGCAGTACTTTTCATACCTGTTTCGTTTCATTTCAAAGCTGCCAAGCATGGAGAAGAACCTCATATTTCATAGATTTTTTAGTAAAATTAGAATTCAAAGGTGTGAAACACGATAGACAATCACTGTAAAATTAAGTGTTTTCTAACGTCAACATCACGTTTTGTAAGGCATATTTATTCGGTATACGTTAAAATAACGTTATAAAACGTGGGTTAAAAAATTTAGTTGTAAATTATGATTTATCTAACGTATTAGTTTCGTTAATTTTTTCTCATTTATTACGCGTAGAATAGTAGATGTTGAATTAACGTTGAAATGATGTGGTAATCAACGTATGGTAGATACATCGCATTTACTCATAGTATAAATCACGTCGTAAAAAGACAAAATTGTTACGCATTTATTTCACGTTATAATTACGTCCATATTAAACTGATCGTTAAAAAACACGTCATACAAACGTGATATAATTATGGTTGCTAATTCAACCAAAAAACAACGTTGCATTTTTCAACGAATAACGTTATTTCCACCATTACAACGTGAAATTAACGTTGAATAAACGTACATGTTTTCGCTGGGTAGGGTGGCCATGAAAAACCGGCAAATACTAAACCGGTTGACATTAATAATTACTTTTCAAAGTGTTAGATTGTTGGGAACATTTAGTTGTGAACTTGTTAAGACATGAACTTTTTAGATTTATTGAATTATTTCTTTATTAAATGGTTGTTTAGCCAAAGTTGGTTGGGTCCGCTGGCAATGGGCTTGACGCTTGGTCGGGCAACTATAGGTGTGTACTCGAATTCCATATGGGTCCTATGTGAGAGATGGAACACTTATGTGTCGGATTGTGTTCAGGATTCATTTCGGCCTCTTCGAACAAGGTTTTCTGCGTTTTACCAGTTTGTAAGACGAATGCCGAAGAAAAACACCTAGTAGCTCGGTCGCAGCCGCAGCAAACTATATTAGAATAGCCAGCTTAACGCATCCCTGACAAGCTCATAGAGAGCTTGAGCACGCATGATGTAGGTAAATACAAAAAATGTATAATTGTTTAAAGGAGTCACGTACTTAAACTAATTAATACTTGTAAGTACATTATTGTCACTTGAAAATTAATTATTAAAGTCAACAGCTTCATTTGTTTGCCTTTCTGCACGGCTACCTTAGACAATAACTCGTTTTAAAAAAAATAATTCAAATAAATCTAAAAATCTCAAAAAATATCGCAGATAGGTATAAGATACACTTAATAAAAATGAAAGTACTTTATTAAACGAAAAATTTGGGATAGAAAAATATAAGGTATGCTATTTAAGAAAATTGAGTTTTGTCATTTTGAAATTTCTGATATTTTTTTATTACCATGACCACTCTGTAGCGATAAAAGCACTTCTCTAATCAAGCGGTCCTAGAAGTGCTTCTTGGGTGGGGGGGGGGGATTTGCTTTCGTTAGCGTTAAAAACTTGTAGACAAATACAATCGTAAAAATACACTTGAAAAAACGACTGTTGACGACTGTCAACTTCCAAGATGTGTCAAAGTAACCAATTCGGCTCCTGCAAGAGTTACAGGCGTACGTCTGAAGCAGTGTCCGGCGTACAGTTCAACCATCCGGTAGCTCTCCGGAGCTTCGTTCCATCTCCTTTTTTGCCTGAATTTTCTGTCAACCC
The DNA here is from genome assembly GCA_033060865.1 of Dorcus hopei. Lineage (NCBI taxonomy): Eukaryota > Metazoa > Arthropoda > Insecta > Coleoptera > Lucanidae > Dorcus > Dorcus hopei. Next base: position 37,427,554 of record CM065424.1, read on the forward strand.
GTTTCTCTCTTCATATTTCACAATTCAGGAACTCTTAAATGTTTGTAGAACCTTTAAGAATTCCTGTCTTGGTCCTGAAGCATACATTTTCGAATGATCAACAGTTTGCCACTAAATGCCAAAGGTTTATTCATCTTTATTTGTAATTTCATCTCTAGTTCATGGAAAATAACCCACATTAAACACATTGATAGTTGTATAGCCGAGTGGTTCAGTCCGCTGGTAACGGGCTTGCCTTGACACTTGGCGGGGCAACTATCAGGCGTGGGTTCGAATGCCGATAGTGTGAACTGAAACATTTTATCCGACCGCCTCCGCGAGATTGGAATCCCCAAAAAATTGAGATATTTGATCATGAACATCATAACGGAAAGATAGATTTTCGTTAAATATGATGGAAAATTGCACGGCCCGAGAAGATCATCTTCCCCAAGGATCATCCTTAACTTTATGCACTTTACGTTAATTCTATTGAGGATTATACCTTCCCGTTCATAAAAATAATTCAATATGCTGATGATTTAGTCATTTGTAAATCTTGTACTTCACTAGAGAACGCTATTGATTTGGTTAATGAATCGCTACTACTATTAGGCTGCGGTTATTAGGATGTCGATAATCAAGTCGTACGTAGGTAGTACGTAGCACGACACTGCACTGGTCGTATGAATAGAGTACTTTTACTGCTTGCATTTAGTTGCGCTAGCTTTAATGTGGCTGGCACTAGCTATGGATATATGGATCAGGTGACCCCCGCCGCCGCCGTCTTGTGTCCTGCACATCAGCACAGAATTGAGTACATCGTTTGCTGTAGGCTCTTGAGCCACTTTGTGAATTCATAAAGCTGGAAATTTAAATGTTGAACGGAAGAACCCGTGCTTTGACAGAAGCAACTCAAGGCATTCTTCTATGCTTTTCGAAGCCCGATTTCTGCATATAAGACAGGTATTTAGTGCAAGCGATTTCTGTGCTCAGATTAGATCGTAACGTATGCTTTCGTTTGCTATTTAGGCTTTTATATGTGGTTTTTATTTGTGGCTTTTCTCGTCGGGATATTTTGAAGCCATACTCGAGAGTTTATTGGGTATTGGTAACTCCTGCATTGGTTGGGCAGGCCTGACTCTGACGAGACAAATTTTGGGAGCCGGGAGCCCTTACATGGAGACGTAGTGTGCCTCCAAGTCGGATTAATACTATTCTATTGTTTTATTTTATGTGTTAAAATTTTTGAGCGATATGATGTCGCACTCATATTAGTTAGTTTGTTTACCGGATATCATTTATAACGTATTGCTATGTTATTTTAGTTTAAGGTTTGAAAATTGTTTTAACAATATTATTTGTGTATATGATTTTTATGTATTAATTGTCATTTAATTCGTGATTCTTCATACGTCAATTAAATTTTGCACATTAAAAGAAAAAAATTATGATCCGAAGGATTTCAACAAAAATGTTGTTATTACTGAACGAAAAAAAGAAGTAAATAGCGGCATAGCTGGCAAGGAAAAGTAACTGTCGACGTACGTTTCGGTCTTATTAGACCTCATCAGGACAGTATAACCAAGTTAACTTTTTCGTTATTTATATCCCGGCTTTTTCTTGAAGTAACGCAGGTTGACCTTGTTTGCCTCCGTTGCTATACTGGATGTTGCCCTCGAATTGCGGGTCTTCTCAGTGGTTGCAGCAAATGTGCATTCGGTCTCCTGGTCTGTTGCTTCATTTGTTGTTTTCTATCTCCAAGTGTCAACAACTTACAACTTGGTTATGCTGTCCTGATGAGGTCTAATAAGACCGAAACGTACGTTGACAGTTACTTTTCCTTGCCAGCTATGCCGCTATTTACTTCTTTTATTGTATTTTCTGGCGTTAACTTTTTCGTTAGTTATTACTGAACCACAAATTTTTGTTAAGAAAAACAAACGTGAGGGAATGATTAAAAGATACATCACCAAACTGACACACATGCACACACCAGTCTAAAAGCAGTTCCGATGGATCTACACCATGGTGGAGGATTTGCAGTTCTTTGAAGGCACCTCCGAAGCCAGACTTCTCAGACCAGGAGCAAGTTCAATTTAGCCGATTTAATAAACATGTGCGATTTCATTTGTTTGACAACTAAAATCAGAATTACATGGCAATTCTTTGAAGATCAAGCGCGAATGTGTGAGATGAGGGATTACAAAGTTATTTTTTATATCAAGTTGGTTTCGCATTTTCACAAAAATTTGTTGATCCATATTCATCGTTGTATGACGCGTTCCAGTTTTTTTCAAAACAAGATTATAAATGTGACCAGAGTTCAATTGGGGAGAGTCAAATAAAACTTGCGAGGTTGAATGTATCGAATCTAGCAAAATACACGGGTTTGAACGTATCAATTGATACTATAATTTAATGACACGAATCAATTAAATTACGTAAAGTGAAGTGAGAATAAACATTACTGATGTATAAAACCGTAAGAAATTGAACATTTTTTTTATTTTATTGTAAATAACGATAATAAACAATTTAGTATTTTCTAAACAACAATAAATATTTACGCGTTTACTTGTTTTCAACTGTTTTGTGATTACGTATTTAAACAAATGGCCATTACAGAAAATTAGTTTATATTAAATTCAACTAAAACAAACAACCAGTCACTTTTGTTGCATTCAAAGAAATTGTTAATAAAGAATTTTAAGTTGACCAGAGTTATTTTAATTTATTTATAAGCATAAGAAATAATCTACGAGCGTGCAAAGAACCCAAAGCGTTCATAGGTTTTATTAAGTTAAAACAAAAGAAAAAGATTACGCCCTGAATCTGAACGAATTTCATATTATAAACGAATATTTATGTACGTTATTGAAAAATAAACAAATTAATTTCTCAACAACGAATAACGTAGCAGTAGGGGAAACCCGGACAAAGTGAATACCCTGGGCAAAACGAATATTCCCTGCCATTTGTAAAATATTTGCTTGACATCAACTGTATATGACACGAAACGTTCGTCCATCATTGCTCAGTCAACGAAGAATTACGATACAGGGGGGTCGCGCTGCGTACTATACGGGCAGTAGCAAATTAATTTTCACCCAAACAAGATCAATTTTTCAAGGTAAGTGTTTTGTCAATTATTCTTACATAAGATAATGTATTTATAGTTACGATACATACAGGTTGAATTTTCAAACTAGGTGGATATAAGTAAATTCGGTCGAAGTCGTGTAGGAGTAGAGGGTGTTCTAGCGTTTATCAACTCACGCTTTCAGTTCGAAGCATGCAGTTTTTAGAGCTGGCCGGCCTTGTCTCGCATTGGGAAGCGAAACGATGAGCGCGTATTTAATAGTTTCATTTTAAGTAGGATTTCAGTAATTCATGTAAAATATTGTTCTAATTGCCGCAATACATTTGCATAAAGATTAAAGAAATTAATTATAATAATGTAGCTAACAAACAGCTCTAAAAACTGCAAGCTTTGAACTGAAGGCGTGACACGTTAGAACCCTCTCTACCTCCTACACGACTTCATCCGAATTTACTTATATCCACCTAGTTTGAAAATTCAACCTGTATATTGTCACGAGCTTGCCCTTTTATATTGTGGATATTTCGAGGTTTGTTAAAACCGTTTCGGTTTAAAATATTGTAATCTTGAAAATGGTCGCACCGGGCAAAACAAATCGGGCAAAGTGGATACGGTATAAGCTTTGCCTTTTATTAATAACTGTGTTTTAATTTTGTTTATTGTTTGCGCACTCGGTGTTTCCATTGTTTACAATTGTTTATAATTTAATACTTTGTTGCAGATGGTACATAAATACAAAGAAAAGACAAATCAGGGCAGCTGGTCAGAGAACGTTATGCAAATAGCACTGGTCCTTTTATTTGTGACATTTGTTCTGGATAAATACTGATTATTAAAAAAAAAACAGATTTCCTAAGATTATAATTTGGTTAATAACTTGTGCTCCTCAGTTCATAATTAGATTTTGTTAACGATTATAGTCTTTCATTATTTGATAATCACTTTGCCCGAATCATGTATCCACTTTACCCCAGTACTTATAGACTACTTAGGGCAAAGTGGATATGTTCCCATTTTTTTATTTTTTATTTATAGAGACAAGACACTTTAAAGGTAAGGTAAATTGTTAATTCCAATTCAAAGTTTAATAAATGAAGACTGATTGATAATATTTATTGCATTTTTACCTTTACTATTTTTCCTGGAATAACCATCTAAATATTAAGGTATTCACTTTGCTCGGATTGTCCTTATGTAAACGGACGACCCGTTTTTCGTAACTCAATTTTTGATTAATGAGCGTTGTTTGCGATGCATTTCTTTAGTTTATTAGTGATATTTTGTTGATGAAAGCTTGAATCTCTTTTACTTGTGTAAATGTGTAAATAAAGACAAGTGTGTAATAACTGTGGCGATTTGTTTTTTTTTTTTTTAAATACTGTCCCCTTTGTTTCGGGGTTTCGTATGACCTCGCCTATCTCATTGAGGTAGCCGGCATTTGGGACGACTTAATTTGCCCTCCCATAAGCTTGCAGCCTTCAGGCACAGAATACTAATCTATACAGAAGCATCACTCGAGGCGGCACCTTTGATGTTCCGCACAATCTGCCGATGACCTTGGCCATTTAAATCGGTAGTGCAGTAGAGATGCGTGCGTTCTTTGAAAATATTTAGAGATGAGGTGGAAATGGGATTATAATCTACGCTATTAATTTTAAAGCGAGTTCCACTTATGGCATTGGTGCGCACTCAGAATATCTTTAGCTCTGTTTCTGCAGCAGTCCCTGACTGATCCGAAACTGCCAGAACGTGGCCAGAACCATGCGCCGTACAAAGTCTCACATTTAACGCAGCTCTTAAAAGCAGTAATTAATTCGACGGGCGAATATATTTAACAGTTTCGAACTAGTTTGGAATGCTGCAGAAACTGACCTATTTTCTTGCACCTAATAAAACATATTCCACCTTTTTCGAATAAAATTTGTACTCGCAACCCTTGTAAGCACAAGCGGTACCCCATTTACTTTTCTCTGCTACACATTTATCGCTCATTTCAGACATTTTTACTGTAAATGTTATTCGGTTATAATTATTATCAAACTTTTCTCTCGACTCTTACTAAGTCACACTTGGGCAGTTCTCGTTACGAAATTTTACTCCGCCATGCTTTTGCACAGGCAAATTTATCCATCCTATGTTAACTCGAGGGTAACGCATTCTTTTTTCTCTCTCGCGTTACGCCTTCAAGCAAGGCGTCGAAGGAAACGCGCGAATGTTGCCGAGTGGACACGAAAGACCTTTAAACTGGTAGTGCTCTTCTTACTCTTTCTAATTATGTAGCTCCTTTTCAAGCGACGCTTCTGTTTAGATTAGTCTTCTGTGCTTCAGGTAAGTAGCGTAGTATATTGGTGCTTAAAAGTATCCGAATGAAAAGCAATAAAATCGTTCGAATATGACCCTTGTGGTAAACTTCCACAGTGCCAGGCGGTCATGCCGGTCATCCGAATACTTTTAAACACCAGTACACAACATGCAGGCTCTGTCTTAACTATTCTTGCTGCCTACATCATCCCATCATCCGATTCTATGAAAACAGAATCGGAGTTCTGATCTTTCCGAATTGTGCATGTGGAAGCTTAGGCACTCCTTTTCATATACTTTTTAAATGCCCTTTGACTGCAAAATCAGTACTAATAAGTATATTTTAATCACATCAAAAGCGGCTTGTATTCGCCTCTCAACCTCGAATCAATCTTATCCAATATTACCAAACGTAGTAGAACAGTATTAATACACAATTACTTAGAAGTAACAAATAACAGACTATGATAGAACCTGCTATCATCTCCGCTTACCTATCTGCTTTGCTTCTCTTCACTTTATTTGCATTTTGTTGTAATCCGTGGCCCGTTTCTATAGTAGCTGCATTAGGACTTATGCAGCAAGAAGAGTCTTATCCTTCACCTATCTCCCTATTTCAGAATTGCAAACCTTATTCTACACTGAATCCTGGTGGTATTGTGGACAAGGCAGCCCACTCACATCAGATTTAGGCCCGTATGCACAGACAAATCTCAAGGTGAACTTAAAGAAAAAGTGATACTTAAAGCTAACTTCATATCAAATTGTGCGTTGCACAGACATTTTTCAAAGGAAAGGTTTACTTTTGCCTTCATTTCTAAGGTTATACTGGTTATACCTATCCTATGACATAAATAAAAATTTGACATAAATTGAAAAATTAAGATATGTTATTTGGAAGACATTTTTGAATTTGATAATTATTTTGAAAATGTAGAAAATAATAGAGTACATTTACCTCGACAATATATTCGTGATTTATTTTAATTAATCTATCTCTAACAAGAGTTAAGAAAATATCTCTAATTTGTTCCTTATAAAACCGAAATCTTCGTTTAAACACTCTCCGCATGAATAAAACTAAAAAGTATTTTGGTCATCACGAATATATCGTCGAGGTCGAGGTATTCCATTATTTTCTACATTTTCAAAATAATCACCAAATTCAAAAAAAGTTTTCCAAATAATCCATCTTAATTTTTCAGTTTGTGTCATAAGGTAGGTAACATGTGTTTTTTTAAAAATGCCATAAGGGGTGGCTGTGGAAAAGAAAATTCATGTCTTAGCTCCATTCATTTACTCTAAATTTTCAGATTTGGCATGTGTTAGATGCCAAGCTACGACATGAGTTTTAATTTTCATGGCCAACCTTTATGGCATTTTTAAAAAAACACATGTTATAACCAGGGCCGCGCCTAGCCTTGGATGCGCCCCTGGGCAAAAAATACAATTTCTAGGGTGGCCAGATGTCTCTTTTAAAGAGAACATGTCCTCTTTTTTGACATGGATCTTTCTTTTTCTTTTTTCTGTGGTCAATGTTCTCTTTTTTCATAAGTACGCATGTTAAACGAATTGTTAATTTTTGATACGTTTGTCGGCTCTCCGGACTTCCACAATTTAAATTTGGCGTCATGTATTTCAACGCTGGTGATAAGGTAAATAATTATAGAATTAAAGTAAACACTGTAATGAATATTGAATATTTTTGCAGCTCTGGCCCTTTCCTTTAGTAACTGGCTCTACGGCTCTACTATTAATCATTTTGGTTTTTTGGTATTTCATTTGTCTTTGGCCAGTTTCTTTTTTCTGTAGTCGATATTTCAATGATGAACTTGAAAAGAAATTCCCATGTTTTCATCAAAAAAAAAAGCATCTACAGCTGAAGCATTTTGCAGTGTGTGCAATGCAACAAAATGTTTGTTTTGTTATTTAAGTATATGTTCAAAAATTATGCTTATAAATAAAAAAAAATGCAAAATAAGTCCCAGTATCATTTATTAACCACTGCCACATTATAATTACATGCGGCAAACACAGGTAGGACAGCGATGAGAATTTTTTTTTCATCGTGTCCTCTTTTTTCATCTTAGGAATCTGGCCACCCTAACAATTTCGCACCTCCTTATCTCAAAAATGTATAATAGATTTTATCCAATAATTGTTACTACTCCCTATGATGACTTAAATTGAAGTATAAGTAATAACAATATAATAATGTCAAAGAACACAGTTTATAAAACAATGATTCAATGGCCGCGTTCAGCGGACACAACTGTTGAGTATGTTGACTTGTTTGGTACGCTGAACGGTTAATGGTTACTGCCAGCAATTGCCGAATTTACTCACCAGAAATAATTTATGGTGAGTACGGTGCCAGTGAGTCATTTCTTTATTCTGTCCATAGATTTTAACCTCTTTTGAATTGCTGGATTTCTCACTTGTCTTTTCTTTAAACGCAACATAAATGAAACACGTTTCTGGTTTTAGTCAACTGTTGTGTCCGCTGAACACGCCCATTGGCCGCGTTCACCAGAACAATCGCTCAAGTAGCATTCATCTGTGATTGGTGGATTTTTTGAGTTTTTTTGAAATAAGCCAATCACAGACGAATGCTGCGTGAGCGCTTGGTTCTGATGTACGCGGCCATTGATTGCGAGGTTAACCAGCTTTTTTATATAAGTAAACGCGCACGCGCAGAAAAATCCAGCCAACGACTTCTGGGCAAGAATCTACAGGATTAAACCTGTAGATTTGTGTGGTGAACGTCGGGAAAAAATCGTGTTTCGACAAGAATAACTGCGCTGTTTTGGGGGTGCATTTTGGCACTTTGTCGAGTCAGTTAACTTGCCCCCCCCCCGTAACGTTTTTCAAAGTTTTCTTGCACCAAATGATTGCACCCTTATGCACCACCAAAATAAATTTTTGCACCCCTTCAGGAGAGAAACTACAGGCAAATTACAACTGGGAGGGGCCAAGTTAACCGTAGCCCCCCCGTGAAAATTTTCAAACTTTCTTTAGTGCACCTTGTTGCACCCTTAATGCAAATAGCGGAGAAAAAGAAATAACTGAAATAACTTTCTATTTTATTATTTTTCAGCTCAAATAGCTGAGAAAAAGAAATAACTGAAACAACTTTCTGTTTTATTATTTTTCTCAGCTATTTGGGCGATGCAAAAGTTAAAAAAGATGGTGCATAAAGATGCATTAGGGGTGCAATAAGATGCACCAAGAAAACTGCGAAAATTTTCACTGGGGGGGCTAGCTGACTTTCAATTAAATTTTTTTCTCAGCTAGTTGAGCGGTGCAAAAGTTAAAAAAAAGGTGGTGCATAAGGGCACCAAAAAATTGGCCGGCGCCTCAGGGCACTGCCCTTATGGATGGCGCGGCCCTGGGTATAACCTTAGAAATTAAGACAAAAGTAAACCTTTCCTTTGAAAAATACCTGTGCAACGCATAATTTGATACGAAATTAGCTTTAAGTATCACTTTTTCCTTAAGTCCACCTTGAGAATTGTCTGTGCATACGGGCCTCAGTGACTTACTGACTGGTAAATGAGCAATTAATTTGCTCGGCCAATAATACTAGTAGAGGTAAATTAAATAGAGAAGACCCTCACACGTAATACGTTCGGACAAGTCTTTGCGATAAGAAAGAGGTGTTTCGATGTTTCTTGCTGCACACGAATTATAATCATTATGTAGTTTCATTATTTACTATAAAGTTTGTCCCATCAGCAGTTTCTGACGTCATAACACACAGATTTTGATGATATATCGGTTCTTCTCTAATTGATTTCACTCTACCTAGAAGAAGAAGACTCTTACGTCATTTTAACGGCCTATTTGATGTCAGAGCTATCCTAAACTCACAGTCATTTGTCACAGACGAGTGACGTCAAGATGACGTACAATATGTCGTCAAAATTACAATTTAATTATGACTAAGGCTTGGTTTCTCAGTCCTAGTTTAATTTTAAACTCCTGTTTGTTTCCATAGGAACAATTGTTTTTATAATTGCTGCCATGGGAATAAACAGTACCTAGTAGTTTATTCGGGTACCCGTATGTTTGAGCTACCCGGGTACCAGTATCGTGCTCGGGTAATCTTATGAACTCGGGTACCCGTGTAAAACTGAGGTCCGGATATGACACGAGCAAGTTCGGGTATAAGTTTGGACATTTCAACATAAACGGATTCACAAATTTTATATGAGTGTCCGAATGTTAAAAATAATAAAGTTTTCATCATGGAATAACAGATAGGTATATGTTTTTTCGAGACTCTATGCTGAAAAATTACACGGGTAATAACGAGTACCCGGATAAAGACATGATACCCGGGTAATAATCGCACGGGTAGTATTCGGGTACCCGATGCGATGTACCTGAGTAATAACGGGTACCCGGGTAAAGAAATGATACCCGAGTAATAATTTCACGCGTATTATTCGGGTACCCGATGTACCCGGGTAATAACGGGTACCCGGATAAAAAAAATGATACCCGGGTAACAATTATACGGGTAGTTTTCGGGTACCCGGGTACCCGATGTCTTCCCTAGTACCAGTGTAAAGTTAAACTAGGACTGAGAAACCCCAGCCTTAGGGTTTTCAAATAAAAAAATTTCTCTAGCAGGCCATGGAAAACTGTGAGAAGAAAACGCGTGTCTGCGCTTGTAACAGGGTAGGTAATATAACCTTACTTTTGGAGAAAGAAGACTCTTCAGATATTTCAAATGCTGTATTTATAAAAGATGTGAAAATGTTCATTACGAAAATACGATTTAACCATTAACGATTTCTGATCTAACATGAAAACCATTTCGCAGTACAGTACGACTGAAATTAAATTTTAACAAAACGCTAAAATGTATCTGTCAGTTGACAACGCAAACTTATAAGCTACGACATGACCTTTTCGGTCTTTGTCATTTCATGGGAAACTGCGAGAAGTTGTTTAATTGAAAGCCCGTTACCATAATAAAAATATGTAATACAGGGTTATTCACACAAACCGTTCACTAATGTTTTCAAGGAAGAAGTTTAGATAGAAATTTGAATTTCATAAAATAAAATAAAATTGATTTCCATTCACTTCCGGTTATACCGGAAGTTTCCATCAACTCGCTTAATTTAAACGGAATGCTATATTTTTTGTTACATTTTTGAATTCTGCAAGTAAAAATATGTAAAATTACAATACATTTCCCTATCTCTAAATTGCATCATGTTTGAGATATTTTGAGTTTCCTTAAAAATCAGGATTCTGCAATCTGATTTTCAAAAAATAATATAACAGCTATTATTTAAGGTTCCTAAAAATTCCTTAAGCATAATCTATTAAGCTACAGGGTGTCTAAAATATACCACTCTATCAAAAGATATTCAAACACAGGAAAATACTTTTTTTTCAAATGGAACGACCAATGTTTTGAAACACTATCGTATATGGAATTAAATGCTGCATCGATCTGTATTTTTGTTACTACAAATTTTTAATAAAAGCAAGAAGAAATTGAGAATCAAAAGAAAAATTATTCAAACGTTGATATTTTAAATCTAATTTAAATTCATAAAGAATGATCTAAAATTGTTGAGAGCAGAAAATGTTTATTTACGATCGTTCTGAAAAATCTAAATCTGCGAAAGAAGACTGATAATATACAGACAAAAAACAGTTTATCGCCACATTTATGGTCTTCCTGACTGCTTTGTTACTGTTTCCTTCTTACGTTTGCTTTAAATTGTCAGATTAAACAGATGACCCTAGGGACAAATTAATAGAACCAATTAATCTTAAGTGAAGTACTAAGATACTGTTTAGGGTGTCATCCATCTAGCATACAAAATTTAATCAACTTCAACTTACGTTTATTGTTCCTAAATTTAAATTATTATGAATAATTATTTTACGATATTTTACGATTGTAATTTACTGCAAGTTGTAAGTAAATTTGTAAAAACGTGTTTACTTGTCTTTTTTATTCTTATACTGTACACGTTAAAAAAAGGAAATCACATCTAAACTACCAACTTTATAAAAACAAATATTTATTTTATATTTTTAAATCTATCTATATGTTATTAGGTACGTTATTTATGATAAAATTTGAAAACTTAATTAATACGAGCTTTAAATAACATTCATAACAAGAACGACTTAATAAACAAGAACTAGCATTACGTACAACTATGTTAACTTCATTCTTTTACATATAAATAATACAAAAAAAAAGTTTATAATACATGTGCGAAAATTTATTTCGTGACGATTGCTGGGCTGTACATACACGTGAAGGTTGGTGAGAGAGGTCATCCAAATGGGATGAAAATTTTACTGAGGCACTTCACTGAATGACGATGACATCAAAAGAAATAAAATCGTTGTGGAGTAGTACTTATGAATAGAAAGTTTTCAGTTTGTTGTTCTACTGCTCTTATAGTCTTTGTATAGTAAGTATGCGCCGAATCCATAGGCAAGGGTATTGAATAATCCAAAAACCTGGAAGCATATTTTTAATAAGTTTTCTGGAAACCACGGTAGTTTTTAATTGTAAAAAAAAAAACAATTTCACTTACCCCAGCTGCTAAATTAACACCTCTAAAATATTGGTATGGCGGTGACCAAATTGCGATTTGAACTATAAATGCGATGGTGTACAATACTGTTGCAATCGAAGTGTTGAGGAGTTCCTAAATCAAAACAGAAAGGAATTATAATCAGAAAATTTATTTTCGAGTTGACATTATTAATTATTATTAGTTATTACAAAAGTATTTACTAATTAAAATTAATTCAATAATGGTATATTAATGACATCGTGCAAACATTATTCACATTTTACAGGGTGGTCCCGAAAGAAGGTGCCAAAAAGCAATCAGTTATAGGAGATGATGAGTAAAACTCATATACAAAAAATTTTTCTAATAAAAGTCTTTTCGTTTTTGAGATAAAAATAATTGAAAATGTATTGAAAATTTGCTGTACGCTAATGTTAATCGGGATTGAAAAGGTAATACTGGTTGTATGGCAACAATATTTGCATTTTTTTAGCAACAGTACCTCTAACATCTAAACTCATTAGCATTCAGCAAATTTTCAACAAATTTTCAATTATTTTTATCTCAAAAACGAAAAGAGTTTTATTAGAAAATTTTTTTGTATATGAGTTTTACTCATCATCTGCTATAACTGATTGCCTTTTGGCACCTTCTTTCGGGACCACGCTGTATATTAAACATAAATTAATTAAAGCAGAGAGGTTTTTTTTTAAAATCATTTGGACATTGAATGTATTGCCACATTTTAGAAATAAATTCACATGTGCACGTATGTGTAATTAGGTTGCAGTTTTTGTTAGAGGTGTGTAAATTTTAGGGAAATGTGAAAAGAAGTACTGAATTTCGAAAGAAAAATGGAAAATTTGGAGAACAGCGAATCAAACGTATGGGACTAAACAAGTAATACTATGCATTAATATATCTTTTAGATAAGGGGAGGCTATGAAAAATAAAATCAGAGTCTTAGCACAGTATACTTATCAATCAGTAGGGACAGCTCGTGTCGGCACCTTTGATGTTCATACTACCGTTTTCAGAGCCAATATGGCCGTTACCATGGCCAGCTCCATTAACATTCACTGACGTGTATGTATGGCCGTTTCAATTCGCCTAAAATTCGGTTTCGAGAAAGCATGCCGTGGAGTACTCCCCTCAGCGCTCCCTATTAAAGATACTAGAAAACTGCTGAGAGTAACTTAATGACAACTGCAATTACTTAAAAACTCACAAGAGGCGCTGAGTGGAGTACCGTCAAAATTTTTAAAAGTCGAATTGAAACGGCCATACATACACGTCAGTGAATGTTAATGTAGCTGGCCATGCCGTTACTGGCGGGCTTTCATTTTATTGCTACTAGATGTCACTGGTTGAAAAAATGGCACGGATAGAAATGATTGCAAGCATATCATAGAATGCGATGTTGTTTTACACAACTTCAGACTTTCTACACAACATAAATTCATTATAATCTAACAAAGATGGCTTAAAAGCAATTGATGAATTCACCGGTGCGCCACACGCGGCCGTTTGTGGAAAGTCCGCCAGTTTTCGCACATGCGCACTCAGAAATTGTAGTGCCAGAAACCCCTAGCCGTCCCTACTGATTGATGAATATACTGTGGTCTTAGCTTGATTCGAAACTTTTATTCTGACATTTGCTTCCTGATCCCTGTCAAATTTGTTAGTTGTTTAAATGCTCTTGAACACTATAGTCGTTGGTCAGCAATAAATCCAACGGCATTTGAAATTGGTCGTTATCATGTTTAACAAAGTCTTATGTATTCAACTGGAAGATTTTTTGTACTATCGTCAAATGTATCATGACGTTTCAGTTTTGACATAAGTTAATTTCATTTAAGCTATGAAACTGACATAAGTTAATTTCATTTAAGCTATGACTTAGGTTTTACTTTTCATAGACTCCTCTTATCTAAAAAATATATTAACGCATTGTATATTAATAATTCGAGTTAATAGTACTTACCGTAAGTAACCAATCGATGGGTAAATTCAAAGCTTCCCTAATACCAAGAAAATATATGAAGACCCATATCAGGGTTGCGATGAAACTGGTGGTGGCTACGAAGAGAAACCAGTGCGTTCCTCCCAAAATCGCAGGGGAAGCTAAGGACATGCAGAGAATACCCAATATCTGAAAAAATAATATTCACTGTTAGTTTCCAAATTCAATATTTACAAATAAAATTAAGGATTGTCAACTGCAAATTTCTGAAAATTGAACACGCGATATTACTAATCAATATTGCACAAAAATTGTCCTTTTTAGTTCTGATTGGTGATAAAAAGAAACAGTCTTTCCTTCTAAAAGAATTCGTTACTTAGAACTACGTAAGGTTTATACGTTTGTACAAAAATTTATTGTTTGTAGTACAGTGAATCGTAATATTATGTCATTATGGGTTTCCTTAAATTATCATGTTTATATTAGATAACTAAAGAGTATTGCATACTACACATCATTTATATTTAACTGTAAAATATTTGAATAACGTGACTAAAGGCACAGGATTACATTCATGGAATTTTTAAGTCTGAATTTTGTAGAAACGTGGACAAATATGTAGCTCTTAAGAAAAAAAAGAAAAATGCATACATATTTTTCTTTCTAAATTTGCAACGGTAATTAAACATGTTTACTTCAACATCAAGGTTGAATCGTAATAACAAATAAATGCAAGGCATCAATCCTGTAGTCTTCTGAGCGTAGTTGTATGAGTTGCAAGTAAAATTAATTTTTCTCCTCTCATTGCAGATCGCATGATATACTTCTGCTTGAAAATTATAAGCCTACTTATTCCGGGTATCTTCGTAATTTATTTGAATTAATTTAAGAAAATTTATGCGTCATCCATGATCTTAAGAAGGATCGCATACGAAAGTTGTTTGAGTAACTAACTTACTCGTTTAAAAATAAAAATAAAATGCCACACAATTTCCTAAAAATTGGGTAATGCATAAAAAATTGTAAGCTACAAAACACTATTTTTCAACATAATCTCCTTCGTTTTCTAAACATGTGTGAGACGTCTTTGAACCAACTCACCATCGCTCAAATCCAGTTTGGAATAAAGATTTATCCGAATATTTTTCACCCACTGTTTTACAGTCAATTTTATGTCCTGATCTCTTTTAAACATTTTTTCATTGAGCCAAACAAGTTGAAATCCGACGTGGCTAAATCGGGACTGAAAGCTGGATGGGGCATAACTGACCACCCGCGTTTCTGGATTGTCTCAAGTATAGTAAACGGAGTATGGCGTTTTGCATTGTCATGGTGTAAGGAAATGCTATGCAAATTTGTGTTTGGTCTTTTGTTTCTGGTGCTTTTCCTAAGTTCTTTTAAAGCCAGTATATATATTTATGGTGCTGCCCGGTTTAAGATATTCAACAAGAATAATACCCCGACGGTCACAGAATACAGGTGTCACAAGTTTCTTTGCAGATGTTTGCACTTTAAAGTTTTTTTGGATGAAAAGAGAAATAAAATCAATCAAGATCTGAACGAAGTCGATTAATTCACAAATTAAAGCATATTGCAATATGGCAATACCTATCAAAGGCTACCTTTTGTGAAGTAAAGCATCTGAGGTTACTGGTCGCTGATTGCCCGTGATGCTGGTAATATATTCGAAACATCCTGGTTTAAAGCTTTTGGCTTTCAAATCACGAATGATTCTTTGTATACCGTTGTAATTAATGCTTTTGATCTTCCGTCAGTCTCGTCAATCACAAATGGCAAAGAAATGGGGGAATTATGTAAAAAGCATGAGCAATTAGGTAGTTTCAGAAGAATTGGATTCATGCAATGTGCTTAAGGCCAAATTACACTTAAAATCTAATGCTGTTCCAATTTTTTTTAAACTGAGACCAATACCATTTGCTCTTCAAAATAAAGTCAAGGATGAACTTGATAGATTGCAAATGTCAGGTATACTCAAACCCATAAGTTTTATGGCCGTGCCTGTAGTCGTTACTTCGCTCAATCTCAGTCTCAAGTACTCATGGAGATACCTTAGGTTACTTATAATCACTACTTCGCAATCAAGCAATGTTTCGCCCGTGCTTCGATTGCTCGAGTATGGTAATTTCTTGAGAAATACTTTGGTCAACTTTGCGGTATCTCGGTTTGCTTTATTGTGAATTTTGACATTTCGTTTGGGTTCGTTGAGTTGTCTTTTGCCTGAATTATTGTTATATTGTTGATATTTGTTATCTTATTACTATTAATAATAATAAAAAACTGTTTTTGTTGTCCACAACCATTTAGAAAAATCATAAATTATTAAATAAAAATGGACAAAAGGCGAAGTTCATTTTTCATAGGAAAACTGAACTTGAAACTGAACTCTTCCACTTAACCTAACCTTACCTTTATTGCTATTATTTTGTTGTTGTGGGTTTCTATTATATAGAGTGGTGATAAATTCCCGCAGCAAGTAAATAATTTGTTCATTTTGTTTTTTTTTTTGCAAAATTCTGAAACAAGACATATTTTAGTCAAAAAATTTTCCTCGACCCAGCATTTGCTTTTCCGCTCTGATATCATTAATTTTTTTAAATGACCACTCTAACTTTTTCATGCATATTTTGATGGTCCTTTTATCAGAAAATGATATAAAAAGATTAGTACTTTACACAATAAGTTTTGAAAAGAATTATGTGGGGAGGAGAAAGTTAATTCAAATTACTTTCTCCTTTAATCTTTAATCTTTAAATCTGTATCAAATACAGATCTTAGTGATAACGTACTATTCAAATTATTTCGACCGAATGAGCACTAGATAAAAGGTAATTAAGCCCATCGAAAGCATGATGTGTCTTATTCGTTCTGGTAATACTTTTCATCGAAGGCATATCAAAACCAACCGCTAACAGCTTGTGAGGGGATGAACCTGTAGTAGTCGATTAAGAATCCATTAAATAAGATCTGTGTTGTACTTAGTTATTTTTAAATACATTTTACTTAACTAAATTCATTTTTTTAACTTTTCTTCAGAAGTCTTTGTGCAGCTAGTAAATTGTAATACGAGCCCTTCAGACCCATTTATTATTCATATAAGTATAATATACATATATCGTTTTAGGATTATAAGTAGTTAAGAAGTAAGTCTGCAAAAGTTATCGATGGAAATGTTTTCCTTGTAAGGGGTCGATGCTCTTAACTACTGATGTACTTTTTGATGTAGGTATTTTTTACTGTATGCCGATCGATCGACAAGTTAAAGAACTTTATATAACTATCTCCTTCTAACTGACGTGAAACGGCCTTGCGGCTTTTATCATATCATGTTATCGTATATTTTCTTAACTCAGATCCATACGATCAGCATATGAATTAAAAAAAAAACTTTAGAATTAAGAACTTGAATGATCAATTCTTGAAAAGTACAAAATTTCTTCAATTCGCTTGATTGAGCTATTTAACGCACTCTGCTATTTAATGACATCATAGGACAGATTAAAAAATGATGTTACCCTCAAGAATATAAGTACTGTTTATCTAAAATTCAATACTTATTTTTGTAGAAAGGTCACAACAACAATAGTATATTATTTTACGAGTTTCACAAGAAGGCTTATTGTAACACGAGTGGGGTTGGGGTACGACGAGCGAAGCGTAGCAAGCTCGGAGTGCCCCAACGGAACGAGTGTTACAATGCCTCTTGTGAAACGTGTAAAATATAGTATTTTTTCTACTTTGCGTCACTTATTGAACAAAAAAATGAAAAATATTGTCAAAAATTTGATCTCCTTGGTATATGGGGAATTTTAGTTGTAATGCGTGGCAACACTGAAAACCTTTCGTTTTAATCAAAAGTCACTTTAACAAGTTATTAATTTTTCTTATCCAGCTTCATTGTGAGTATTCTGTTAAGTAACAAATAAATAATGAGTTATTTTGTAGAATCTAATAAATATTTTCAATTAAAAATTGACTAAAATTTCCCCAAAAACAGTTTCACAATGAGCTTCATTGTGAAACTGTTTTTGGTGTCACAATGAGTTCATTGTGAACGCAAAGTAGAAAAAATATGTTAACGAACTGGGACTACTGAACTTATAACCTTTTCTAACGATTACGATTGAGTAACAAAAAGACATGTATCGTCGCCGGCACTAAAAACGAAACGAGAAACTATAAACGCGTTCGAAAATAACCTTATTTACTACTTACTTACGTCTACGGCCTTGGTAAAGTGTTTCGTTTTTTGTAGAAAAAAAAATGAAAACCAAGATAAAATAAATTCATTTTTTCTTTATTTTTAGTTTCCAAAAAGCTGCCATCGAAACTGCCAAACAATTCAAAAGATGTCCAGACGAACGATAAACTACCATGCGACTTTTTGAAAATAGGCGAGAGTTGGCTTTGGAATCTCCAAATGAACAGATCATCTTTTACTGTATGACGATCGTCTAGATCTGAGTTAAGAAAATATACGACGAAATAACATGACATGACAAAAGCCGCAAAGCTGTTTCACGAAAGTTAGAAGGAGGTGGCTATATAAAAGTTCTTTGACTTATCGATCTATAGGCATATATTGAAAAAATGAACTCTCTCTTAGGCGGATACTGACCGTGACCAGCAAATTGTCCGCTCATTAGAGGTGTCCGCCTAGTAGAGATGCAAATACATGTACATTACATAAATGGGGGATTAAAATCTGTCCGGCTAAGAGAGGTGACCGCTTAAGAGAGCTGTCCGTTATGGGGATTTTACTGTATACATACATAATATGTTTGTCTTAAACAAATTTACTTACTACATATCGTTAGCGACAATTAATATCCAGATTTGTCAATGAACAAACGTCAAAAGATTTTTAAAATTGTGACCAGAATGCTTTCTAATGAACAAATATTTAAATTTAGTTTAAATTTAAAAAGAAGGATGCAATTATGTTTTGCAAGCGAAGGACAATATTTTGTACAAGATTTGGTTCAATTTCTTGAACAATTAAAATTTTTTAGTACATAAATTATATCAAAAAATAAACTGAATTAATAACTATTTGAAAAAATAGAACGTGTTCTATCTCCAAATCATATCTGCAACCCAGAAATTTCTTGTTCCAAATATTTAAGGCTGTTTTAGACTACTCCTATTTCTTGTACAAGATTTGGTTCAATTTCTACAATAAAAATCGAAAACAAGAAATTTTTGGGCTGCAGATACGATTTGGAGATAGAATATGTTCTATTTTTTCAGATAGTTTTTAATTCAATTTAAATTTTGATGCTATTTACTGTACCAATTGAATTGTTTAAGAAATTGAACCAAATCTTGTATAAGAAATAGGCTAATCTAAAGCGGCCTAAGACATAAGTTTGCATACATGGCACATTCTGGCCCGTTTTCAATAAATCACTTGATATAAAACGCATTCAAAAATTTTTTTTTTAATAATAAGACCATGGCTTTGCCACAGATTTTCAAGATATTTAAATTCACCATCTTTAGAATATATCAAAAAAAGCGTTGCGACATAAAATTACCCAATTACATAATACTAAGTGACGTAAATAATAAGGTCACTAGTTTTTGACTTTTAAATTATTTCTAATTACTCTTCGACTTTCGCCACGACGCTCGTAAAAATGTCTTCCTCTTTGATAAAACTTATTTACTGACTAATTAATAGACACCGACTAAAACTGTGTTGTGTTTGATAAAATAGAACAAGAAATCGAATGAATATACTTAAGTGAGATACAACTTGTTTTCATTGATTATAATAATAAAAATTAGAATAAATATATTGAATCATTTGTCTATAAATAGATCGCGTCCATTTATTAAACAAACATTAATGTGAAGCAATTAGGAGCAAAAACTTACAAAATAAATTTTGTGTTTTAGGCAATTAGGTAGGTACTCAGAGAAAAATTATATAATATAAACATAAACTGCAGAATTTTAATAAATTTCAGCAATAACTACAATTATTTCCTTTATTATTTATTGTAGAATGTTAAATGATTTCGCT
Source organism: Dorcus hopei (assembly GCA_033060865.1). Classification (NCBI taxonomy): domain Eukaryota; kingdom Metazoa; phylum Arthropoda; class Insecta; order Coleoptera; family Lucanidae; genus Dorcus; species Dorcus hopei. Next base: position 37,447,506 of record CM065424.1, read on the forward strand.
AACAAGAAAAATGAAAATAATGTTAATTAATCAATAATAGTATATTATACACCTAGGTAGAGAAGTCTAGTGTTATAACCCGAGGGTATGATTACATCCCGAGGCCCTTAGAGCCGAGGGATGTAAAGGACCGAGGGTTATAAGACTTCTCTACCGTGGTGGTATACTATTTTTTCCACTACTAGTGCAAATGATAATTTTAATTTGAACAAATATTTATTTCAAATTACGAAAGATTTACAGTTTTCTGTATTACCGATATGACAGTTGATTTAAATTTTTTAATTTGTCACAAACATTACGTCAATCTTTTTGCTAAGGTCAAATCGTTAATTAAATAAAGTAAGTACGGTAAACGATGTTTCGTAATTAATAAACCTAAACCGTGCTTTAAATTTTAGTTCATAAAATATCATTTCTTCTAAACGGTTACAGGATTATCAAAAAACTTGAATATTCAAGTTTCAAATCAGTTTAATTTATTCAAACGACAATTTTAATGCATAAAATATCATTAAATATAATCTCTTGGTTATATTAAATTACCCTATAAAGCTTCTCTCTTCAAAACTGTTACAGAATTATCAAAAAACTTGAATATGTTCATTATTTACCGTGGTAAATAATAAAAAAATTATTTACCTCAGGTCGAGAAATTGTTTTTCACAGCAACCTAACACATGTCAAAATGACAGGCTATAGTACTAGTAGTGGAAAAAATTAGTTTACACGTTGTTTGCGTAGCGAAAGCTGCGCAGTAAAATAAACATTCTATTGATTACTTTAATTTAATTTTTTCCACAAAGTAACGACCTTGGCTTTTTTATTCTTATGTATATTCACAGAAGAAACATTAATATGTGGTCCAGCAAAAAAACGATATTCGTTGATTACTGCTGATTCCAAAAAGGTCAAGTCCGATGTGTTAGGTATGTATGTGTGTACAAAACGGACGTTCGCTTTGAGAAAGTTTAATTCTAAATAAAGTAAATGTTACCAGACTTTGTAAGGAAGGGATCGTTAAATATCGTCCCGAACACAGTCTGAAAGCTTTCACAAATAATTTATTCGCGTAAAGTATGAAGGAAAAAGTTTTTGTTAAGAATGAAATTTGCAGTTTTACAGTACAAAGTAATATGTAAGACGAAACGTCTTGAATTTCTTCAAGAAAAGACAGGAAGGCAGAGGCATATGGTTTAGCATCGAAATACATGTGTGTACTGTTGACATACATAAGTATGTATAAATGGAGAATCAAAACTGCCGGTAGATTTACTTTTATGATATAACAGAAAAAGATATGTTTATTTTCTTTAAATATAAATCTTAATTTCAATTAAAATTCGCTGTATTATGTAAATATTCTTAATTTTTATGTCATACGAATGAATTTATTTATATTCACACAGACAAAATCTCATATCTCAAGAAGTATGTCGAAAGAGACTTAAACGCCCGTATTTTAATTTTAATATTTCTGCAGCAGAGTATATTAAATATACAACAAATTTTGTCACTTTCACACTAAGGCCAATTTTAAGTGTGTTACGTACTATTTTCAAAAAGCTTAGAAACTATCACGAAAACTTGAGTGACAAAGTTCAAATAATTAATCCGCATACAACTAACAGCCGCCAACAGTCTTTGTTGAAGCTAACGATCTAAACATAAAACTGTTTTTTTTTTTTGTTTCAAAAGTAACTATAAATTCAGCAATTTTATTTATTTATTTATCAAAATCTCGATGACTATTTAAATCAAAAGACGCCTCACCTTTGAAATAATAGTCAGAAAAACCTTGAGAGCCTACAGTTCTAATAAATTTAGTGTCATCTCTACAATGAAGACAATCTTTTTTCGTTTACATTATCCCCAACCAGGGATGCAAGACGTGATGTAAATTCAGTTCCTTTTGCGCTTTGAATGTAGCTGGAATAGTGGAACGGTTTCGGTTACGTTTTGCATCCATGTCCCCAATAGAAACATCGATATTTTTGATCTTACATTTTCTTATAGCGTTTTCGATTGACCACACTAGTGCACACTCATAGTCTCTTCATCTCGTGTTATTACATGAGGTTAAAAGAAGATGCAAATACACTGAGTGCAACTGGTGCAGGTGAATCGAAAACGCTATTAGTTTGAGAGTGTTTCTTGTTTCTCGAAACATTTCAATCGCAGAGTATCAACAGACTCTTCTTCTTTAACCATTGCAAAACTTGATTCCTATCCATCCAAGTGGGGGACGATCAAGTGGTAGAAGATCCTAATATAACATTTCACTTATGAGCCTCAATTTTAGTGATCTGTAATACCTTTACGATAGGAAATAATTCTTTGGACAAAGGTCTTCTAATTTTTTTTCCAAGAAGTAAAAGTCATGAGCCATGTTCTTTTTTAGTCAGTGCAAAGAGAGATGCGTCCAAGGGCTGAGTAAAACGAAATGTTATTGAGTGACAGGAATATGAATTTTATACATTATTAAGAGTATTATGCCTTTCATATCCTTTAATTACGGAATAAAATATATATTACGGCTGGTCAGTAGTGTTGTTAAAGACACATTTACAATAGTATGTAGATAGAGATATGTTGCAAGTCGGTTTTGATTGTAATGGATTCCTCGAGCATCCTCTGTACAGCTTTTTCGGCCCTATTTGGGGCCTCGTCAGCAGAAGCATAGCTCGCGTACTCTACTGCAATCAAGCTGACCTGTCCTAGTTATTCGCAATTACGACACATTAGTAATGAATAGTTTACGTCAAAAATCGAATACCGAAGAGGTACGCATTTCAAATCAACACAATTTTTCACTTCAAATAAAATTTCTAAAAAAAATAATAATAATCAAGTTCATGATCGACATCTATGTCAAAGTATAACATCAAATTAGGATGGTCAACGTAAATTATAAAATTACCAACAGAAATGATACAGTGTTTCCGAATCCTATCAGACAAGTTAAATGTCACACCAATCTAAGGACCCTAGTTATGGCTAAGGGGGCATCCTCGTAAATATGAAACGTTGATAATTCAGCAAATCGGAAGTTACTTTTACGCCAGGGTCTACTGCTTTTATAAAACTTTAAAATTTATATAATAGATTCTTTTAATGGCCACAAAATTCGCACAATCGCTCAATAACGTTTCACTATCGGTTAGTGATGGGTGATATCGCAATATAATTATCACTGTGAAATCGCAGATTTGGTATCAGATATTTTAAACTGTAACATGATCACAGTTTCGCTTTATCAAAAGTAACAGTTGTTCCGAAATCACAGTTTGTACTTGGAACGAGTATTGCATACGCGGTATAGTTATCAGGTTACGTTCACAAAGTCGACTTTCCTTTAACGCCACAAGAATTGTACGCACAAAAAGCGACTTGTGCCTTAATGGCAATAATTACAGCACAGCGGTTCTTACACCGCTTGTAACACGTACCAAAGCCAGCGGCGTCGAGGCAAATTCCCAGAGCATTTTCTGTGCGGTTCACGACATTTACGATAAAATAATAACTACTAAATTTTTTAATGGTTTTATAATTACCCTAACACAAGTTCAGTTTAATCGTATCGACTAATTGAACACGTATTCTCAATGCAATTCGTACCGATCGAAATCGAATCGTGCCAAGCGAGCCTCCCTTACGGACGTCACTGCGACCACTACCACTACCTTTTCATCCTAGCTTTAGTCATACTTATAACATAACATTTGTGAATTTAATGAGGCTCTCCATTTACAATTTTAATCGTACGCAATTAATCGGAACTTCCAAGGTTATGAGTTCGTGCATAGAATTGCGATCATTTTTGATTTGGCTAAGACTATGCCAGAATTGAATTTAGTATCTTGATGCATTATAATCAAATTTGACTGAAAATAAAGCAACATTAAAAAACAGAAATTAATTGAATTAAATTTATTATGATGCTTTTTCTGATTAAACAGTAAACTTTATTAGCGTATGCATAACTCGTAAATGCAAGAAACTGCATAATTAAACGTTCGATAGGAAATAGCTGTAACGCAAGACGCAACGTATGCATTGATAGGTGTACTAGTTACAGTACGATATTTCCCTTCATTACCAACAATGGCAACTTCCGAGTACTGTCTGGCGTAACGGCGAACATTGCAGTACCTCACCTGCTGCATTACTATGACAGGGTCAATTACCTCTAACACAGTTTTTCTACCTGGCCACCTATTTTCATTCATTTCACTTATGGCTTATGGCATACTAACTAATATCTAATATTTTTAAGAGTCAAATCTTGTAAAGCGTTAAAGCTATACAAGGTGTTTCATAACAGGTGAAAAAGAAAATGAAATCTCATGTACAGAATCTTAAATCGTTAAAATGAAAGAATAAAAATTTTCAACTTTTGCTCAGTTTCGGAGTTATCCGAGTGTGAAAATAAAAAACTGAAATAATTTGTTTACAACATAAACAAAGCAATTGATAAAATCTGTTCGGATGTAGAAAAAATATTGAATACAACACGTGTGTAAACGTATTTTTTTATCTCGGCTGCCGCCTCGAGTGCCAAAAATTTTCGCACTCGATTAAAAAGATCTACTTTACATACCAGTTGCATAAATAACTATCTCTGGATATCTAACTTTAAGTTCAGGTAACTCCGAAATTAAGCAATATTTGAATTTTTCTTTCATTTTAACTTAAAATGAGATTATGTACATGAGATTTCTTTTTTTTTCACCTGTTATGAAACACCTACGTGTATTTAAATCGGTGTCTAATTTCAATTGAGTTGGGTGTAAGCGCTACAGACCTGAACCACTTGTGTCGATTCGATCATGATGCGCTTCCTCATTTTTTTTGTTTGCACAACGCAATTATCGTAGAGTATATTTTAGTCAAGGAGCATTGTTCTTGTTCTACTATAAAAATGTCATTGTTTTCTAACAACAGAACAATAAATAATCGCATCTTTCCCATTTTATTGTAAAAAAAATACTTCAATTTTATTGTGTTCGTAAATAAGTTGGTTGCCTTTACCGTTGCCTAATAGGAACTCAAAAAATTTTCATTTTATGTAGACTTGCCACTGAGATATTTTATATGTATTTTGCTTATTTAGTTGACTTGAATATATTGTAAACTAAACATAGAAAAATCTCCTCGTTTGGGCAACTAGAAAAGAACCCTTACAGGATTTTTAACAACGGTAGATTTTAGAGTTTTTTGGGGCCACTTAAATGCATAATAATAATAATCATTGAAAAATATTTCTCCTGAAAAGCACCTTGCATTATCATAAACGTAACAAAAAATTATGCAAAAGTATTACTTTTAAAAATAATTTGTTTCTTTTTTTAAATTCAAGAAAACAAATTAATGCAAGTTAAATATTGATTCACACACTAAAGTAACGAGTGTTTTTTTAAATCCGACGTCAAAGTAGGCCTTGAAGAGGCATTTGTGAATGTTTCACAGCTATGAATGAATTGTTTCACAGCTAACTTGACGTCGGATTTAAAAAACCACTCGTTATAGTTAACGTTGTTAGAAGTTGAATATATTTTAGTGATTATAAAGGGTAATTTTTAAATTTTTTATCAACTCTTGCCATGAAATTTGACCATGACGTCCAAAGTTCATATCAGGAGTTGATAAAAAAATTTTAAAAAATCACTCGGTATAAAAGACAAATAGGCAAACATTGGGAAAAAGTAACGCGTGATTTTTAAAAATTTTTATCAACTCTTGCCATGGAATTTGGACGGCATCTCGTACCTTTACTGTAAAACAGTAAAAAGGAGTGCAATGACGGACTTTTCACTTAAGCTAAGACATGCCATCCAGATCTCATGGCAAGAGTTGATAAAAAATTTAAAAAATCACTGGGTATAATAACCTGTTTCAGGCTAACTGGATATGATTTAAATGTCAATTGAGTGCAGTTTACAGTTATAGGCTGAGAGATGTAAGAAGTCCACGATCGGATTAAGTACTCGTCCCGGGAGGCGGAACCTCTGATTTACATGTTTACTTATTTGTAAGATAAAGATACCAGGTAAACGAATTCTCCGAATTCCTAGGAATAGTGTCAGGAGACTTAATACGATCGTGGACTTCTTATATCTCTCAGCCTATATTAGTCGCGTTCCTTTTACACCGATTCTAAGATAATCTTATCTCACTTCCCCTTCCTCACTTAATTTACACATTCCTTGTGCTTGAAGTGAGGTAAGCAGAAGAAAGGAAGTTGCTTCCCCTCTTTTGAAGGAACCGCAAACCCTTCCTCAATAATGAGACTTGGTCCCTCAGTAGTGGGGGAAACTAATAATAATTTTTGTTACACAAAATACTTGCGCTAAAAAGTTTCTTCTGGAAGCAGATGCCAAAAATTATTTTATTTAGTTAAATAAAAAGCGTTTCACGCTTCCTTAAATCACTTATAATGTATTATTTACAAATTTTGACTTTGAAACCTCACTTCATTTGTAAAAGGAACGCAATTATTATCAGACCTCGGACATTTTGGAGCGCTGCCATGGCTACAAAATTAATGGGCACTTTTCATTAGTCCTTGCATTGATTTTTAGAGCATGTTCTAGTACACAAATGATTATAGTTGATTTCTGTTCACGGTTAAATTTAAAAGCAGATAAATAACACGTGTCCAACAATGGGCTCATTTGACATTTTTTTTTTATATCAAATTTGGAAACTTTATCATGTGTTTAACTAATATTTCCTAGAAAAAAAATTTTTTGTTCGTGTTTTAGACCATTAAAAAATTAATGAAAATAACCTATCCGTAAACGCTAGCCGTCCATGTTGTGACGTCATAGCATCCGTCCAGGGGTGCGTTCGTAAACTATACCTTCGAGTGCATTTTGGACCTGTAATCGCATCTTTCTCATTCACTATTTTAACATATTTTGCATCTCGCTCATTTGGTCAAAAGTCTTATGTTTACGTTCTTTACACTACAAGTATTTCCATGACAACCAACGAACTTCTCACACCCTACTTAAAATGGGATAAAGTGAAATAAATAGTACGTTGTTTTACTTCGCAATAATGGCAAGTAAAAAATCTAATTATAAATACTGTATCGTTCCGGAATGTAAGAATACAACTGTGTCCGCTCCTGACAAAATATTCTTGCCTGCCAGATCTTTAATAAATATATACATAATGTTTAGAATAAAATATAAATTGAACAGGGTACTTGTGCCTCTGTAGTTTAACTCCTCTCATTTCTACGCTAATGCAATCTTTATTTGTGTTAAAATAATCAATTTCCATTATAATGTCGACCTGCGGAAGATTATACTTGAATACGCTTTTACATAATTCTATTCTAAGGAGCACATTATGTATTAATTGTGCACTTTTAAGCATAAGCTAAATATGGAATTATGACAATTGCTAATGATTGTAATGATAACACCTTTTAGAAACTAAATAGTTTCCTGAACTGTATGTATCTGTGGCCTGCCACCGGCCGCCGGCTTGCGAAAATTGCTAGACGGATGCTAAGACGTCACACGAAGATGGCGCGTAAGGTGTCGCGTTTCAAACGCAATGACTTTTTAAAAATTAATTGTTACTCACGCATATTTTTTTATTGAATTTAAACGTATAATTTATGATTACTAAACAATAAAGAATATATTGTTAATAAAAATTAGTGAAAAAAAGATATTAAAAAACGACCCTATTGAGGAGGTGGACAAAAACGTATAACCTGCAATCGCTTAAAGATAAATTTTGTTTTTGGTAAATAATGTCTTTGGGGATGACGATGTAGGCTCCAAAATTTAAGAGAATGTTCAAATGCCATACTGCTTTTTTTTAAGAAAAATGTTTTTATTTATCGGTTTTTGCATGAAAATCAGTTGAAATGTATCATATTTCATATTTTGTTTTCATATTTCAGATTGTTTTCGTTATTTCAATACAATATTATAATAGTTATTTACGAACCGAGTGCGGGAATACATTTTTCCCGCGTGAGCGCAGTTTCATATGCGCGAACGCGGGATAATGATTTCCGCAAGAGTTTCGTATTATATTTTTTGAAACGAATATAAAAATTTAATTGGAAATACTTTCATATAATTTGATGTCATGGCAGACCAAAAATGTAAAATGAAGCAAGCCATGCTTCAGTATTGAATAGATGATGCTGTCATATTTATTGGAATTTTTTGACGATTTCTCCCTTTTCTGGGCCTGTTAATGAAACATTTGAAAACATTATTATCCTTATTTCTAATAAAATTTTTAAATAAACACAGTAAAGTTTTTCTTGTATGTGTCCAAGAATGTTTGCAACAAATGGAAATCTTTTTTATTACTGATTTCTCAAAAAATTTTATTCTTTATAAAAGTTTGTGCTTTATCAAAGACTTCTTCTCAGAAAATTGTATTAATTATGTTGTTGAGGATTGTATCTTGAAACTGAATTAATAGCACTTGTAATTCTTTATTATTTTATATAACATGTGACACTGACTTTCTTTGTAAAAAGATTGCGCACAATCTTTTTTTAATATTGAAAATAATCTAAGCCTTAACATATTCCCCCCTGTTGGGAAGAGACTTTCCAACGATATAAATAAATACATTAAATAAGTGAATAACGCTATACTTAAATAAGGTACGTATTAATTATTTGTGTCCTTTGTAGGCACTGGTAAGACACAAAGTTTGTTTACTGCTCTCTTGATAACACCATGTTGAATTTTCAGGATAGCGACTCTTGGAACTTTGTCCTTGCCGTAGTGGAGATTGACTACACGTTCCATCAACCAGCGTTGCGGAGGTAAGTTATCTTCACGTATGAGAACGAGATTACCAACATCGATCGTTTTAATTGATTTTTTCCACTTTGTCTTATGTTGCAGTTCACTAATGTATTCTCGGTTCCATCGAGACCAGAAGTGTTGATGGAGCCGTTGAATAAGTTCAAAACGGCTCAAAGAGTTTAATTTTGCTTCTTGCAAATTAATGTCTGGTAGTGCACATAAAGATCTGCCTATTAAGAAGTGAGCTGGGGTTAACGGGTTGAGATCATTAGGATCGGAGCTTAAAGGATACAAAGGACGCGAATTTAATGTCGCCTCTATTTGGGTAAGTATGGTCAACATTTCCTCGTAAGTCAAAATTGTATTTCCAATAACCTTTTTCAAGCATGTTTTTACACTCTTGACTCCGGCCTCCCAAAGACCTCCCATGTGTGGTGCATATGCTGGAATTAATTTCCATTCGATATGTTCATTTGCCAGAATGTTAGCTACATCTGTGTTGACATCAGATAGAAAACCTTTTAATGTCTGTAACTCGTTTCGCGTTCCAATAAAATTCGTACCATTGTCTGAATAGATGGTATTTGGTTTTCCACGACGCGATGTAAATCGTCTAAGTGCTGCTATGAAAGTTTCTGTTCGCAAGTCATATACTACTTCTAGGTGTAGAGCTCGAGTTGTAAAGCAGACGAATAGACACATGTATGCCTTTGTTATTTTACACCCTCTTCCTTGTCTATCCTTTACTTGGAATGGTCCAGCGTAATCTACGCCGCAAATTTGAAACGGATAGTTAATGGTGACTCTATCCTTGGGTAGATTTCCCATCACAGGTTGTAGATTTGATGCATTAAATCGATTACATCTTACACATTCATGGACAGTTTTTCGTGCCAAATTTCTTCCACTTAAAGGCCAGTATATTTGACGTACAGTTGATAAAAGTAATTGAGGACCAATGTGTAAAATTTTATGAACATCTTGAAATATTAATTTTGTCAAAATATTTTTTGAAGATAGTATTAAAGGATGTTTTGCTTCTGCAGGTAAATCTGAGAGATCTAATCTGCCTCCAACACGTAGAAATCCATCATCATCGAGATACGGTGCCATAGTTAGTAGTCTATGTTTCTTAGGTAATTCTCGTTGATTTTTCAATAATTTGATTGCATCTCCGAAGTCTTCATTTTGTGCTCCTTTTATCAACAATTGCATAGCTTCTTTTAACTCGATAACACTTAACGTCCCACGCTGTCTTTGTGGTTCTTGATGTTTTGTATTATGAACAAATCTCAAAATATAAGCTACTACTCGCTTAAGTTTTTGTAACGTAGAAAATCTGTTGATTAAACTTGAAAACGAATCTTCAGAAGTAAATAAAACAGTTATTCTTTTCTTCCTTTCAGGTAAGTCAATAAAGTTATCAGGTTTGAATTTTGTAAATGTATAATTCATGTCATGTAGCCATGACGGTCCTTTCCACCATTGATCAGAATTTATCAGATGTCTTAGCGATAATCCTCGAGACAAGATGTCTGCTGGGTTTGTCTTTGTGTTTACGTAACGCCAGTCATCTTTATTAGTCATGGATTGAATAATAGCAACTCTGTGTGCAATGAACGGTTGCAGAGTGTCAGGTTGTGTATGTATCCAATGCAGTACTACTTGAGAATCACACCAATAGTATTGTTTGCATTTAATGGTGAAAGAATCGTGTACTTTCTTCATTAATTTTGCTAAGACTAGGGCTCCACAAAGTTCCAATCGCGGAGTAGTTAATCTCTTGAGTGGTGCAACTCGAGATTTTGCACAGATTAAATGTATTATAATTCTTCCATTGCTTGTCGTTGTTCGCAAATAAACACATGCTCCAAATGCTTCATTTGATGCATCAGAGAATCCATGTATCTCCGTTGAAACGTTGTCAGTACAAGTAATGTGCCTTGGTATTTTTAGAGTTGGTAACAGTGAAAGTTGGTTATTGAAATTCAAAAATTCTTCCTTCAAATCTTCAGGTAATGGTTCGTCCCATGTTGCCTTAGAGATCCATATCTTTTGATATGATAAATGGTCCGAGTAAACCTAATGGGTCATATAATTTTGATACAATTGATAGAATCATTCGCTTCGTGACTAGTGTTTCACTTGGAAGAAATGGAATGTCATAACTGTATGTTAATGTGTCCGTATGGCTTGAATGAAAAACGCCTAGAGTTTTGTTGATTTCACTTTTAAATATTGCAACACCCTTTTCGTGGTTTGTTTGATCACTAATTGCATTGACAATCTTCAAACTGTTTGAAGTCCATTTATGTAATGGAAATTGTGCCTTTGCTAAAATGTTCTTTACTTCAAGACACAATTTTATTACATCTTTTTCGTCTTCTCCTCCTGTTAGCATGTCGTCCACATAAAAGTCATGTTTAATAATGTTTGCTGCAAGTGGCTGCAAAGTTTCATTTTCAATGCCTAGTTGGTATAATGAACGTATTGCTAAATATGGAGCGGATGTTGTTCCATACGTTACAGTGTTTAACTCATATGCTTGCATTGGCTTTGAAGGGGTTTTTCTCCACAAAATTCTCTGGTAGCGTCTATCTTCAGGATGCACCAATATTTGTCGATACATCTGTTTGATGTCAGCTGATACCACGTAGGCATGCTGTCTAAAACGTAATATAATCGATAGTATGTCGTCTTGTATGGTGGGCCCATTCAATTGAGTTTGGTTCAACGAAACTCCTGTGTTTGATGTTATTGAACCATCGAAAACAACACGCAGTTTCGTTGTTACATTGTTTTCTTTCAGCACTCCGTGGTGTGGTAAGAAATACTCAGGTGATTGTATTTCTTCAATCTTCGTCATGTGACCTAAATTTTCATATTCGTTCATGAAGTCACAGTATAAGTGATGGAAGTGTGGGTCTGTTGTGAACCTTCTTTCGATTCCACAAAGTCGTTTTTCAGCTACTTGATATGTGTCACCCAAATTGGAAATTGACTCATTGAACGGAATTCTTACCACGAATCTACCATTGTCCTCTCTGGTGTGAGTTCTTGTGAAATGTGTTTCACAATAATCGTTGTTTTCAGTGGGGCTGTCACATAGAATTTCTTCTGTTTCCCAAAATTTCTTCAATTGATTATAAATTTCGTTTGTGATTGCTAATCCGCAGCGTGTAACTGAATTGGTTTTCCATAATTGTCCTGTTACTATCCACCCTAGTTTTGTCGATTGTAGTGTTGGGTATCGTTTTCCTAATATGATTCTTTTTTCGTTTAATATATTCCAGAATAATCCTGCACCGATTAAGAGATCGACTGTACTTGCAACATTGAACTCTGGATCTGCCAAATATATATCATTAGGAATGTTAAACGACGGTATTTCAAAAGAATAAGTTGGAATTGAATCGCAAATTGAATTTATAATTAGGCAAGAAAGACTTGTCTGGTAAGTACTGTCTTGAGATATCAAGTTAATTGTGCAATTGTGATTCACGTTTGAGAATTTTGTACCAATTCCCATTACAGAAATATTGGTTTCCTTTGCCTTGATTCGTAATCTGTCGTATAATTGAGTGGTAATAAAATTGGATTGTGATCCGCTGTCTAATAGAGCGCGGCATAGAATGGATGTACCATCAGCTGCCTTGACTTTGACTAGAGCAGTTGAAAGTAAAACTGTATTATTGATTTCGTTTGAATACAGAGATACTTGATTTTCAGACTTTTCTTCCATGTGTAACAGTGTATTATGTTTCAGGTTACACTTCTTGCAGGAACCGTGTTGACACTTGCTTATGTTATGACCGGTACGTAAACAATTTTCACATAATTTCAGTTTTTCAACTTGTTTTTTCTTTTCACATATTTCCAGTTTTAAGAAGTCGGAGCATTTGTAAATTGTGTGTGATTTTTGGCAAAAATTGCATTTTAAATCATGTGACGTCACTACAAATCCCGATTGTCTTAGTTTTGGTTTTGTATTTGCATTTGCATTTGCATTTTTATTACCTTCAATTTTTTCCAATAAATCGGCTTTTCTGTTTAAATATTGTTTTAATTCTTGGTATTTAAGTGTGCTGTTTTGATTGACCTCTGATTCCCAATCACGTAGCGTACGATAATCTAGCTTTTTTGTGACCGCATGAATGATGAGGGTGTCCCAATATTCGACAGGTTCTCCCATAATCTGCAGTGATCGCAAATGTTTGTCAATTGTGTCGATCAGTGATCTAATTTGTGTGGCAGATTCCTTTACCACTGCCGTTGCGTCGAAAATTGCATTCACATGGTTGTGTACTAGCAAGCGTTTGTTGTTGAAACGTTCGAGTAGAGAAGTCCATGCAATGTCATAATTTGCAGCAGAAAATTCTAATGAATGAATCAGTTGCGCCGCGGTACCTGATAGTGAGGCCCTTAGGTAGTGAAATTTTTGTATGTTTCCTAATGATTCATTATTATGAACCAACGACTCAAAAGAATCTTTGAATTCAAGCCAGCTTTCCAAATTGCCATTGAATTTAGGTAACTGAATAGTCGGTAGTTTTACTGATTTTAAAAATTGTGCCGCCTTTTCCGAAACTTGAGAAATTGCGTCTTCATTGTCTGACACTTGTGTATCGCAAGTTATTGCTAATTGGTTTGCAAGTGAAATTGTATCGAAATAAATTGATTCGAAAGCATCTGCTTCGGCATTGTGATCATCGATTTTGTCATCATCACACTGTTCTAAAATTTGTATGTTTATTGAATTGAACTCATCGGCAAGATTAATCGCTCTTGGAAGTCTTAATTTTAATTGATTTATGTAATTTTCTTTGTTCTCAATAGTATTATTGGCACTATTGACGAACGTTGTGAACGTTGTTAGTTTGCGTTTTATGTCGCCACGTTTTCGCATTAGCGTCTTTAGCTCGCTCATCGTCTTTTTTCCGTTAGATAAAGGTTGTGTGTAATTGTAAGGCGTAAGGCAAGTTTGAATTGTACTTGCACAATCGTACCTTCACGTTGATGGCTGGTTACAACTTAACTGGTCCGAGGTCTTCACGTTGTTGCAGGCTTCGGTTGTCCAGATACATATGTTGCAATTTAGCTTTTCGTACAATCCGGCTCGAAGGACCAACAATGTTGAGGATTGTATCTTGAAATTGAATTAATAGCACTTGTAATTCTTTATTATTTTATATAACATGTGACACTGACTTTCTTTGTAAAAAGAGTGCGCACACTCTGATCTTTTTTTAATATTGAAAATAATCTGAGCCTTAACCTATGTAATTTGTTAGAAATGCAATTAAAAACCCTGCCGTTGACCCTGCCGATTGGATTCCCGATAACGACGTAAGCGTCGCACAGTTCTAGGATCACTGTGTTTTTGTTTGGTTGTTTTATAAAAAGAACAATATATCAAGTTTTTCTAATATGACATAATTAATATTCATAATTTTGATAGTTACATCAATATATTGTGGTTATCCGTTCAGATCCGTTCAAGCATTATTATTTTTTATCGTCGTACACTACACTGTGATATGATGTCCTTCTTTCTTAATACATAAATTTGTCCGTCTGATAGCGTTCTCCAGAATATTTGGATTCGAATATGTTATAACATTCCTAATTTTAAATAAAGTAGTAAAAAGGATGTGTCTTAGGTTACTAAAAAAGCCAAAAATTTTTGGTAGCGATATTGTATTAGGACATATGTTTCGGCCTCAGTAGACGGCCATCTTCAGCAAAGACTACAATAGAGGGTGGCGAGTAAGAAACAATTTAAGTTAAATGTAAAATTACAGACCGTAATCCACACTAATAAACAACAAAGTTGCATAGTCAAAACACGAATACAAACATGTTAAAAACTTTTTAAAATTGTAAACGGGGACACCACAAAAGAGAGTCCCGAAAGGGAAGAAAAGTGAATTCACGTCTGGAAACGTGCAAAGTGAAAGATGGCGGACTAAACTTAAAAAATTCTACAATCTAGAATACGGCGGTAAATTTTGTATGAAACATATAAACAAAATAAAAGCCTAAAAATTCTGCCAGTTGATGTACTTGAAGAACTCCTCCTGAGGTCCATTCAACTGATCGTTTAGAATATTAAAGTTATTGTTGTTTTTATGTAAAAATATTTCTAGGTTTTCAGCTATATTAAGAAGGTTTCCTTTTTTAAAATTGTGAAGAAATTTGACATTATTGTTAGGATCAAAATCATGTGAAGAAAAAATTAAATGGTTAGCAAAATTAGAATCTCATTTCTCGAATTTAAAGGATCTGATATGTTCTTTGATGCGAGTTCTTATGCTTCTACCTGTTTGACCTATGTAAATGGAGTTACAGGAGTTGCAAGAGATAGAATAAACACCACCAAAAGGAAACCTTCTTAATATAGCTGAAAACCTCGAAATATTTTTACATAAAAACAACAATAACTTTAATATTCTAAACGATCAGTTGAATGGATCTCAGGAGGAGTTCTTCAAGTACATCAACTGGCAGAATTTTTTGGTTTTATTTTGTTTATATGTTTCATACAAAATTTACCGCCATATTCTAGATTGTACAATTTTTTAAGTTTAGTCCGCCATCTTTCACTTTGCACGTTTCCAGACGTGAATTCACTTTTCTTCCCTTTCGGGACTCTCTTTTGTGGTGTCCCCTTTTACAATTTTAAAAAAGTTTTTAACATGTTTGTATTCGTGTTTTGACTATGTAACTTTGTTGTTTATTAGTGTGGATTACGGTATGTAATTTTACATTTAACTTAAATTGTTTCTTACTCGCCATCCTCTATTGTGTCTTTGCTGAAGATGGCCGTCTACTGCGGCCGAAACATATGTCCTAATACAAGATCGCTACCAAAAATTTTTGGCTTTTTTAGTAACCTAAGACACATCCTTTTTACTACTTTATTACGTGCTGGTTGCTAACATCCGATGGAGATTCTTACCAAAATCCCTAATTTTGTTTTCCAAATCTTCTAAATTATCAAATGGCCTCTCTGACACGCCTTATTTCTTTAACCAGGGATAGGAATGAATATCTTCCTATCAATTTTTGAGGAAATTGCTCGTTTAAATTCTGAAATACTATACGTGCGCTTTTTTCAGATGCACCATCCTGACAGAACGCCTTGTATTTAAAGATAAAATGTCAAATTCATTTTTTAATTCAGTTCTCAGAAATTCTAAATACATTTCTTTCAGCATTTAAAGATTGTCGGAAAAATAGGGCCCAATTACTTTTCTGTTCCACACCGGACAAATTAATTTTTTGCGAATATTGATTTTTACATTCAATTTTGAAATTTGGATTCTCATTTGACCACCAACGACAGTTTTCTGAGCAAACTACACCGATGTAGCTTCATCTATAATATTAATAAAATTTTAATTGAAAGTAATTTATAGTGACATGACATTTCTTTTAAGTTTTTTATGGGTTCTAAACAAAGCACAAACTTTTATAAAGAATAAAAACAGACATTCTCAAAGCATGGCACCTAAGCTTAAAATGGCCAAATTGTAAGGGAACTTCTTTCCTACTTGAGAATGTTTATTTGGGACACATTTTTAAGTAAAGAATTGTTGCTGACTACAAATAGTTACGGAGTTCTTTCATATACCCCAAAAAGGCTTATATTTTAATGTTTCCGCTGGAATATAATATTTTTATTTAGTTTTGAAAAACTGTTATGAAACTATTATAAATTCAAGCCCTTTCACGATGAGGAACTTACAGTATTAATTAATGATACATGTTTAATAACACGCTGTATAAGAAATCTTGTACTATTAGAAACCTTAACAAAAGATGTTTAAAACCATGTCATCACTTGCAAGGCGTTTGGTTTATAAAAGATGTTCACTTGCATTATACGTCACCCTATATAAAGTTTTAGGAGCAATTATTCATGATTACTGTTTCCTAATAGTTAAATAATATATTTGCTCAATTAAAAATAGAATAAGTTAGTTACTTCTGGAATGAACACTAATGAAATCTATTGAAATAGCAAACAGAGAGAAAAATAATTCATTGTTAATTAATTATATATTATTTGCCTAAGTAAGTAGACTTCATATAGTAATTGAATTAAATATTTCATCCATGTTAACTTAAAACTAGAAATGCGAAAATCATTGATCAAATATTTACGTACACGACAATTATTCGTGTTTCTTCCGATTTTTTTTTGTTGTTATTTGTACTGTTTAACTGTTTTTCTTTGTAAAGTAATCAGTTAATAAAATTATTTAATAACTTGTATAAACAAACTGTTAAAAAAATTCATTGGAGCTAGCACCATGTGAAACTGTATGGCGTACACTGTAAAAAATTTCATGGTAAATTTACCTGAATAATCATTGGTTATTTGTGGCCAGCAATAATAATGGTAAAAATACATGTAGGTTTACCATGAAATGGTAAAAATATTTGTAAATTTACAATAACCAATGATTATTCAGGTAAATTTACCATGAAATTTTTTACAGTGTAGATCTTCAACTCTTTCAAAGCAGTCACAACTTCATCATTTTTTTAATGGCATAACATTTTTATGGCGAATTTTAATAGACATAATGGCCGTATTCACCATTCCTCAGTTACATGTTTAAAGGTCAGTTAAGCTGCTAACAGACTGTTAAATATAAAAGCTGTATTCACCAACCACTGTTAAGAGCTAATGGTCTGTCAAACTCACTCTTTTAAGTTAATTATGCATTATTTGGCAGTTAATAGAATTTAACGCTTTGTTATAAGTAATTACACTTGTGTAGGACAACAAATATAGTTAAATTAAATTAAATTTACTTTTGACTTAACAGAGATTTAAATTTTAACGGTAGCTTAGTAAACTGACTATTAATTTGTGAATGGTGAATACGGCCGATAGAGTATGTATTAACCTAAGATCTTCACTGCAGAAAACTTTGTTTTTTTTTTCTTGTTATTTAAGTTGATATTAAAGGTTTACTTTTCTCTGCTGTTCTAACAAATAATAAGTTACTTTATAAGTCTACACCTAAAGTGCCATATGGCACACGTCTCCTCTATGACAGGGAAAGTCCTTTTTTTCTTTCTTTTTATTAGTTGATATTAAAGGTTTACATTTCTCTACTGTCCTAACAAATAATGGGTTACTTTATAAGTCTATACCTAAAGTCACATATGAGAGGGAAAGTCCTTCTGTTTTACTTAGGTGTTCTGCTTTAGATTTGTTTCTCTAAATGTTCTTTAAAAAAAATCTATTCTATAACTGCCTTTCTATTAAGTAAAATTACTATATAATTAATTTAGTAAATGATAACAGAAAAATGAATAAAGAGTAATTTATACGATCAGAAAGTTAGGATCGTGCTATCACTTAATAAAAAATTAATTACATGTTACTTCTTCTTCTGCCTTATGGCCTCGGTAAATAAATCAGTTTGTCCTTTGCTAAGACAAAATTACGAAAATTATAATTTTTGAAAAAGAGCAACCGATAAATGAAATCTTTCTCGGAATCTAAAATGAAAACCTATATTCCCACGAAGAACAAGAAGTAACACTTTAATGCGTACAGGGAAATTTTCCCTAAGCATACAAATCAAATCAACATAACAAGTTCGCAGAAAATACTATGGATTCAAAAGCAATTAATTCGCTGTAATTGTTGGCATGGTTTTTCCCTGAAAGAAATGCCATAACCTATTCTTATGTAAGATAAAGAATAAAATGAAGATCCAACAGAAACACTATAGTGTAGAGTGAAGTCGTCACGCACAAAACTTTTACTTTATTTTTATAAGTCTTTAAGGAACTTTATAGTATTCGATCATACTACATACAAAAAAATTTAATTACAGAATTTAAAAACCTTTTAGCCAATGAACAAATATCTCATTCATTTTTTTGTGGGCAATGTAACCTGGAAACTCCGGTTAACGTTGTATAAAATAAATATAGTTTAGTTTTGACATGAGA
Organism: Dorcus hopei; assembly: GCA_033060865.1. Lineage (NCBI taxonomy): Eukaryota > Metazoa > Arthropoda > Insecta > Coleoptera > Lucanidae > Dorcus > Dorcus hopei. The sequence continues at coordinate 37,466,279 of CM065424.1, forward strand.
ATTAATGTCTTGGCATACGATGGGTATTGCATAACAGCAGTGTTTTTGAACAAATTGTTTGATTTAGCTTCTTACAGAATCAGACAAAAATAACAACCCACAGCGTTTGTGTTTCGCTGCTAACCTCTGCTCCAAATTTAATCTGATCAAATGCGTTGTGAAGACGGTAGGAATCGTTAAAATTATATTAAACATTTATGTATGTTAAATAGAATTTTTTTGGTGAACTCATTCTGTCAATAACTTGGAAGAATTAAGTATACCCCTAAGCATCAAATTGTGATTAAGCGTTTGTAAAGTATAAGTAAACTTAAGTTGGGGGAAGAGACGACATAAAATCAGTATATTATTTTTAAATAATAAATATTTCATGTTTTAATTATTGCATAATGTCAAACATAGTTATTTTAAAAATTTAAATGTATACCGAGTGAATAGGGTTGACGATAGAAGAATCTTTGTTAGTTTCTAAGTTACTACCATAAATCACGTTCATCAAGTTTCGCTTACTTCTAAACCTCCATCATTTATATTTTAGCATTCGTTTTATTTCTATAAAATTTCTTAGAAAAATCGCGTAAGCTCAAAAATACTTGATAAAATTACGCTACAGTATAGAGGGTAACAGAGTGGGTTCCGTTAAAAAAAATGCGATGTCACAGATTACGGAAAAAATATTTAAAAAATTCCATGGGACAGTTTATAATTAATTCAAAATTTACCCAAAAAGTATAAGACGCGCCGGTATGTGTAGACTAAGTCGGCTTTCACACCAAAGAGCAAGTTGCATGCTACTTGCATCCTGGATGCACGCTGCATGCCACTAATTTTAGAACATATGTAAACAATTGATAATATTCACACCGGTGTAGCGTAGCATTCATGCGACCTGCCACTTGCGACGTGCAGCTTAGTTTATAAGACAAGTTCTATATTTTGCTACCCTGCTTCTCAGAAGAGACAGCGGTTTCATCTTAAATTAAAACATTGTCAAGTTAAATGAGGGTTCTTGACAACATGTTGACACCAAACCATCAGGAACCACAATGTTGGGGTTCTTGATGCTTTTTCATCATTTCATACGCGTGCTACAAACAGCATGGAGGTCTTTAACAATTACACCTTCTCTTTCTTTTTGTCCTCCTAACAACCACCGCTGCAATTAACGCCATAGCTTCATCTTCAGATGACATCTTGATTATAATAACTCGCAAGACACTGCCAATTCGCGAATCGCACAGCTTGCTATGCTCTCTTGATGTGAACGCAAAATTCTCAGATGCGCTGCGCGGGATGCTACTTCTCAAAAGATGCAAGTAGTATGCAGCTTGCTACTTTGGTGTGAAAGCCGACTAAAGCGCCGAATTCACAGCTGCCATACTCACATACTTGACCGTGACATGTAATAGATGGAATGCCATTATATTGTTAGATGCAAATCTCGTACAAATAAACTATGAAATTAATTAAAAACACTTATATTATTCAAAGTCTTACAAATTATTCAAATTCGGAAAAATAATGATTACGATTTACAACCGGTAATCAAGTACGTTAAAAATACAGGATAGGGAGTTGCAAACGCGTCTTGAATTTTATTAAACTTTTAATAAATATGTGTTAATAATTTGTCTGTTATACTTAATAATAAAATTTGTTTCTCATTGAATGCCACACATTCGTACGCATATTCAGATAGGTTTAAATGAAAACATTACGGCTCCAAATGAATACCAAAGAATTTTAATAAATACACCAAACGTACACACGTACACATGTGTACGTTTGGTGTAGTACACATGTGAGCCGTAAAAACATGACGAATTATTTATGATTCCGGACTTCGTTAAAATTGTAAAATGCGAACACTTTGCTCATGGAAATAAACTAATATTTGAAATTTATTTATAATACTATTAAAATTAAAGGAAAACAGTGTTTTAGTGCTTTATTGTTTATTTGTCAAAGCAGGTGCTGAAAATGCAAGCCTTGTCTTACGTAATAATTTGTAATGAATTTTCCTTCAGGTGATTTGCATGATTTTTTAATAACTGTTTTGAAACTTTTATTTCAGCTGATTACATCAATTCCGATGCCATAACAATCATGAAACTAAAAAACACTTTTATAACTGTATTTATTTTATCCTGCGATCGCTTTTTGACCTAACATTGCATTATTTATTTCGTTTATTATCTATCTTAATTAGGGAAGTATCATGGTTTTTTGTATTATTTTTGATTAATTATTTTTCGAAAACAAAAGTATCTACTTACATCGATTATTTTAACATTTTTCCCATACTCGCGGAAATCGCTTCTTTCAGTAGTGGTTTCATTTTATCGGGCTAACTAAGAATCACTCGGTATGTGGCATTCAATTAGAACATGCTAATGTTTACAAACTGGTACCACTCGCAAATTGTCACGCCATCTAGTAGTTTCCCGGTGATTCTCAAAGATTCGCCGTAGCTCGCGTACACTCCAGAAATGACCTGAATTATTTTGATAAATGCTTGATCGATTGTGGAACATTTTTCATGTATAAAAGCAGAACTCAGCGCGAAATTTAAGCAGTTTTTGTGCGATTGCGAATATGTGATCTTACCAACGAACAAAGAACAATAAACTATTTTTTTTAACCTAATATAATAATAATAAACACGTGTTCACTCTTAAAAAGTGTTCACACAAAAATGGAACTGATATATGTATGCAGTGCTCTATGATTAATCAATTCCTGGAATTGATTAATTGATGGAATTGAATTCTATAGGAACTCCAAAATTATTAATGAATAGCTTAGGTCGCTATATCCTGCGACCGCTTTTTGACCTAACATTGTCTGAGATTTGACAAATTGCAACCAGTTTGCTTGCAGTTTTCTTTCTTTTTTTTTTCGTATTTATATTTTATGTTTATGTAACGTATTCGTATTTGTAAATTGCTTCTCCGAACACGTTTAAAATCGTTCATTTATTAACGTTTTTCCGACGTTTCAACAGTCAAAACTATTTTATTTATTTAAAAACGAATAAAGTGTCACGTTTATTTAATAAAATTCGAGGAACGTAGTAAAAATGTTAATTAACGGAGTGTCCCGTCTGTTGAAAATTTAATAAACAAATTTGTAATTATTCTCCAGCTTTTAACGTACTTTTCAAATTGACATGGAAACTTTATAAAACTATTGATATGCAGCCAAACATCGATTTTAAAAGAACAGTAAAAGTGTCGGAAGAATAATAACACAAATTTGTTTATTAAAAATTTAACAGGTAATTTAATTTACACAAAGATTAAAAACTTTTGTACAGGGTGCCTCGGAAAAAGTATTCTTAACTTTCAGAAGTAGTAGAGGTCATATAATTAAGCAACTTTTATAAATAAAGTCGTGGCCGGAAATGTTTCCGCGTCCAAGTTAGAACGAAATAAAGAAAATGAGAACTAGAAATAATCTCAATGTAAGAAGTTCTATTTATTTCTAGTAACTACACAATTTTAATTAATTTCAATTTATTGAGAAAACTTGAAAAATTATACGAAATGTTCAAAATTAAGGCTACCATTTTAAATGCATAATGTCGGCTTAATTTGCAAACTGCCTTAACTCCACTATTGGGCCAAATTAAGGTTTTTACGCCATCTTACATAGAATAAATTAATTTTTTTGTACGTTATCGTAGAGAGTTTTATGTGTCTCCTGTAAAATTTGAGAACATGAAGTTAGGCAGTTTGCAAATTAAGCCGACGATAAGTTATGACGACGTATGATTGAACAACGAATTCTTCGAAATATCTGAGGATGATCACGAATCGCATCATAAGTAATAATAATTCAAGCCACTGATTCCTTTTCTGTATTTAATATGTTACCAAATGTAAAAATGAATTCGAGTCATAACTCGGGATCGTACAGGCAAAGGAAAAGGACAATCGCTGGATTGGGAGACATGGTCGTTTTCCTTGGCCCGCGCGATCGCTAAACATGACTCCAATTCAGTTTTACATTTGGGGCCATATTAAATTGAATGTCTATGCCAACACAGAAGCGGAATTAGTGGCTCGAATTATTCTTGCTTTTGATTTAGCTTCGTGATCATCCTCAGATATTTCGAAGAATTCGTCTTTCAATCGTACATCATTCTATAACTTATGAATCCAAAATGGTAGCCTTAATTTTGAATATTTCTTATAATTTTTCAAGTTTCTTTAATAAATTGAACTAATTACAATTGTATAGCTACCTGAAATAAATAGAAAAACTACTTCTTACATCGAGATCATTTCTAGTTCTTATTTTCATTATTTCGTTTTAACTTGACGTGGAAACACTTCCAGACACAACTTTATTCGTAAAAGTTGCTTAATTACATGCGCTCTACTACTTCTGAAAGTTAGGAACGTTTAACAAGCTCAATTTAAATTGTTCAACTTATTAACGAAGGCTAATGTGTTGCGGTAGCGTTAAACGTTGCGATATACGTACGGGTGTCAATTTATAAATCAATATTAATTTTATTAATTTACCAGTTGTCATCGCGACCCTGTTACGTAGATGTCACCGTGATGTTTCGCCTGTATCTGTTATCGCTACATTGTTTGACATTTGCCATTTTGTCTTTTGTCATTGTGACGTTTCTTGACATCTGTCATTTTGACGTTTGTCATTGTTTTGTTTCTTGACGTTTATCATTTGGCTTCGTTCAGATGAAGAAAATATCGTAAACAGTTTATGATTTGGCTTCGTTCAGATGAAGAAAATATCGTAAACAGTTTATGATTAATCATAAACAGTTTACGCTGCATATACAGTTTTCAGCTGAACGATCGGTAGCGTAGACCGTTTTATTAAATATAAATATTCTATTGCCTAGTGTGTAAGTCTTGTCTAAGAAGCATTTCGAGCTAAATTAATAAAAATGAATCCAACAATAATTATTTTGGGTGCAATAAACCTCTGAGAACCCATGCAAAATTTGCAGAGTAGAAATGAACGACCTCGAAATGAGAATTAACAAACTGCTTAATCGTTTATGAACTTCTCTATCACCAAACACTTCATATTGGACTCCGTTTATTGTATGCGCCATGTTTTTAAACACGTTTTCGCTAGGGTAGCGTAAAATCGAATCGCTTGAAAAAATGGCGTCCGCTACTTAAACATGTTTCATCGCGATCCTTGGAGCGTAAACATTCAGATGAAAAATCGTAAACGGCTTATGATATTTTCCGTCATCTGAACGAAGCCATTGTGACGTTTCTTGTCATCTGTCATCGTGACATGATTTTATTGATCGCTAAACAACGTGTGAGCCCCATTAATTGCTTGATTTCAAAATATATTTTTATTTATTTATTTATGGAGAGATTAATCTAGCAACGTATTTCATCAGTTATTGATGAAGTACTTCCAATAGAGCAGGCAGGATTTAGACCACTCAGAAGCTGCTGTGATCAAGTCTTAGCACTAACAACTCATATAGAAGCAGGTTTTCAAAATAAACTGAAAACCGGTGTGGCTTTTGTGGACCTTACCGCAGCATATGATACAGTTTGGAAAGATGGCTTGATACATAAATTATACAGGGTGATTCATATCAAGTATAACAAACTTTGGCATTTTGTTGGAGAGGTCATTTTAAGTCAATAATGTTATATGAACGTAAGTCATATTTCACTTCGTTGCAGAATTAGAACAGATCAAAGTTTTAGTGGCGTAGTAACAAAACATTATACTGGGTGTCTCATAACGTACGGAGAAGATTAAAAGGGTATCTAGAGGAGATCACATTAAAACTTTTTGCTTAATAAACTTTTGGTAAAAATCAATAACTAAAATGTTACAAGAGTTTAAAGTGAAAATAAATAACAAGCAAAAGTTACTACCTGTAGTAATATTTTACGTTTTCAATTCAAATTTGTGGTATTTAAGAGTTAATTGAACACTGCTTTACATGAAACAACTATTTTAAAAAATGTAGTCACGTAAATGTTACGGCTATTTCATTTTTTCTTTTAAAACCCAAAAACTGCTGTTCGTGTTGTTGAGTAGCGCTGTCTAAAACAAAACTAGAAATTTTGTGAGTGGTGGTTTGGATAAATTTAGAGTTTATTTAATAATAAAGTTGCAGTTTGTAAAAAAAGTTTTATTAATTAAGGAGATATATGTAAATTAAAGAAGAAATTAAGACACTTAAACTGCTGTAACTTTCTTATTATTAGGTTTTCGTCAAAAGCGAATTAAGAAAAAAACTTTATTTTGATCCCCTAGAGCTGCCCTTTCAATCTCCTTCGTACGTTAAGAGACACCCAGTATTACCAACTTAAAAAATCGTAAACACGAACTATGGCATGATAAATAATAATTATGAGTAAAAAAATGAATAAATAAAAGATAATTATAAGTTGATAGTACAATGTTTTGTTACTACGCCAATAAAACTTTGATCTGTTGTAATTCTGCAACAAAGTGAAATATGACCTACGTTCATATAACATTATTCACTTGAAATGACCTCTCCAACAAAATGCTAAAGTTTGTTATACTTGATATGAATCACCCTGTATAATGTAGTACGCTGTGAAAGATTGATTAAACTATTAGAAAATATATTATCCAACCGTAAGTTTAGAGTTTTTATTGGAGGTAAAAACAGTAAATTCAAACTGTTAAATAATAAACTTCCTCAAGGTTCTGTTTTGTCACCATTGCTATTTAATTTATACACAAGCAATATACCCCGCACAAACTCACAGATGTTTTGTTTAAAACTGCATGATATAAAATTTGAAATTATGTTCTTTCAATATAAAACAAAAAAACATGCATATCAGCTACAATTTTTATTTTATTCACCTTCAAAAAAAGGAAGTTTCTAGGCCCCACCCTGTACTTTGAAATTTAATTTGATTATTTATGAGCCAAAGCCAATTCCGTTATCCGCTTATGCATAATCTGATTCGAAAATTGAATATCATATGCAATCGATAAATATCCAAATAACTTTTATGAAATATGGAAATGAATCACGCCTGAATTTTTCTACTCTATCTAAATACCATAACTTAATGGTAGGTATTTACGGACGTCATTCGAAATGGAAGTTCTTTTTTACTGTCGTATTAAATATTATCAATTTCTTGCGTTTACAAATGATTGTACGGCAACATTCAACAAAGATTACAATATCAGGAATGTATTGTATTTAAAAGAGATTATATGTAGAATAGAGAAGGAACATGACCAATTATTTGACTAATAGCAAAAAACCGATAAAGATGTACAGCTTCAATCAAAAGTAATGAAACGTTCAAAACCGAAACGCTGCAGTCAGAGAGAGAAGATACCGAGTGAGATGAAGCCTTATGGCGAACGAATGTTTCCGAAGTCCTTCAGAATCCCACAACACGTTGCGCTCTCTCTGACTCGGCACCGTTGCATTCTGACTACAGCGATTCGGTTTTGAACGTTTCATTACTTTTGATTGAGGCTGTACGTAAAATCAAATTAAACATCTGGAATCGCATTCAACACTCAAACAATTCTAGTTGAGGTTATATTACGAAGTAGTTGGGAACTGCACAATGTTAATGGTTTTCTTAATTAAATTTAGTTAATTTATCGTTAAATTAAAGCTTTAATTTTACCGAAATAATGAAAGTTAAAGCTTACATGACCTGGGAATTATAACTTAAAAAAAAGAATCAGAGTGATAGAAGAAAAAACGAAAAATGGGACTTGAGAATTGGGAGGAAAATTCAAATCAATATCATATACAATGCAATTCTAAAAAGCACTTCTCTTCTCAATCTTTTTTGAATCAATTCAGATTAGTTAATTGAAACTCAAAAAGAGGACAAAATTTTTATTTTAATTCAAGCACAAATATCAGCTAAGAAGTTAATGATACAATACAATTAATACTTTACTGTTCTACTAGTTTCAAAAAACTAAATTTTTTTGTACTATTAGTTTCTCAGCTTATACGTATAAGAAAAATTTTTAAATTTGGAATTAGCTCAATTACAGTTACGTTATTTTAATTTATTTATACAATGTGAAAGCCAATTTATATGTCATAACAGTACACGTAATTGATAAAACAAAGGAAGAAAAGAGTAAATGTGGTCAACACAAAGACTGCAACAACAAAGTGTGAAGATATGGACGTGCAAGTCGATCTCACTCCATTGTAGTTTTTGTTATTGACATGCTTAATAAATTTTCTTCTTTATGCTGATCATCGTGTAGATAGTTGTGTATCATAAATCGGTTTTCACATCGTATAAATTAAAAGAAGTTAGTGACAACCGATCTACATAGCTTGCAGTTAATTAAAGGTAGTTAGACATGTCTCATATATACAAGACACTTGATTTCAAACCTACAAAACATTTGATAATTGCCTGTAAAAAAAGAGGCTGATTATCACTGAACTATAATTTGAATCAAGTTGATAATTTTATGTTAGAGATTATTGATGCGTATTTTACTCACTATGATTTATTCACTCATGAGAAATTCATCCATTTTCAAACATTAATAAATTCATAGACTTTTCCAGATATACATACGTCTGCTTGAGTAGGTGTATACATACATTTGTATAATAAGCAGACTTCAACAGTGCCAAATAAAGTGATTCAAAATAAATTTTTCATTTATTGTAAATTGTAAAGAAACATTTGTTTTGTCCCTCAATTTACATAAAGCCCAGCGAAAACATGTACGTTTATTCAACGTTAATTTCACGTTGTTATGGTGGAAATAACGTTATTAGTTGAAAAATGCAACGTTGTTTTTTGGTTGAATTAGCAACCATAATTATATCACGTTTGTATGACGTGTTTTTTAACGATCAGTTTAATATGGACGTAATTATAACGTGAAATAAATACGTAACAATTTTGTCTTTTTACGACGTGATTTATACTGTGAGTAAATGCGATGTATCTACCGTACGATGATTACCACATCATTTCAACGTTAATTCAACATCTACTATTCTACGTAATAAATGAGAAAAAAATTAACGAAACTAATACGTTAGATAAATCATAATTTACAACTAAATTTTTAACCCACGTTTTATAACGTTATTTTAACGTATACCGAATAAATATGCGTTACAAAACGTGATGTTGACGTTAGAAAACACTTAATTTTACAGTGATTGTCTATCGTGTTTCACACCTTTGAATTCTAATTTTACTAAAAATCTATGAAATATAAGGTTCTTCTCCATGCTTGGCAGCTTTGAAATGAAACGAAACAGGTATGAAAAGTACTGCTAATTTGGACATACGAGTCAACCATAACCCCTTTTTAAGTTGACGTAATCTGTCAAATTTTTTTAAGTTAGTTGGAATTTGATGCCCAAAATCTGTGATTAAAAATACTAAAGAACGCAATAGTCAATCAATTATACATACATATTGTCACGAATACTCATTGGGGACAGCTGTATACAGAGTGGAAAGTTTAACTGGAATAAATTCTGTAACTTAGAAGATTACGATTTGTAAAAAAATTCTTGGAACAGGTCAATTTTTATTTTTAATGGCGCATATTACAAAGGGACTTTTTTAACTTTTCAATTATTTGGAGGGGTGAAACGACCCCTAACTATTTTTTTTTTTATTGTATGTATTTTTTTAAAAAATTGTGAATACAGCTACGTTTTATTTTTTTATTTTTCTTTAGCAGTAAAAGGTAAAAAACAAAAAAAAAAGAATTTTTTTACTAAAACCGTTTTTAATGCCAAAAATTCAGGAACTCCATTTTTTATTATTTGATAAGAAGAAATAAGCATTCCATATGCTATCGTATTGTTGCGTGCAGCCAATAGATGGCGCTGCCAATGCGCTAAATTTTTAATTGTACGTAATTACCTCACTGAAGTTTAGGTGGATAGGAAGAAGATGACCGATTGAGTGGCCAACAAGATCTCCAGATCTCACCCCTTTAGACTTTTTATGGGGGTATTTAAAAAGTAAAGTTTATGTGACTAAACCAAACGACATAGCAGAACTTCAGAACTTCAAATTCTGCATGAAATTAGGAGAGTAACGCCGGAAATGTTACAAACTGTTAGGGATGGAATTTATAATCGATTAGGGTATTGTCAAGTGAGAGGTGGCGAGCATTTTGAACATCTGATGCGTTAAAATCGTTCTAGTCAAAAATTTATTTTTTCGCCTTTTATTATTACTGTTTAAGAAAAATTAAAAAATAAAAACGTAGCTGTATTCCCAATTGAACAAGCTTTAAGAAAAAAAATTACTCAACATACCCTTCCATTAAAAAAAAATAGTTAGGGGTTGTTTCATCCTTCCAAATAATTGAAAAGATAAAGAAATCCATTTATAATATGCGCCATAAAAATAAAAATTGACCTGTTCCAGGAATTTTGCTACAAATGGCAATTTTCTAAGTTACAGAATTTATTCCAGTTAAACTTTCCACTCCACTGCGGTGTTTATGAGCAGCATGTAATTTTTTTAAAATTTTCATAAAGAAATAATTTTGTAAATAATAAAGTAAATTGAGAGTACTGTATTAAATGTGTTTTGTCGAATATTTTATGTTAGTGTAAATATTTTTAGAAATAGGCGATTTAGAATTACATGTTTATTATAAATAAATAATTTAGAATTTTTGAAATGTATATACAAAGAAAATAAGCTTAGGATTGTAATAATTAGAAAAATTGATTTAATGATGTTATGATAATATGGATGTTAGAAGGAAACTGTAGGTAGTAAAGAGTTCGGAAATTGAACGAGTGAGGGCGGCGCGTAGCTATTGTAAGTTAAAGTCCCCGGTTCGGCTTTACGAATCAGTCACGAAAGCGATACGGAACTGGGATCTCCAAATGGCTTAGCGGTCTAGTCTAGCCGACTTGGAAAGTCGTGTCACTCGGCGGTGTTGGTTCGAATTCCACCATTAGCCATGTATTTTTGTTCAGTCTAATGATTTAGACCCAGCTTTAATACACGTCGTAATTGTCTGATTCAACGTAACATGTGGACATTGCCGCGACATTTTTTCGTTGTGTCAACGTAACTATAACACACGAATTCAACGTTTGTTACATGTTATTCTACAACGTTTTTTATACGTATGTATGCACTGGGATTTAACGTTGAAATACCGTGGACAAAGACGTTTAAAAGAACTTGATTCGAGCGTTGTTAAAACGTATTAATAACACACGAATTCAACGTTGATTAATTGTTATTCTACAACGTTTCTTACACGTGGACAGAGACGTTTAAAAGAAATTGATTACCGCGACATTTTTTCGTTGTTTCAACGTAACAATACCACACGAATTCAACGTTTGGTTACATGTTATTTTACAAGGTTTTTTACACGTACGTGTTTTCGCTGGGAGAGCAGTGAACATTTTTCTCAGAGTAACAGCTTCGAAATAACACAACCTTGGAATATGTTTTAGACTCGAAGTGTGAATTGCGATTCTGCTCATTTTTATTTATATTTATTTTCTTGAAAAGAACTATCGTTATATTTGTTAAGCGATTGTTGTCTAATGTGTAATGATTTCTATCGTAACCAAAAATCATTAAAAGCATATTTTGAAATGTAGTCGAAAAACTGGATATCCGGAATTTTCTTGAGCGCGAGTGTATTTTCGGAAAAAATAATATGTACTAAAGATTTTGATATTATTTAGTACATAAATTTAAACAAGAGTATTAAATTTAAATCTGAAATTATCAAAATTGTCAATAATTCAATTTTGGCAATGCAAATTATTTACGACTACACGCGAGTGTACAGGAAAATGATTTTCTTTTAACCCTTTCATTATTTTGTAAACAAATTTGATAAATTTTGGTATCACTGGAAAGAGAAAAATCTCTACCGAACGATGGATTACAAAAATTACCACAGTACTATAAAAAAATATATTTGTACAAACACTTTGATAACTAGCAGTGCAATTGTTTTTTTTCATTGGAAATTCAGAATGAGCGTTAATCAGAGAATCTTTGCTAATTTAATCGCATCTCTATCTTTTAAAATAGAAGTTAGCAATGGAAAACCGTTCAAATTGAACAGCCAGTATATATATTTTTCATCGACTATAAATTAGCACACAGATTAAGGCCACTCCAAGTTGTTGCATTAATAAAGTTTTGTAGGTCATAATATACGCGTGATGATTTACAAAATTACGTCTGCAACGGTTTAACCAAATTTAACTTGAGTGCCCGCTCTTCAGCTAACGGTTACCGGAATCCCTTGCCTGATTTAAACTCTAATTACCAAGCGCTTTGGTGGAATTGAAATGATTAGGCTGCATTTCGAATTTAGAACCGATTGCATTAATTATTACAATTAAAATTTAATGGTTTGACACAGATTCGACTTTTTACTGACTGTGAAGAAAGTTGATTATATATGACTCCCGTTTCATACATGTACATATCTAAAAATATAGCAAAATTCTGTAAAAATGTTAGTTTTAAAATTTTAAACTCTATAGGTTCTTCGACGACCAACGTTGGACGGGACAGTAAATTATTAAAGGCTTCACCATCTGCAATATCTATTACATTCTTTATTGAAACGGCTAATGAAATGGCACTAAGTGAAGGACTTGTCAGTTAAATTGAAACGGCTATGCAGACACATCATCAGGTAGGTATTAATTTACATGATGCAATACTTATATTAAAGAAATTGTAATAGCATGAAGTTACTAAACGTTTTGATCCCTGTTTTATTAACTGCGAATTAATCTACGAAATAATTTTTATAGAAAAGAAAAAGAGAAATTAATCGCGTTATATGTATATTTTTAACTTTACTGATGTTTCGCAAAATGATTATTTGCTTACTTTAACTTTGACAAAGCAAATTAATCATTGAAGCAAATAATCATTTTGCGAAACGTCAGTAAAGTTAAAAATATACATATAACTCGATTAATTTCTCTTTTTTTTTTCTTTAAACAATCTCACGAGTAAGAAGAGCACCCGACTGAAATAACTTTTGATTGTCAAAGTCTAAATATATCGTTTATTAGTTTTAAGTGGCAACGTTGGAAAACTAATAAACACAGTTGTCCAAATCCAATTAGGGAAAGGACATTCGAATCCTTGAATCTCGCGAATCTTGAAAAACATTCAAAATTCGAATACTCGCCGTTTTTCGTCATTAGAATTTTCCAATCCTAATAAAAAAGAATCATAAAAAATAAATTTTTCTGAGAAATCAATAATAAAAAAGTTTCCCAATATGTGTCCAAATTTTTGCCGGTCACTGTATATGAAACATTCGAGAATCAGAAAATTCGACGAATTAGAGAACCTTATGAGATTCGAATTCGGGAAAATTTTAGTATTCGTCCCACCGCTAATTATGATACATAGCTCTTGAATAATTCGATTAATACACGAAAAGAATCCCATTTTTAAAATACTTTGCAAGAGTTTCGAAATACATATTTCATCCAAGTTGCAATTTCCTAACAACCTTCTCTCATAAGCAGGCAGTATGTCTTAATGTGGATGTTTTCTTGTAACAAATATGAGATGAATGATCTTAAAATATTTTGATTGGCATTTCAAATACAGTGAAAGCTCTCTTAGGCGGACATCGACCGTGACTAGCAAACTGTCTGTCATTTTTCTAAATTTTTCTAAATTCATTAACGCTGGTTGTCTTATGGATATCTAAAGATAATTTATTGTACAATTTCATGCAACTGTAGAGTGGACTACATTCAAATTTAGTTTAATTTAATCAACTTTTCTGGTATCATACCTATTGGAAATATTGTTCTCGAATTGAGAAAATAAATGCTTATTTTTAACTAAAAACATAATACATTTATAAACATAAACACAATAGACAGTTAAAAGGCATAATCGTTTAAAGGCTCCTCGACACGATTCGCGATACGCTTGCCCCACAACATAATACCGAACTGAAGGAGAGAATAAAAGTTTTCAAGGTCTCTTGATTTGTACATGGGCTGAGAGTTTTTAATCCAAAGCACTGCTCTGAGTTTGTTACACAAAATGTCCAAATGAGCTTTCCAAGTTACGTTGTCATCAATATGTATACCTAAGTATCGAACATTCTGTTTGAAATTTATATCTTTGATATTAAAAGTTATGTAACTGGGAGTTTCACAATAATTTAAAACATAAAACTAGCCTTGTTTTCATTTAACTGTATCTTGTTCTGGGAAAACCACTCATCTGCTTTCAGAAGACAATGCTCTCCGTGTTCAGGAATTGCCACCCTTCGTCGGACGCGCATGTATTTCACAGATACACAGCTTTATATTTTTACTGCCACTTTTGTGTTTAGTGTGCAATACCATTGCCCTTCTAGGTATGCTATCCTTGATCATTTGACAACAAAGGACAACTACTGCGGTTTATAAATTTTTAGTTTTAGTGTAGCAAATGAAGCAGAAGATGCGCTTTGTGTCTAGTGGATACAGCGCGACCGGTCATATTTGTTCATCGTAAGTCATAAGTATGTTCATTTTTCATATCTTTTCGTTATCAAAATGGTCAGACCCTCAGACCTAAAATAACCACACAAAACCATACAAGAATCGCAGCAAAAGTGGTACATACAGTTCTTCCGCTCGATCTTTGTAGTTACGTCAGAAAATTATCGACTCAAAATGACAAATTTATAAATTCTATCATTGTTTTAACATACGTATTAGATAAGGATAAAAAATATGTTGATTTCGTTTCTCGAATCGGTAAAGTGTGACGTGACTGCAAAGATCGAGCGGAAGAAGTGTACGAGTTAAGCCTAAGTAGGATGAAACAGCTTGACTTACATCAATATTTGTTTATATTTATATTTATATATACTTATACAGTAATATTTTGTTTTAAATAGACATATCTAAATAAATATAATAAACAAATAAATTCATGTAAATAGTTAAAATTATATACTATTAACCGCATGTATCTGAGGGATACAACACGACCTCTTACGTTTCGAAAAGGCACGCGCCCGACGAAGGGCTAATAACAGAGGTCCAATGATTCTGCCTTGAGGTACGAGCCCTAACAACTAAATGTTTGGACAGACAGTTATTTTAAAATATCTGTTAATTTTTCTGGTTATAATTATTTTAAAAAAATATTGTATACATTTATTTGAAGACATATTATACTTCCTAATTAATACTTCGTCTATTAATTTTTAGATTGTTTATATTGTGTCTACATAATACAATTAATTTGATTGATTCATAAAATTTGCTGGCAACTAATTGTTTGCACGTTTACTTTTTTACGCTTTAAAAACAAGAAAATCTTGAAAACAGAAACCATAAATCGTTCTCAATACAAGTTAATTGTTGATTTTGATACTAAGAACAAAATGTTTACGAAAAATATGGCCCGTAGTGTACCAACTCATAAAGAAGTACGTGAAATTATAATTCGACAATATGCCATGGATAAAACCGTAAAAAAATTGCGAATGAATTTAACTTATCGAAATTGACAATTGGCGATATAATAAAAAGAATATGGAGACATGGCAAACATTGATATTCGCAACAAAAGTCCTGGAAAACCAAACACTGTAACAGAAATACAACGAAGAAGTCTCAGTAAAATTTGCAAACGGAAAGGACTGGGTACTTTAAAAGAAATTCAGTCCCAATGGAATGAAGAAACTGGTCTAATTGTATACAGGGAATGTTGCCAACAATGGTTATACAAATTCGGCTACGGTTTTTATAAAGTAAATATCGTTTATAGCACTCAATACTCATTTAAATTTGAGAACCTAAATTTTAATACACTTTATTTTTAAAAAGCCGAAACAAAAACGACTGCTTATCGAAGCACAAAAGAAAAGATGTCTGGACTGGGCAAAATCTAAAGCTACATTGACCAAAAAAATGTCGAGTCAAATAATTTTTAGTGATGAATCAGGGTTTGATGTCTGTATTGGCGATTGTTGGAAGAGAGTGATCAGAACAAAATTCGGGGCTTTCTATAAAAACTGTTCTACCGACCCATAAAATCCCACAAGGGGTTGTGATTTGGGGATGCATGTACAGCAAAGGTTCAGGCAAACTAGAGTTTATTGATGGTATCATAAACGCAGAAAAAAAATAAGGTATTTTAGAAAGAAACCTCCTGCAGTTGCAAGGTTGCAGTTCGGAATAGAAAATTTCATTTTTCAATAGGACGAAGCTTCATGTTACGCGGCCAAATCTATAAAAAATTGTTCAGGAACAATAATATTAGTGTTGGCTGGACCCTCAAATAGCCCCGACTTAAATATTATCGAAACCCTGCAATATGAAATGAAAAAGATCTTGTGAAAAAGTCCCCAACAAACAATTCATGGACTAAAGGCTAAAATACAGGAAATATGGTATTCTTTCACCCCGCAATATTGTGAATCCTTAGTGGACATCTTGCCAGAAAGAATCCAGGGTGCAATAAAAGCCAAAAGTGATGTAACCTGTATTAATTTATTAAATGTTAGATTATTCCAAACATTAAATTGTCGGCATAATTTAGTTTTTCTTTAAAAATCTGCTTTCTATTTTTATTTTTAAAGTAAAACTTGTTTTGAATACATTTTTAGTTACTGTTAACCAGTCCTTTTGTTTATTATTTTTATATTAAAAGTTTTAAACATTTTCTTATGAGTTAGAGAACAATTTTTATAAAACCAGTTCTCGTCCAAACATTTAGTTGTTAGGGCTCGTATTCCTTTAGTGATTTCCAATAGGTTGGATGTTTGAGTCCTCCTGCTGTCTTGTAAGACCACCCTTTGAAACTTTTGCGATAAATACGAGGTCATCCATTCAAGTGCAATTCCTCTTATGCCATAATGATGTAGTTTTGATAATAAGAAATCATTGTCCAGGCTATCGAAGGCTTTGGTGAAGTCAAGAAATAAACCACAAGAAAGATTTCCTTCTTCCCAACTGTTTAAGATGGTGGCGATCAAATCAAACAACGTTGTTTCTACACCTTTTCCCTTTAAGAACCCATGTTGACTGATATTCCATAGGTTGTAGTTTGAAATAAACCAGTGTAGCCTCGTGTATATTACTTGCTCGAAGATTTTAGCAAAAGATAGATTACTAATACAAATATTTAGCAAGTGATTGGGCAAAATTTAACTGTAAGAAAGGGTCTCACAATTTTTAGGCAGGGAGGAAAGGAGAAAAATTTAAGTTTCCGGTCCGTCAGCTGCTTTCGGATCGTGCATTCGGCCCGCATGCAATTTGAGTTTGAGACCACTGCATTACTCTTTTAATTAAATTTTCTCCTTCAATTTTGGGCCCGTTGGAATGCGGAGGTTAAATGACCCCACTGACCCCTTGCCTATACTAGCTCGTTCTTGTAGTGAAAGTAACTACAACACTACTATCTATAATATAATGAATGACGACGGATACCTGCTGTTCAAATTCATTCACATTTTTTTATCTTTTTAACATAGTAATCGTCATAGTGTATCGAGGCCCGACCTGTTATGGAACGCCCACACAATTTCAGATGCTGGCGATTAACACGTTGGGTAGGTGTTTATGTGTGGTGTGTAGATGGAGAGAAGAGGTTGTCAGTGACATATTGCAAAAAACGCTTTCGTATACGGACGCGTGTGTGTGTCTATGACGTCATAACAGGCCCACCCGCGTTCCTACTCACAGGTCACCGCAACACATGAGCGAATTGCCCTTTTTAGTAAGTCGATTCACCGGGGAATTATATGATGTCATTAAGTATGCTCGGAATAAATGACATAAACACCTATTAACTGAATCAATCTAGAAAGGGACTTAAATGAGGCAGTGCCAGAATATTCTTATTTAGTTGGACTCAAAATTAAGGTCCGATTTATTCACCTCCAAATAAATTTATCTGGTGATTTATTCCCATAGTAACAATTGTGATCACAATAGTTCAAAATAGTTACTATAACAATTGTAATCGCAATAGCTACCATGGGAATTAATCACCACATAAATTTAATTGAAGGTGAATAAATCGGGCCTAAAAAACTAATTAATTATGCCCTCAAAATAGTTTCCAACATTTAACACTTGCTTCATTGAATAAAAATAGATAAAATATTTTCAGTTATTTTATAATTCGTATTCAATTAAATAAAGAAAAAAGCGCAACTGAGGTTCATTTTTTACTGTATGTCAATTGTATAGATCTGAGTTAAGAAAATATACGACGAAGTGACAAAATATGACAAAAGCCGCAAGACAGTTTTACGAAAGTTAGAAGGAGATAGCTATATAAAAGTTCTTTGACATATCGATCGATCGATTGGCGTAATAAAAAAGTGACCCGTAGGTAAACATAAAGTGAGCATCGCCTCCCTAGATTATTTTGTTTGGTTTTTACAAATCAACAGGCAACAATTACAGTACAAGCCACATAAATAATAAATACATTTCCTTATAAGAATGAATATAAATGATTTACAAAATTATTTACAGGTTTCACATGATGATTCATTTGATAAATACATAATTAAAGTTTTTCAAGATAACGTATTATAACATTCTAGGGCATGTGGGGAAAGTTTTTACATGCTCTCTCTTTTTTACTAATTTAGAATGTCTTTCCGTGTTGCTATTGGACAAAAAAGGTGAGATAGAGAAATTGGATTTGTTTTCATCAATTGTGACATTGTTTCTTCCATATGTAGTTTCCAAGCAGAAAAATTATATTCATAATGAACACGTTAAGATGCTACTGATTTACCAAAAAGTTTGATGTAATGGTAGAATCTCTTATTGGCTTACTCTAGTTTTCCTAGCAAATGTTCTCTAGCTCTTGCCAAATTAGAAAAAATCAATATACCTACAATTAACAGTCAGTTTTATATCTCTAGTTTAAATTTAAATTTTGACTCAATAAGGCAAACGAGTTCTCTAAATGCTCCTACAGATTAAACAGAATTTTCTACTATCAAGACTTTTTAAAATAGAAAAGAAAGAAAAATGTTAATTTTTGAAAAGGTTGACCAAAAGCATTAAAGAGGGGCCACGTTAAGTCATAACCACGGTTAGGCGGATCGGATTCCGTTCGCGCTGGCAAGAGCGTCACATCTAGAGTCCAAATACTCTCGAATCAAAAATGGTATTAAAAATAAAAGAGGTAGACGTCATAAATGCAGTTGGTGAAATTTGTTAAGAATTCGAACAGCAAAAGAAGTAGAAGCAAAGAAGAAGCTGGATTTAAACAAACGCTGTCGACCCTAAAATAAATACAATTAATTTACCCTCATAATAATTAAATTCACAGTTTAAATTTATTAATATACGAAATTGGAAAGACAATAGGACATTAATAGTTTACGTAATGTTTATCTAGATTTCTCAAGTAAAAATATTTAAAAAAATATCCAACAATAACTTTCAGTTCTTGATTAATTCGTTTCTTTGAGTAAAGAGTAAGGAAATCAAAGACATAAAAAATAGCAGGAACTGTCCATTTCACGAGACGCCTTCCAGTTTAATCGTCCAAAAACTATTTTGAGCTTCTCGACTGGCCTCGCGCCAAAAGAAAACAATAAAATTGTATTAGCGGGCAAGTGTAAATGATACTGTGCTGCTTTGAGTGAAAGTACAATTACACAGATCACATGTATACTTACGCCGACATACATATTTAAGGAATTCAAACGTGCTCTAGCAATTTGCACTTGCACATAACTTCTTCACGAATAACTTTTACTCACGATATACGTTGCTATTACAGAGTTAGAAAAGAAATAAGTATTTAACTTTAATCAAAAAAGGTAACATATTTATTATAATGTAGGTTGTTCCTCCTATTTTAAAAAATCTTTCGAATCCACTTAGATTTTACGTTTCCTGAAATTACTAATATAATCCCAGGAGTGCTATCAACTGTTTTCAGAAAGACGTATCAAATTGTTAAGCATTATGGAAGAGTTTGATGTAACTGTGAAATTAGTAGGCCCAGTCAAAAGTAACGAAGAAAGAAAACATAAATTTTAATAAAACAGAATATATGTGTTGAGGAAGAAATAGCAAAAATTGCTTGTGGAAGAATTACAAGCTGCAGCGAATTTAAATATTTAGGGGCATGCTCATAATGTTTCACTAAATTTTAGTAGCACTATTAGCCATTTGAATGCAATGGTTAATAGCGTCACTAAAATTTAGTGTAACTTTATGAGCATGGCCCAATTTGTGATTAAATATTTAGGTTCTGTAACATCGAACACTGGAAAAGTAGACAAATATGTAAAAATAAAAGTCGGAATAGGAAAATACGCTACATGATTCCTACATCTACATGAAATCATATGGAATAAAAACATTAGAAAAGAAACAAAATAAAAGGCATAGTAGAACCTACAATAAATGTACGGTAATGAAATATGACCCATGTCACAGAAAATAAGGAATAAGGTTAGGATGAGAGACTTTATGAGAAAATGTTTACAAGTAACTAGAAAAGATAAAATAAGAACCGAAGTGTTACGGCTGAAAATTATCATCCAAAGAAGAAAACATGCAACGAATGGAAGGCGACCAAAGAAACTGTCAGGGTGGTAGCCCTGAGGATAAAGAAGTTGAGGTCGGCCGACTTTCAAATGGAAAACATTTCTCAATAATGAATACCGTGATGGAGAAAGGATTGCAAGAAGTGGATTGGGCCAGCTGGGATATATGCAGACCAACGAACTATATTAGTAAACCATAGAAGGGCGAATACGTTCGGGGACAGCACCACCAAGTGTGACTTAAGGTATTAGCATTCGCCATGACAGTTGAGGTCAAAGCGACCAGTTCTGTGATGATAATTACTTATGTTTAACGTTATTTGCTGATAAGTATACGGGGTGTCCCAAAACCCTCGTTTGAGACTGAAACAGTATATAGAGAGGCGTAAAAGAAACAACTTTTTTCAATACTTTTTTTCCAAAAGTCAATAATAAAGAAATTATAAGCTCTGAAAGAGGGTTGGAAAATATTGTTCTTTTGGCAATATTTTCTGGATCCTTTAAGTTATGAAATTAACATTTTAAATTCAGGTTTAAGGCACCTAACTGCGCATTTACAACGTATTTGTTAGATCCTCCCTCCTTTTTAGGGGGTCACTTTTCAGTATTTTATTCCTAACTTTTTATTTTTACATATTTCATCAAAAATTTGCGAAGAGAATATTCTTTAGATTATTTGGCACAACAAGGCTCTCTTGTTGCATTTAGATAAACCGAAACGTTTTCGAGTAATTGAGGTTTAAAAATTAACATACGTCCATTGCATTTTGTTATCATAAAATACTGAAAGTAATCCCCTCAAACTACCCATTAAAAGGGAGGAAGGATCTGACAAGTGCGTTGTAAATGTTCAGTTAGGTGTCTTATATCTGAGTTTCGAATATTAGTTTGATAACGTAAAGGATTCAGAAGATGTTGCCAAAAGAAAAATACGTTTCATCAGTCTCAAACAAGGGTTTTGGGACAGCCTGTATAGTTTAATCGATAGACTGAATTGCTTGTTGATTAATTTCTACAAACAGAAAATTCCCGCTGCTTGTTCGGGTATAAATTGCAGCAATAGGAAAAAAAAGACGGGAATATATCATTTTAGAAGAAAGGATTGTACTAATGTGTGTCCAACAATTATTATAGGCCTGGGTGGCTGTGAATGTCGATTCTTACTTCGCATCGTTGAATTAACGCCTCAAAAATTGACTATCAAACAACAAGTAAATTCTTGTTTTCGTATTTAATGTTTTATTGCAATCTGAAACAATAATTAGTAAAAATGTTTGATCCACAGCCACCCAGGACCATAATATTTGTTGGACACCCGTTAGTTCGAGTATAAAACACAAATTAACGATAAGAGTGTTTAATTTGTGTTTTCTGTATAATAAACTGCAACTTAAAAAGTAAATAGTGTAATAATTAAATAAACATTCGGTTTATCGTAAATTTTTCATAAGTTTAATAAAATTGATTTGCTGCGCCCACTTGTTACAGTTTTGAAGCATCTTACAGCCGTTCTATGGTTTACTAATGTAGGTCGTTGAGGGAGGCTAAGAATCTCAAAACCTTAAAGGGAAAGGCCGATTGAGGGAGAGAGAGAAGAATAAAAAACCAAATAACAGAATACTTTATGGTCAGAACAGGACTGAGTCACTCCTGTCACTTTACTAGTTAATACGGTGCCGGAAAAGAAAATAACAGCAACCGGTAACAAGTTAAAATGTATAAGAGCTAACAGATACTAGGATATATGGACGATGAGAACTTGAAGAGAAATAGAAGTGGAATTTAAAATGTAACTATAACTAAGTCAATAGAAATGCAAAAAAATGAATACATCCCACAACACAGCACGACTTTAGAATTAATTAGAAAATGAAATTTGAGGAGGTGAAAAAGTTTGTTTATCTAGGCAACAAGCAATTGTGAAGAAGAAAAAGAAATAGATTCGGCACTAATAAAGAGGTCGGAATTCTGAATTATCTACTATAAAAAACAACTATCAAGAAATGCCAAGTTCCTTCTTTAATAAAACAATATTGAGGCTTGATCCCAACTGTGAAACTTAGATGCTAAATAAGAGGGCACCACGTTGTTAAGAGACGAGCGGAAAATAACAAGTGTTAGATATTCATTTTTAAGCAAAAATATAATGCGTTTAGAATTAAAGAATTATAAACGTTTGCCTGCAATGCATTGAGTTTTGTTTACGGTCTCGATGGAATGCTCGGGCCTCTTGACATTATATAAACAATAAACGGTTTCGGGGAGGAAAGGTTTGCTTTGGGAATCGAGACAGTCGAGTTTATGATACGCAATCGATAGGCACATTAATAAGAGTTTGCGGTGTTAATACGATAGAAAGGTGCGGAATGTAATTAATTAAAGTTGGCCAACTTGCAACTTATAACTCGCGCTTGCAACTCGCAACTCGCGTTAATTGTATACCCGCGAGTATTATATACGTGGCGTGCGTATACAGGGTGTGTTCGGAAAGTATTGTGCGCTACGCCGGTAGAAGCAGGAAAGCGGTATCTAGAGATAAGTTATTAATTGTAGCTAATGCATGATATGTAGAGAATTAGCTTGAAGTATTTCCTGCATGGTGTATGAATGAAGCGATTTCCCCAGGTGAGGCTCGGTTGTCGTGGCAGGTGCTGCATCACCTGACCGTTGGCTAGTAGGTCGACTGGGGTAACCACGGTGGCGTAGGGATTGTGACGTCACTTGCATGGTTAGTGGTTACTTCGTAAGGGAAATCGTACTAACAAGGTGGAAAGCGCTACCGAGAGTGAACGACGTACTGTTCACGGTCCCATGGTGACCTTAGGGACCCGATGCAGCGGATTGGGAGCCCTAAGGTTATTACATTGTCACCACCCTACGTGCCAGGTGGAGGGACGTAACCTGGTGGGATGCCACGTTGACGTTGATTTGTGCCACCTGGCGGAAGAGTGGATTGGTGGTAGAGAATCCACGGGTCGGAGATGACAAAGACGTAGGGTAGAGTATGTTTGCATGTCATTGAGGCTATCTGTGTTGTATGTGGCGTGTGTTTCTGGAAATAACATTTCAGAGCAATAGTTTATGAAAGAGCAACAGATATGATAATAAAGGCCCAAGGTTGGACATCATCAGGAGCGATGATAGAGGCACTAGATTGAGTTGTGAATTGACCAAGGGGTTGAGACCGTTGGGGCCAGGGGACTGGGGTCCCCGGTGAGTAAATAACTGTTGTCTCTTACAAATGATTGTAAACACATGTTATTGTTGCATGAACGCACCATGTCAATGGGAGGTGATGGTAGCGAACGGTGCCCGGTAGCCAAAGGAAATGGTGAGCGTTTTGATTACTTACATTTATGTATACGCGTTAACACATTTTAATAATACTAGAAAAAAAATATGTTGGTAATTTCGGCCGACCTTACACAAGAATTAAGAATAAGGAAAACAGAAGGCATATTATAAGAGAAGATCAAACAGAGAGATTTGTGAGACTTATAATAGACATGACAATAAAAGCGAAAAAACAGCATTGGCTGAGTCACCCTGAAAGAAGAACAGAGGAAAAGACATCAATAAAAGCGAAAAGCACCAAAAACCAACAATAACCTGTTATGGATCACCCTGTATAATAATTAAATTTTATAAACCAGTACAGGCTCTAATAATTCTAACGACTGTATTTTTTCCAAAAATTTCCATTGCGTTCGTATTTAAAACAAACACATTCGCCACACCATGTTTTGATGAGTCAAAATTTTACGATTTTGGCGCCAAAAATAATACATAAAATGCACTAAAACATTACCATGACTCAGACAAAAAACTAACAGCTCCTTGACGAAAATAAATCGGTGCCTTACTACAAATGATTCGCTTTCGTTTCATTCACTGATTTAATACTAGAACGTACAGCTTGCGTGAGCACAAATAAATATCGATTCAAATTTTAATAACCAAATGTTACTGCCAAGAACTGGGACTACATAAAATTCTTTTTTTATATGTGTCAAACACGTGCTGAGCAAAAATCTGCAGCAGATACAAATTTCGGTCCGCCCAGTTCGCCTTTCAAATAACACAGGTTCGTAAATAAACGAGATCAGGAAATGACACAATCACTGCGGTATGGTTTATCGCAATTATTTTGTTAAGTTAGCATTAGATTACTTCAGTGACATACTTACACTTTTACAAACGCATGCATAATACCTACAACTTCTCTAATTACATTTCTAAGAATATATCACGTAATGCAGCTGTTTTTTTTCGCTAGATTTTCTCCAGAAGTACGAGGTGCTAATAGTAGGGAATACACGATCCAACATGTCTTAACACATGTATGCGCGTACATGTTCGCCGAACATCAACGTCACATAGTACCATACTACACACGATCGAACTTGTCTTAAGACATCATAGTCCAGTTATCAACCAAGACGATGTCCGAAGAGTTATGTTTGGTGGCAGTGGCGTGCGCTATTATAGTAAAACAAAAATACAAAAAAATAATAATAAATAAAGCTGTGATAAGTCGCCAGTTTAATAGTTCCAATTGCAGGTACTGCCACCACACATTGCCGAAAAGTTATTTATTA